>VDFB02270651.1:809649483-809691827 GCA_007258455.2 Sequoia sempervirens | reverse complement strand
ATGTCAGCTTGTGATGAGGTATGAATGGTAAACTATGACAAAAGATTGTATAAATAGGAATTTTTCATCTCATTTTACATCTCCTAAGTCATTCAAGCATATTACAACATCAATTCAAGCAACATTCAAGCACTTTGAAGCATCCATTGACATTGCTTCAGATTTGCATCATCAAGGGTTTGGTGAGTATTTACATAAATGCATGTTATGTATTCAACATTCTCTTTCATATCATTATCTTTTCAAGGGTTTAATTACTAAAAGTGGGGTTTGACCAAGGAAAACCCCTATTCACTAACCCTGATCCTTTCTCCCCTATTGCATGTTTGTTTACAGCTCTTTGTTTACAGATTTGACAGGTTATTAGGTGATGAAGATTGATTTCCAAAGTCAACTAGGTGTTTCAAGTCAACTTAAGTATGTTTCATGCTTGAAGAGTGTTTTCTATCAATTTCCTATAGAGTTGACTTTGAAAATCCGACAAGTAGACATTTCTAGATTTGGTGTTGTAGAGTTATCTTTTGATTTTCCAAAATTTTGGGAGTGGACTGATTCACCATCAATGGTGAATGAGTCCCACCTTAGGACTGAAAATATGAGTTTTGTCAGACTTTGAATCTCGACTGTCAGAAACCAGCTTTTGACACTTTTTCACCAGGAGGAGGACTAATTCGCCACCCTGGGAGAATGAGTCCCACTGTGAAAAAACAATAATTTTCATCAACATCTAGAATACTCTAGAATCATCACAATTCATCCATGTGCACTCAGATTCATCCCTTCTGTTCTGCACATTTCTTCCATTTTCTTCATTGTTTTCATATCACAATGTGTTTTCAAACATAGCTTAAATTGCACTTTTGCATTCATTTTCATTCATTTAGATTAGTTAATTTCATTTATATTACTTCATTTAAGCATAAAAACATCACACATAACATTAATTGAATGAATCCCCTGCATTTTTGGGTCTTATCTCTCTCCTTTTAGGTGAAAAACCCTAGATGAGCTAGAGTTGTCCATAGTGACCTGAAAATCTACAATTTACAAAATAACTTCAATAAAATGGAACAGATCTCCTTGCCAAGTGCTCTACTTAGCAATGTAATTATATCCCCTACTTTAGAATAAAAATATGATCTAAGCTTCGTGGTAAGTTAGTGATTGATTTCTTACTCACCTTGAGTCATGTATTATTCATATGTTTTTGATTATTACTCACATCCTTCTCATACTATTGGACTACCTCAACTTCTGTTATGATCTTCAATTGAGGATATGGTGGTAAATCAAAGATCATCTTTATCATGGAAGGAGATAAATCAATTATCTCATTTCCCCATTAGTCAATACACTTGCATTGTACAAGGTTGTACGCTTCTATTGCTGCCAGAATGAACTCTGGACATTGGAAAACAATAGGAAAGGAAGCAACATGGGCCAATCTCAAAGTGACTATCCTTTTAGCTCTTGGACTGGCTTTATCTAAGAATGTATCATTCCTAAAAGTTTCTAGATCAATGTGTCCCAAAGTTGTGTCTGTGATCTTCATTAACCAAGAGATGAATTTGGGAATCACCAGGGCTCCTTGATACTTGTATTTCATTGTATACGGAGTTTGATCCACTTTCATTAATTTTCCCTTTTGATATTTTAATACCTCCTCAGGACCGGGTTGTTCTTTTGGGTAAGAAATTTATGAAACCTGGAAAATGAACACAAGAAGATATATCAAAAACATTTGCAAGGTATTCAAAACTATGTTTCTAATATTAACCCACAACCATATTCTATCAGAATTGCAAACCCCAAAAGGACCTTTACAAAATGTATTAAAGATATTTTGTCTTTATTGAAAATTGGAACCAAAAATGCATTTAGAATCCAGTCTTTGGGTAAAAGAGTTCAATCAAAATTTAGAATCTGATGAGACCATGTTAGTTACAAGTGGAAATCAGAATTGGGAAAGCATTTTGAACTTGGAACCTTTGGTCAGGGTTTCATTTGGAACTAGAAGTTTTGATTAGACCAATGTGTTAGAGTGACCTTTAGAATTGTGAAAACCTAATGGACTAATTTACTTTAATATGCATCATAAATTGGAACCAAATTTTTTTTTTGAACTCAAACCTTTTGATTAAGGGTTCATTCAGAACTAGAAGTTTTTATCGGACCAAAAAGGAAAATACACAACGTAAACAGGTTGGAGTTCAAAATTGGAAAAGAACATTGAATTTGAACCCTTCAAAGATAAAGTCCATTTGGAACTTGGATTTCTGAAACAAAAAATACTAAGTAAACTTCAGATTTTGGAAATGAAAAAGAATATGGGATTCATACCATTTTGCAAAGGGTCGACACAAAAATAAAAATTCCTCGAGGCATGAAATTTAAAAGTTAATGCTCAGGCTAAGACCCTGGGGCATAGTGAGAAAATGAAAACCCGCAAAATCACACATACAAACCAAGGAACCCAAAAAAATGAAACAAAAACACCCAAACCCAACAAAAATGTGAAAACCCAAAAAAAAAAAGACCAAAATACACAAAACCAAAAGATGAAAATAAGAAAATGAACAACAAAAGAAAAACATGGAAGAAAAAAATAAGAACAAAATGCGATGAAATAAAATAAAGGAAAAGAAAAACAAACAAAATGAAATGAAAGCAAACTAAAAATGAAAATCCTACCTCAAACTTTGAACAAATGAACAAACCAGCAAACACCTGACTGCTACAAACTTGAATACTCCTATAGCTCCTTCACTTGCTCCTTGTGAAAATGAAATGCAATTATGAGCACAATCACACAAGAAATCCGATTAAATATTGGTCTCGTGTGTGCGAAGGAGTTCGAATAAATGCGGTGGGTGGTCGAAAAATCATAATTAGAATAGACAAAAGAAATTGGATCTTTTTCATAACAAGACCAATTGGAAATCACCTCTCCAAAAGGACCAAGGCAAGGAAAAAAAAGACAATAAGAGGAATCACAAAATCAAATCAGACCTGGACCCTTGAAGAAAAATTGTAGGTTTAATTTAGATTTTCGATTCTAAACACAACAACACACGAGAAAAACATTTTAGACTTGGGACTTTTCAAGAAAAAGTTCATGTTCAATTTGGTTTTCCAATTCCAAATAGAAATGTACGTGGAATTGGAAAAGAAAATAGAAATTGAACCTTTAATGAAAAGGTTCAAGTTCAATTTATTCTTCTGATTCCGAACAAAAAACAACATGGAATCGGAAAAACATTTTGGACTTGTACTTTTGAAGAAAAGGTTCAAGTTCAATTTCTTTTTCTATTTCTGACTAGAAAATAAGAAAACAAAGAAACAAGGGAAACAAGGGAAACAACTCCTAGGACCAAAGCAAAAAATGGAAAGAAAAACCCAAAAGAAGGCAAGGCAAAGAATGCAAGCACCAAAAACACAAAGGGGAACCCATTTTAACCAAAAAGAAAATGGGGTGGTTATGCAAGGCACAACAAATGACAACTCGAATGGGAAAATGGTTTACCCATTTTTATGATACTGAAGAATTCAATCACCCTAGAACCTTTGGTTTATGATCACTTTAATTTAACTTGGTTATGACAAACAAGATTGAGGTAAGGTCTCAATCTATGTATCGTTGTGAAAATTTCAGATTCAAGTGTGTGCACTTGGTTCATTCCCTTCCCCAAAGACTTCAATTTCCCCCAAAATGATTAAATTCCAACTTGAGCTACATGAGGTGGGTCACTTTGTTGCCATGCAATGATATCCTGAGCATTGCTCTGCTACTAGCTAGGTGTCTATAGCCCTGATAGAGATACCTCTAGTTCTCTCTAAGCATTGTTCTATTGCTAGCCAAACATCTATAGCCCCGGTAGAGATACTCGAATCACCTAGGCGAATTGAGTTCATTTTCATATGATCTTTTATTTCTCATTTTCATTTCAAATACAAATTCCCTTTGAAGCAAATTTTATTATTTCCTCTCAATGCTCAAGTAATGAAGCCTAAGTATTGGGTTGAGAACCACAGTGGAAATCATGACAACATTGTGATGCTAATTTTTTCACTTGAAGCTTGAAAATATCCACCTAAGGGCAACTAAATCCCTAGGAAATTTTATTAGTTTTATTTTTTGAGTGATAGATTTAGCCATATTTCACAAGATCACCTAAAATGTCCCCATTTGCTTAAACCTTCGTATATGCATTAAAATAATATGAAAACATAAATTCTAGAATGAAAGAGAACCCAAGTATTTTTTGAAAATACCTAGTTCAAGATCTCTACCCTAGTTACCATGAGAATGCACTGAGTAATCATTCAACGTTTTAAATGATAAAAAAGATACCCCCAAATGAAAGTAAACAACAAAACAAAAAATCAACAAACGACAAAACAAGACATGAAAACCATGAAACGAAAACATAAACAAAACACAAGTAAACTATTAATATACAAGGGAGGAACTTCAAGACTTCATGAGACAAAATAGTGCTTGAGAAACTACCTATTAATGGGAAATGGAATGGGTTCCCCTGTCAAATTACTTAACTGGAAAGTATTCTCACCCAGGTTTTTAGCAATTTGATAAGGTCTTAACTAGATTCTATCAAAATTTTGATGACAACCTTTCTTTTCTTTGGCCTTATCCCACAATAGCATGATATCAGATACCCTAAATGCTTTCTTTTGTCAAACCAACGTTTGACTATAGCCTAATGTTTAGAGAATTGTTGTAGAGCAGCATCTCTTTGTTCTTCTAAATTTAGTAAATTCATCAACTTGACCTCTATCTTGTCATCATTGGTATAAAACTCATGCATGAATCATAAGACCTAGATTTGGAGGTTTATAAGAAATATGGGATCCTAACCATAGACTAACCTATATGGTGAATTTCCTAGGGAAACTTTAATCCTGATTCTATCTACCCATAAGAAAATTTTAGTTGTGTATGCCACTCCCAAGGGTTACGTTCTAAGAATATTTTAATAAATTCCAACAGATTTTTGTTGGTAGACTTAGCTACCCCATTGCCTTGTGGGTAGTAGTTGGAGGAATATTTCAAGACTATTTTATAATCAAAAGCCCACTGAATAAACTGTGCTGAAGCAAAGGAAGGGGTATTGTCACATACCAAAGAAAAGGGTACCCCAAACCTAGTAATAATGTGATTGTTGAGAAACTTGATGGCTACATCGGTGGTACAATTCTATTCACCTGGGCCTTGGTCCATCAAGTATATTAATCTGTTGCAATTAAAATTGATTTATCACCTACAAAGGAGTTTTGGTTAATCACCCCAACAAAATCTAATGCCCATTGGGCGAAAGGTCTTACCTCATATACTGGCTGTAGTGGCATTGTTGGGTTGCGTTCTCTAGATGTCAATGCCTGACAGGTATGTCATGTTCATACGTGTTGGTGAGCATCCAAAATATGTGTGGCCAGTAATAATCTAATCTAAGGATTTGGTGAGCCATGTCCAGTGCCTTGTTTTCTATGAAATTCCACTAAGACCTGCTTGGCCTATTTTTCATCCAAGTAGTGCAAGTATACAACTTCAATATTTCTCTGGTATAGAGTCCCATTCTTAATCATATAATGAGCACTTTTTAGCCTCAATTCTCTTCTTTATGTAGCATTCATCTCTTCTAGCCACTTGTTATTTAGCAATAAAAAGATTAAATTAGGGTATTGGGGATCTCTAGTGAAAGAATGTATTGTATATTGTTGGCACATGATCTTGGAATCTACCTCAACAATCGCCTTAGATAAACCTTTCCATCAAACTAGTTTCATAAGATGGATTTTGAGATAAAAATCTTGTAGGATTGACATCCACTTCATTCATCTTTCTACTAATTCACTTGGAATGAGTATGGACTTTACTACTGTATCTAGGATGACAACTGTAATCTTACTATGCAAGATGTGGTGTCAAAATTTCTTGACAACCCTTACCAATGCAAAGGAATGTTCCTCTAATGGTGGATATCTTACCACGACATTCTTAAAAGGGGAGCTCATGAAAGCAATTGGTTGTTTATCCCCTTCTACTTTTCCTTGTGTTAGAACGGCAACACAAGAGTGCTCAAATGCAAAGGAATATATGAATAATTGCTGCAAATAGTATGGACTAGTCAAGACTAGTGCTTTTGAATAGATTGCTTAATTTTTGAGAAATAAGCCTTTCCCTCATTGCTCCATTCTATTTTAGCATCTTTCTTCACCATTTCATTTAATGGTTTGACAATCTCCGTAAACCCATTATAAATTTCCTCACAAAATTTATCTTTCCAAACAAAGATCTCATTACCTTTTCATTGCCAGGAATGGGAAGCTTCAGAATTGACTCTACTCTATCAATACCAATGGAAATTACTCTTTCTAAATTTTTTTGTCCCAACAACTTCCCTTCTTAAACCCCAAATACACATTTCTTTGGGTTTAATGATACACCAAACCTTATGCACTTTTCCAGTACTTTTGCTAAATTTGTAGCATGATCATCTCTATTTTTTGAAAAACTATCAAATCATCCATATAAATTATAATGGATTGCCCTACCAAGTCTTTGAAGGCTACATCTATTTCACACTAAAAAGTCACTCCAACATTGATGAGGCCAAATGAAAATCTCCGATAAGTGAACCCTCCCCATTTAGTTGTGAAGGTGGTCTTCATTCGATCTTCATACTTTACCAATACCTTGTTATATCCTGAATAACCATCTAAAAATGACATCATCTGTGAGCCATTGAAAATTTTCAGCACTTTGTCAAGGGAAGGAAGAGGATAATTATCCTTTTCGAAGCCTTTATTTAGATTCCTAAAAGCTACACATAATCTGATTTCTCTATTATTCTTGCGTATTGGCACTAGATTGGCTACGCATGTGGAATGCCTGGCAGGGAAAATTATTTTAGCTGATAATAAATTTTGTACTTCTTTGAGAATGAGAGTTTTGAGTAGAGCATTGACTAGTCATTTCTTCTAATGAAACAGTTTCACTTGAGGCTTCAAGGAAATTGTATGCGCTATCACTGAGGTATCATATGTTTTCAAATACTAGTACCCCCATGTGATTACATCTATGTCTTCTTTTAGCATTTTCATAATTTTTTCATGGATATCTTTCGGGCAAGTCTTGCCGATGAGGATATTATTTTCTAGGCCAAAATCAACTAGATTGTAAGTTTCATATTTACCCTTACCAATATTGACATGAAATTTCTCTTAGGCTTGAGGATCAGAGTCAAAGATCTTTTCTAGTGCCACCATCCCTTTAGGAATACTATATTTTTAAGTTTGATAATGCTTTCTATATCTCGGTCTTCTAATTTCCAATCCCATGGGTCTCTATCAGATTCATCAATAATTTTTCCCTCGAAAACATCTAAACTTTCCAAAAAGGAAAGAATATGCTGGTCATCATCAAAAACCTAAAAGTTCCTTATATTATCTGGAATATGAAGGACTAGAACTAACTCAACTAAGAATATTCTCAATTTAGAGTTTTTCATGGGCTATAGTGTACTTTCTGCCACTACCAATGCATCTGCAATTTGATTATTTTCCTTGGGAATAAAATTTACATTGAATGCATCAAAATATTCAATTAAGTTCCACACACTATTTTGATAGGTAGCCAATTTATTATTATGACAAGTGTACTGATTGTGAACCTTCTTAACAATCACTTTTGAGTCCCTTAACACTCTAAGACCTTGTGCTTTCTTTTGATGGCCGAACATGAGTCCTTTGGTGAATGTCTCATACTCTTCCACATTGTTGGTGCATCCGAACTATAAACTGTAAGAGGCAAAATATGTTCTCCCTTTTGGATTAGTTAATTCGACTCTGGCTCCACTTCCTTGTTTAGACTTGGAACCATCAAATTTGAGGGTCCATAACTTGTTTTGGAGTGAAGTATCCCTCTTAATATTTTTTTAGGCCATTGCATGAGGGGAGTGAATGGTTCATTTAGCTCATTAGATTTGTTAAGGTGAGGTAGTCCACGTACCTTAGGGTTGTTAGGTACTTCATTGGGAATAGGCAGATTGTGGTTCCTTATGGTAATTGATCATGTGATTCATTATACCATTGAGTAATTATTTTGGAATCAAAAGTTGAGTAGGAGAAGGGGCACATATTATTTCTTGTGGTTTTCTAACCTCTTTTTTTAGATCCCTAGATGAGTTTTAGGGTTGATCACTTAATCTTGAGATACTCTTCTGCATGTCACTATTTTTTGTCAAAACAAATGTAATATGGATTTTAAGTCAAGGTTGATATGGAGCTATTATAGAATCATTACCTTGACCATTTCCTAAATAATAAACATGGTTTAGAATATCTAGAAAAGGTTGGTAGGTTAATTCTAAATGGTTTTGATAATGGACTCTACACTAGTTTGGAAGCAATAAACTCCACAAATCTGCCTCTTCTCTAAGCACTAGTTTTTCTTGATGTAAATTTTTGGTTAACACCTCTTGGTTAATGGAAGCCATACATCCATATTTTTCTAAAGGCAATATATATTCATTGTTTGTTAATGAAAAGGTCATAATCTCATCAACCCTATAAACCTCTGGTTCATTCTCAAAGTAAGCAACCTCATTAGGGTGATCATATTCTGCTATCAAATGTTTCAAACAAGGTTCACTCTCTATCCTAATATAGCTTGCCACACCCCTCCATGATAGCCACATATGGGAGAAATCTAATGTAAGATAGCCTCCTAAAGTCTTTTCCCAATCTCAGCTCAAAATAATACCATACATCTCAGGGATGTCAAAAATTTAGATATCAATATACTATTGAATCCTAAGGTCTGATCCAATTTATACAAGGATGTGTTTCAATTCTCCCACAACATTCACTTCAGTTTTATCAAGTTGTATAACCTTTTTGTGGGTTTGGATTGGGTTTATGCCTAATTTCTTATAGATAGAAAATGGCATGATGTTGCCTAAGACCCCAAAATCTATTAGGAAATTATTGTTGGAGATATGTGCCTCAAACATTATAGGTTGAAACCTCCATTAGAGTCAAATTGGTGTGACATTCTAATTGTTTGGCCGACTAGTAGGTTTGTTTTATTCAGTTCTAAAGAGGTCACTGTGATCTTGCCATTGTCTTGCTGAAAGGCTACACTGTGGAGTTTATCGCTGTAGCATGATGTATTCGTTGTGACCTTATAGCGCTTGAAAGACCTCTGGCTGACAAGCCATTCAATCGTGCATCAGGGAGGCTCTTGGCGACTATGGTCTTCAGTGAAGCTAAAGGTTTTTGCTAAGCTGTCTCAGCGAAGTGTTAATCTCTCGCGACAGCATATGTATTGAGGTCCTCGAGGTAACCCATATTGACTCAGTAAGAAGTCACCGCAAAAGCAGATGTTATGATGACAATGTTTGTTTTGTATTCATCGGGGAGACTTGGCCGAAGGAAATGTCATTGGTAAGATGTCCTACCGATGTGGATATGTCTCAGCGACAAAGACTCAAGTGTTAGTCTTCGGTGTAGCTCTTGGTGAAAGCGATTGGTCAGGGCAACTACGTGATGACTTGGTGTATCTCTTGGAGCTCGATATAATATCTTGGTGACTACAGAGGCTCTTGGAGACATCGATATGACGTGGCATCGGTGAGACACTGTTAGTGTCTCACTGAGATGCCAGTGCATTACAAATTCTGTTGACTGTCTAACTGTCATACATGGAATCTCGTGGACGAATAGAGGAAGCCGAAAGTGAACTGTTAGTAGTTGGTTTGTTGCGATAGTTTTGTGAGAAAGCTCAACAGTCAGGGAACACCATGGATATAGTTGGAAGTTGCAGATGCTTGGGGGTTGGATAGTCGTTCGATCAATAGTGAAGTGTGAAGAATTAAAACTATATTAGTAAAGGATTTAAAATATGTAAAGGCTATAACTTGGATGTTTCTGTTCGAAGAATGTTCATGATGAATGCTGCTGTATAATGACACTAGAAAGATAAGTTTGGAATTGTATGTAATTCTGATTACTATAATACAAAGTGATTTCTCTTAGTGTGGTGGGTTTTTCTCCCATAAGGGTTTTCCCACGTATATCTGGTGTTCATGTGTGTTTGTCTAATACTCTATTTCTATAATCTGTTTCATAGTGCATCTCAACTTGACTGTAATTGAAAATTTAAAAGTACTTCTGCATTCTTTCCTGAGGCATTGACGTTAGGAGAATTGTTTTCTGCATCTACAAGTGGTATCAGAGCCTGGCCAGTTGTGTTATCCTTGGGGGTACATTGGGTTTTTTGTGTCAATACTGTTCAGTGGGATTCTTGTAGAGATTGTTATTTCTAATTATAGGTTAAGATGGCTAGTACATCTAGGAAGATTGAAATAGAGAAATTCAATGGCAGTAACTTTGAATTGTGGAAACTCAAGATGGAGGATCTCTTAGTAGATCGAGATCTTTGGCTTGATATGTCTGGAACTAAACCTACAGGTATGAAGCAAGAAGAATGGGACCTTGCAGATAGAAAAGCTAAGGGGCTGATAAGGCTCTGTTTGGCAGACTCAGTTCTTCTCAATGTGCATGAAGAGAAGACTGCCTCTCTTGTGGAAAAGACTGGCATCCATTTATCAGGGGAAATCCTTGGTGAATAAGCTGTTCCTGAGAAAGAAGCTCTACTCTTTGAGAATGCATGAAGGAGGGTCTGTAGCTGATCATTTGAATGTATTTAACATGCTGCTCACACAATTAACATCTGTTGGTGTAAAGATTGAATAAGAAGATCGCTATATGCTTCTGTTATGTTCTTTGCCAGACTCTTGAGATCATTTGGTGATGGCTATTGGGAGTACAATATCCAGTTTCAAGATGGAAGATGTTGTTGGTTCTTTGCTGTCAGAAGAGATGAGAAGAAAATCTTCTGAGATGCTAAGGAAGCTCTTGCTGTTAGAGGAAGGTCAAAAGACAAAGGCAAGAAGAAGGACAAGAAGTCCAAATCAAAACTTGAAGGGAGATCAAAGTCTCTTGGCAAGAAGTCCAAGGTGAAATGCTGGAATTGTGGACAACTTGGTCATGTCCGAAAGGATTGTAAAGAGGAGAAAAAGAAGAAGGGCTCTTCCGATAATGGTTCTTCTCATAGTGATGGTGACGCCTTCATTGCAGCCTTAGCTACATAGGCATTAGATGATGTCTGGCTAATTGATTCTGGAGCATCGTTCCACATGACATCTCATAGAGAATGGTTCACAAAGTATGAAGAATACGATAGTGGAAAGGTGTACTTGGCAAGTGATTCTACTTTGGAGATAGTTAGCTGTGGAAGAGTCAGAAACTAATTCACTGATGGTAGAATAGAGGGGATCAATGATGTGATGCACATACCAGGTCTAGCTCAAAATTTGCTGTCTGTTAGCAAGCTCAATGATACTGGAGTACAAGTCTTGTTCTCGGGAAGTGGCTGCAAGATGACTAGAGGTTCAATGGTGCTAGCTAGAGGTGCTCGAATTGGTACCCTGTACAAGCTGGATGCACAAGCTGTTCAATGTAACAGTGTCTCTTCAAAGTCACTGAAAGCTGCTCATGGAGGTAAAGAGGGAAGACTATGCTTTGGCATCATAGGTTAGGCCACATAGGAGAAAAAGGTTTAAAAACTTTGAAAAATAATAACCTGCTTGAGGGGCTTGAAGATTGTAATCTGGAATTTGAATTATGTGAACACTATATATATGGAAAGCAGCACCGTGTTTCATTTTATGATAGTCCTCATAAATCTTCTGGTTTGTTAGATTATATCCATTCAGATGTGTTTGGTCCAGTGAATGTTCCTTCATTGTCTAAATCAAGATACTATGTGTCGTTCATTGATGATTATTCAAGGAGAGCATTTATATATTTTTTGAAAAGTAAATCAGAAGTGTTCAGTCGATTTAAGGAGTTTAAAAATCTTGTTGAAAATTAGACTGGTAAAACAATAAAATGCTTAAGGACTGATAATGGCGATGAATTTTGTTCTGATGAATTTGAAAGATAGTGTAAAGACCATGGAATCAAAAGACACAAGACTACACCTTATACTCCACAACAGAATGGAGTTGTAGAAAGGTTCAATAGGATAGTGATGGAGAGAGCATGAAGTATGCTCAGTGGTGCTGGTTTGGAGGAGAAGTTCTGAGCTAAAGCTACTGCTACTGCATGTTACTTGGTTAATCAGTCTCCAAACTCTGCTCTTGTTGATAAGACACCTTTGGAGGTGTGGTCTGGTAAGAAGCCCTCTCTTAGACATATTCGAGTCTTTGGCTATGAGGCATATGCACATGTGCCATATGTAAAAAGATCTAAGTTGGAGAACAAGGCTGTCAAGTGTATTTTTATAGGCTATAGTACTAACATTAAAAGATATAAGCTTTGGAATCCTGTTATAGAGAAGGTTGTATATAGCAGAAGTGTAATATTTTGTGAGCTGAAACCTTCCACCTTGGATCTGCAATCAGAGACAAAGTCAGAAAATAGTAAGGATGTAACAACAATTCCTCCTACACCAGAGAAAGAGGAATTGAAGATTCAAAACATACCTGAAACTGAGGAGAGATCAAGCAGTTCTGAAAGTTCTGAAGAAGATGAACCTCAGCCTCAGCCTGTGAGGAGGTCAACCCAAGAAAGGAAACAACCAGATAGGTATGGGTTCTCATTAATTGATTCTACTTGTGCCTATGCTTTAATTTCTAGCACTGATGAGCCTAGGACTGTAAAGGAGGCAATTAAAATGTCTGATTCAAATTCTTGGTTGGAAGCCATGGATGAGGAAATGGTATCATTAGATAAAAATGAAACCTAGAGTCTGGTGCCCTTGCTTAAAGGCAGAAAACCTATGGGCTGCAAATGGGTATTTAAGAAAAAGATTGGTCTAGATGGCAGTGCAGAAAAATACAAGGCAAGACTAGTTGCAAAGGGTTATTCCTAGGTAGAGGGAATTGATTATGGGGAAATATTTTCTCCTGTAGCAAAGCTGACATCCATTAGATTTCTATTGTCACTTGCAGTAGCATATGACTTAGAGGTTGAATAGATGGATGTGAAGACAACATTTCTTCATGGAGATCTTGAAGAAGAAATCTATATGTCCCAACCTGAGTATTTTGTTAAGAAAGGTAAAGAAAAACTGGTATGCAAATTAAAGAAGTCTTTGTATGGGTTAAAGTAGTCACCTAGAATGTGGTACTAGGAATTTGATACTTATGTAATATCTTTAGGCTTTGAGAGATCAAAATCAGATCACTATGTATACTATAAAGCTAAAAGTGATCAAGTGCTTGTTATTGCTCTTTATGTTGATGATATGCTGTTCATAAGAAATAGCAAGCTAATGATTTCTGATCTTAAGTCTCAGTTGTTTGCTAAGTTCAAAATGAAGGATCTTGGTGCAGCAAGATATATTCTGGGGATGGAGATATCCAGGGATAGGAAGAATATAAAGCTTTGGCTCAGTCAGAGTAAGTATATAAGGACTGTTCTAGAGAGATTTTGTATGAATTATTGCAAGTAGTTAGTTGTTCCAGTCATGCAGGGAACAAAGCTATCTGTTGAGGACTGTCCAAAATCTTTTACTGAGATGGAGGACATGACCAGTGTACCCTATGCTAGTGCAGTAGGCAGTCTCATGTATGCAATGGTCTATACAAGGCCAGACATTGCCCAAGTAGTGGGAGTACTTAGTCGATTTATGGAAAATCTAGGTAGAATACATTGGGATGATGTGAAGAGAGTATTTAGATATTTGAAGGGAACTTCAGATTTTGCACTATGTTACCATGGGAATTCGGTTGAATCACAGAGGACTCTCAACATTCATGGATATGTAGATTCTTATTGGGCAGGGGACATTGACAGCAGGAGATCCACCAGTGGATACGTTTTCATGTTGAATGGTGGTGCAGTGAGTTGGATGAGCAAGCGGCAGGCTGTAGTCGCTTTGTCCACAGGCTGTAGTCGCTTTGTCCACTACAGAGGCTGAATACATGGTAGCTACCCATGCTTGTAAAGAAGCTATATGGTTGAAATGTTTGTGTTGTAACATTGGTTTTGATGCAGGAGAAATAACAATCTTATGTGATAGTCATAGTGCCATTTGTCTAGCAAAGAACCCAACTTTCCATGCCAGAATGAAACATATTGACGTACAGTACCACTTTGTACGAGATATAGTTGAGGATGGAAAGGTCAGTTTAGAAAAGGTTGATACTCTGGAGAATGTTGCAGATGCATTGATGAAGATAGTGAGCACAGACAAGTTCAGGTGGTGTGCCAGTTCAACAGGCCTTAGTGCCCATGATTTTTAGTAAGTATTATTTGTGCTTTGGAGGTGCCTGTATGATCTTCGTCAAGTGGGAGATTGTTTGAAATATGTGCCTCAAACATTACAGGCTGAAACCTCCATTAGAGTCAAGTTGGTGTGACATTCTAATTGTCTAGTCGACTAGCAGGTTTGTTTTATTCAGTTCTGAATAGGTTGTTGTGACCTTGCCATTGTCTTGCCGAAAGGTTACACTGTGGAGTCTATCACTGTAGCATGATGTATTCGTTGTGACCTTATAGCACTCGGAAGACCTTTGGCCAACAGGCCATTCAATTGTGCATCGGGGAGACTCTTGGCAACTGTGGTCTTCGGTGAAGCTAAAGGTTTTCGCTAAGTTGTCTTAGCGAAGTGTTAATCTCTTGCCGACAGCGTATGTATTGAGGTCCTCAGGGTAACCCATATTGACTCGGTAAGAAGTCACTGCGAAAGCAGATGGTATGCCGACAGTGTTTGTTTTGTATTCATCAGGGAGACTTGGCCGAAGGAAATGTCATCGGTAAGATGTCCTACTGATGTGGATATGTCTCAGCAACAAAGACTCAAGTGTTAGTCTTCGGTGTAGCTCTTGGCGAAAGTGATAGGTTAGGGTGACTATGTGATGACTCGGTGTATCTCTTGGAGCTCGATATAACATCTTGGTGACTATAGAGGCTCTTGGTGACATTGATATGAAGTATATGTGGCATCGGCAAGACACTGTTAGTGTCTCACCAAGATGCCAGTGTATTACGAATTATGTTGACTGTCTGACTGTCATACGTGGAATCTCATGGACGAATAGAGGAAGCCGAAAGTGAACCATTAGCAGTTGGTTCATTGCGACAGTTCTGTGAGAAAGCTCAACAGTTAAGGAACACCATGGATATAGTTGGAAGTTGCAGATGCTTGGGGGTTGGATAGTAGTTCAATCAACAGTGAAGTGTGAAGAATTAAAACTGTATCAGTAAAGGATTTAAAATATGTAAAGGCTATAACTTGGATGTTTCTATTTGAAGAATGTTCATGATGAATGTTGCTGTATAATGACACTAGAAAGATAAGTCTGGAATTGTATGTAATTCTGATTACTATAATACAAAGTGATTTCTCTTGGTGTGGTGGGTTTTTCTCCCGTAAGGGTTTTCCCATGTATATCTGGTGTTCATGTGTGTTTGTCTAATACTTTGTTTCTGTAATCTATTTCATAGTGCATCTCAACTTGACTATAATTGAAAATTTAAAAGTACTTCTACATTCTTTCCTGAGGTATTGACGTTAGGAGAATTGTTTTCCGCATCTAATTTTCCTTACAATTATGTTAGTTTTTTCTAAATTTTTTCAACCTTAACAAGAAAGGAGGAACTCCCATATTTCCCCTATATAGGGTTGCATTCATTTCCATCACGTGAGTTACCTTTTCTTTTCCCTTCAAATGGTCTTCCTTAGCTAAAGCTTTCAACAAAAAAGCACATTGAGTAGGACACCATTTTAAAATATCAAAGAAAGACAAGGAGGTCATTTATTTCTACATAATTTCCTTAATCAAGTTATACTCCATATTGTTATTGTATTATTGTTTAGGAGCAAAAGCATGATTCCCTCTAGTGGGACCTTTAGTTGGTCCCTTGGGTGGAGAAGGATTATTGTCTTCTCTAGGATTCAGGGGTACCATGTTATTAGCAGGAGGAGTAGAAGTGGTGAATGACCCTTTGTTTTAATTTCTCAAAAAGTGGCCTCCCTTGGATTGGAAAGGTTGATCATCATAAGCATCACTCTCAAGTTCGTTCTCTTCATGAAATATAAACTTAAACTCATCATAAGTTTCAAAGGTTATGGAAGTATATATGAATATGCTACCCTTATTAGTACTATCTTGGGATGATTGGGAATCACCCTAAGCTATCTTGACCATTTTTCTATTTTTGGATAGTTTACCTCAGAAGTATTATTTAATTGTGCAAGAAGGAGGAATTCATATGAAAAATGGCGTTCGTAGGCTTAGGACATTTTTTAGTGTCTACATTTTTCTGCTGTTTGAGATGATGTTGTGACTAACAGAAGTAACATCATTTCAAAGAATAAAAAATAGTGGGTAGGAAAGGGATTAGGACTAGAAGCATGATTCCCCGGTCACTATCGATGATGAGGAAGGATGATGGGGAGGTGGTGGTATGCCCCCTCAAGAGAACATGTGTGTTCAAAGAACATGAGTGTGCTCTCAAAATGGATGAGAGGACTTAAAGGATGAATGATAAAAGGAAAGAGGAAAATAGATAACAATGATGAATGTATGGATAGAGAGGGAGGATGGATGATCATTATGCTGCAATGATATGAGCAACCTAGATTTGATATTGTACTTGAAATTATGCACCAAGATATAAGGAACTAGGATGAAAATGTGCAAGTACATGATCAAAAAGGTCAAGTGCAAAAATATTCCTTATAATACCATGATATGGAAGACAATGATGCCCTTGTGACAATAGAATGCAAAAGACCATGAGAAATGCAAACAATGATAAAACACAAGAAAAAGCAAGCATGCACAACAAACTAAAAGCAACCAAGGACTATGCTCCAAGTCAAGATAAAAACTAATTGATGGACTGATTGATGATGATGATGATGATGATGATGACGATGTTGTTTGATGTGGGAAGGGCACATCCTGAAACAACATGAGGATTGGGAAAGGAATGTTTTGAATGATGCGCTAGGTTGCAAGATTGGATTGCATGAATTATAATTGATTGCATTTGAATGGATTGTATTGGGATGATTGGGGGATGGTTAGAGGATAAATGAACTGGATAAGATAAGATTGGATGGAGGATTGAATGAGATCCAATGACAAGGGAGGACTAAGAAATGGCAAAGGATGGAAGGATGGAGGAATTCCATGGATAGGAGAGATGACTTTGGATAATGGATGGTGATGGGAGATAGGATGATGGTGGATGGAGGGTAGGAAGATGGAGCTCCAAGGAGTAGTTTGCAAAGGACTAAGATGCCCCACACGAGAGGTAGTGCAATCATGGATGGAAGATGATGAGTGATATATGGTATGGAAGGATAGTGCATAAAAGACATGAATGGTAGAGGAAGTAAGAATTGCATTATCCAAAGCATGCATGTATATTTTTCCCCTTGACTTATCAAGATTAAGGGTGAAAAGAGAGGGTGACTTGGATAGGATGGGAGGATGGAGCTATGATAAGGGATGTATGATGGAGGATATGGATAGGATGATCAAGATCAAGTGGATAGGATATGGATAATTAACCTATAGTATTTTCATCAAGCTCAAATATGAGAAAAGAAGATGAATTTGGATGGGATGGGGTTTATGGAATGAATGATATGGGTATGTGCAGGATCATGATGGGCCAAAAGTGGCAATATGATGGGTATGTGGCTGACGACTTTTTTTCTACCCAAAATGGATGAAACGAAAAGGGTTTTTAAAGGAGATTCTCAGATTTCCACCAATATAAATTATGCTGTACTTTGAATTTAATAAGTAATTATTATTCATTTTCTATTCAAATTACGACTAAAGTCCTTATTGATAGGTTGATTGAAAAACATCTATAGCTTTCAAACGGTAAAATATTTTTTGAATCGAAAACATGTGTTACATTCTATGCTTCATATACTATTGGATTAAAAAAAGAAAAATTAAAGTTCATGAAGTTTTGACCATGTTAAGGTGGTCAGACATACGGGTTTTTTATATTTTTTAAAAGTTGTAATAAAAAAATTCATAATTAATTATTTACTTGGAAAAAAATTAGAAAAAAATATGCATCACATCGGGACATGAGTCCTCTACTTATATCTAAAATATTATAAAAAAATATTATCATTTTATTGCGGTTAGGGTGGTTAGACAGAAACCTACTTCTTATTTTTTACCTGAAATTTAAGTACTACTACATTGAAATTTCAAATTTTCACCAAATGTATATTTTTGTTTTTTAAACAAACGTAGTAGTTTAGAAAATACATTCAATTTGCTACAAATTCTATTCTTACATATTTTTGAAATAATATAGATAACTTATTCAAATTTTTACGTCAAGTTGCCTAACTCTAATTTTTCTGAATTTTTTGCCACTTAAGGGCTTGTTTTTTCTATGATGATCCTGCACATACCCATATGGATAGGATAATAAGGATGGAAGGATATAATGCATGATGCATATGAAGATCCTTAGCCTTGTCAAGATCAAAGGAGGGAAAAGGGGGGATGAATGTAAGTAGGATAATGGGTAGGAAATAAGGGATAAAGGGGGGTGTGGTAGGTATGATAGCATGGATGAAACTTGCCCCCAAGTGTAGAGTGCAAGAAGGTAATCATGGATTATGGAAACAATAGAAATTGGCCATCCTATCCTTTGTGGAAGATAAGGAGAGCTAGGGTTTAGGATCTAGACCTATTTCCCTCAAGTTTCATTCAAGGAAACCTTAGATATCTCAATTTGAAGGTAGAAAGGGGGAAAGAGATCTAGCAATAAGGTATCCTAGGGTGTGATTAAGGAAAAAAATGGATTCACCACCAAGCTAGGGCTTGGAAACACAAGTAAAATGCAAGACCTAATGTTAAAACCTAATGCTATGAAAAACTTCATTAAATGACCTAGAAATGAATGTAAAACAGAACAATAAACTGAGAAATCAGAGGGGTGCACCTGGAAATGTGCACTTGGAAACCTGTAGCAGTTTGGAATAAGGTCTAGAATGTTGAAAATACTAAAATTAATGTAGACTAGGACTCATACGCCAGGCTGGGCGATTTAGTCCTAGATTAGCGTTTCTAGGCAAGAACAAAAATTTGGCAGAGATAAGTCTAAAAAACTTGAAAAATGGAAAAATCCCTATATTGGGACTCATACTCAAGAAGTGGCGAATCAGTCCCGCTTAGCTTTTTCAAAAAGTCAGTCTAAATTTGCTCTCCAATTTTTGCTCTTTCTTCTCAGCCTGATTTTTGAGTTTGAATTGCTAAATTCTACTCTGTAGATTCCTTTTAGTGATCTTCTAAACAAGGTTACAACTTTGAAAACTTTGCAAACTTGACAACTTTTCTCCAATTTATTGCTCTTCAATATGTCTTCAACCTAGATTTGAAAATCACACACTAAAGAGAGGGAAAAAATGTTGTTTTGTTAGTAGAAAGGGGTTTGCCTTGGCTAAACCCCATTTTGGTAATCAAACCTTGAAACAAAATGAAATAATAAGGAGGAATGATGAATGAACAATATGTAATGTTGCAACTCACCAAACCCTAGGCATAAGTGCTACAAACATGCATGAAATGGCTCCAATGGATGTAGATCTTAACTCTTGCTTGAATGTGATGGATCTTGACTTGAATGCTTGCTTGAATAATGAAACCCTACATCACAATTGTTAGCTCAAAAAAAAACATGATGCATGATGACTTTGACATGATGCTTGTGTAGTGTCAAAAAAAAAATCCTTTTTCACACTTTATTTGAAATAATTGACACATAATCAACTTAATTATGCTTTGGAGTGGTGTTGTAAGGTGTTACACACATTCACACCTCTCTAGGGTCCTTATTTAATTAAAATATATTTAAATTTCACCTTTCACAAGAGTGTTGTAACAGACTTTCACATCTATCTAGGGTGGTTTTTATTAATTATGGTTAATTAGACTTAATTGGCCCTTTAATTCAAATTCAAGCCCTCTAAATTGCATTTTTCAAGGGATTAATCCCGAAACCCAGTAATTAAATAATATAATAGGTTGAATTTGGCAAGTTCTAGATCCTGGGAATTAGAGCAACGACCCATTCGCCCAAGGTGGCGAAAGTTCACTAGAGGTGAGACAAAGAAAAAACCACAAAGACAACAATAGGACCAACAAAGATTTTGACTGGAGTAGAGAATCGAGAATAAGTTTTGGAAAGAACCAAAACTAGCAAAAGCCACTCAAGGATGTTTGAAGCCAAATTTTAAAAAAAGGCCTCAGTGTAGGATTCGAGTAGGATTCAAGCAGGATTGGAGGCTGCAATCAATAGACAAGCTACCAATCATATCAACAAAAAATTCCTTTCAAGAAGAACCATCCAACCTAAAGATCTCAGTAGAAGACTTCTCTTTACTAGTAACTATGGGATGTGTTACCCATTAAAAAAATGCACTTTTTCTTCCTTGAACCAGAATAGTCTTCTTTTTATGCCTTTACTTCATTCATGGTCGCAATCCTTGTAAATTTCATAACCTTTATCATGTAATCTTATGATTCTATAACTTAGTCACTAGGTTCAGAAGTTATAGAAGTATCTGACTACCCGATCCTCCTTTCATTCATACTCGCCTAAGGGATGGATGTGTCAGAAGTTCTTAAAATTTTAGAACCCGCGATATACAGTTCTGTGGTTCAACTTTTTCGCGATCCCATAATGTTTTAGGCATTTTCCTTGGTTTTTGAATGTTGCTTGCACATTTAATTATCTGTATGATGTATCTTGTAGCTGTGTTTTTGGGAGTTACGAGATGCAGATTCAATCTCTAGACACACTCCTCAACTAATGGTGCATTAATTGGGTCTCTTAAATAGCAAGTGTAACTGAAGCTTGCTAAGGTGGCGACACTGTATTAATAGATTGAGTGTCAGATGTACCTACCAGTGTAATTAAATAAGCCATTTGTAGGGTAAGTTGATGGTACTATAGAAATATGTTTTTCTTATCGACCAAGCAATTCAAGATGGTACATATTGGTGAGATTAGAGAATGGGAAGATGAACCTATACCTCTCATGCATCCTGATTTGAATTGGCCAGAAGAAGAACAACTCGATATCATTTCTGAATTGCGTTCACTAGCCTAGAAAGAGAAGACTAGATATGCTGAGTATAATCAAGTGATCCTCATTTTAGAAGAAGAAGAAGAACATGCTGAATTTCATGATTTGGTCATGGAAATGCAGTTAGAATTGTTCTGAATTTTGGCTCCTCTAGTGGTTTATTGGCATGAATGAATCTTTTGTGACATGTAATGATAACCTCTTTTTGAAATTGTTCCCATCTAGGAGTCTTTTTGCTTTCCAGTCATTTTCAAGACTGTTACTTTTATAATGTAACAATTTTTGACATGCCTATATAAAAAAACCTCTGAATTAAAAAGATGGGGGGGAAGATAGGACAAGGAGGGCAGCAATTTTGGGTTTTCAACATAGATTTATCGTACAGAAAGGTGAAGGCTTTGAACTCACTTATGAGTATTAAAGAAATGAAGAAATATTTTGAATCTTTGAGTTTATCAATGTTTCCTATGATTGCAATCAAACTGTGCTTCTCTATAATCTCTTTAATGTTTATCTGTTATATTAAGCTGAGTATGTGGTTATTTCTGGAACTTTGAATCTAGGGTAACTCATCTGTTGAAAGGAATTTGCTGATCATTCTTTTCTTATTCCTTGTTGTGGGTTTAAGATAAATGAGCTTTGTATTGTTCATCTATATTATTTTTGTTCAAAATGAATCCATCGCATTTACCTTCATGGATATGGGTAAATGTTAAATTACCTTTCCTGCTTTCTGGTTAAAAGCATACCCAAGTTTTTACTTCAATTACTTCTATCATACGAAGGTAGCTGCACCTTCCAAAATAAGCAGAGTTGGTATAGAAAATCCTCACACCCAACTCAACTGTTGGTACAATTTTGTCTTTCTATCCAGGGCATTTTTTGAATAATTTGTTTTTGAACTATTTTCGAAAAGCAAAAATCCATACTAACAGGATGCAACTCAGTAGAAGTACCAAGCTTGACATCCATTTGCATTTGTTGCTTGCTATCTTCCAATTTTATCAAAATTATTGAATTGATGATCAATAAAGTGAGTATAATTCACTATCTCAATGATTCGCCATCATTATAGCAAGTTCCAACAATAGTGTTCACCATTACTAGTTTTCCAATTATAAGTATAGACATGAGGAAATTTTTTGTTATAGATATTGAAGTTTTGAGAATCATAGGGTTAGATCTAGACCAAAAGTTCAAATCAAAAACAAAAAGTTCAATCTTAAAACTATTGCCTTAACCTTAGACAAGTTATCAGAATGACTTGATTCTGATTTCATCGTTCTTTTCTAACACATCTAAATTTAAATGATTTTGATGCAGAATTAAACAATTATCTATTTACCATCAAATCACCTTTGCTGCTTTTAATTAAAAAGATTTCTAAACTAATACTTATAATCTACCACAACTCGTAGTAAATTAATTAAATGTTAAACCTAATTATTTGAAAAGAACAGATTCTTTTCTTTTGGAATACCTAATAAAAAAAAATAATCACACCAACCTTCCTCTTCCAAGCCAAGTGCTGATCCGTTTCAGTTTCAAGTCACCTGCACCCGTGATCCATGGGCATATTTGTTTGTGTACGGGTACCCTAAGTACTACCAATCTTCCCAGGCAAAGACAGATTAATTGTGAAGAAGCTCTATAGTTATATCTTTCTTAAGAAAAGTTGTCAATATGTAGGGTTCGTGAAAGTCTGCAAGAACTATACTTCACAAAACCCAGTCTATATTTGAAGGGAAAATCTAAATATATATATAAAAATTTAACAACTCCATTTGTCTGTTTATATTAAGTTGAGCGACCTAATCAAAATCGCTAAAAATTCAACAATCTGGGCCTTTTTTTTCAAGGCATCGTTATCAATGTGGTTGAAGTTTGATCTTTTTGCCCTTGCACTACCATAACACCGCTTGTCAAGGTAGCTTTCTGGATGAGTATTTGATGCAAAAATGATTGAGGCGAAAAATAATTTATTCTGTCTCTTAATGGTGGTTATTACAATGTCAGGAAACATTACTGCAATAACAGGCATTTCCGATCACAGCACATTGTTATTATTTTATGTGGCGCACATACTTCCTATTTAGAGAAACATCAGGGCTTCCTACTGATTTATTATTTCCAGATTATATCTTCTACTTTGCTTTAAGTATTTTGTATGATGTTTTTTTCGAGATAAACAAGTTTTAATGTTAGTAGTTTCTTTTTTGTTGCAGGCTATAGAAGATTCATGGTATATGATGGATTGTCTGAGAAGGTCAGAGTTATTCCCAGTGAAAGCAGTCTTGAGGATTTGAAGATGTCGAAAGCAACAGAGAAAGCAGACAGAAATTCTGCTTTACATTTTTGGAGTATGCACGTGAAGGCTGGGAGGCAGAGGAGGAATTTTCATGCACAGTAAAAATTTTAAAACATAAAATATTATTTTCTCAACACACAGAGCTGCTGCTCGTAAATTCTGTTTGCTCACATTCACATTCCTCTGTTCACTTGTTGTTAAAAATAAATTACAATTACATAATTATATGCTGTAGGTAAAAAGTCACGTGAAGAATTTCACGGATGAGAGGAAACGAATACAATTTTTCAAATTCACCTAACTAACTTTTCCCCCGTCAAAATGCATTTAATACAATGTCCTTTTCATAAAATTCAAACTTAAATATTAAATCTTTCGCATCCCGATATTTCCTTTGGCGGTGGCGGCTTTCTCCATAGTTCCCCGCGGTATCGCGATGGTTAAATTCTTGATTGCGATATTGCGGGCAGCGGTTAGTTGACGGCCCGGTAAACTGCGGTAAACACTTGGCGGCTAGAATAAAGCAAAACTTCTACGGAGTCTCCCGTGATATCGCGATGAATATTTTATTGATTGCGATATAGCGGGCATTGGCTGGAGGTACGACAGGCGGTTGATATAAAACAAAACATTACCGAAGACTCCCGCGGTATCGCAATGGCAAATTTATTGATTGCGATATAGCGGGCGGCGGTTGGCAGGGACGGCGACAGTTAGGGTTAATATTCCAACACTTCCCCTTAAGCATAACTGCGCTGTCCACCATGCCCAATCTGTTTCTTTGAAAAATAAAATTATCTCTTCCCAGCGGCTTTGTAAAAATATCTGCACTTTGTTCTTCTGATCTGCAAAACTCTAAAAATATTTCACCATTATTAATTAATTCTCTGATGAAATGATACCTAGTATCAATATGCTTGCTTCTTTTATGAAAGACTGGATTTTTCGAAAGAGCAATGGCTGAATTGTTATCACAGTAAATTTTTGTTGCCTCCATTTGTTCATTTTGCAATTCTTTCAAAATTCTTCTCATCCAAACTGCTTGACATGCTGCACTTGTGGCTGCCACATACTCTGCTTCTGCTGATGAAAGACAAACTATTGGTGCTTCTTTGAAGACCATGAGACAACTCCAGTCCCAAAATTAAATACATAACCAGACGTGCTTTTTCTATCATCACTGCCAGCACAGTCACTGTCTGTGTATCCTATGAGTTTGAACTCATCTGAACTTGAATACTTAATGCCAAAATTTCTTGTTCCACTTACATACCTTAAAATTCTCTTCCCCCTGCTTTCCAATGGGTGTCTTTTGGTGTTTCCATAAACCTTGAAATCAAACTTACTCCATACATAATGTCTGGCCTTGTGGCTGTGAGATACATGAGCTTCCAACAAGCCTCTTAAACAAAGTTGGATCAACATTAGACCCTCTATCATCCTTAGTTTACCTGTCACTGTAGGTGTTGGTGCTGGTTTGCACTTCATCATATTAAACCTTTTCAAAATGTCATTTGCATATTTTGACTATGAAATAAAAATACCATTTTCATTTTGATTCACTTCAATGCCTAAAAATACTTCATCAGACCTAAGTCTGTCATTTCAAATTCTTTCTTCATGTCTGCCTTGAACAGATCAATTGACAAATTGCCAGTGAAAATTAAATCATCCACATATAAGCATACTATTAGTATTTCACCTTCTTCATTCATTTTTGTATACAGTGTGGGCTCACTGCTACATCTATTAAATCCATTCTGCAAAAGATAACTGTCTATTCTGCTATACCAAGCTCTTGGGGCTTGCTTCAATCCATACAGTGCCTTTTTCAATTTGTAAACTTTGTCTTCCTGACCCAAAACTTCATACCCAGGTGGCTGATCCACATAAACTTCTTATTCTAAATAACCATTTAAAAATGCTGACTTTACATCCATTTGAGATACAGACCACTTATTCTGAGCTGCTAATGCTAAAATCATCCTTATAGTATCCAATCGTGCTACAGGTGCAAATGTTTCATTGTAGTCAATTCCAGGCTGTTGTGAATAGCCCTTTACAACCAATCTTGCTTTAAGTTTTTGAACTTCATCTTTTTCATTCAATTTGGTTTTATAAATCCATTTCACTCCAATTACATCTTTATCTTTTGGAAGACTAACTAGTTCCCATGTCTGATTCTTCTCAATTGCTTCAATTTCTTCATCCATAGCACTTACCCATTTATCATGTTTGACTGCATCTTCAAAATGAACTGGATCTTCTATTTGAGAATAAAATGCACAGAGAGAAATCTGATCTGAGTTATTCTCACCTCCATTTTGCTCATATATATCTCTTATGCTTCTGATTTTCTGTCTTCTCAGACTTGCCAATGTAGGATTTGACATATCACTTGAACTTGTGGAAAGTGGACGTGATGGTCCTGCTGTAGATGGTGTTTGTTGTCCTCTTGTTGGACTGCTTCCTTCAATGATTGAGGCTGTTCTTACAGTCGATGCTGGTGTCACTTGTGAACCACTTTGCTGAGCTTGAATGGGAGTGGGAGGAGTCACAATAGCTGGAACATTTGTTGGTGCTAGAACTTCATTCTCCTCTTGAGGTATACTGGCTGAAATATTGACTGTCTTCTCTATACTTCCATCCCATGCTTCATCTTCTACAAATTGTACATCTCTGCTGATTATAACTTTCTTTGTTGTTGGATTATAAAGCTTATATGCTTTGGATTCTTCACTGTATCCAACAAATATACATTTTTCTCCTTTGTTATCTAGCTTCCTTCTTAATTCATCAGGCACATGTGCATATGCTACACATCCAAATACTCTCATGTGAGTAACACTATGTTTTCTTCTTGTCCATGCTTCTTCAGGTACTATATTCATAACACTTTTTGTTGGACACCTATTCATAATATAGGCTGCACAAGAAATTGCTTCTGCCCAATATTCATTTGACAAATGTTTGGCTTTCAACATGCTTCTAGCCATTTCCATGATTGTTCTGTTTTTCCTTTCAGCTACTCCATTTTGTTGAGGTGTGTATCTAGTTGTGAATTGCTTGTGAATTCCATGATCCTTACAAAAATTAAAAAATTCTCTTGAAATATATTCACCACCTCTATCTGTTCTCAACACTTTGATATAATAACCACTCTGTTTTTCAACCAAATTCTTGAACTGACGAAACAGATCAAACACTTCATTTTTCTGCTTTAGAAAGTAAACCCATGTTTTTCTTGAATAATCATCAATGAATGTCAGAAAATAAAAACTACCACCTATTGAAGGTGTTTGCATAGGTCCACACAAATCTGAATGTATAATTTCCAAAGGGGCTTTTGCTCTAGTTGACTTTCCTGCTGGAAATGATTCTCTGTGTTGTTTTCCTAAAATGCACCCTTCACATACCCTTTCTGGTTTTTCTATTAAAGGTAGTCCCTTGACCATGCCTTTCCTATGAAGTAAATTTAAACCTCCAAAGTTGAGATGACCAAATCTCAGGTGCCATAACCAGTTTTCATCTTTTATCTCAGCTTGAAAGATTGTCTGCACTACTGCTGTAGTTTCTTCTCTACCCACTTGTGAATTCATTAAGTGTTGTGCTTGAGCATAATTTATATTCAAATCTGGCCTTATCTTTAAGGGAAACATTCTGTTGTTTGTCATTCTGACTTTTGCAATAAGCTGGTTGCTTGGGTATTTGTCTAAAATTGTGCACAGACCATTTTTTGAAGGTTACTCTATACCCTTTTTGAACCAATTGCCCTACACTCATTAAGTTATGTTTCAGACCAGGGCACAAAATACACATCTGAAATA
This sequence comes from Sequoia sempervirens, assembly GCA_007258455.2. Lineage (NCBI taxonomy): Eukaryota > Viridiplantae > Streptophyta > Pinopsida > Cupressales > Cupressaceae > Sequoia > Sequoia sempervirens. The sequence goes on along the minus strand of VDFB02270651.1, from coordinate 809,664,523 downwards.
TACTTTTTCTCCCCCTGTTTAGTTAGAATATTGACATCTCCTTTTCCTTTGACTGACACTTTGTTGTCATTACCCAATGTAACATCAGACTTTACATTCTCATTTAAACTTGAAAACATTTCTAGATTCCCTGTCATATGATTGCTACAGCCTGAATCTAAAAACCATACATCTTTTTCATTTGCTTGAGCAACATTACAAGCTAAAAACATTGTTCTCTTATCTGAATCCTGATTTTGACCTTCTCTTGAAAAATTTGCATTTTGTCTATTATTATCATACTGCTTCTTTCTACACTCATTCATATAATGCCCATATTTTTTACAATAGTGACATTGGACTTGAGATTTCTCATACCTTTGATTTTGTGACTGATTCTGTGTTGGGTTTTGGCTTGAGCCTTGATTGCTGCATCTTCCACTTGAGCTTGATAAACTGTATCTTTCACCTAAGAGTTTCTTCCTCTTCCTCTTGATCTACCTCTGCCTCTTCCTTGACTGACTGAAGCCTGAGTTTTGAAAGCATGCTCCAGTGATGTATCTGCTGACCTTTTCAACCTTTGTTCATGAGAAATTAGAGATGCATACAGCTCATCAACTGAGAACTGTGAGAGATCCTTTGTCTCTTCTATAGCAACTACAACCGGTAGAAATTTTGTGGGCAAACTCCTTAAAATCTTTTCAACAACTCTGGTATCTTCCAGATTCTCTCCATGAGACCTAATTTGATTAACCACCCCAATGACTTGGGTGTAGAATGAATCTACAGATTCATTGTCCTTCATACATATTGTTTCAAAATCTCTTCTCAGCATTTGTAGCTTTGCTGTTTTAACTTTTGCCATGCCTTGATAGGCTGTTTGAAGTATGTCCCATGCTTGTTTGGACTTTGTTGCTGCTGAAATCCTTGGAAAAATGCTCTCATGTACAGCTTGAAACAGATAAAATAAAGCCTTTGAGTCTTTCTTCCTTGTGTCTTTTAATAAATCTTTCTCTGCTTGTGTTAAAGCATTGTATGCTACTGCATCTGCTGGCTCTGCAAATCCATTTCTACTAAATCCCATATATCCCGTGAGCTAAATAGTGCTTTCATGGTAATTGACCAGTACTCATAATTCTTCCCATTAAACTGTGGAATTTGTGGGTTTGTCAAGCTTGTGCTTGCTGCCATTTTTGAAATTTACCCAGATAATCTACTTTGATAAAATTGATTCTGATAATCAACTTGCTCTGATACTCGAACTTGCTCTGATACCACGTGAAGGCTGGGAGGCAGAGGAGGAATTTTCATGCACAGTAAAAATTTTAAAACATAAAATATTATTTTCTCAACACACAGAGCTGCTGCTCGTAAATTCTGTTTGCTCACATTCACATTCCTCTGTTCACTTGTTGTTAAAAATAAATTACAATTACATAATTATATGCTGCAGGTAAAAAGTCACGTGAAGAATTTCACGGATGAGAGGAAACGAATACAATTTTTCAAATTCACCTAACTAACTTTTCCCCCGTCAAAATGCATTTAATACAATGTCCTTTTCATAAAATTCAAACTTAAATATTAAATCTTTCGCATCCCGATATTTCCTTTGGCGGTGGCGGCTTTCTCCATAGTTCCCCGCGGTATCGCGATGGTTAAATTCTTGATTGCGATATTGCGGGCAGCGGTTAGTTGACGGCCCGGTAAACTGCGGTAAACACTTGGCGGCTAGAATAAAGCAAAACTTCTATGGAGTCTCCCGTGATATCGCGATGAATATTTTATTGATTGCGATATAGCGGGCATTGGCTGGAGGTACGGCAGGCGGTTGATATAAAACAAAACATTACCGAAGACTCCCGCGGTATCGCAATGGCAAATTTATTGATTGCGATATAGCGGGCGGCGGTTGGCAGGGACGGCGACAGTTAGGGTTAATATTCCAACAAGTTTCACTGAGACATAGATTATTACCTCCACCACCTCCAAAACCAAATCAAGCCAAGAGTGCAAGAGTGAATGGAAATCCATCTCCTTTTCCTTTTCTTCCCAGTTCTTCTCCAACTCCTGCTCCTTCCCCACTATGTATTATGAGTGGAAATTGACTCCCTTACTTTTGGTTTGTCTGCCATGATGAAAAAAGAACCAACAACCAACGTATAATGGATTCTTATCCCTGACGCAGCTCATGCAAGACTATGTAAAACGAAATTAGAAAATCAATAAATAAATTTATTATTATTTTCTCTTGTCGTTACAAATTGCCAGAACTTTTCATCATTCTCTATAATGTAGCCTTTCTCAATTATTTTAGATTGGCCATTAAAGTGACATGACAACACTTTTATTTTCTATGTTTCATTTTCCAAGTGTAGGTCAAGATATGTTTCTTTTTTCTTTTCAAAAGATAAATTTATTAATTAGGAAATCTTAATATTATATAAATATTTTTAAACAAAAATTATCATTAAAGTTTAAAGAATCAAAGTTTATGACGTTTTTATTCAAAATTTCTTTACAATTGTAGTTGAAGGATTAATTATATATATATATGTATGTGTGTATGTTTGTGTATGTATATATATATATATAAATCAAACATAACAATTTTAATAAAAAAATCTTATGGATTCTTATATATTTAAAGGTGTTCACATCTCTCGTCCAAGATGCCATCACCCTTGTCAAGTAAAATTTAGACAAAATTTGGATCAAAGTTATGTCTCTATGATTTTTGTGCAGTTTTGTGTTCTATGTCTGAAAATTGTTTTAGTTTCTATGGCTACAATTTATTTTCCCTACATTATATGATCACTTAAGTGTTTTGAATCTCATAATAAATGTATGAGCTATACAACCTTGTGTCCCATAGTAATAGTCCCATGAGACATAGTTTCAGACTTATGGCTTCTTATGCTGCAATCACAATTGGTGTTGATTCTAAGTCTTATAACTCTTTTACTCAAGGTATTACATTTTCTCAATCCAAATTTGATTCCCTTCCTAACCCAAAATTAACTATGTCTTCATAACAACCTAACATTTATGTGGAATTGGGAAGGTTGTAATTACCCATGTACTTGAAGATAAAATCAAACAATTGGAAAAAGACATAGAAAGACTTCAACAATTCTTAAGTATTGAACATTTTGTTGGAGAAACAGTTCCTCTATTGGATAATCTTAAGAAATTGATCAATAATTTTTAAGGGATAAAAGTGTTGTGTAGCCTAGGTCATATAGTAGATGCAAACATTCCTACAATAGCTAGTTGTACTCAATCCTTGGATAATGCTCAAAACCAATTAAGAAATTTTTTTTCTTGTCCTACAACCATGCTTTCTATTCCCACCTTTACCCCTCCCATCATACCATCAACCACATAATGTAGTAGTGGCCTAAAAGAAAGTTGAGGATTTTCTTGTGGGAATACATATAGCTTTATTCCTTCACCTACAATACTTACATGTTTAAAACCTATTATAAACATGCAAAACAATAACATTCCAGTCATCCATAATAATCTGCCATATTCAACACAATCTCAAAACATGTCATCAAGTGATCTTGTGATAAACCAAATTTTGTAAAACATGTCATCATTACAACAACAAATCTCAAACATGAACCAAAGTTAATCCAATACTAACCCTCCAACTTACCACATATGTAGTCCATTGTCATTCACTATTTTAAATACACCCATACAACAAAACATTGAAATACCTTGCTTTGATAATTATGCTAGCAAACAAGATCTCACTAATCATGTATTAGCTTTCACTGCTTTATATAGTGTTTTTCTTTTTGAATATGCTCTCTTAGCTAAATTGTTTTGTGGTTGTTAAAGGATGTTGGACCTTGGATTGGTATTGTTCATTTCCAAATAAATCGATAGTGTCCTTTACACAACTTGTTAATAAATTCATTCAACACTTTCAAGCAAACATTGGACCTCAAGTTACATTAACAGATTTAACCCATTGTAAAAAGGGACCTATAGAGAAGATGACTGACTTTATAGGATGATACCAAGATCTTTGCTCACAAATATCCTATAACCTTCCAAATACTGACATACAAAGAGTCTTTATTGGAAATTTGCAATATAACATTAGAGACAAGATTTTATTGAAGTATCATTCATTTATACATTTATGTACAACCCTTCATGATTATCAGATATCGACTAGATAATATGAAGATACACCTTCATCAACTTCTACTGGTCAATCCCAAGTCATGAACATCATAACAACTATCAACCATTTAACAAAAAATAAGAAATTTATAAAGATAAACTATTCTCAATCATCCAATAACATCCAGTAGAAGTTTCTACAATGTCTTCAATACCATATCAATCTAGGCCAAGAGATAGGAAATTTTCATGGTTGTCTAATTCTCGCCACGCTATTATGTTGTAATTTTTAGACAAAAATATGATTCAAATTCATCTTATTAGGACTATTGATACAACTAAATCATTACAACCAAAATTTACATCAAAATTATGTGAATACCTAGGCATGATGTGGGAGTTTGAGTTCATATTAAACTTATCATTTCCTACTATGATTTTTGTGGGATAATGAGTCTTATTTTCTTATGATTTTATCAACATTTTGGATATGAAGATCATGAAATTTGACCTTATTTTCCTTTCCTTGAATTTTTGGACAAAGGTTTACTTTTAGACCTTGAATTGAATACCAATTTTAGGAGTATAGAGGAATCATAGTAGTATACCTGTGGACTTGGGGATGTTCCAATACACTATAAGATAAATATAATAAAATAAAAAATTAAATTAGAAATCAAAAGTTTGAAATGAACTAAAATAAAGTAGTTTATATTATACACTTGAAAGAAAGATATAACGTTGTTCATTTTCATTTTATTCTTTCCTTGTGATTATCATGAGAGTCATAACCCATCATGTTTCCATGTGATGAACATGATTTTTTGGGTTTATGATAGTAGAGAACTATCCTATTTTATCCTTTTTCTTGCCATTTTTTTTCTAAGATTGTTCTCCACCAAAGGAATAAGCTTTTGACAAAGAGAACCATATGTCATTTTATGTTTTCTACTTATAAGGCCAATTATATAAAACTAGTCTTTAAACACTATAGTAGAAGATGAAAATATGCAAAATGGGTAAAACATGGGAACATTGTTGTCTTAAATCATGTTAAGATCCTTTAGGAGCAATATCAACTAGTTGTATGTTGACATCTAGGTTTTGGGCTAATGTCTAGTATATGTGCTATCACCATAATCCACATTATTATTTGGAGCTCTTTGAACAATAGGAATTTCCTAAACCTTTTTTAGGGAATATTTTTTGAATAATTTTTTTCTCCCTTGTTCTAATTAGTATTCATATCATCTAACTTGGGTGAAAGAACTCATATTTTACAATTTGAATCCATATGGTAACTTTTATATAGCTTTTGACTATGTAATTTTTTATCATTAATGTTTTAGATCAAACTATAAGATACATTATTAGGACATGAGTTATAGCAAAAGAAGAGAATTAAAGAATAAATTTGACTACTATTATTCCATTCTCTTCCTTGACTATAACTACTAATGATGAATCGTCAATTATGATCTAAAATGTTGAAAAAATATTTGCATAATCAAAAATAAAAAATATTACTGTATTGATATCATGGACTATGAAATTTCATGTTTAATATATATCCATGTTTGTATTGGGATGCAAGACCCAATTTGAAATTATCTTATTAGTTTAGTGTAATTAGATGAGGTTTTGTACCTCCTAATGGACTTTCCTCTTGTGTAGGTGTTACTCAATGTTTGGATACCAATTTTACTCATCATAGAATGGGTATGTAGTGATGGTCACTCTTATATTGCTCCTTGTGTGTATGAGATGATAAGATCATTGAATTATAGTAAATCATCATTGTGGGGGTAACTCCACCCTCTTTTATGATCACATAGTGTTGTATTCCATGATTTGTGTGAATTGTTCCACTTGTGCCACCTTGCATTACATCAAATTGATGATGTCATGTATGTCATTGTGTTATATGAGGAGACATTGTGCATATGAAATATGGAAGGTGATATGTGAATCTACACTTGTAACACAAAAACAATTTGCTCCTTTTGTAATTGCTAATGTCTTGGGTGTAAGCTTGAGGCATTAAAATTCAAAAGCACTTTTTTTGCATTACTAGATAGGATACCATTCTATTGATTTCACTTTCATTAGATTTTTCTAAGATTTTCTCTCACAATTCATTTCTATTTTATCACTATAGTAAAAAATAACAATATTATGCCTACTTCAAAGTTTGTAAACCCTTTTTACGATCCATTTTGTGCATATCTTGCAATCATGATAAAAGGATAAAAATAAAAGTTAATCCATAATGTTTTCTAGCAACTTCTCTAGGCCTATGCCAAAATAGGACCCTTAGAAGAAGACTTGGACATCTATCAAAGCATAATGGAAGATTTTTTAGTTAGGTATAAAAAATGGTGTCACTAAAAGACAAAACACACACAACTAGTGGAGAAAGCTGTGGAAGAGTGATTTTAATAAATTTGTGAAAGAGAGGAAGCATACACATAGGCAAGCATAAGATATTTGAAAGGAAAAGCACAACCCACGAGAGAACAAAATAATTATAGAGATAAATAGATGACACATCTTTCTAAAGAAAAAAAGCCTTATAAAGTAAAAAATAAAAGTGCCAAAAAACTTGTACACAAAAAACCATAGTTACATCAAATTGATAGAGAAAAACATGTTATATTACTCAAATCTATTATTTATATAATTATTACTATGCTCTAGAAGCTAAAAAAACATAAGAAGATTGAACAAATACCCCATACAAAATTCAAATCCCTCCTATCAACCTCTAATGGAGAAACACAACACTTGTCCAAAAGGATAAAAGAAAACAAACAACAAAAAATAAAGTTTCAACTTTAGAAAAAGGGTGTAATCTATGTTATAGTCCACATTTTGATTGGTACATTTTGTTTTCTTTCACTTTAAAAAAAAATATTGTTTTATGGTGACATAATTTTCCAAGTCTAATTCATTAAACGACATGTTTAATGATAAAGTATCTTCTAACAATTTGAACTGTGTTTTCCATTATGAGAGCCAAGTGACTCATCCACTTAACCACATCCCACTTAAATATCTTTCAAATAATTTTTTAAAACCTTTATATTTATAGATGTACAATGAACATAACAAACTTTCTTTGGTTTAAAACTAATAATGATACCCTTTTTCACATAGTACAATAATTCCCCGCACTTCTCAAACTCTCTCATATGATGATGTTTATTCTGTTAATATGCAACGCTCATTTTTATAGTGCTATCTCCAACAAATGTCTATGACTCACCACCTCTGCTGTCCTCTCACTTAATCTCTGTCAATTACATTTTCAGAGTCCCATTTTGAAATCTTTTTCAATTCTATCTTGTCCATTCACATTTTTCAATTTTATTTATTTATTTTATTTATTTATTACTCTCATATACAATCTTTCTTACGCAATCAAGGCACCTATGCAGTAGTGCAAGTAATGAGAATGCCATTGAATTTGAAATATGATTAACACGCCTATGCCTGTGCTAATCATATTCATTCTTCAATATCTCAAACCACCCATGAGTTGAAAGCTGCTCAGACTTGCGCACTAAGCTCAAATTGAGACACCGAAGTAATCACATCAACCCAATACTTACATTATATAATAAATAGTTTGTTACAACTTGTACATAAACGATTGGGCAGAGATTTTGTCATTCCAAGGGGAGCAATAAAATCATAGTTTTTTTCCATATTAAGGGAACTAATCTAATCAATACTTAAAAGAATACACTTTCTTTCAAAGCATATAGTTGTAGTTACAGTAAAAGTTTGATTTATGCTTCCCTCCCATCTGCTATAATAAGCGCACCTCTCCAGGAAGATATTTGTATAGATTTTTATAGCTATGGAAGGGAAAAGGAAGATGATATTCTGTCTGATATTTGCAATTATGATAGTTTCAGGAAACACTGCTAGAAGAGGCAAGTCATTATCTCGTGTTTCCTGAGTTTCTTGTTTAGTTAGGATATGAAAAATCGTTATTTTTTCAGTTTTGTTGTTTCTGAATTTTGATTATGTGTAATTTTTTACATCAATATTTTGGATCACACTCTGTGATCCATCATCAAGATGATAGAGAGGTCAAGAATTTCCTTGAACTCTCTATCATTCTGATGAATGAATCCTCTTGAGCTCTCTATCATCCTGATGATGGATCACGGAGTGTGAACCGAAATGCTGATGCAAAAAATTATACAATCAAAATCCAGAAATAATAAAATTGAAAACATTATAGATTGTGGAAACTTCATAACATTAATCGTTATTCTACCTGAGATATTTAATAAACTCTATACCTTATTTTTATTGTAAATTATTTACATATCTTTACAATAAGCATACTAACTTTGTTTTAGGTTATACTAATTGATGAGAATTGTTGTTTCTGCTTCAGGGCTTGGTAGAGTAAAAGCAGATAAGAGGGCAAATTATTTCTCTCATGGAAACACTGATGAAGCTTTGAAGTCAGAGAAAATAGCAGAAAATAATTTAATCAGTTCTGCTGCACTGGAAAAGTTAACAAGAAGAGAAACACAGACACCACCAGCACCTCAGCCTAATACTAACAAGAAACCCTGACTCCACCGCCGCCATTCATCCAGCTCCTTCATGCAAATACGAATTGACATATTATATACTGTACAAGATATATATTGTATATTATTTCCTTCGCGTAGATTGTTAGAGAGAGCCTTTAAATATATAATAGTTATGCTATTTTTAGCTGACTAATGAGGATAGTCTCATGCATCCTCAACTTTGAACTCTAAAGTATGTTTTTCTTTTCCTTCTATCTAAAATACGAATATCTATTTATATGAGAAAACAGTGTGTGATACTACTACCAATTTTTTCCTCCATCAGTAGTGAGCCATTCTATGGTCATTGGGCTGTGTAACTTAAAAAAATACTGTTACCACCATATTACTAATTACTAATGGTAATGTTCATTACAAAATATTGGCATAACAAAAAGCCTTTATGGTCCGTTGAAGTTTTTTTTTTAATCTACAGAAACAAGACAAGGAATGTTGATGTAATATGTTGATCTTGCAATTGGTTTCTTCCTAAAAGATGGTGAATTGGTGGCTGCTATTTTTTTTTTTTGGTTTTGTTTCTTTCGTAATTTAGTTGATGGTCTATGAATAAATATAAGATTATAAAGCTGATATTCACATGGTGTGATGGTTTAAAGTGGCATTGTTGTTTTTGTCATCAAGGTTCAAACTCTGTTCAAGTTGTATTGTTGAATGGTTATATTGGAGATGAGGTCCCCCGTTTGTGATCTCATTGGTTCATAGCTCCAGATCAAAAGCATTTACCTCTTAAAATAAAAAACAATATAAGATTATAACAAAACTATATGTAGTAATTGAGTGTCAAAAAATATTAAAATAAAAGGATTTTTAAAAAGTAATATTTATCAATAAAATTTGAAAAGTGAAAATATAATAAGTTTTTTCAATATTCTATTATTTCTATGAGAAAATTAAGAATTCAGAAAAGCATATAATCTCAAAGAAGAAAAAGAAAGAAGGAACAAGAAACTATGAACATTTGTTAGTAGATAGGGACTCTCATTCCATGACACTCAATTACGATCAACATCAAAGGTCCATTTGACTAAATCCACAATAGCATTTTGTTCTCTAGGACTATAGACAAGAGAAATGGAATCAAAATTCGGTGTAAGAAAATAATATACTTTTCTAGTGTTGTGAGCCTCCAAGAAAACTCATGAAGCATCACTTTATTCATAAGAGAGACCAAGATCATGAAATCCATCTCACAAATAATGTTTTCCCAACCCAACTCACAAGTTTTCTCAAGTACCACTACGGTATTCTGGGCCTACATTTGATTATTAGTGCCAAATATCATAGTAGAAGAGAAAAAACAGATGAAACTATCACTATAACATCCAAACCATCTTATCCTAGTTGAACATAGATTCACTAAAGAACAATCAATATTAAATTTGAAAAAACTCAATCAATGAGGATACCATTTCATTGCTCTATTCACCTTATTAGAAGTTTTACTTCTAAATCTAAAATAGACTAAGAAGTTAACCAAATTACACAAATATAATTACTTCAATAACTAAATATTTAAAGTAGATATGACTTACCAATTCACCAAATTTTCTTTAATTGAGTCAAAAATATTTTCTCCAACCTACCCAAAAGACTAGTAACATTAGAAAATCCAATAAATTTTATCGAACCAAATTTGCCAAAAAATATATGTGAGACCAATATACCAAGCCATCAAGAGGAAGAAAGAAATATCAAGAGGAAATACCAAGCTAGACTAAACATCAGGTAGAGAAGTAGCATGGACAAGGGGTGGTTACAAATTTTCCATTATTACATTCAAATATATATATTAAAAAAAGGGGGATTTAAAAGAAAAGTGAGCTAAATTCCTCATTTGCACCACATAGAATTCATTTTGAAGGACTTGGAAAACTTGTTTCTTATGTTATCATTATTGGATTATTTTCATTGATTTCAAAGGATATTATTGGTTCATTATTGGATCATGATTGCTAGGGAAAATCAAAAGCCAAAGGCCACTAATCGTCACTTAAGGAAGACCCTCATTAGTTTTTTTTCTTTGAGAATGTGCTAGGAAGATAATATTATATGGAGGCTGCCTATACCTTACAAGTTGGAATTAAATTAATTATTTTTACCCACTTTGGGTTATCGCATTTTGGTGCCCAAATTAAGAATTTAAATTAAATAAAAATAATAATAAAATCTTTATTTTTTATGAGGCCATCCTGCCTTGGCTAATCACCCAACATTGGGTGAATGGAAATGAATAATTAAAAACAAATTTGAAATGAGACTGGGTTGACTAATGTCTAGCACCCAAGGTTGTGAGAAAAAGGAAAATATAAAATAAGTTGTCACCATTGTGAATGATCATGTCTTTTCTTGAAATCAACCCCCTTAGAAGATACACCGAGTTTGAGAGGTGCTGTCAAGGAAATAAATTCACGATTATCTATCCATACATGAGCAAATTTGAAGCAATCAAAATCAAACTATAAGTGTAGATTTATGAAACATATTAAAGAATAATTTTAAGCATATTGGAGTAGATTAAAATCAAATTTATAAGCAGATCTGAAGGAGATTTGTGAGAAAATTATTGAAGATTTTTATGAGAAAAATTATGAAGAATGTCTGAGAAGATTTGAGAAGATATTTTGAGCAGATTTATAGAGGTTGGTGCTTCGCCATAGAAGATATTTGTGTCTCTTACTATGTTGGTTCTTAGTTGTGGGGATTGGTGTATACAGTGGGTTGGTTTGAACAAATATAAGTGGGAATTCGTGTTTCATGTAGGTTGTTACCTACAAAGTTTGTCAGAAGAATTTTATATAAGGAATATTTTTTTTGTGGTTTTCTCCCAAAAGGGTTTCCATTTAAATATATTTTTTTCTTGTGTTTTTTATTTTTTATGTGGTACAATTGATATTATTGTGTTTTTTAATTGAAAAGTAAAAGAATATATTTTATTGATCATTGCTCCTCTAAATATAAGAGTGTGTTTCATTAATTGGTATAAAAGCGGTACTTGAAGGAATTTCTTCAAGTAACACATGGAAAATAAAGAATAATTATCCTCTAAGAGGGCTCCATTGTTTGATGGGAAAAAATATGCCTTATGGAGCATAAGAATGTGAACCTACTTAATTGCACTTGTATTTGACAATAGGAAATCAGTTGTAGATGGTTATATTACACCATAATCTCCTCCAATGGATTTGATAGGAAAGAAAGAAAGATAGAATAATGCCAAATCCTTGAATGCAATTCTATGTGGATATCTTAACCAAAATTTAGCAAAGTTATGCATTGAAAATTAGCTAAAGATATCTACGAAAAATTACAAAAGACCTATAAAGGGGATGACAAGTTTAATACAGTCAAGATTCAAACCCTTAGGAGGAAATTTTTCAAGAGTCTAAAGATGAAGGAGAAATCAATCATTGCTTCCTATCTACTTCACAAGGATGAAATTATGAATGCCACAAAAGGTCTTGAAGAAGAAGTTAAATAATCAACAATTGTGCAAAAGGTGCTAAGATCTCTTCCTTTAAAATTTGATGCTAAAGTATTAGTTATTTAAGAGATGAAGGATCTAGATAAAATTAACTATAGATGAATTCCATGGGATTGTCATGGCTTATTATATGAGGACATAAAATAAAAAGTCATCTTGAAGTGAGAAGTAACTTTCAAAGCATCAAGGAAGCTGAAAATAAAGAGCTATAATGAAGAAATTTAGTTCTAGTTGTGATTTGGATAGAGAGTATCATTTAGTAAGAAAAATTAAGAAAGGCTAGATGGGAAATATAAAGATAGGATTTCATTCAAGTGTTTAAATTGTGAAAAGATAGGACATATTTTTGCTAAATACCCATACTCAAAAGTTAGTGATAGTGATGATGAAGAAGATCATCACATAAAGAAAGGAAAGAATAATTGATACAAAAGGAACCAGACGGAGAAGAATAAGAATTTATTTGATCATAAGAAAATTCTTTATTCTTATAGAGATAATAGTTCATTCAAAGAAAGTGATGAAAGTAGTACATATACTAATAGAGACGAAATTATTTTTATGGCATTAGATATGGAAGGAGATGTCATTGAAAATGTTGACAAAGGGAAAGATAAGATGCATCTGGATGAGGAAGAAAATATCAAATTTGATGAAGAATTGAATGGAGAGATGAATATTAAGGAGGAATTCATTTGTGCCCTAAGTGAAATAAAAAATCTCAAGAAAAAGAACATAAACTAAAGTTGCAAAACCAAAAATTTGAAAGAGAAGATGATGATTCCAAAGAAAAATTATCACAAGGCTTGAGGAATCTGAAAAAATCATTATTTACTTAAAGTGCAATTTGAAGAAGAAAAAAGGATAGAAAAGGAAGTTAGATTTTAGCTAAAGGTAAAGGAAGAAAACTGTAATAGGTTTTAATGTGAAATTTTATCTTTAAGGAAGGAATTAGACAAGAAAGCTTCTCAATTCAAAAAAACAAAAGATTTGAGAAAAAGCATTGAAATCCTAGATGATTTCCTGAGTTGTTAAAGGATAACATCTATCAAGACAAGTATTGGATACAATGAGGAGTCAAATTCTAAGGGTGTAGAATCATTAAAGAAAATAAATTATAAAAATCATAAGGGTTATGAAGGTGTGTTAAAAAATCCATTAATAATGAAAAAGGTAAGAAGAAAGGAAACAAGGCTCCAAAGAAAACCAACACTCCTCTAAAGATCAATAAGGATAATGTAAAAATATTCTTTTTGTTTAATGAAAAAAATGTGAAATGAAATGGAAGATAGATTAAGCAATTATGGTTAAAAAATACTAGAAACCCACAAACAAAAGTTAAAAAAAAAACCATATTTAATCAATGAAGTTGAATGGAATGCTTAGACGAATAAAACATAAATCAAGAATACATTTCAAATTAAGATCAAATTACTCAAAGAAAGCATGTGAAACCTAGTACTCCATTGTTGAATTATGCCAATTTGATATGTGGATTGCTCAATTATGCATAACCCATGTTACAAAAGCTTGATGATGAAGATCTTGACTCACAATGATAGCTCAAATTCTAAAAAGTGATGATTTCTCAAGCTCGTGAATATTGTGAATGAATTTGATAGAGGACGAAGGCTTATTTTATAGAATACTTGAAGGTTTGATTAATGGTAGAGATCAAAGGATGAAGATCAAGGGTCGAGATTAAATCAAGAGATCAAGGGTCAAGATTGAATGAGAATTTTAGTTAATTGAAGATGATCCCCTAGTTTAAGTGAGATATTTTACGATATTTTATGGAGGGAAGATAATTTGTGAAAAAATTGAAAATAGGAGAAGCTTTTTCTATCTTTGAGGAGATAGGGTTCCTATTTCACCTCTTGTTTCACTCAAGGAAACCCTAGAGATCTCAATCAAAGGATGAATGAAGGAAAGAGATCTGCTAAAGGTTGTCCTAGGGTATGATTAATGACTAAAGAGGGGTTCACCACCAAGCTAGGGCTTGGAAAGGATAGTAACATGGAAGATCTAGTGAAAAAACCTAATGATGTGAAAAACCTCACTAAATGACCTAGAAATGAATGCAAAATAGAATGGAAAACTAGAGAAGAGGGGCACTTTGAAACCTGTAGCAGCCTGAATGAAGACATGAAATGTTGAAAAAGCTGAATTCAATGCAAGTTGGGACTCATACGCCAAGTTGGGTGATTTAGTCCCATATTAGGGTTTCTGGGTAGGAACAAAAATTTGATAGAGATGAGTTTGGAACACCTGAAATCTGGAAAAATCACTAGATTGGGACTCATATGCTAGGAGTGGCGTATCAGTCCTTCTTGGCTTTCTTGAAGGATCAAGGCCTAAATCTACTCTTCAATCTCTGCTTTGTCTTCTCAACTTGATTTTTGGATCTGAATTGTTGAATTCTACTCTATAGATGTCTTTTAATGATCTTCTAAGAAAGGTGCCATTTTTGATGAATTTGCAGATTTGACAACTTCTTTCCAATCTTGCTCCTTAGAGGGTCTTCAACCTGGATCTGCAAATCACACACTAAAGGGAGGGGAAAATGTTGTTTTGTTAGTGGAAAGGGGTTTTCCTTGGTCAAACCCCATTTTGGTAATTAAACTTTGTAATGAAATAAAATGTAAAGGAGGAATGATGAATGAGAAAAATGTAATGTTGCAACTCACCAAACCCTAAGAATAAAGTGTTGCAAACATGTATGAAATGGATCCAATGGATGTAGATCTTGAATTTAGTATTGGCTTGAATCATAAAACCCTACATCACAAATGTTAGCTCAAAGACAAAAAATGATGCATGA
>VDFB02270651.1:809600031-809649383 GCA_007258455.2 Sequoia sempervirens | reverse complement strand
TGTTTATTTAAAATTTGTTATTAATTTAAATCTTTCGAATACCTAGTTTGTTACCTTCAACCAACAAGGCCTCTTGAATTTTATAGTCACGTTGACCACTAAGTAAAGCAGCATAGTTGTGAACCAACTATTGAGACCTTGGAAGATAGTTAATTTCTATATTTAGCTATCTTTTTCGTGAAAAGTGGTGATATATTTCCTTCTTTAAACGCTGATGTCAATTTACAATTTTAAGACTTAATTTCCTTGCACCAACAACATGGATGAATATGAATCTTTCATTTTTGGGCTCTTATTTGATCATTAAAAGAATATGAAATGAACTTTAGCTTGTGATCAAGTAGGAAATAATCCAATATACATACAATGTTAAATGATTAGTATCCTATCATAGTTAAGTCTAGGATGTAATTAAATATTTATAATCTTCCAATATCAATCTCATTTAATAGAAAAGGAAGAATACAATAGATGAATTGTCAACCACTAAAGCACCTTCGAGATAATTTTATATTCTAGATTAAGGTAATTCTTGGTTGAGATAGTACCTATTTGTGAGGTTCTAAATAATATCTATAACATTAAATGTTTTTAATTGTAATAAAAAAATTATTGATTTTATCACCAATTCTATGATTTTTGAGTCTCAAATTATTTATGAATTTGAAAGGGATGACATAGAACTAGAAGGAAGGATTATAAAATTGAAAATGAACACCATGCCTAATGGAATGGTGAAAATATTAAATTTATTTGATCTCATTCATATTGGAAAGTAAAATAAGGTAGATAATTAAAAAAGGAGGTCAATACATTAAATTTTCCATTTGGAAAATGAAAAAGAAGTTAAAATATATATTTTTTGAAATGAAATACATTGATTATAAAATGGTGTCCATCATTCATGCATTGATAGCTTATCACAAATTTATTTCCTAGAGATGTGATGATTTGAAGATATTTAATACTTCTATCATCGCTCATACAATCCTATAAGAACTTGGAATAAATCCATTTCAAAAAAAAAAACCAAACCTACTAATGCTCTATTCAAATATCACATTTTCAAGGAATTACAAAAACTAGCATTATCAAGGATAACATTTCTAATAGCACATTCAAATTGGATAGATAATGTGGTTTTGGAATGAAAATAGAATGAGGATAATAAGATATGTGTTGATTTTTATAATTTAAACAAGGCCTCTAAAAAGGATAAATATCCTCTAATAGCACTTGACAAAGTAGTTTAGATTGTCGATGAATCTTAAATGACATGTTTTTAGATGGATACATAGGATATAATTAGGTAATAGTAAAATATAAGGATAGGTTGAAATTATATTTACTACCAAGTGGGGGATGTTCACTTACAAGAAAATTACATTCAATTTATTAATGTACGAGCAATATTCCATGCTAAATTTCCATAGATTTTAAGGATTTCATATGTAAATGAATAATTATAAATTTGTATGAATTAACCATATTTTATAAAAGGAGAGAAGAACATATATCATATCTAAGGAAAGTAATGCAAATGTGTGTTGAGAATGTTATTTATCTCAAAATGAATTGTTTTTTTTGTTCTAGAAGGAAAAATGTTGTCACCTCATTTTAGAGAAGTGGATCTCCATCAAACCTAAATGTGTTTAGGATATACTCAAAATTCCCTTACCTAGTAAAAAAAAGAGATTAAGTCCTATTTTGGAAAGATAAGATCAATGTCAAAGTTCATAATAGGGTTTTCTAAGATCATGAGAACCCTAAATGTGAGGTTCAAGATGGAAGCCTAAATAAACCTTAAAGAAAAAATATGTGTTCACTTAAATGAAAAGGTCTTGTCTTAATCAAACTAGATTGTACCTAGTCTTTCTATGTTTTTTCCTTCATCTTTAAACATTCATGTGCTACTATTTTGACATAATTGAGATAAAATAGATATGAGAGGCCTATATGATTCATGAGTAATCTTATTCAAAAAGATGAGACTAGATACTCAAATATGAAGATACAATTTTCTTCCTTAGAGAGAGTAGTTAATGAGTTCAAGCATTATATTTTGAGGACCAAAGTACTTTCTATCATCTATGATCAATCCATGAGGACCCTAGTAATACATAGTTAATTATTTGAAAAAAGGGGAAGCTTGTGAATATCTTACAAGAATTGGATTCGGGAATATGACCAATGAAATAAGTATGAGAAAAATCCGTAAGTAAATTAATGGTTGAAACAAATCCCTAGATTACTTACTAGTGTTACACTATTAATGTTATCACCTAAAATGACTAGTATATAGATGTAATATTTTATTTTTTGAACAATAAGTGTCTTGACCATCTCAATGCAACCCAAATATGAGCTCTCCAACTAAAAATTAATACTTTTATGAATAATTATATAACTCTCTATCAAAAGCATCATGGAATGTATTTTATCTTAGACACCTCAAGGAGGAAGAAAAACATGTACCATGATAATTTCATGAAAGATTTGTAATATATCATAGTTCAAGCACTACCACAACACACAAAATTTTACAAGTTTATTATTTTCCCCACATTTTAAAGGATGCATATTCTTGAATGTATGTATACATGTCATGCATGTTAGTTTTTTACTAGTAAGGAGAGGAAGTCAACCTTACCATTATATTAAATCATCAAGGTATGATGATTTTCCTTATGGGGTTTGGGACTTTATTGGTATAATAAAATAGAATTAGATTTATTGGTATAAATCTAATAGAATTAGAAGGAAATGAGATGCATGCATAGAATATAAATAGAAATAATCAAGGGATCGTCAAAGATTGGTTTGATACATGGGCTATGGTTAAGGATTTACACATTTTAGAATTAGGCTTATGTTGGTAGACTATTCATGAGAAGAAGAGGTGATCATCCTATGTTTGATAAATTATGGTTAAGACCCTTCCAAAAATCTTGGGTCATAATACATATAGGCTTCAAAAATTAACTAAAGTGCAATATCATTATAGAACAATGGGAAATTAAAAAACCTATTTTCATGTCCAAGTAAGGATAACCTTATAAATTTATATCTAGCTAGTGTAGGTTTCTTTTTATCATTTACTTTTCTTCTATTTTTTGGTTCCATGTTTGTTGTATGAATATTGTAGGCTGGTATTTTCATTTGTTTTTATCTTAGTTTTGGGGCATTGTTTTCTAAATGGGCACTTTTATGATGAAAATGGGACTATTATGAATATTAGTGATTATAACCATAATTAGGCTTATGTACCACATTGGAGGCTGAAGGTTTTCTAGTTAATCCAATTTTTTCTATTCATACCAATTATTTTAAGTTTATGTGTACTAGCTAATGGAAATAATGAACATTTTTAGTGTTGATTAAAAATTCCTAATAATCCTAATATATTTCAACATGTTTAAAAATATATAGGGCATGAATTCTTGTTATAATTATATCAAGTGAGCAATCATAAAATTTTCACATTCATCGTCACTAGTGTCAATTGCAACCTAGTAGCAAGCTTCATTGCTTCTTAGTTGAGACAACTTCACAGAAAATATTTAAAAAGAAAGATCTCCTACCAACTAGAGACAATTAAATCACCAATCAAACAACTCAAAATTAATCAATACATTGCAAATAAGAGAGTAGTGTATAGTGTCAATGTCACAATGAATTTTCTATAGTCTTTTTTCTTTTACAAGGATATGTAAATATGAACAACTTGTGCTCATTGGTATTTCTCAAATTTGCAAGGATTTTTGCGTCATCTATGGTTCCTTGCAACCTTTTAAGCTACTTATTTTTTATTATATTTATAGCTATATTCAATATAAAAAATACACTTTCTTATGTATTCATGATATTTATAAACAAAATTAAAAAATTATTATTAATGTAGCTCATGACCATATATAAATTAGATGTAAAAATACATTTCATACATATATACCATGTGAAAACTTAACAAAATCAAGACATCTTTATGAAAATCTGAATATATTAAGAAGTGGAATGAATAAAATAGATCTCATACAATCTTCAATGACCTACTCAAACTTTATTTTAGGGTAAGAGTATATAGCATACTTACTAATATAAAATATTATATATGTCTAAGGAAACCTTAAGAAAATTCAAAATTTCCAATTTATTCAATTGGAAAAAATGAAAACACTTTCAAGTTGGGAACAATGAAAATATTATCCTTTCTTGGAATACTAGTCTTGAAGCTTTCAGTCATATCTAACTCTGCAGGATTCCCATTACCTTCCAAATTCCAATCAAAGCAGTGCACCAACTGAGCCAACACAAGCTCAACATTTTCCATTGCAAGTCCAATCCCAGGGCATCCTCTCCTTCCTGCCCCAAAAGGAAGCATCTCAAAGTCTCAACCTTTTATATCAATATTCTTATCTACAAATCTCTCAGGCTTGAATTGCAAGGGATCTTCCCACACATTTGGATCTCTTCCTATTGCCCACACATTCACAATAGTCCTTGTCTTCTGAGGTATATAGTAGCCAGCAATAGTGCAACTTTCTCTAGATTCATGGGGAAGCATTAAGGGCCTTGCAGGGTACAATCGAAAAACCTCTTTCACCACACATTGTAAGTATTCCATTTTTATAAGATTTGATTCTCTCACAATGCGGTGTTTTCCTACTACAGACTCAATCTCTACTTGCAACTTCTTGGCCACCCGAGGGTTTCTCACCATCTCACTCATTGCCCATTCTAAGGTGGTGATCGTTGTCTCCAATCCCCCAAGAAACATATCCTGCAAGAAAACAAAGAAACCATTACATAAAAGATGAATAAATTTGAAAACTTGCACCAATACCTTCCTTGAAGGAATTGGTGTGGATGTAGCCATAATTCTTGATCTTCTTATAACTCTCATGGTTCTACACCATTATAGTGAAAATTGTGGAGATGATCTTTTCACTATTATAAAAACTTTGCTACTTTATAACTTTGTGGTTGGGATGATACTAGTTGTTAAAATGACAAATTTCTAATATTGTTATTAGTTTTTCATCTATTAGAATTGATAACCCCCCTCTAAATGATGTTCATTAGGAGTGCAACCAAATGATAATGATTCTAATAAAGTCCAAGACTTCCCCTCCAACAATCAATACTTGCTAACTAGATAGGACAATCCTAAATATCATAATTTTCTACTTATTGAATTTCCTGCTCTTATTTCTTATATTTTGTTCTACATCTATGATTAGACAACAATTAAATACTTTTGTTCCAAACTTTATAACTAGCCTTTTCTCTATAAATATTATGTGAATTATATCCTTTATAAAATAATATAATAAAATCTTATTCTTTACTTTAAAAGAACACTTCAATATTTATTAGAGATAGAGTCCTTAGGCAAGGGAGCATACAAAAACAATTGCTTTCATGTGCTCTCTTGTGATTTTTATGCTGCTTTCATTCTGTGCCATCTCCAAAAGTACGTCAACCAAGTCCTTGGCGTGATCTTCCTGGTCCTGGTTTCCCTTGTGTTCATCTATAATCTTCTCAACAACTGCATCAAAGAAATTATGGGCCTTCTTCATCTGCCCCTTCGCACCACTTAACTCATCAATCCAGGCAAGGGAAGGAATGAAGTCTCCAACGTTGAAGGCTCCGATGATACGTACGACCTCGTGCATCATCATCTCAAGCTCCTTGCCTACCAAATCATCATCTTGAGAAATTCTAGTGCCAGCCAGGGTCCTCCAGATGATAGAGGAGATGAGAGATGTTATGGTCTTGCTCATATTCACAGCAACTTTGCCATGTTTGCTCTTCTCCCAGATGCCTTTCACCGCCAGACAGACCTCCTCCTCTTGCACTGATCTGAAGCTCTCGACTCTCTTGGCACTCAGCAACTCTAACACACAGACTTTCCTTATGTTTCTCCAGTAATCTCCATAAGGAGCCAAACCCATGTTTTTCTCACCAAAAGCTACGTATTTTGCGGCAGCAGATTCAGGCCTGTTGGCGCAAACCAAATCATGGGTTTTCAAAATCTCTTTGGCCATCTCAGAGGAAGAGATCACCACAGTAGGAGCAGAACCCAATCTCAAAAACATAATGGGACCATATTGTTTAGCAAGGTTGTGAAGGGAACGGTGAGGGAGCTTCCCCAACTGATGCATGTTTCCTATGATGGGCCAGCGTAACGGCCCGGGTGGCAATCTAGGTGTCTCTGCATTTCCTCTCTTCAAACATAACAATTTGTACAAAACACAGAAACCCAAGATTGTGAATACTATGGACATGAACAATGACTCAGTTGGTGGACCTCCTACCATTACATGTAGCTTGGGAAATGAAAAAGCCATTTAGAGCTATTTGAATTCAAGTTGAAAATTGCTTGATTACAGAGAGCTTTGTCCCACTTCCAACCCCCTCCAGGATATTTATACCCTTCAAAATATCAATTTTAAATAATTTTCTCTTATTCAAACGCATGAGGTGTTATCATTAAATAAAATTATCTAAACGTTATAATTTCAACAGTCAAACAATCTAGAAATTTTAGAGGTTTGTCCCATACTCTACTTAAATATTCCATGTTTCAATAATCAAATTACGCTTCATCCTATTTATTATACAGTCCATCATGAAAATGAAGACTGGAAAAAATCTTCTCGTTTCAAGTGAATATTTGTATCTTTTATCTCTGGTTTCTAATAAAACGGTTATGACCGTACATCAATTTTTTACAAGATTCAGTGATTCCGTATCGTTAGCTATCTTAATAGAGTAAAACCGACATGATTGATGGCTTTCCACGTCCGATATTTTTAAAATCTTTCAGTCTTACCACGTGTTTGAGATCTTGAATTTTAATGTCCTATCGATCGCCTCGAGCTATCTACTCTTAAATTTGTCATTTTCAATGACTTCTATTTTTTCAGGTGATTTGAAAATTTCATGACTTGGCATTTGTTTAAGATTAAAAATTACATGATATGTAAAGTTCTACAAGGCGGAATAGTTTAAAGAGTATAAAAATATATTTACTTTGAGAAAAATTCGTGTTTGAACAATATTTCTAGTGTTCCTTAGGAACGCGCCCCCCTCCACCGCTCCCCCCACCAAAAAAAAACCCTGTGTTTCCTAGATGGGGACGTCTCGGAGACTTGGGGACTTGGGGGACATCCCCCCACCAACCCACCACCAGCACCACCATTCCACCACTAGTGTTGTTGTCTCCAAGACGCCGTTAGGACTTCGAGGACACTAGGGTGTCCTCAAGACATCTAGGGGACTCCTAGTTGTCTCCAAGATGTATAATTCTTATACTTATACATCTTTTTATAACTATTTTTTCAAGTACTATATGTATTTCAACACCCTGCCGCCGTCCCCCCGTCCCCACATCCCCGAAACACGTCCCCTACCGTCCCCCCGTCCCCGTCCCCTCAACCCCGTGGAACACTGAATATTTTTGTTATGTATGTTTCTAATATGTAATTTGATTATTTAAACACATTTACTAAATATTTAATCGATCATTCATTTCCACATCATCTTATGTTCAACCCATCATTTAACTAAGTCACATAATTCTATTTAGAATTTGTCCAAATCGATTTTCATCAATATGCTTGTCCTAAACAAGATTACTAGCATGATCATGTGCCCCTCTATCAAAAATTAAAATCTCACATTTAGACATTGATAATCCCATATTCAAACTAGTTCTAGTTGATATGGGCAAGAAATTTCATAAGACATCATCTTATGAAATTTGTAGATCATTGGATCATATTATTGTATAAAATTTCAACAACAAAAAGCATCAAAAAGTATCTCTCATCTTACATGTAATCTATCATCATTCATTCTTTATTAGCAACAATAATATTTAATATTTTAATAATCAACAAGAAAATTTCATTATAAAAAGCACACTTCAAATAGATTATGTAACGTAGTCAAGAGTTCACTTGTATTCGGCTTTGATAGGAATCAACATTAAGTTACATGTCTTCCATTCTAATCTCTTATCTCTTTTACTTTTATTGTTAACATAGTTTTGGGGTTTGTATAAGTTGCAAGGAAGAACTAAACTTCAAAACTTGCATAAAAATCACCACAACACTCCTTAACTTGATTATCAGTATTTTCCTTACCTCAAGGACCATCAATCACATAGATATTGTATGTTCCAAGATCAACTTACAAAGGAAAAAGTTATAAAAATTAGAATAGGATCAAGCCCTTGGACTAGACCATTGATGTGATTGTGTCCTACACACTTAGAGTCTTTAGGGATTTTCTCACTTGGATATCTAGTGATTTCGATGAAACCACCAATTTATTTTTAAGTAATGGTTCGCCATTATAATTCAATTTTTGGATCACACTAATGATCGCATAATTTTTATGGTGATCCTATATATGACATGATCATTCTTCTAAAATCACTATAGTGTTTATAATACTATAGTTGTAAAGAGATTAGGAAATCTCTCAATGTAGTAAAGTGGCATTTCATTTAAATTGACTATATATGTTTGGAAGGCACCAAAATCAAGTATTATCCTTTGTATTTCTTCTCTCCTAATATTTTTATGATCTTAACTCTTTTTAGGTCCATTTCTATCTTATAACTATAACCTATTTTATTAGAGAGAGCACGATAAATTTTGAAGAAACATACCTCAATCATTTAAATCCTTCTTGCAACCATATTCAATTTCATTTTCCACCATATTTATCCATTCTTTGCCCATTTCTAACCATATCCCAATAGTTTTACAATATTAGAGGCTCTTTCTTGTTGGTTTACATAAGAAAAATCATTACAATTAAAATTTAGATCTAAGGTCAACATTCACACACTTTACTCTAAGCCTATAAAATACTTTATTTTAGGTTTGGATTTATTTTAAGATTTGTATTTATATTTTTTATGAAGGTCAAAGTAAATCTTAATTAATAAGATTTATTTTATTTCATGCAAAAAAAGAAAAATCAATCTCTTCTCAAGATTTTTGGTCATTATGGTGTCTTGTTGGGTTAGTTTTGAGAAATGTTTAGTGGGAAGAAGATCCTCAAGTGCAAAACAATGCAAATCTTTTCCCTTTGTTAGAATTTTTGAGTCTTTACAAACCTTACCAGCCTTGTAATTAGTTTTCTAACTCTTTGAAATTATAACAAGTTCTTCTTGTTAGCAATTT
This sequence comes from Sequoia sempervirens, assembly GCA_007258455.2. NCBI lineage: Eukaryota > Viridiplantae > Streptophyta > Pinopsida > Cupressales > Cupressaceae > Sequoia > Sequoia sempervirens. Next base: position 809,640,183 of record VDFB02270651.1, on the reverse strand, counting down.
TTCGAGTTTGTGCTCACTCTCCAAAAACCTAACAAGCTTCTACATCAACATTTTCATGTCCTAGAAGTCCTTGTTTCCAAGATAAGTGGTTGTTTCCTCTCTCTATCACTAATATTTACAAAGTTTCAAAACTTCTTTAATTTCTAACAAGTCATGCATTAGATATTTATAAGGTCTATGAACCTTTGAAAACATTGACAAGTTTTTCTTCTAGCTCATTTTTTATAATTTCTTAGAGTCAACTAGTTTTATGAGTTTGTGAACTTGTCAGAAAGGTTGCAAAAGCTTTCAATTCATGAAAGGATCCACTGAACAAGATTCAAAGAAGACATTTTGATGCTTCATGAGTTCTCAAAATTTTTGAACCACCATAAACCATACATCATACACCATTGATCATATAGAAATGTGGGCTATGGAAATGGAATGCTCAACTTCCCTTATCCACACCTAAAAGGGGAATGAAGGAAGAGGAATCCGATTTTGCAAGGTTCTCACTCAAGAAAAATTTTGTGAGATTCCAGTGCAAAAGAGATTGAATTTTTTCAAAGGAGATTGTTTCTAAGGCTGGAAATTGATAAACAAGATAAACTATTGATGCAAAATGTTTGAAAACATGCTGTGATATGCAAAATGACCTAAGAATGCAAACAAACTGTAATAGAAATTAATGAGATTGAAGAGGTGCACCTAGAAACTAGAAAGGGATGGGAAGGAGCTCTCGAATCCTATAGAAATCATTATTAAATCTCACTAGGACTCATATGCCAAGATGGGTGATTTAGTCATATTTCAAGGGAATTCTACCGGAACAAGTTTCAGACAAAAGGGTACTTAGAACTGCAAAAACCACTTTTCAAGCCTGGAAATGGGACTCATATGCCACTAATGGTGAGTTAGTCCACTTCTAGAATTCGGGAAATTCAAAATTGCAATCTGTAGCTCCTGATTTGCACTTCAGCTCCTAACAAGTTTCCAGATCCAAAACTACAGAATCTGACCTGTAGGTGATCACCAAGCTTCTTTTAGGGATTTGACTACTTTCAATGACTTTGACCAATTTTTGACAACTTTTCACACTTTTCTCTTTGACAAATTTGCACACAAAACCTACAAAACACATGCAAAGAGGGGGAAAAGTGTTAAGGGTTAGTGAATAGGGGTTTTCCTTCGTCAAACCCCAGTTTGGTAATTAAACCCTTAAAAATGAAATGAAATGAAAAGAGAATGATGAATGAACAACATGCAATGCTACAACTCACCAAACCATTGAAGTAGAAATCTGAAGATATGCAGTAATGGCTCCAAAGTGCTTGAATGCTCTTGTAGACAAAATGCTTGAAAATGCCTAAAGTGATTGATTGATTGATGGAATGCTTGCTTGAATGAATGAGTGAATGGGGGTGAAATGAGAGGGAAAACCCTATATTTATACATGATTATGCAAAATTTCCCAAAAATACCACATCACACCTACCGACCTCAAGGCTTAGAGAATAATATCCTGCCAGAATTTTAAAATAATTTTGATTTTTGAGCCAAATGGGACTCATTCACCCCTAGTGGTTAATGGGTCCCACTTAGGCATCTTAAGTGGGTGTCAAAAATTAGGGTGTATTAAATGATGTTTAACAGGATTATTCTCAAAAATACACTTACATAGGGCCTGCAAGTGTATAATGGGACCAATTAAATATAAGAAAGGGTCAAATTATTGATGACAAGCCTAAAAAAGTGTGAAAGTTTGTTACAACACTTTACAACACTTTTAAATAAGGCTTGGTAAGTGATAAAAAGAGATTATTTAGGTGAAATATATTAACAAGACCCTAGAAAAGTGTGAAAGTGTGTTACAACACTTTACAACACTCAAGTAAGGTACCACTTGAATTCTTTTAATTTGTTGGGGCCCAAGACCTAATGTGAATGTGTTGACCTCATTACAACATTAAATCAAGGCACAACTAAGCCAAAGTCACAAGGAGGACCCAAACGAGATAGAAAAAGTAGAAGGGATCTTACTTTTTTGGTGTCCATATTTAGCCCCCACTTTAGTGAGAGGATGAACCTACTTCAAACTCTTACTAAAGTAGACCAACGCACATCAAGAGGGGTTCCCATGAACTAATGCTAGCAAGATGGGACAACAATGATCAAGAGTGGTGATCAAGCCGCTAGGATCAAGATCTCATGACAAACCAACATAAGTGCAAAGAGAACATGTTGATATCAAGAACAAGGAAAAAGGCACAAGCACACAATGCCAAAGATGAAAGAGAAAAAAAGGAAAGAGAAAGAAAGAATGAATCATATCAAGCTTCGACCGTTTGTCCAACACGATGTGGATCAAATCTAGGTTTTTTTTTTAGAAAACGCATACTCACTCTGAGGCGAAGGAACTCAAGGCTTTCCACTAGGTGAGAAGGCCTAAAAGGTGAGAAACATACACTCATGGCTGGTATGCACTCACACACACCTTGGTGGCTATGGGAGAAATTCATGCCTCGAAGGGCTTCCAGCTCAGCCATACCAAATTTATACCCACTGATAATTTAATAAGGCGCCACAAAATAAAATGACTTTTAAGGCTTCATGAGACAATCAAAACTTTGTATGCTTCGAGCTCATGAACAAACATGATGGCACCACAGGCATGCAAGTTGTGTTATGGAAGGTGGTCATATAACAAATGCAACATGCAACATGCAAAGAATGTTCAAAGGAGTCTTCTTAGTTCATGCGAGGTCTTAACTTAGGGAACATTGTGTCTAATTCTCCAAGAGAGGACCGTTCAAAGAATAGAAGATTCACAACTTAGGGGATGTAGTTGTCACATCAAGCCACTAAGAGGAATGTAATATGCTAAGATAGATCGTTCATGAAGGACACTACACCTAATGTCATCCACAAAGTGACAAAACACATCATATGAAGTAAGAAGGCTACACTAAGAACCAAGATAAGGAAAATGCAAAATGATAATTACAATGTATGCCCCACTTTAAAGAAATTGCTACACGTTGTGCTATGAGTAATTACTTTAAAGTAGAAAATAAAAATGCAAACAAAGAAAGAGACATGAGAGCCAACTTGGAAATCCCTAAATGCCAAGTCATATGTTTCTAAGTAAGGTTGTGTCATGTGAAGGAAAGGAAAAGGAAAAGAAAGGAAGGGGTTGCCGCCAAAATGAAGACACCGAACACATAAGGGATCTATGGATTTGGGGTCAATATGTTCTTTGCTGCAATGTTTGTTAGAGAGCTCGAACTGTCATCATCCCCCAAATACATAGAATTGGAAGAATGACACAAAGAGAGAAAAAACAAAGAAAAAGAAAGAAGCGTTTGGGTCAACATGGAAGAGACATAGGGTGTCTCGACGCTTTGCGTCTTCCCCAAAAGGAAAACACAAGAAAATCCAAATAAAAAGAAAAGCCTTTTGGGTCAACATGAAAGAGACATGAATGTCTCAATGCCTTGTGTCATCCCCAAAAGGAAAACACAAGAAAAGATAAAAGAAAAAGGCAAAGAAAAAGAAAATCCTTTTGGGTCAACATGAAAGAGACATGAAATGTCTCAATGCCTTGCATCATCCCCAAAAGGAAAGCACAAGAAAATACAAAAGAAAAGGCGAAAGCGATGTACAAAATAGAGAAGAATGAAGGTACAAATAGAGGAATGACACAAAGAGAGAGAGAGAACATCAAACAGAACATCACGAGGAATCACATTATGCACATGCAAACACACAAAAAAAAATTAAAAAAATGTAAAAGACTAGTAAGGAAAATGCAATTCAACCGTCGAGCAAGCTATTTGCCTCCCAATCTCAGTTGGTATAAGTGGAAGGTGAATAACACAACTAAGGGACAATGAAAAATGCATTACTAGGACAAGGCTAGCAACTTCTTTCCCCCACTGAGTGCAAGGCAATAATGAGCCGAGGTAGGTGATGGGAAAGGGCATGTAATAGTCAGAATATGATATTCTACAACTATTACGTGACAAGGGGTTGGAGAGTGTTTCATGGGATTATTGGATAGCAATTATCACCATCAAAATGATACTTTCTCAATATTTCTTTCAGTGTACGACACTCGTCACTTCTATGTCCAAGAACGTGATTATATGCACAATGTGGAATGTTAGCATCTTTAGGATATATCACCAACCTATTCATAGGTGGTAATAGTATGAGTCATTTGTTTAAAAGTATTTACATTTTCCTTTCACATTCAGGTGGTGGACGGAGAGGAAACTTTAGTTTTTGTAACTTGTAAGGCCTTTTGTGTTTGCAAGATTCATCCTTTTCTCGAATTGAAGGAGGAGGAACCAAAGTGATCCTCTCATCCTTGTCATTGTTATCAATCAAGCATTTCTCTCAAGGAAGGACATTCAGATTGGGAGGGTAATCAAAGATCACCGTGCCATCATCACGAAGCCTCATATATTCTCTAGGAGGCTTGCTATCATGAGAGGGATCTTGATATCCTAATCTCATTGTGTTTTCATCTTTTGGATTTTTCTCTAAGAGTTGATGAATGCCATGTTCAGTTGTTTTGTCACATCCTTGTTTGCTCAAAATGGTAAAACCTTTTCCATAGGTTTCTTCAAGGTTGATTGGATTATTTGTTACTTTGTTATCATAAAAGGGTTGAGCGGTTGTTTGTTTAGAAGAACTAGGTTCACCTTGTGTAGGGAACTTAGGTGCTTCGTTTGTTTCAGGATGTAAGTAACCAAACATCTCAAGGGGCAGTATTGAAGGAAGGTCTTGTTTCATGGATGGATAAAAGGATGCATTAGCTTCAAGGTTGTCAAGGCAATCATTTAGGAATTTATTCATACTATCATCATCTTGTCCAATGATGTCAACATCATGAGGAGTTGAAAGAGCATCACGAAGCTTAATGTCATTAGGATCAATTCCAAAGGCACAGCTTGACATGTCAACTAAGGATTTTAATGGCATCCAAAGCTTATTAAAACACATATCCATGATGCAAATGAATGAAAGCAAACTAAATGCAAGAAATAGAATAAAACAACAAATCTGGAAACAATAACAAAAATGTAATAACAGAAAATAGAAATGCAGAGAATGAACTGGAAATGACAAAAAATGTAGTGCAAAATGTGCAGCTAGACTAAGTCACCCAGGGTGGTGAATTAGTCCAAGTAGTGATTTTTGTGAAAATTTATAAAAAAAAAATTGGTTTTTATGCTTTTTTGGTTTTTAGATGCATATATAATATGAAGATGCAGATTTTTGTTGATTTTTAATGAAATGCAATGCAAAGATGGAAGCTAGATGAGCTTTTCACTAATGCAAATTTTAAAACCCTAGAATGCAATTTAAACAATGCAAAATGCAATGCAATGTTAATGTAAGCTATTCCTAGGATGTAAATGCACTTGAAATCAGAAATATGATGTTCTAAAGTCAGGTTCACCAAAATGTGGAATATGGAAATGGAATGCACAACTTCCCTTATCCACACCTAAAAGGGGAATGAAGGAAAAGGAATATGATTTCACAAAGTTCACACTCAAGAACAATTATGTGATATTCCAATGCAAAAGATATTGAAATCTATCAAAGGAGATTGTTCCTAAGGCTATAAATTGATAAAGAAGATAAACTATTGATGCAAAAACTAAGGAAATGTAAAATGTTTGAAAACACACTGTGATATGCAAAATGACCTAAGAATGCAAACAAACTATAACAAAAATTAATGAGATTGAAGAAGTGCACCTGGAAACTGGAAAGGGATGGGAAGGAGCTCTAGAATCCTGTAGAAATCACTATTGAATCCCACTGGGACTCATATGCCAAGTTGGGTGACTTAGTCATGTTTCAACGAAATTTTGTCGGAACAGGTTTCAGACAAAAGGGTACTCAGAACTGCAAAAACCACTTTATAGGCTTGGCAGTGGGACTCATACGCCACTAATGGTGACTTAGTCCACTTCCAGATTTTGGAAATTCAAAAGTGCAATATGTAGCTCCTGGTTTGTACTTCAGCTCCTAAGAGGTTTCCAGATCCAAAACTGCAAAATCTAACCTGTAGGTGTTCTCCAAGCTTATTTTAGGGCTTTGACTACTTTGAATGACTTTGACCAATTGTTGACAACTTTTCACACTTTTCTTTTTGACAAATCTACACACAAAACCTACAAAACACTTGCAAAGAGGGGAAAAAGTGTTAAGGGCTAGTGAATAGGGGTTTGCCTTGGTCAAACCCCAGTTTGGTAATTAAACCCTTGAAAATGAAATGAAATGAAAATAGAATGATGAATGAACAACATGCAATTCTACAACTCACCAAACCCTTGAAGTAGAAATCTGAAGATATGCAAGTAATGGCTCCAAAGTGTTTGAATGCTCTTGTAGACAAAATACTTGAAAATGTCTAAAGTGATTGATTGATTGATGGAATGCTTGCTTGAATGAATGAGTCAATGGGGGTGAAATGAGAGTGAAAACCCTATATTTATACATGATTATGAAAAATTTCCCAAAAATACCACATCGCAGGCTGACTTCAAGGCTTAGAGAATAATATCCCACCAAAATTTTGAAATAATTTTGATTTTTGAGCCAAATGGGACTCATTCGCCCTAGTGGCGAATGGGTCCCACTTAGGCATTTTAAGTGGGTGTCAGAAATAAAGGTGTATTAAATGATGTTTAATGGGATTATTCTCAAAAATACACTTAAGTAGGGCCTATAAGTGTATAATGGGGCCAATTAAACATAAGAAAGGGTCAAATTATTGATGAAAACCTAGAAAAGCGTGAAAGTTTGTTACAACACTTTGAAATAAGGCTTGGTAAGTGATAAAAAGAGATTATTTAGGTGAAATATATTAACAAGACCCTAGAAAAGTGTGAAAGTGTGTTACAACACTTTACAACACTCAAGTAAGGTACCACTTCAATTCTTTTAATTTGCTAGGGCCCAAGACCTAATGTGAATGTGTTGACGACATTACAACACTAAATCAAGGCACAGCTAAGCCAAAGTCACAAGGAGGACCCAAACAAGATAGAAAAAGTAGAAGGGTTACTTTTTCAGTGTCCACAAGAAATCATACATCATACACCATAAACCATTATATCTATCCATAATCTACAAAAATATAACATAAACATAATTTATCACATAAACATCATAACATATAAATCATCCATTGTATGCATAAAAAAATATCATCATGAATACGCGGGCGGGTGTATCAAGATGGGTAGCCAATTTGTGGACAACTTTTTTAAAAAGTTATGAAAACTCATACCACGAGCGCATTGTGTTATAACGCGCTAGTGTTATGGCTTGGTGTGTCAAGCCTGAGGCTTAGTCACAACAAGCTCATAACGTGAGTGTGTTATAACGCACTCATGTTATGACCTATTAAAACCAAAAAAATAGTAAAACGAATTCATTCTTGCATTTCTACTGTGTTTTTCTTTTGCCTACGGCCAAAACCCCCATTTTTTGCACTCGCATTCTAGGAGGAGGTATTGTGAAAAAATCTTCATCAACAATTGCTATTTCATCACGAGGATGTCGCCACATGGATGAGGAGGTGTGATAGGTAAGGATTGTTTGCTTTTTGTTTTGAATTTGTTAGTTTTAGGTTGAATTTGTTAGTTTTAGGTTGTATTTGATATTTATTTTTTTGAATTTGTAGGAGATGCAAATCAACCTACAAATCCTCAAAATCCTCAACAAGCAGAGCAACAAAATCCTCAACAACAAAATCCTTGACAACAAAATCAACCACAAAAACAACCTCATCCACCAATCCCTGAACACCCTCCTGGCACTCAACAAAATTTAATGAGTGAAATTGAGAACAAAAAACAACTTGAGGATTTAATCAGTATGTTGAGCAATCCAAATGCTTCAACTGTAGAAAGAATGACCCTGGCAACTTCACTGAAAGATATGTTAAAAAATGTAGATTCAATTAGCAAACAAATAACTAGATGGCATGATAGGAGGCAGGCGTATAGGGCTTATTACATAGATAAGTTATCATATAAAGATGTAAAGGATTTAAAAATTACAAAAGGTGATTTGTCCTCCTTATTCACTAACCCACGCACACATCAAAATCTTACCCTCAATGTGAAAAGGTTTCCTATTCATTGGTGCCACCACCAACAGATTAGGAACTTTTTTTATGATAGGTGGTACATGGTTTTTGATTACCCATTGTGCAACAATTGTGAAGTCCCGCAGTATTTCCTTAGGAAACTATACTATGAGTTCATATTGAATAAAAGCCCAAATTATTTTGATATGAGGGACTTCCAAGGGAGAGGTGGGGGGTCGGCTCAGGATAGACCCGGTGCACAGCCGGATCCTATGCAGCAAGGGAGACAACCTCTCACTAGGCCGCCTCATGAGCACGTTGTTATCCCTTCTGTCATGAAGGAGAGTGCCAATGTAGAGACATTGCAAGTGATCATCACTTCGACCCAGAGTGTCATCGAGCATGCTAGCCCTATTCTATAGCACCATCCACGGGAGTCTTCGAGTGGTAGCCTTCGAACCCATGTGTGTCAATCTTGCAGGGTGACTTGTTCATATGACCCCACTAACACTCAAGAGGCTGCTACGCAAGATCCGTCTGCAGCTATGGAGATGGAGAGGGAAGCTAACATTTTGCATCACGTATATGGCATTGATTCTCAAGTAAAAGTTAGCATGTTCATTGAATTTAATTTATTAAATTTTGATTTTGAAATACAAGATTAACTAATTTAGTTTTATGATTTTAATAAAATTGCAAGGTCACAATGTTGAGACTGGATACACTGGCCCTCCACCTGCTTATTTCTGCAGTACACCTATCGATGGGGTATGTAACTAGTAAACAATTATAAAGTTATTACATGTTAATAGCATTGTTTTATGAATGGTATTTTAATATGTGATTTTGGATGTTGAACATGCTAATATTGGAGATTTCAAGGGAACACCTCTTAGTACCAGTGGATTTACTCAAACCTACACGCAGGTAATAGAATAAAGAGTTTAACTAATTAATTGTATTTAATAGATTTGTGTAGTTTATATTCATATCGTTGATTACGTTGCATTGCATATCATTCAAACTCAAAGCATTACTTCACATTCCATAACTAATAACTAGATGTTGATAGATGACAAAATTTCAACTACAATATAGTTGTTTAGAAAGTCAACATAAGTAGCGATGCAATTACTTTACATAGCATAAGTAATAAGTCTAGGAGCAGCTTCCAATTGCATTTGCTTGTCATGGCATTCCATGAGACCACTTTTTACTGCTCGGCATCTTTTCAAACAGTTCACTGCCTTGTCTATGCTATGGATGCTTGGAAGGAATATATGAAAGAATAATAGTAAGAAATAGCATAGACAAGGCAATGAGTTTTTTGAAAAATTTCCTCAAAGAAATGTGGTCTCATGGTGATGTCCATCACCATGAGACCCAATTTCTTTTAGGCACTTTTTCAAATAGCTCACTGCCTTTTCTATGCTACCACATTTTCCATACATGTCTACCAAAGCATTTTATCAAGTAGTTCATTTCCTCACTGCTATGGCTAAAAGCTTAAAAAAGGTGCTTTCCAACAAACTATGGATGCTTGGAAAAAATATATCAAAGCATAATAGTAATCAATAGCATAGACATGGTAGTTAGTAGTTTGAAAAAATGCCTCAAAGAAATGCAGTCTCCTGGTGATGGAATGCCATTCCATCACTATGAGACCACATTTCTTCAAGGCATTTCTTCAAACATCTCACCACCTTTTCTATGATACCACATTTTCCATACATGTGTACCAAAGCATTTTATCAAACTACTCACTTCCTTGTTGCTATGGCTAAAATCCTAAAATAGGTGCTTTCCAAAAAACTATGGATGCTTGGAAAAATTTATATCAAAGCATAATAGTAAGCAATAATACCATAGAGAAGGCAATGAACTGTCTGAAAAAATTCCTGAAAGAAATGCAGTCTTATGGTGATGGAATGCCATGACGTGCATTTGTTTGTAATGGAATTCCATCACCACAAGACCCCATTTCTTTGAGGCATTTTTTCAAATAGTCCACTGCCTTCTCTATGCCACCACAGTTATCATACATTTCTACGAAAGCATTTTATCAAATGGTTCACCGGCTTGCTGCTATGGGTAAAAGCCTAAAAACATGTGCTTTCGAACAAGATATGGATAGGGAAAATAGTAAGCATGATAGTTAGAAATATATAGTCTAATAAGTACTCAAAATTTTCTTCATTATCTCATACATTATAATTCATGACGTAGATCGCTATTGTAGTTTTTGTGATTGAATAATTTGTTGTTTTATTTTCAAATGTTGCAAGCGAAAACACCGCCGAATGTGACAAGGGAAATGGAGATCAGTGTTACATCTGCTATAGAATCCTCGATGGCTCTGATAGGGGAGGTATGAGGAAAATTACTAAATTTCAATTTACATTCGTTGTTATAGATGTTAGTTAGTGAAAAAGCAAACCATTTTTTATTCGTAGTTTAATTTCTATTTGGATGGTTTATATAGGGCTTAAGCATGCCTCAGCATGGGCGTGTGAATATTTCCCTCGTGGAGAGTGATCATGAGATGGCAGTAAGTGATTATTTTGTTAAATATATTATTTTTTATAATATAATTTCTATATATTAATGTCTTTACTTCTTATTGTAATAGTTAAAACTTCACCAAGAACTAAACACTAGGAGGAGCAGCAAGAGCACTCCTCGAGTGCAGCACAACTGAGTGACAAGCCTATCACCATCCGATCGACAAGCAAAGGGAAAGAATTTATTTCTAGATCATGGAGAGCAATGACTTTTGATTCTAGAGCCCTTTGTTGTATGCCTACATGGTAGTTTTGTACATATTTTGTATTGGATATATTTGACATTGTATGCCTATATGGAATTCTCGTAAGCCTATATTGCTATTTTGTAACTATATTTTATACTTATATCGACGTATATTGATGTATGCGTACATGGCTATTTGGTTAATACAAAAAAAATTTATCGATGGTGTCCATATTTGCATTATAAATTCATGGTTCAATAGATATGAGTTATGTGTATTCAAGTGTATACTTTACAACTTATGTGTATACTTTGTCACTTACGTGTGTTCCAATATATACTTTGTGACTTACGTGTTTTCATGCGTATACCTTGTATTTGTGCATATACTTTGTATTAATTTGTGTATACTATGTATTCATGTGTATACTTCAAGGCTTACGTATTTTTGAGTACTTGTGCTTCCCTTATTCACATGTACATGCTTGACTTATTTACGTGTATACTTATTAATTGGTTAGCCCTAGCATTGATCATTGTTGTCCTTCATGGTTTGTCTTGAATATTAATTGATTGATGCTAAACAACTTTATGTAAAAGCAAAAAATGCATTTTCAATTGGTATTCCATGAAATGATTCATAAAAACATTCCAATATATTTAATCCTTTGATTGGAACAACTCAATTAAGTAAAGGATATATAATCTTCACAACACTTGCAAAACATAATATTCAGAGTAGATGAAGTAGTTAACTTCTTGACACATTATCAAACAAACATTTATCTTGATTAGTCTTTAAACATTTTCACAGCATAATCTTGATAGTGCAAAATGAATTGTTATGTTCTTGATCCGTCACCATATAAACACGTCGAAAGATTTATATGTCAAATTTTTGCAATATTATTTCTTGTATAGGAAATGGACTCGGGAGAAAGCAAGTTATAATTTATAATACAAATAAGAAATGGACTCAATGTTGTCCTAGACCCTCAAATAGGTCTATTTAACAAAGCAACACCCTCTTAATCACTCTTCCAATTGCAAAACACCATTGGGCAGCATTTACCAATCTGCAAATCCACAAAATCTATAATTTTTAGGCCGTGATTGGCCCTCTAACCCCACTATCCTCTAAACTCTCACTTTTCTCAAATTTCACTAGGGTTTATTGAAAACCCCATATCCAAACATCATACAACCTCAAAACCTCTTCCAACACTCTTCATTCTTCCTGTACAAACTTAATTGACCACCAAATTATGCTACCCCTTGACTTTACCCACTTTTACTCCCTCAAACCTCTCCTTTTCATTTAAAACCCCTCTTTTCCCAAGTAGGGAATCATGCCATAACATACTTTTGACCTCCCTTGTCCTTGCAGACTATTTGAACACATCAAACTCCACAACCTCACCCTATTTCCAACCTATTCTAACTTATTCTCAAGCAATATCTTCTTTTCACCTCGTCTAGCCTTGCTTTTAAGGCCTAAATTCTAAATTTTGAATAGGGCCAGCGTTAGTAATCTCTTCCAATGCCTTTACTAGTGTTATTTTCTTATTTGTACTCCCTATCGTACTTACATAATTGAATCAAATGACCCCACACTAACTCAAAACTAAAAGCAAGATTACAAAATGGCCTATCATGGCCTTATTTGACATTATAATGACTAAAACCACTAAACTAGACCTTCTCCATCAAATGGAGGAACAAGGTGCTCTGCACCAATGATCATACGCTTTTTTTATGGAATACACAGACTTCTCAACCATCATGTGTATGTTTCTCTTTTCAATTTTTTTGTATGCCATCATAAGGGACCAAGCCGGTTGAACATAGCTTAGAGAAATTTCGCATGTTTGGGTGTGAAAGAGGACCATGCCTAGCATAAACCTACCTATTGGGACGCGTTGGAGCAGTTTTTTTGGTCACATGAATTGCAAAACAAAAGTTGCGCCACTTTGCAACTTTGCACTGCTTCCATTTGACACTTTTTCCATCAAGTGAAAACAAGACACCACAGGAAAATGACTCCAAGATAACAAAAATATAGAGAGGTTATTGTAGATGGGTCCAACATGATCCCATAGGCTCAGACAAAGAATTCATAAGCATCACTGTTTCCGTGTAATAGCCCGTCAAAGTTTGCTTCCCTTTTGCACTTTGGACACTTAAGGGATCAAGCAAGTTGAACGTAGCTCGGAGCGATTCTGCATGTTTGGGTGCAAAAGAGGACCATGCCTAGCGTAAACATACATATTTGGATGCATTTGAATAGTCTATTTGGTCACACGAGTTGCAGAACGAAAGTTGCACCACTTTGCAACTATGCATTGCTTGCATTTGACACTTTTTCCATCAAGTGAGAATCTGCCACCACGGGAAAACCACTTAAAGATAGAAAAAATTGAGAGAGTTTTTTTTAGAGGGGCCCAACGTAATCCTATAGGATTAGATCAGAATTTTCTAAGCATCATGGTATCCAAGTAAAAGCATGTTGAAGTTTGAAGCCATTTTGCACTTTAGACTATTAAGGGATCGATCTGGTTGAACGTAGCTCAGAGCAATTCCGCATGTTTGGTTGTGAAAGAGGACCATGCCTAGTGTAAACATACCTATTCAGATGTGTTGGAACAATCTGTTTGGTCACACGAGTTGCGGAACAAAATTTGCACCACTTTGCAACTTTGCACTGCTTGCATTTAACACTTTTTCCTTCAAGTGAAAATCCGCCACCACGGGAAAACCACTAAAAGATAGCGAAAACCGAGAGATTTTTTTGTATAGGGGCCCAATGCAATCCTATAGGATCATATGAGAGAGGTTTCTAAGCATCACGGTATCTGAGTAATAGAATGTTGAAGTTTGTAGCCATTTTGCACTTTAGACTCTTAAGGGATCGATCTGGTTGAACGTAGGTTAGAGCGATTCTGTGTGTTTTGGTGTGAAAGAGGACAATACCTAGTGTAAACATACCTATTCGGACACATTAGAACAATCTATTTGGTCACACGAGTTGTAGAACAAAAGTTACACCTCTTTGCAACTTTGCACTGCTTGCATTTAACACTTTTTTCATTAAGTGAAAATCTGCCACCATGGGAAAACCACTCTGAGATAGTGAAAACCGAGAGAGGTTTTTGTAGAGGGGACCAACGCAATCCTATAGGAATAGATGAGAAGTTTCTAAGAATCATAGTATCCGAGTAACAACATGCTGAAATTTGCAACCATTTTGCACTTTGGACTCTTAAGGGATCGATCTGATTGAACATAGCTTAGAGTGATTCCGCGTGTTTGGGTGCGAAAGAGGACCATGCTTAATGTAAACATACCTATTTGGACTCTTTGGAACAGTCTGTTTGGTCACACGAGTTGCAGAATGAAAGTTGCACCACTTTGCAACTTTCAACTACTTGCATTTGTCAACTTTTTCCCCAAGTGAAAATCTGCCACCACGGGAAAACCACTCCGAGATAGCAAAAACTAAGAGAGGTTTTTGTAGAGGGGTCCAACATGATCCGATAGGATCAAATGATAATTTTCTAAGCATCATGGTATTCAAGTAACAGCATGTTGAAGTTTGTACCATTTTGCACTTTGGACTCTTAAGGGATCGATCCGGTTGAACATAGTTCGGAGCGATTCCGCATGTTTGGGTGCGAAAGAGGACCATACCTAGCATAAAACTACCTATTTGGACACATTGGAACAATCCTTTTGGTCACACGAGTTGCAGAACGAAAGTTGCACCATTTTGCAACTTTGCACTGCTTGCATTTGACACTTCTTCAATCAAGTGAAAATCCACCACCACGGGATAACCACTCCAAGATAGTGAAAACAAAGAGAATTTTTTGTAGCGGGGACCAACTTGATCCTGTAGAATCAAATGAGAAGTTTCTAAACATCATGGTATCCGACTAACAACATGCTGAAGTTTTCAGCCATTTTGCACTTTGGACTCTTAAGGGATCGATCTGGTTGAACGTAGCTCGGAACGATTCCGCATGTTTGGGTGTGAAATAGGACCATTCCTAGCGTAAAAATACCTATTTAGATGTGTTGGAACAGTTCATTTCGTCACACGAGTTGCAGAATGAAAGTTGCACCACTTTGCAACTTTCAACTACTTGTGTTTGATAACTTTTTCCCCAAGTGAAAATCCACCACCACGGGAAAACCACTCTGAGATAGTGAAAACTAAGAGAGGTTTTTGTAGAGGGGACCAACGTGATCCCATAGGATCAAACAAGAATTTTTTAAGAATCATGGTATCCAAGTAACAACATGCTGAAGTTTGCACCATTTTGCACTTTGGACTCTTAAGGGATCGATCTGGTTGAACATAGCTCAGAGCGATTCCATGTGTTTGGGTATGAAATAGAACCATACCTAGCATAACTATACCTATTCGAACGTGTTGGAACAATCCATTTGGTCACACGAGTTGCAAAACGAAAGTTGCACCACTTTGCAACTTTGCACTGCTTGCATTTGATATTTTTTCCATCAAGTGAAAATCCACCACCATAGGAAAAGCACTCTGAGATAGCGAAAACTGAGAGAGGTTTTTGTAGAGGGGCCCAACTCGATCCTGTAGGATTATACAAGAAGTTTCTAAGAATCATGATATCCGAGTAATAACATGCTAAAGTTTGCAGCCATTTTGTACTGTGGACTCTTAAGGGATCGATCAGGTTGAACGTAGCTTCGAGCGATTTCACTTGTTTGGGTGAAAAAGAGGACAATTCCTAGCATAAACATACCTATTCAGACACGTTGGAACAGTCTGTGTGGTCACACAAGTTGTAGAACGAAAGTTGCACCACTTTACAACTTTCCACAGCTTGCATTTGACACTTTTTCTATCAGATGAAAATCCGCCACCACGGAAAAACCACTCTGAGATAGAAAAAATTGAGAGAGGTTTTTGTAGAGGGACCCAAAGTGATCCCATAGGATTAGACAAGAAGTTTCTAAGCATCACGGTATCCAAGTAACAGCATGCTGAAGTTTGCAGCCATTTTGCACTTTAGACTCTTAAGGGATCGATTCGGTTGAACGTAGCTCGGAGTGATTCCGTGTGTTTCGGTGTGAAATAGGACCATGCCTAGCATAAACATACCTATTCAGACGTGTTGGAATAGTTTGTGTGGTCACACAAGTTGCAGAACGAAAGTTGCACCACTTTGCAACTTTGCACAGCTTGCATTTGACACTTTTTCCATCAAGTGAAAATATGCCACCATGGGAAAACCACTCCGAGATAGCGAAAACTGAGAGAGGATTTTGTAGAGGGGTCCAACGCAATCCCATAGGATTAGATGAGAAGTTTCTAAGAATCACAGTATCCGAGTTGTTGGCCTTGTAGATTTTGATGGAAAAGGGCATGAAAAATGAGGTTTCACCCTAGGGTTTGATAAAATATTGCATGTAGAGGTTGGGTGATTGTCTTTTGAGTTTTTGTAGGTGATTTTAAGAAGGTATGAAGTGGTGGCATGTTCTAGTAAGGTGTGGAACCATTCCTTTCAATAAACCCTCCTCATACTAGCATAAAATAAGGGTTTTGTGGTTTGGCATGGTGGAGTGAGTTTCTCCTGAGACAAATTGTGGATTTGAGGGTTTGGAAACATGAGAATTTCTGCCCCAACAAGTTCAGGGGGTTGTTGAATGTTTAAAGGTATGGTCCTTTGTAAATTAGGCCTAGTTATCATAATTAAGACAGCGAAGAAGGTTATTTTTTATGCACATATTTCAATATAGTCACTATTGATTTTGAAGTATGTGTTGTAACTCAATAATGTGTATCTAGATCAGTCATTTGTTTGTGAAGTCAATTGAGAAGTTATGATAAAATTGTTCTTATTTCCTCAAATCTGAGTTAAAAGACTTCAAAATACTTTCAAAAGTTACCTAACTCCTTGCTCTGAAGAAAACTAATCAACAATCAAAGTATAAGGTGTTGTACAATCTGCACAAGCTTGAAACAAAAAGGAAAAGTGCTACAAATACAGAAAACATTATCCTTTATTTACTAATTTTGCAATTGTGCAAGTAATGCAAGTTTTGCATTTTTACACCAAATGACAACTTTTGTGCAATATCACTTCTCTAATCACCTAATGACCTATTTGAGACTTCGAATACAGTACATATGACCTTCACTATGACCTTTTTCACATTGTTTACATTTGAAATTTCAAATTTTGCAAATTTTCCTATTGAAGGCATTTAGAGAACAAGGTACTTCTGCACCGAACATGAACTCCAAAATTTCACTATTTGAGTAAATCTCATTAGAAGTAAATCTCATTACAATGCCTTATGTACTCCGTTTGCACAGATCTTTTACAATGTCACTCATACATTTGAGATTCTCTTTAAATTTCTACATCATAGGTGCTCATGAGAACATTAACTTCAATTGAGTAACTTGAGATTCCCTCGCTAAGCTTCACACGCATAAATCAGCATTTTCTACAATGAGAGACCAATCAATTTTTAGTAGTTTACTTACAAATACACAAAGTAAAAGAAGAAAAAGAAAGAGCATTGAAAATGGAAATGAAATGAAAATAGATGGAAGGCACTTACAGATAGGCATGCTAGTCTCTCAACGCACTCACTTTTGGTCATACATCTTCACTAGGAGGTCCAAGATACATATTGCACACAACACCTCTCATGAATATAATAACTTGAAATTTGAGATGCTCTTATAATGTCTACATCATAGGTGCTCATGATAAGGTTAACTTAAAATAAATAACTTGAAATTTTCTCACCAAGCTTTGCACACACTTTCGTAATGGATTAAAATCATAATTCAAATTTGTCAAGATCATCAAAATAAGGATGTTACATTGCTTTTCTGGCTGAGATTCTCTTCGATGGCTCATAAATCTACATTTTCTGCAAGGGGACACCAATCAATTTTTAGTAGGTTACTTGCAATAGGAAAAGTAAAAGAAGATGTTACCATTGGCATCAAACAAATTAAGGTGCATACAAGTATAAATTAATAAGAACTGATGTGCATACTTACAAATTAATCCAACGAACCATCTAGGTCTACTCTACTCTTTATTGTGTCAAGTATTGCCTCATGGTCAGACTCACGGACCTTCCACAAGGTCTTGTTCAAAGGTCTACCCCCATATTTGGTCAAACGAACATTGGATGCCATGACAAGGTTCGAGTAATGAAGAATCTTACGATGCGTGTCAAAGTCCTGAAACAGCCAATGTTTAACACTCTTATGTGGGTACCTTCTAAGCCACATTCCAATAACAACTAAGCCTATAGGGTATTTGATGTTTTCTCCATCTATAACTCGGGCCTCCAATTTCTTATTGGCCTCAACACAACAACACAAGTAATAGTATGTTCCCTCTTCATTGTCTTCATCTCTAATAACTACATAAACATGCCCTGCATTGATATGTGCAACAAATCTCTTGAAATTAGTCAACATTACGAATACAATACAAGGTAAGATAACAATATGGAATTTCAAAAACTAAGCAAGCAGATATATTACTTGGTTGAACTAGATCTGATACGTGGTCAAAGTCAGCCGATGAGTCCATCTATGTTAGTTCCAATGTCGTTGAAGGGCGATATGTGTGAAGTGGGCTAAGATAACTTGTCAACCATTTTTCAACCAACTCCTCTGACTCACAATCATTCTAGGCTTGCATTGTACATGAAGAACAAAAGCATGCCATCTTCCATGTATCGATACTCCATGAACCTGCTTTTGAGCTAAGGAAAGAGTGTACCTCACTTGATCATGTTAGTGTACAACAATCCTGATATGGTGCAATGTTAGTATCATCCATCAACCAAAAAAATATATGAACTAAAGACATACCTTCATTACCTAGACCCATCAAAGCATTACACCACTCGACGATTGATCTTAAATCTGTCAACTTTGCACTGTCTTTATACTTTAACTCTTCTCGTGTTAATTCTATTTTCATGCATACTCCCCCTTTCCATGCCCAGCCTCACAAAAGTTCCACATATGTTGTACACCTATAATGACATGCATCCTACTCAACTAGTAGAACATGCACGAGTTCTTGAACTATGTTGCACATTTATCCGACCATATTATATGTTGATCGTATGCTATGCCCCTCTGAGCCAAATCATTGTAGAACATCTGGAAGCAACCATGCACAAACTCTGGAGAATGTGTGCGATCATCACTAATATAAAAGTAATACTCCCTCAATACCTTCCTTTGGTTCTCTATACTATCACCTGCATGAATGAATGCTATGTGCACAAATATCAAAACCTGTGTGGAGTTGTAATACTATGACTGCACCTCATGCTATGGTTGTAGAGTGTAGTTATCTACAAAGTCAACCACTGATACTATGCTACCAATTGGAAAGGTGTCCTTGCATATCTTGAATTGTGTGTCTAGCCATTGGCCTCTATGGGTATGCCTTGCATACTCATACACTATATTGTCACGAAACATGGACATAAACTGATACACTGGAATCTTCTAAATAACCAAATCACACCTTTTTGCTTGAGACCCATCTTTTGCAGCGTATGCCGCTATTTTGTACTTCTCAAAATCTACTAGTTTTTGTCCCACCTCATATGTGCTTTCCATATGTTGACATACTAGCATATGCCATAAGCCACCGCAATGCTGGCATGAACCATCCAAGCATGTTGTCCTGTAGAATATTTGACCATCCTCTATTTCACATAAATTTTTTGATAAGAACTCTCTTAAAGATTTTGGTGGGGCTTCTATGCCACAATCCTGCAAAACATCGTTAGTATGCAAATCCAAACGTATAGAACGATAAACATCCTAACGGTTAGAGAATTCAATATGTAGTCTACAGCAACAAGTAGTGCATGTGTGATTTATCTTGACATAAAAAGGTTTAAGCATTTCAAAAAATATTTGACAAATACTAATTTGAGGATAATCCTTTTGAAATTTATAAAAAAATTGGGTTTGAGACGTATCTAAAAAATGCTTTAGATGTGGCTCACGGTTCTGAGTACCGATTCTCCTTCTTACCACATCCCTTTGATTTGGAGATGGCCTTGTGTTATTCTTCCAATACTCTTCAATTAGTGTTCTCAATGCTTCAACAACTTTTTTATCTTTTTGAGGCAGTCTCCCTGAGAATGCCCATAATTCATTTGAATTAGTGCCCTCAATTCTTTTTCGCCTTTGACCAGCTTTTGATAAAGTTTTTCTACTAATTCTCATTTGTTCACTCGTCTTTCTAATGAGACGAGCTCTCTTTATTTGATTGCTTACCAAAATCGATGTAATGAAACATCAAGTGACATTACTATCCTTTGAGCGTGAGGTTTTACCCACACTCTCATAAGCATCCATTAGATTCTTCACAATAGTGTTTTCACTTGATGCATTTGATGTTCTCAACCTAAGAGTCTTCATGATGTCTCTATACTTTATACCCTGCATCATTTCAACAAATATTTGACATCTTGCGGTCTCATTTAGCCTTTCAAAGAATATTTTCCAAATCTTATCAGCATATCGTCTACAAGAGCATGTTGAAATCTTACCTTCCATGTGCTAAAAAATATCCTCATCAATATTAATCAAATACTTTGGCTTTCTACGCAAAATTCTAGGTGTTGTTCTCCTAGGTACATACATCTCAACATTAATAATTTCATCAATATTTAATTGAGGTGGGCTAGATTGTGTATATTCGATCAAGGGTGGAGTAGAAGACATACCTTGAGGTTCACATGGGGATGATGGCATACCTTCTTCGTCAAGTCTGAGTGATGATGTACTCTCAGCTTGAGATGCGGTGGATGGTGTCCAACCATATTCACTTGCAGTAGATGGTGTCCCTCCATATTCACTTGTGGTAGATGGTGTCCCTCCATATTCGCTTGTGCTTAATGGTGTCCCTTCATATTTGTTGATGCCAAAAATTGGCAAGGTAACAGTCCTTTGTGGAAACTCAGTTTATGGGGGACTTATTGCGCTAAACTGAGTGACCTCCAGATTTTTAAAGAAGTCAGCTTCTTCTATAATTGGGGTTTTAGAATGGGAAAATGAAGTAGATATAAAAATAAAGAATCTAACTAAGACGATGCGCTAAAATTTAGATAAAAAGCATGATAAACCTATCTTTTGGATATGATTTAAGGGCCCGCTTAGCAATTTACCATGTCCTAGAATAACAAAATTTAAGGATTGCAACATGAACAGCTCATTCAATGACATAAAATAATTATCACACCCATTTACTAAAAAGAAGAGTCAAAAGACATGATCTAAACTAGTAAACTTTCATTCAAATTATAGAAGTACGAAAAATAAACCATTCAAACAATAATGCCACAGTTTAAAGTTTATCAATAGCATAAGAAAACAGAGAGGTTGAACAATGGCACAGTCTGTGAGTTCTTGCAATAATCTAAACAATAAAATGCCTACTACTTTCTAAAATCCTGTAATCCTTGGACCTACAGAACTTAGAACATGTAACATGTAATCTTCGAACTCAGAACCTGGAACCCCTCTTTAGAAGCAAAGAGAAGTATTTATAGCAAGCCTTCCACCACTTGGTGAGCAGCAACCAAAAAGATTTTGAATCCTGAGCAATGAATTTGAGGTAATGATTCCCCTCGGCCATTGTAACAAAAAAGATTTGGGCCATAGCATTTGGTTGCTCTTCATTCAGATGCATCCCCTGCAAATGATGGCAGTGGTCCTAGCAAAGTCTCGTGCAGACAAGTGTTGCCTCTTTGGATAGGCTGTTAAAACATGTGGCAGAATATTATAGGCCATGGTTCACTTTATCCTCGCATTGAAGAAGCATGTGATGAAGAGACGTGTGGAAGAATTTTGTTGCCCGCGGCCGATTTCCCCTTCCTTTGTTGAAAACTTGCGTTGAGATGACACGTAGAAAAATTTTTGCTATAGACACCACCCATGGGGTCTGCCAAATCTTCATGCAAATGGGAGCTATGTGGCATGCGGGCGAGGACCGACGAGGAAGTGAAAGGAAGCAATCAAATAACCCACGGTGAAGACATGTGGGAGCATTTCGGGGGCCAATAGAAGAGCAAGGAGAAAATTCCTTTAGAGAGTGATGAGCGGACATGTGGCAGAGGCCACAGTGATAATCAAAAAGGGCCCGATGATATTCAATTGAAGGCATGGGTCAGTACTTAGCCAAAAATCAAACCCGAAGGGAGCATGGTGAATTTCGTATTCACAGCTTCTGTTGACTATCAAGGGCATTTTGCTTAGAGAAACAAGGAACCCAAAACTTTCCTTGGCTTGCAAACCAGAGTGCCATCCATTAGTGATGGAATTAGAGCCTGGAAAGGGTTTCCTACAGGGGCAGCCAGTCATCTTCGGATGGTCTTGCTATACTACACAAATTTTCTTGTGCTCCGCCTAGGTCGAGAGTTTCCTTAAAAGGCAGTACCTCAGGTAAAACGGCTCCCACCTCGCAATGGAAAAGTAATTGTGCAAGAGGATGAATAACATCTTCAATGTTTGCTATGGTAGGAGGGTGGTTGAAACTCTGGAAAGGGGTTGGGTCTTGCTTCTTTTCTTCAATTCTTTCTGCAATCTACTCAGCTATGGCGATCGACCCATCTTCAAGAAACGGGGATGGCAGACCCATCTCGCTCAGCTGGGAGAAACATTCCTACATGTCGTCTATTGTTTGGTTCAAATTAGTTGTGGTAGCTTTAGTTCACTGGAAGGCCAAGTGGCAATTGATGAACTTGTTTGTCATCTGGGCAGCAATATCTCGATCTTCGATCCCTGCTTTGGCTAGGTCTTCATTACAGAATGAATATAGCTTGCTAAGCAAACTCTTTGCTTCAGGAACCTTCTTTGAGATGAACCATGGGAATTTCTCAATTGTTCTATGAACCTCCTAGCTCAATTTTGTCGCCTTCAAGATGAATCGGAGCGTTGGCTATAGTGTTAAGCAGAAGGCTTTAACCTTTTCCAAATAAGAAATATATAGTTGCCGAGCTAATGGGATGAGGTCCGACTGCGCAGCAGAGGCTTGGAGAGAGCTCTTTAGAGAGGTGATCTTTGCATCCTTTGAGTTAATAACCTCTGCTAATTTTGCATTTCTCTTTTTTTGCGGATGTCAGTTGCTCCCCCAAGCTACTTATCTCTTTATACCAGTTCTCCTCGGCCCAGGAGTGGTTTGCCAATTCTTTCTCAAGAGAGGACTTTATTTCTTGGAGCTCCTTTTCCAACTAGGCATTTTGGCCCTCAAATTCCATATGATTCTTTTCTAATTCATACTCATATAGAGCACGTTGAGCTGCTAACTCTTTATCCTTTTGTTGCAAATTTTGCCCCGTCAAGGTCAATTGGCTCTGATATTTCCGGTTCCTCGCTTGTAGCTCGTTGAGCAGTGTGGGGTCAACAAATTGGGACTTATTGAGTTCCTATTGGAGTTTGCTCCACTCCAACTCTTCTGCTCACACTTTCTCAGACAAGCACGCAACTTTTGCTTATAGTGATTTCTGCTTTGTTTCCAGGAAACTGACCCTTTCCTTCACAAGCTTTAGTTGTTCCTCCTTTTTCTTCAATTGACGGCCAAACTTTAGGAAGTTGGTTGTCACCACTTGTTGCATTTCCTCCATGAGTTCTACCTTGTCCTGCGGTCAGGCTGCAGCCAGATCAAGCCCCATGGCATACATGTTGTAATCGCCCGGCAGCATTTCACCTTGTGGTTTGACAACATTTAGGTACATTGTGGTTAAATTCAGCGTTTCTTGTGCTTCATTGTAAACTGTATACACCTTAGACTCTGCCTCCTTTTTATCATCCTTCACTTTTCACTTTTGGATCCTAAGGGCTCACATTTGCTTTGTGGTTTCTCCTTGGGATATGAATTTAGATGGAGACTAAACTAGCCCACCAGCAATAGGTGCGCCAGGAGGAAGAACAAAAGGGAATACAAGTGTAGAAGGCCCTTGCATTTTCCTTAGTGAGAGATTGACAGTTTTCGAGGAGAAAAAGGGAACCTACCATAGTTCGGTTTGTGAATAGGCGGAAGGGCTTATCAGTTGTTGTGGTGATGGGGTAGTCATAATTGAGTTCGTTTGTTGGGTATACTGGGTTGGACCCAAGGTAGCAGAGGCAATAGGGGTGCAAATTGCAGCAGAGCTTTCAGAAAGAGAGGCGAGGAGAGATTGAGTAGCAACATACGGTGTTAAGGTTCACAGAGACGTTAAGATAGATGGCCCAGTCTAGGAAAATTGGGAGAAACCTCCCACAAACATTGTGGTAGGGGCAGAGAAGGTAGGACTGACACTTGTTGTAAGGGGCACTGCGGACATCGAAGAGGATACCAAAGATTGGGAAGTAAGAAAAGCAAACGGGAATATTACCTGCTAACTGGACGTTGGCAGTGTTCTGCTTATCACTGGTTGCTCACTTACTTCAAACTCTTGGCTTGCAGTGAGCACTTGGCTTGTGGTGGCTCTTTGTGTTCCTTCTCCCACAATAGCTTCAGTGTGTTGCCTTTTAGCAGGCGGGGAGTCTTTGATCTCCACAATTTCTATAGTTTCTGGTTGTTGTTGCTAAGTCACTCTTGTTCTTTTCGAGGCCTAGGTGAGTTTCTGAGAGGCTCGTGACATATTCAGTCACACATTTAAAGCAACATAGGCTAAAAATCTTGTAGACTTCCTTCTTTGTTGGGTGAAGGATGTTGATGTCTAAGCTTCCTCTTCTGCCTACTCTTCTCCTTCATCAGGGTCGTCGCCTCCACTAGCGCTTGAGTTGGAGGTAGGGTGCTCATCATCCCAAAGCTCATCAAACCATTTATCTTCCTTTACGCTTTCATAAGGTGCATTAGGCCATTTTTTTTCTTGGCGATATATCCAGAAGGCTCTGATTTTTTCAATAGTCCATTCTTCTTCATTCCTCAACTTATTGTAGAGAGCCTTCCCCATTTTAAAATTCTCATCATAATCCGCCACAACGAAATAGAACCTATTCCATGGTGGCCTATTGTCTTTTGTGGGGATATGAATTAGGTCAACCAACAATTCATCTTCATCCTCTAGCGGGATGCACCTCCACTCCCAGTAAGGTCAAGGGTTGTGAGTTACCTTGAGATGCTCATATGGCAGATCATTGAAAGGGTTTTAATCCCATTTGTCGCAGATCATTACCAACCCTAAATGAGCTAGCTTATCTTGCAAAAGCAGGTGTGTCTATTTCTTTTTCATGGCCATTATTTTGAAGCTTTGCAGATAGGCGAAGAATCCCTTCCTCTTGACCTTTTTCCCACTGCAGAAGGTAATATCAATAATGCATGCCTACCGAAACAATTCAAGGGCCAGCACTTGATTAGTCACACATGCTAGAAGGTAGAATGGTTCCTCAGTGAAGCATCGCATTCGGATGAATGTAAAATCCACTCCAAAAAACCAGTCACATTTGGGGGTGAAATTCTGCATATACTATGTCTGGGTCAAGGTGAGCTGATTAATACCCTCCTCCCCTTGCAAATCTTGCAAAATCGGAGTCAAGAAATAATCCAAAAATGCCTAATAATCAAAAGCCTAAGAGAGGAGAGGGGTCCAGATGGAAACTATTTTTTTCGTCTTTTTTTCATCAAAGATAGACAACTTCACCCACTTATCAAAGAAATTAGGATTTTGATACAAAAACATATGAGCAAGATAAGAGAGAAATCTGAAGTTTCGTTCAACCTAGTACTTGTTAATTTTCTCTATCATTACCTTTGTAAGGTGCTCTGCAAAATCATACCAGAAGTAATATTTTTGCCTACAGAATTGGAAAGTCGGGCCCAATTGAAAAGTCTACACATCTTGGTCAGTGGCCAGACCGAGAAAAAATGCCATCATTGAAAAGGCATCTTGCAGGTCTTCCTTGAAAGCGTCATGCGGTGCAGGAATTCTTGGCGGCTTCTCTTGTTCTGCTTCAATCCTTCAAGTTTCTTCATTATAAAATTCCAGATCCTTATTCTTGGTGCTCCATATATGATCTCCCTATTGAGGAGTGAATGTCTCCACTTCCATCCCACTTTGTATAGGATCTGGAATACACAGCATATTCCAGATGGCAGCCGGGCTAATGTTAACTAAAAGAGTCCAGCCCTCAATAGTGTTGGTACTTGGGTTGAAACGCTTAATGGCCGCATCAACTAATTATGGGCAGTACTGCACAAATGGGACCATATATTGAGGAAGCTCAATGAACCATAATTTTTCTACAGTAGCTAATTCCCTTCTGGACACCTTCATTCTTTCGCAGGCTGCTTCCCTCAATCCTTTAGGGTTCTTTGCAAGAAAGGGGTCATGAACATTATCCCAATCTTCTTGAATTAAGCTTTGGTCTCTGTAGTTTTTGGGCTTGTCCAGCTGCTTTGTGTTTTCCCACCTTGGCTTTTCAGGAATACTCAGTGTAGCATAAGAAATATTCTCAAAGACATTAACTGTCGGTGCCCCTCGCATAGCTTTAGCTAAGCTTTGCGTCGTCACCTGCCTAACTTCTTGGCTTGAACTTTCTGCCATTGTTAATTTACGAGAATCTTTTTGCTTTAGCTTTAATTTTTCTGCAACTTTACTTGGGCTCTGGCTGTGTGCTAGGAATTGATTTTTCTCTAGGCCACGTATTTGAAAAGACCTTTCAAGTGCCTAAACATTTCGCATGCAATACTTAGCTATTTTCTCTCAAGGTGGTAGACGAGAGTTACCTTTTCTGCATTTAATTCGGCATGTACTGCCAACCCTTTGGCTTGTGCGAGATGAATTACTTTCCATTTTCATTTGACAAGAATTCATAAATATAATTAGCAACCATATGTACAGCATGATTTTCTTAGAACTTGAGCCGATGCCTTGCTAGCAGCTTAAGCATTCGTAGGCGGTGGCAATTAATATCCCAAAAGGAATGATTAAGCCAAAGATGCAATCAATATTTGAAAAGATACGAGCTCTGCCTCAGAATAAGCAAAACACCTGGAAATGACACCTTAGTTCCTGGCCATGCATAACACCACTGATTGCTGCCACCAGCTTAGGCTAATTAATTAGCCCGTATTAGTTTTACATGCAGCAAACTGTACTTAGTAGATGCAACTAAGTGAGAAATTCGAGCAAGCCTAGGAACAGCTTTCAAGTTGGTACTCAATTAACATCACGTTTATGGTAAGTAGATTACCATGCATTTCCTCACTTTTTCTATAAATAGGCATCTAAGCAGTAGCAAATCACACTTGGCGATTAGAGAAAAATTGGTATTAGGTAATTGGTTTAGTAGTTAGGAATTTGCAGTGCATAGTGTTTTCATAAGCTAGACTTAGGTGCTTTGCAGGGTTTTTTTAAGGTATTCACGGTGAGTCTAACAGGATGAACACACCAATTAGGCTAGTGTCACATAAGTCCTAGACTTCCTTCTTAGGTGATATTTCTACCAGGCGCTTAAAAAGGATGATGAAGAACAAGCACTCGCTGTCAATCATAGCCTTAAAATGAGTTTTGGGACGGGACTGCCTCGAGTACAAGGACAATTATCGAGTTAACACTGATATGTGCTCGCACTTTGTCACCTCCATGCTAGATATAGGAGTTCCTAAGCCGTTGATTTTGCATCTGGTGAAGGAAATTTACCCCAAGAAATACCTGAACGGCCTCGGGAAGGTCGTTGCAAATGTTGCACATGGTGGGGGAATTCCGACTGCAAGTGACCTTAAGAGGTTTATAGAAGAGGACACGATCATGTCGTGGCTACCATTTTTAGTGGCTTTCACCTCCAGACGCAAGATGAGCACCGCCAAAGGGTAACTCAAGCCTGCCACTTCCTATTTTATATCTACAACATGGTGTCGTTCTACGACATTGACTGGTACATAGACTTCAGGAACTTGGTGTTCCCTCTACCTGCCTTTGCTCCCTTGGATGATGTTGTTGTTGCTACTAATGCCCCTGTTGATGAGGATATTGTGGACACTACCATTGATGCATCCATTACTGTTTCCCATGACGTGAACTAAAGACTTGTGTTTTTTCCTTTTCCTTTTTAAAAAAAAATCTTAGCAATTAGTCTTTTTTTTGTATACATGCCTGAAAAAGGCTTTTCATAAAATATATAAAAGGAGCATAATAGACTTATATACTTTTGGAAGCATGGCCTATGAGCCATTTTGAAAATGTAAATATCGAAGCATATATAATGAAAATATATCTTTATATAATCATCTTGTTGTCCTCTCTTGGATTCTGCAATTGGGTCATCTTTCTTTTTCAACATGTATGTATGAATTTTGCATGTAGGTGCTTTAATTTTTCTGCTCTGTTCAACTATGAGTTTATTTCCCTTACTCTCTGCAATAATGGGTCACTTGTTCTTTTCTTCCTTCAACCATAGAATAAATAAAAAGACTGGCCAGCAAAACAAAAGGGAAAGAAGGGGAAAGCGTATAAACATATTTACATGGGTATGGTAAGCAGCTTAATTGAATAATTTCAGGTGAACTCTGTTGACCAAAATCCCTAGCGCTTCTTTCTCCATAGTTTCTAACTCATATGCATTGCACTCTTTGCATTTAATTATTCTAAACATGCCCTCCCAAAGGCTATCAAACTTCCTGTGTTGACCCGGCTTCGAAGCCCTTTCATTAAATTTTAGCACTAAGTCTCTGCACTTTAGACCTTGGTCAGACGCTTTCTTGTCAAACCACCTTTTAACCACTTGTTGGCAGTTAGTCATGGAACTGTTAGGGACTTTTCCCTTTTTTCTTGTACTTCTAGCAACTCGTCTAACTGCACCTCCATTGCGTCGTTTTGTTCCACTTCGAGAGATTTTAGCAATTGCAGTGCTAAAATCTCCATAGAGATGGGAAATAACGCCTCTTTTCCATAAACTAGCTCATACGGTGAAGTCTTGAGGACTTACTTTGGAGTTATGTTGTCTGCCCAGAGTGCTGCTCAGATGTTTTTGTGCCACTCTCTTTGATATTCCAACCCAATTCTTTTGAGGATTCAAACCAGATTCGTGTTTGTTGATTCAGCCAAGTCGTTTCCCTGTGGATAGTAATTTGACGATGTTTTAAAGAATATGTCATGTGTAAGTGTGAATTGACTTACCTTCGAGCCTAGGAAAGCTTTATCATTGTCAGAGATGATGGTTTTGGGCGGGCCAAATCTTGTCACCAGCTCTTCTAGGAAATCCACTATCTCTGCCTCTGTCGCATTCTTTAGTGGCACGGCTTCGGTCCATCTTGTGAAGTAATTTGTGGCTATTAAGATCCATTTATGTCCTGCACTAAAGGCTAGGTTGATCATTCTGATGAAGTCCAAACCCCATTGTGCGAATGGCTCATCAACTACTATCGGATTGAGAGGCATTGCGGAATTTTTCCTTCTTCCAGCAAAGAATTGACATTCCTTGCAAGCCTTTACCAAGGAGTAGGAATCATGAAATAGCATTGGCCAAAAGTACCCCGTGCACATGATTTTGATGGCGGTAGTCTTTGCGGAGAAATGTCCGCCTGCGGGACTGCTATGGTAAGTGTCAAGGATCCTTTTTGCTTCTTTTGTGTTAACACATCACAATAGAAGGCCGTTAAAATTTCTTTTGAATAGGATCCCTTCAATGAGTGTGAATCCATTGTTTTGCAGCCGGTAGAATCTCCTCTTCTGAGAAGGAAGGCCTGGCGGATACTTTCATGTATGCATAAACTTTACTCTGTCTGCCAACCAACAACCTTCGGACTCTGACTCATTCATTAAAACTAGTTTCGACTGCTCTTCTTTGGTGGCCATTTCTTCCTCGTGCGCAAGATACTCGCACAGTCCTCTCCCCCGAATAGTCTTTGTAGGCTTGACCTTAATGTCGTACTTGAGGATCTTGGTGATCCAATTGGCTCTTTTTTTGGTGATCTCTCCTTCCATGATGTATTCACGCACACTAGAATGTGTGACATGGACAATCACCTTATTGCAAGAGATTAGGTGTTGGAACTTCTTGATTCCCTTAACTATTACAAACGCCTACCTCTCTACAAAGTTGTAGTTTGTTTCATATTCCTTCAAGGTTCGGGATTGAAATGCTATTAGATTTTCTCCCTTTCCCTTGCTATCTTTTTGAGTTAAGATAGTAGCAATGCTTGACTTACTATTGAATACATACATTATGAAGTCCTTTGATAAATCTGGGTTGACCAAAATGGGAGCGGAAGAGATAGCATCCTTGACTTTCTCAAAGGCTTCTCTGGCTTCTTTTTTCCATTTAAATGTTTGGTCCTTTTTCAACATTAGGGTGATTGGCCTAATTATTCCTACAAAATCATAAATAAATTTGCTAACAAAATTTACCTTCCCCAAGAAGGACTAAATTCCTTTCTTGTTGACCGGAAGGGGAAGCTCCTTGATTTCTCTCATCCGCTTGGAATCAATTGAAATTCCTTCTTTGGACACTACATGCCCTAGTAGTTTTCCTTGTGGTACTCCGAAGATGCATTTCTTTGGGTTCAGGGATATCCCGAACTCTTGGCATTTCTTGAACACCATCTCAAGATGATCAAAATGATCATCCTTGGATTTGGAGAACACCATAAAATCATCTAAATAGATTAGGATAATCTTGTTGATTAGTTCGCTAAAAGTGATATCCATTGCCCGCTGGAAGGTAGCTCCTATATTTGAGAGGCCAAACAGAATCTTAGCGTATGTGAACTTCCCCACTTGGTAGCGAACGTTGTCTTATGTTGATCCTCCTCTTTGAACTGGATCTAATTGTAACTAGAGAAACCATCTAACAGGGAGAACATCTCTAATCCTACCACCGTTTGTAGGATTGACTCCATTGTTCATAGCGGGTAATGATCCTTCAGGGATGCTCTATTTAGGTCCTGAAAGTCTACACATAGATGGATATCTCCATTCTTCTTTCAGACCGGGACCAGGTTGGATACCCACGTGCTATGCTTAATCGAGAAGACAATCCGTGACTGGATTAGCTTTGTTAATTCTTCCACCATTATCACTTCAATCTTAGGATTGTCTAGTCTTTATTTTTGGCGGACCGGTTTTGTGCCTTCCACCAACTCTATTGTGTACTGAATGATATCGGGATCATATCCCTTGAGGTCATCGTATTTCTAGGCCACCACTCCATATTTTTTGTAGAAGTCGATAAACCTTTCTTTATCGTGATGTGGGACATCCTTCTCGACTTTGAGCTTTCTTTCATCTCTGACTTAAAGGTTCACATAGTTACCTTTGTCTGCTACAAACTTCCTCTTGTCGTTTCTCACATCATCACAATCGAAAAGGTTTATGAGAGTGACCAATCCTTTTGGAAGCTTGTTAGATTTCACCTAGATGATTTGTCCTTCATAGGCTTTGGTGATCTTTGGTAGGAGCTGGCCGAAAAATTCTCCTAATTGTTGGATGAACGAGGCAATGTGTTCATCATTGTCAAACACTTTCCAACTTTGGTCATTGTCTGGAATGGTTGGTTAGACTATCACTCGTACCGAGTGTCTGTTGTGAATGAGGTTGGAGACAGGATCAAACTGGGATCTGATTGCTGCCATGTGGTCCGCATCTATATTTTGTTCTCAGGGCACCGTCAAAATGTTGAAGGCTTCGAAGCCCTCAACCAGGTCCCAAACTTGGTGTCTATAGGATCGCATGCGGACATTTTTGGTTGCAAAAATTCCACGGACTTGATTGACCACTAGTTCAGAGTCTCTGAACACCATTAATTGCTTTATGCCTATCTGTTCCGCAAGGCTTAAACCTTGCACCATTCCTTCGTATTCAGCTTTGTTTTTCAAGAAAGCGAACTAGAAGCAAAAATACTTTAGTGTCTTTTCGTTGTGTGGGGATTTTAAACATATCCCGGCTCCTACGCTGACCTTACATCTTGCTCTTTCAAAGTGCAATGTCCACAATTCTGAGGTTTGACCGCTTTCGGATTCTTTGACAACCTTCGGGAGCACTTGATCTTCATCGTAGATGACATGGGTGCCCAGCCCGGTAGCAAGCTAGTTGTCGAAAGGGTCAGTATCTATATGTTTTCTCAAGAGAGAATCTTCTTGATCATTCTGGTCTCCAGTCACTTTTTCATCTTCTAGTAGCTCGGTGCAATACATTTCTTGCTTGGTGATAGAGGTATGCACGGCTTCAAAGTTGATCATGGCTTCATCGGCTACATGTTCCGAATGTAAAGTTTCAAATTCTATCTTCATTTTCGCACCATGCTTGGTTCTAACGATCAAATGCAACCAATCCAGGGACAGATATCCACCCACTTTTGAAGTAAACTCTTAGGATAAACAGAGGCCAAACATGGGGGGAATATCTATGATCATAGTGTCTTGCGGCACTATGATACTAGGGCAAGCGAATAAAGTCAAGGGGAGTGCTTTGATGACACCTACAGTTTTGATTTTGTTTCCATCAAGCTGCATCACTCCTCTTTTTAAGGGTTCATAGCTGAGTCCTAAAGCTTTAGCTATTTTTTTAGGCATAACCATGGTGCTAGCACTGAAATCAATCATGGCATTGTGTAATAATTTCTCCCCTATAATGAGAGTTAAAAAAAAGGGTTGAGGCTTTAGCTTATCTCTTAATTCAGCAAGGGCTTTCGTAGTACTATTTGTAAGAACTTTGGCAGAAGATGGTTTATCAATAGCCCTTGCCTTAGGAAATTGTTCCATCAGTGTTGCGCTAACGTCTTCCTAGAGAGCCATCTTTAGTAGCATCTTCTATTCTGGGATGGCTAGAATATCCCACAGAGACACATTAGTGGATGATTTTTTCAATTGTTCCACCACATTGAACGATGGAAGACTTGGAGGTTTTTTCTCCTTAGCTCTTGTTATAACAATTTCCCTTCGTAGTGGGCATTGCGGCACCACTACAAAGGTACTAGGTGTCTAGTCAGGAGCACTTTTAGGTTGCAGACTGACTAGTTGCAGGACAACTGGTTTTCCCGTAAATCTCCTCTTCGAGCGAGTGTTGTAGTTGGATTGTACTTGTGATGTTTTAGATGTGGATGCGTCATTGGCAAACACCACCTCTTCTTCTTCCATCCATGAGAAGAGTGTGTGATTAGGAGCGATGTCTACTTCTTGCTCCAGTGGCATCCCCTACATTTGTGCAGTGAGCACCGCATTGTCCATTTGCGAGGATGTATACCCATAGCTTCTGGGATCTGACATTGCGCCTTGGTTGCACTGCTCCTCCAACTTTTGTTGTAGGTTGTCGCGTGGGAAATTTTAGGGCATATGTGAATCACCGCAAGGGAAGCACCAAGGGTTAGTGTCATCAATCAAATTGTTTTTCCCCACAGTCATCTCTCTGCTCAAACTTAGATTAGCACCATGTAGCGGAGAAGGTGTCGTTACTATTTGATTTGTTGTTTGCGCCTATAGATTGGCGCGAGCACCTCCTTGGAACTAGTTTTGTTGGTAGGAAGGTTTCCCACCTCAATAATTCTGGTAGCTTAGCCTTGAGGGTGTTCAATGGTTTCGATTGATGACAATTATATCATTGACAATAGTCCACAACATTTCCTTGAACTCACTCATCTCCTCCTTTGAAGAGCCAGATGTAGAGACAACATTCTACGGAATGCTCGAATACGTATACATGGATTGAGGAGGATTCGGTGCGCTGGTAGAAGGAATCTCCTGAGCAGGAAGCGATATCTATGGGAATATAGGAATGATGGGCTAAGGTGGAAATTTCCTGGCATCTATCAAATTGTTCTTCGCTTTAACAACTACGCTATATGTGCCCAGTAGTGTGGTTCTGCCAAGAGACTGGATCATCATTGAAATGTCAAGATTGATAGACTTCAAGTAGAACATGAATGCAAGATCAAGTGGCGGGCAGATATCAACTTGAATCCTCTACTAGCTTGTATGGAACCGGACATTGAAGTCAGCCATGGCTTCATGCAGGGCCCACTTTATGACTGATAGCTGATAATATAGCGATGATCAGTCTCCTTCATTTGAGAATCTCTGGTAGAAAATATCTCCAAGCTCATCCCAGGTACTGATAGTGTTTTCTTGTAACGTTCGGTACGAATCTAGTGCCTTGCCTCTCAAAGAGGCTGCGAGCAACCTTAGTGCTATATTTTGGTTTGTAACGCCATGTACCAGACATACGTCTATAACATCTTGTAGATGTTTGGATGGTGTTCTTGAGCCATCTCCGGTGAATTTAGGTATAGTCTTTAGTGCAGAAACTGAGATAGTGGCCCAAACGGCAGGTACTACTGGTGCAACAAGATGGCTTCTGGCATCCCATGCCACATAATTTATATTAGTGGCAGACAACATGGCTAGCAGAAAGGGAGGAGGAAGCAAAACGTTCACTAATTGGGTCACGGATTGTACTGTCCCTAATGGTGGTACTAATAAACTAGGATTATTTGTTGTTTGGGACCTAGTAACAGGCTAATGGCTCATACACCCTTCTTAAAATTAGGTTCATTTAAGCTCAGTCCCACTGGGCATGCCAAGAAAAAGAAAAACTGTTGATGCCAAAAATTGTCAAGGTAACAACCCTTTGTGGGAAACTCAGTTTATGGGGGACTTATTGCGCTAAACTGAGTGACCTTCGGATTTTTAAAGATGTCGGCTTCTTCTATAATTGGGGTTTTGGAATGGGAAAGTGAAGCAGATATAAAAATAAAGAATCCAACTAAGGCGATGCACTAGAATTTAGATAAAAGGCATGATAAACCTATCTTTTGGATATGATTTAAGGGCCTGCTTAGCAATTTACGATGTCCTAGAATAACAGAATTTAAGGATTGCAGCATGAACAACTCATTCAATGATATAAAATAATTATCACACCCATTTACTGAAAACAAGATCAAAATACATGATCTAAACTAGTAAATTTTCATTCAAATTATAGAAATACGAAAAATAAACCATTCAAACAATAATGGCACAGTGTAAAGTTTATCAATAACATAAGAAAATAGAGAGGTCGAACAATGGCACAATCTATGAGTTCTTGCAATAATCAAAACAGTAAAAGGCCTAGTGCTTTCTAAAATCATGTAATCCTTGGACTTGCGGAACTTAGAACATGTAACATGTAATCTTCGAACTCAGAACCTGGAACCCCTCTTCAGAAGCAAAGAGCAGTATTTATAGCAAGCCTTTCATCGCTTGGCGAGTAGCAACCAAAAAGATTTTGAATCCTGAGCAATGATGTCGAGGCAATGATTCCCCTCGGCCATTGTAACAGAAAAGATTCAAGCCATAGCATTTGGTCGCTCTCTATTCAGGTGCATCCCCTGCAAATGATGGCAATGGTCCTAGCAAAGTCCCATGCAAACAAGTGTTGCCTCTTTGGATAAGCGGTCAAAATACGTGGTAGAATATCGCAGCCCATCATTCACTTTATCCTTGCGTTGAAGAAGCATGCGATGAAGAGACGTGTGGCAACATTTCACTGCCCACAACTGATTTCCCCTTCCTTTGTTGAAAACTTGCGCTGAGATGACATGTAGCAAAAATTTTACTATAGACGTCGCCTATGGGGTCCACCAAAATATTCATGCGAATGGGAGCTACGTGGCATGCAGGCAAGGATCGACGAGGAAGTGAAAGGAAGCAATCAAATAACCCGCAGTGAAGACACGTGGGAGAATTTTGGGGGCCGATAGAAGAGCAAGGAGAAAATTCCTTCAGAGAGCGATGAGCAGACACATGGCAAAGGTCCCAGTGCTAATCAAAAAAGGGTCGATGATATTCAATTGAAGGCATGAACCGGTACTTAGCCAAAAATCAAACCTGAAGGGAGCATGGTGAATTTTGTATTCATAGTATTCACTTGCGGTAGACTGAGTGTCTCCAACTACGGTATTTGAATCTATCCTGCCACAATGCTTTTGCATTTGTGCCCTTTGTGCTGCCAATCCCCATTCTCTTTTTGATGGTTGAGGTTCCTCTTCAATTGGCTTGTTTTCATCAATCATTTCCAATTTCTTCTTTTCACGATATGCCCTCAATTGTTCTCTCTCCTTTGCTTTGAAGGTTGCATACTCTTCGTCTATTAGTTTTTTCCTTGTTCGTTTATTTGGCATGGGGGATAATTTTACTTGTAGCATGGTAATGAGACGAATATTAGCTCCTAAAAAATGTATCAATTCAAATAAATGAAATATGTCATTCAAAGCTTCATAAAAAATATTGACAATCATCCTGTAGAAGAGTATTTCTAGCATAGACAAAAGTGGTGCAAGGGCATGCTATGATTACAAGATAGGCAAGCTAGCTTGCAATGCGGTAGGGTTGAGAAGGTAGGGGCAGCGTATGCCTCATAGAAACAGCATCTCACGGTGATGTTTTAAGGTTTGAAAGTCATTTAAAATGGTGTATTGACCCATTCCTCTCACTATGGCCACTATAACTCAAGGAATGGATATGCAACATCACTAAAAAGGTGTGGGAATGTTGAGTAAGTATAGGGGAGGTCAAGAGTTGAGTTGGGCATGAAGCCTTGTAGTGAAATTTGGTGTTTTCCATTTGAATTTGAGGGGTTTTGACATGCTAAAGTGAGTATTCTGTTAGGGAAGTGTTGTTTCTTATTGAATTGAGTTTGTGTAGACCATTTTAGACCTGTTTGAGGTGGTGCAATGTTGTGATAAGGTTGGGAAGTGTGTTTTCCAATAAGCCCTAGGTTATTTGGCTTAAAAAGAGGGTTGAGGGTTTTGGGTTTTTGGTTTTTGTTTTGATTGCAAGATAGGCTGCACCTTTCCCCATGTTGCTAATCTAGCCTTGAATAAAGAGTCTTGTAACAATGGAGAGAAGGTTTAGAATCCCTTGTAGGTAGACTAATCAAGGAAACAATTAAAATATATCACAACTAAAAGTGATGAGGTGGGTTTAGTGATGAGGTAAATTTAGAAATAGAGATGAAAACCAAAATAGTTTCTAAGATCTATCAATGTGGGAGGAGTATATTCCAATTTTTTAGAGACATGTATGGAAAATTTGGTAGCATAGACAAGGAAATCAGCTACTTGCTATAACTGTTTGACAAAATACCTCAATGAAAGCTTCAGAGAGTGGTATGTGCATCCATAATAAAGGATTGAGAAATGATGTTTTATTTTACTTCCTTAAAACGTATGTCATATATATGTGTATACAAAATTTGGAAGCATACACAAGGTAAGTCAATTGTTAAATAACAAAATGCCTCAAAGATATGTGGTTTAAAAATGTAATTGTCAAGTGTATAGAATTGTGTAATTTAACATGTGCATTGACAACCTAAGGTTATAATGACAAACAAACAATGATCAACATGGAATATGCAAAATAACAAAATGAAAGCAAGCCATAATAGAATGAAAGAAAATGTGTAAAGACTTCACATACCTAAAAAACTAGAGTTTCAAATGGAGGAGTTCAACCCAATTATGTAGCCTTAGCTTCTTCTTTCTTCAAACTCCTCAACAATTTGACTTTTTCAAAAGCTTGTTCCCCTCCAAACTTCAATTGTATATCAGTTTTCAATGGAATTCAAACTTGAATTGATATTATGTCTTTTAACATGAAAACTCTGATATTTCATGCAAAGGTGGTAGAAAGATCATGAAAAAGGTGGTGGAATGTGAAAAACATGCATGCACACTTCACAACATTATCAAAAAGCTATTTTTTGTCATAGCACATGCAGAACCAGGAGAATATGCAGAATGTGGGCCTTGAGATCACGAGTATATTGAGTTTTTTTACCGTTTTTAGTGCATCACAAAATGCACTCATGTTATAACGCGAGCATGTTATTTCTTCCTAAAATGGCCATATCTCTACTTCTTCAAAACACGCTCACATTATGAGAAAGTTAGTTTTTTAATAGATTACCTTGCTCTCTCTTTGTTTATACCCTATCTACCCTAATTCTATCTCTCTCCCCTCTACCTGCTACCATTAACCCTTATACCCTCTATCCTCTACCCTTTATCTCTCTCCCACTCCCTCCCTCTCTCTCTCTCTCTCTCTCTCTCTCTCTCTCCCTCCTACCCCCTCCCCCTATCTCAACTCCCTAGGCATGTGTAGGATCATGGTATGCCAAAAAGTGGCAATGGAGAAAAAAATACGTGTTTCTACGACTCAAAAACGCGAAAATGCCGAGTTGACTTTTTGGGGCTCAGGTGACTACCGAGGCAAAGCAAAAAGCTAGATTTACAAATCGGATATCCGATTTGGATCGGATATCTGATCTAAATTGGATATCTGATTCTGTGGGCATATATATATAACTTCGGGCCGAATGAAACCGACCAAAAGTCATTTACATTCGGCTTAACCATGGCGGGTGCACAGTGGAAAGCGCAAATCAAATATCTAATTTGAAATCCATCTCCAACAGGTTAGATTCTTGATTTTTTATTTGCTCTAATCAAATTTTCAATTAGATTTGTTTAATTTTAGTTGATTTTTTTCAAAATAGGGTTTTTTGATAGATTTTTTATGAAAAATTTGAGTTTTGCATGGATTTTGATGAAAATTGAATGTTTACAATGGATTTTGATGAAAATTGAATGTTTGCAATGGATTTTCACTTTAAAATAGTGTTTTTTATGTATTTGGATTAAAAATTAGAGAATTTTATAGATTTTTGTTAAAAACTAGGGTTTTTGTTGGATTTTAAAAAAAACTAGGGTTTTTTTATACTATTTTCATTTATATTGTCTGATTTTAATTAGATTGATTTGTTTTTATATTTAATCAGGCATTATGGCTGCATGTATATAAAATTAAAATTTTGTGCATTTCTAAAAGTATTCCTATTGGCAGACCTAAACATCTTCAATTAGGATCCTCGGATACTATATCTCATTTTTAGATTTTAAATTTAACAAAAATCAACCTCATCAGTCTAGGGTGCCAATTCCCTGTCCAATAAGTTTTGACAAAGATTTGGATCATAGTTCTATCTCTATGATTCTTATGTTGTTTTGGGTTTTGTGTGTGCAAATTATTTTAGTATTTGTGACTATTTTGTGTTTTCCCTTCATTGTATGAGCATTAAATTGTTTTGAATCTTGTAGAAAATTTATGAGCTTCATGACCTTGTGTCACTTCACTAATACCCACGTGAGATGTAGTTGTAGACTTATGGCTTCCTATGTTGCAATCATAGCCAATGTTGAGCTTGACTCAATGTATTATGTCTACCCAATCCATCTTATATTCCCTCCCTAGTCCAACATTACCCATGTCTTTTTTGTAACCTAACATTTATGTGGACTTGGCATATGTTATTTCTAAGGTCCCCAATGATAATCTAGAATAATTGGATAAAGACCTACAATGAATTCGACAATTCTTAAGCATTGAACCTTTGGATGGAGAAGCAATCCCTCTTTTGGATAGCATTGGGAAGTTGGTAAATGATTAGGAAGGGATAGAAGTGTTACGTAGCCTAGCTAATATAGTAGATTCTAATATTCCTTCAGTAGCTAGTTTCACGAAATTTTTGACTAATGCTCAAAGTCCTTTTGGAAAATAAGTTTCCTCTCCCACAATAATGCCTTCTATTCCCAACTTTACACCTCCAGTCATAGCATCAATGATGGAATATAACAATAGTTTAAACTCAAGCTTAGGAATTTCTAGTGGAAATTATAATAGTTTTGTCCCTTCACCTATAACACCTTCATATTAATCACCCCTCCTAAACATGAAATATAATATCCCACCATTCCGCCATACTAGTTCACCATACTTGAAAAATTCTCATAACATAGCTGGCCCAATGATTTTGTGATAAATCAGCACTTTATTTAAAACTGTGAGCATTAAACAACAACAAATTTCAAACCAAACCAAAATCAAACCAATAGTAAACATCAAAAATACCTTACACATAGTTCATTAATGTTCACTATTTTAAATACACCTATACTACAAAACATTGAAATACCTCACTTTGGAAAGTACAATGGTAAAAAATATCCTAATAACCATTTGTTTAGTTTTTACTACCTTGTGTAGAGACTTTATTTTTGAAGATTCACTCATAGTGAAACTCTTTTCTAGATCATTGAAAGATATGGCCTTGGATTGGTTTTGTTCATTGTCAAACAATAAATTACCTCCTTTACACAACTCATTAGTGATTTCCTCCAACACTTTCAAGTGAACATCAGTCCTCAAGTTACATTAACAAATTTAGTTCATTGTAATCAAGGACCTAAAGAGAAAATTAAAAACTTTATGAAATGATACTAATCCCTTTATTTGAAATTC
>VDFB02270651.1:809573161-809599931 GCA_007258455.2 Sequoia sempervirens | reverse complement strand
TTGTAACTATATTTTATACTTATATTGACATATATTGATGTATGCATACATGGCTATTTGGTTAATACAAAAAAAAATTATCGATGGTGTCCATATTTGCATTATAAATTCATGGTTCAATAGATATGAGTTATGTGTATTCAAGTGTATACTTTACAACTTATGTGTATACTTTGTGACTTACGTGTGTTCCAATATATATTTTGTGACTTACGTGTTTTCATGCGTATACCTTGTATTCGTGCATATACTTTGTATTAATTTGTGTATACTATGTATTCGTGTGTGTACTTCAAGGATTATGTATTTTTGAGTACTTATGCTTCCCTTATTCACATGTACATGCTTGACTTATTTACGTGTATACTTATTAATTGGTTAGCCCTAGCATTGATCATTTTTGTCCATGGTTTGTCTTGAATATTAATTGATTGATGCTAAACAACTTTATGTAAAAGCAAAAAACGCATTTTCAATTGGTATTCCATGAAATGATTCATAAAAACATTCCAATATATTTAATCCTTTGATTGGAACAACTCAATTAAGCAAAGGATATATAATCTTCACAACACTTGCAAAACATAATATTCAGAGTAGATGAAGTAGTTAACTTCTTAACACATTATCAAACAAACATTTATCTTGATTAGTCTTTAAACATTTTCACAACATAATCTTGATAGTGCAAAATGAATTGTTATGTTCTTGATCCGTCACCATATAAACACGTCGAAAGATTTATATGTCAAATTTTTGCAATATTATTTCTTGTATAGGAAATGGACTCAAGAGAAAGCAAGTTATAATTTATAATACAAATAAGAAAT
The DNA here is from genome assembly GCA_007258455.2 of Sequoia sempervirens. Taxonomy (NCBI): domain Eukaryota; kingdom Viridiplantae; phylum Streptophyta; class Pinopsida; order Cupressales; family Cupressaceae; genus Sequoia; species Sequoia sempervirens. The sequence goes on along the minus strand of VDFB02270651.1, from coordinate 809,599,101 downwards.
GGACTCAACGTTGTCCTAGACCCTCGAATAGGTCTATTTAACAAAGCAACACCCTCTTAATCACTCTTCCAATTGCAAAACACCATTGGGCAGCATTTACCAATCTGCAAATCCACAAAATCCATAATTTTTAGGCCATGATTGGCCCTCTAACCCCACTATCCTCTAAACTCTCACTTTTCTCAAATTTCACTAGGGTTTATTGAAAACCCCATATCCAAACATCATACAACCTGAAAACCTCTTCCAACACTCTTCATTCTTCCTGTACAAACTTAATTGACCACCAAATTATGCTACCCCTTGACTTTACCCACTTTTACTCCCTCAAACCTCTCCTTTTCATTTAAAACCCCTCTTTTCCCAAGTAGGGAATCATGCCATAACATACTTTTGACCTCCCTTGTCCTTGCAGACTGTTTGAACACATCAAACTCCACAACCTCACCCTATTTCCAACCTATTCTAACTTATTCTCAAGTAATATCTTCTTTTCACCTCGTCTAGCCTTGCTTTTAAGGCCTAAATTCTAAATTTTGAATAGGGCCAGCGTTATTAATCTCTTCCAATGCCTTTACTAGTGTTATTTTCTTATTCGTACTCCCTATCATACTTACATAATTGAATCAAATGACCCCACACTAACTCAAAACTAAAAGCAAGATTACAAAATGGCCTATCATGGCCTTATTTGACATTATAATGACTAAAACCACTGAACTAGACCTTCTCCATCAAATGAAGGAACAAGGTGCTATGCACCAATGATCATATGCTTTTTTTATGGAATACACAGAATTCTCAACCATCATGTGTATGTTTCTCTTTTCGATTTTTTTGTATGCCATCATAAGGGACCAAGTCGGTTGAACATAGCTTAGAGAAATTCCGCGTGTTTGGGTGTGAAAGAGGACCATTCCTAGCATAAACCTACCTATTGGGATGTGTTGGAGCAGTTTGTTTGGTCACATGAATTGCAAAACCAAAGTTGCACCACTTTGCAACTTTGTACTGCTTCCATTTGACACTTTTTCCATCAAGTGAAAACAAGACACCACAGGAAAACAACTCTAAGATAACAAAAATTGAGAGAGGTTATTGTAGATGGGTCCAACATGATCTCATAGGCTCAAACAAAGAGTTCGTAAGCATCATTGTTTCTGTGTAATAGCCCGTCAAAGTTTGCTTCCCTTTTGCACTTTGGACACTTAAGGGATCAAGCAATTTGAACGTAGCTCAGAGCGATTCTGCGTGTTTGGGTGCAAAAGAGGACCATGCCTAGCATAAACATACATATTTGGATGCATTTGAATAGTCTATTTGGTCACACAAGTTGCAGAACGAAAGTTGCACCACTTTGCAACTATGCACTGCTTGCATTTAACACTTTTTCCATCAAGTGAGAATCTACCACCACGGGAAAACCACTTAAAGATGGCAAAAATTGAGAAGTTTCTAAGCATCACGGTATCCAAGTAAAAGCATGTTGAATTTTGAAGCCATTTTGCACTTTGGACTCTTAAGGGATCGATCTGGTTGAACATAGCTCAGAGCAATTCCGCATGTTTGGGTGTGAAAGAGGACCATACCTAGCGTAAACATACCTATTCAGATGTGTTGGAATAATCTGTTTGATCACATTATTTGTAGAACAAAAGTTGCACCACTTTGCAACTTTGCACTACTTGCATTTAACACTTTTTCCTTCAAGTGAAAATCTGCCACCACGGGAAAACCACTAAGAGATAGCGAAAACCAAGAGAGGTTTTTATATAGGGACCCAATGCAATCCTATAGGATCATATGAGAGAGGTTTCTAAGCATCACGGTATCCGAGTAATAGAATGTTGAAGTTTGTAGCCATTTTGCACTTTGGACTCTTAAGGGATCGATCTGGTTGAACATAGGTCAGAGCAATTCTGTGTGTTTGGGTGTGAAAGACAACCATACCTAGTGTAAACATACTTATTCGGACACATTAGAACAATCTATTTGGTCACACGAGTTGCAGAACGAAAGTTACACCACTTTGCAACTTTGCACTACTTGCATTTAACACTTTTTACATCAAGTGAAAATCTGCCACCAACGGGAAAACCACTCTGAGATAGCAAAAACTGAGAGAGGTTTTTGTAGAGGGGACCAACGTAATCCTATAGGATTAGACGAGAAGTTTCTAAGAATCACGGTATCCGAGTAACAACATGCTGAAGTTTGCAACCATTTTGCACTTTGGACTCTTAAGGGATCGATCTGATTGAACGTAGCTCAGAGTGATTCCGCATGTTTGGGTGTGAAAGAGGACCATGCTTAATTTAAACATACCTATTCGAACTCATTGGAACAGTCTGTTTGGTCACACGAGTTGCAGAATGAAAGTTGCACCACTTTGCAACTTTCAACTACTTGCGTTTGACAACTTTTTCCCCAAGTGAAAATCTGTCACCATGGGAAAACCACTCCGAGATAGCAAAAATTGAGAGAGGTTTTTGTAGAGGGGTCCAACATGATCCCATAAGATCAGACAAGAATTTTATAAGCATCATGGTATCCGAGTAATAGCATGTTGAAGTTTGTACCATTTTGCACTTTGGACTCTTAAGGGATCGATCCGGTTGAACATAGCTCGAAGCGATTCCGCGTGTTTGGGTGCAAAAGAGGACCATACCTAGCATAAAAATATCTATTTGGACACATTGGAACAATCATTTTGGTCACATGAGTTGCAGAACGAAAGTTGCACCATTTTGCAACTTTGCACTACTTGCATTTGACACTTCTTCCATCAAGTGAAAATCCACCACCACGGGATAACCACTCCGAGATAGTGAAAACCGAGAGAATTTTTTGTAGCGGGGACCAACTTGATCTTGTAGAATAAAATGAGAAGTTTCTAAGCATCATGGTATCCGACTAACAACATGCTGAAGTTTTCAGCCATTTTGCACTTTGGACTCTTAAGGGATCAATCCGGTTGAACGTAGCTCGGAACGATTCCACATGTTTGGGTGTGAAAGAGGACCATTCCTAGCATAAAAATACCTATTTAGATGTGTTGGAACAGTTCATTTGGTCACACAAGTTGCAGAACGAAAGTTGCACCACTTTGTAACTTTCAACTACTTGTGTTTGATAACTTTTTCCCTGAGTGAAAATCCACCACCACGGGAAAACCACTTCGAGATAGCGAAAACTGAGAGAGGTTTTTGTAGAGGGTACCAACATGATCCCATAGGATCAAACAAGAATTTTTTAAGCATCATGGTATCCAAGTAACAACATGCTAAAGTTTGCACCATTTTGCACTTTGGACTCTTAAGGGATCAATCTGGTTGAACATAGCTCAGAGCGATTCCACGTGTTTGGGTATGAAATAGGACCATACCTAGCGTAAAAATACCTATTCAAATGTGTTGGAACAATCCATTTGGTCACCGCAGTCGCAAAATGAAAGTTGCACCACTTTGCAACTTTGCACTGCTTGCATTTGATATTTTTTCCATCAGTGAAATCCGCCACCCGCAGGAAAAGCACTCACGAGATAGCGAAAACGGAGAGGTTTTTGTAGAGGGGCCCAACTTCGATCCTATTGGATCATACAAGGTTTCTAAGAATCATGATATCGAGGAATAACATGCTAAAGTTTGTAGCCATTTTGTCTTGTGGACTCTTAAGGGATCGATCCAATTGAATTAGCTCGGCGATTCGCATGTTTGGGTGCAAAATAGGACCATTCCTAGCATAAAAATACCTATTAGGACACATTGGAACAGTCTATGTGGTCACACAAGTTGTAGAACGAAATTTGCACCACTTTGCAACTTTGCACAACTTGCATTTGACACTTTTTCTATCAGATGAAAATTTGCCAACACAGAAAAACCACTCTGAGATAGCAAAAATTGAGAGAGGTTTTTGTAGAGGGACCCAAATCAATCCCATAGGATTAGACAAGAAGTTTATAAGCATCACGGTATCTGAGTAACAGCATGCTGAAGTTTGCAGCCATTTTGCACTTTAGACTCTTAAGGGATCGATTCGGTTGAACATAGCTCGGAGTGATTCCGCGTGTTTCGGTGTGAAATAGGACCATTCCTAGCATAAACATACCTATTCATATGTGTTGGAATAGTCTGTGTGGTCACACAAGTTCCAGAACGAAAGTTGCACCACTTTGCAACTTTGCACAGCTTGCATTTGACACTTTTTCCATCAAGTGAAAATATGCCACCATGGGAAAACCACTCCGAGATAGCGAAAACTGAGAGATATTTTTGTAGAGGGGCCCAACGCCATCCCATAGGATCAGACGAGAAGTTTCTAAGAATCACGGTATCTGAGTTGTTGGCCTTGTAGATTTTGATGGAAAAGGGAATGAAAAATGAGGTTTCACCCTAGGGTTTGATAAAATATTGCATGTAGAGGTTGGGTGATTGTCTTTTGAGTTTGTGTAGGTGATTTTAAGAAGGTATGAAGTGGTGGCATGTTCTAGTAAGGTTTGGAACCATTCCTTTCAATAAACCCTCCTCATACTAGCATAAAATAAGGGTTTTTTGGTTTGGCATGGTGGAGTGAGTTTCTCCTAAGAAAAATTATGGATTTGAGGGTTTGGATACATGAGAATTGCTGCCCCAACAAGTTCAAGGGGTTGTTGAATGTTTAAAGGTATGGTCCTTTGTAAATTAGGCCTAGTTATCGTAATTAAGACAGCGAAGAAGGTTATTTTTTATGCACATATTTCAATATAGTCACTATTTATTTTGAAGTATGTGTTGTAACTCAATAATGCGTATCTAGATCAGTCATTTTTTTGTGAATTCATTTGAGAAGTTATGATAAAATTGTTCTTATTTCCTCAAATCTGAGTTAAAAGACTTCAAAATACTTTCAAAAGTTACCTAACTCCTTGCTCTGAAGAAAACTAATCAACAATCAAAGTATAAGGTGTTGTACAATCTGCACAAGCTTGAAACAAAAAGGAAAAGTGCTACAAATATAGAAAACATCATCCTTTATTTACTAATTTTGCAATTGTGCAAGTAATGCAAGTTTTGCATTTTTACACCAAATGACAACTTTTGTGCAATATCACTTCTCTAATCACCTAATGAACTATTTGTTCGAATGCAATACATATGACCTTCACTGTGACCTTTTTCACATTGTTTACATGTGAAAATTCAAATTTTGCAAATTTTCCTATTGAAGGCATTTAGAGAACAAGGTACTCCTGCACCGAACATGAACTCCAAAATTTCACTATTTGAGTAAATCTCATTAGAAGTAAATCTCATTACAATGCCTTATGTACTTCGTTTGCACAGATCTTTTACAATGTCACTCATACATTTGAGATTCTCTTTAAATGTCTACATCATAGGTGCTCATGAGAACATTAACTTCAATTGAGTAACTTGAGATTCCCTTGCTAAGCTTCACACGCATAAATCAGCATTTTCTATAATGAGAGACCAATCAATTTTTAGTAGTTTACTTACAAATACGCAAAGTAAAAAAAGAAAAAGAAAGAGCATTGAAAATGGAAATGAAATGAAAATAGATGGAAGGCACTTATAGATAGGCATGCCAGTCTCTCAACATACTCACTTTGGGTCATACATCTTCACTGGGAGGTCCAAGATACCTATTGTACACAACACCTCTCATGAATATAATAACTTGAAATTTGAGATGCTCTTATAATGTCTACATCATAGGTGCTCATGATAAGGTTAACTTAAAATAAATAACTTGAAATTTCCTCACCAAGCTTTGCACACACTTTTGTAATGGATTAAAATCATAATTCAGATTTGTCAAGATCATCAAAATAAGGATGTTGCATTGCTTTTCTGGCTGAGATTCTCTTTGATGGCTCATAAATCTACATTTTCTGCAAGGGAACACCAATCAATTTTTAGTAGGTTACTTGCAAATAGGAAAAGTAAAAGAAGATGTTACCATTGGCATCAAACAAATTAATGTGCATACAAGTATAAATTAATAAGAACCGATGTGCATACTTAGAAACTAATCCAACGAACCATCTAGGTCTGCTCTACTCTTTTTGTGTCAAGTATTGCCTCATGGTCAGACTCACGGACCTTCCACAAGGTCTTGTTCAAAGGTCTACCCCCATATTTTTTCAAACGAACATTGGATGCCATGACAATGTTCGAGTAATGAATAATCTTACGATGTGTGTCAAAGTCCTAAAACAACAAATGTTTAACAGTCTTATGTGGGTACCTTCTAAGCCACATTCCAATAACAACAACTGAGCCTGTAGGGCATTCGATGTTTTCTCCATCTATAACTGGGGCCTCCAATTTCTTTTTGGCCTCAACACAACAACACAAGTAATAGTATGTTCCCTCTTCGTTGTCTTCATCTGCAATAACTACATAAACATGCCCTGCATTGATATGTGTAGCAAATCTCTTAAAATTAGTCAAAATTACGAATACAATACAAAGTAAGATAACAATATGGAATTTCAAAAACTAAGCAAGCAGATATATTACTTGGTTGAACTAGATCTAATACATGGTCAAAGTCGGCCGATGAGTCCATCTATGTTAGCTCCAATGTCATTGAAGGGTGATATGTGTGAAGTGGGCTAAGATAACTTGTCAATCATTTTTCAACCAACTCCCTTGACTCACAATCATTCTAGGCTTGCATTGTACATGAAGAACAAAAGCATGCCATCTTCCATGTATTGATACTCCATGAACCTACTTTTGAGCTAAGGAAAGAGTGTAACTCACTTGATCATGTTAGTGTACAACAATCCGATATGGTGCAATTTTAGTATCATCCATCAACCAAAAAAATCTATGAACTGAAGACATACCTTCATTACCTAGACCCATCGAAGCATTACACCACTCGACGATTGATCTTAATTTTGTCAACTTTGCACTGTCTTTATACTTTAACTCTTCTCATGCTAATTCTCTTTTCATGCAAGCTACCACTTTCCATGCCCAGCCTCACAAAAGTTCCACATATGTTGTACACCTATAATGACATGCATCATACTCAACCAGTAGAACATGCGCGAGTTCTTCAACTATGTTGCACAGTTATCTGACCATATTATATGTCGATCGTATGCTATGCCCCTCTAAGCCAAATCATTGTAGAACATCTGGAAGCAACCTTGCACAAACTCTAGAGAATGTGTGCGATCATCACTAATATAAAAGTAATACTCCCTCAATACCTTCCTTTGGTCCTCTATACTATCACCTGCATGAATGAATGCTATGTGCACAAATATCAAAACCTGTGTGGAGTTGTAATACTATGACTGCACCTCACGCTATGGCTATAGAGTGAAGTTCTCTACAAAGTCAACCACTGATACTATGCTGCCAACTAGAAAGGTGTCCTTGCATATCTTGAATTGTGTGTCTAGCCATTGGCCTCTATGGGTATGCCTTGCATACTCATACACTATATTGTCATGAAACATGGACATAAACTGATACACTAGAATCTTCTAAATAACCAAATCACACATTTTTGCTTGAGACCCATCTTTTACAGCATATGCCACTATTTTATACTTCTCAAAAACTACGAGTTTTTGTCCCACCTCATATGTGCTTTCCATATGTTGACATACTGGCATATGCTATAAGCCACCACAATGCTGGCATGAACCATCCAAGCATGTTGTCCTGTAGAATATTTGACCATCCTCTATTTCACATAAAAATTTTGATAAGAACTCTCTTAAAGATTTTGGTGGGGCTTCTATGCCACAATCCTACAAAACATCGTTAGTATGCAAATCAAAACATATAGAACGATAAACATCATAACGGTTAAAGAATTCAATATGTAGTCTACAGAAACAAGTAGAGCATGTGTGAATTATCTTGACATAAAAAGGTTTAAGAATTTCAAAAAATATTTGACAAATACTAATTTGAGGATAATCCTTTTGAAATTTATGAAAAAATTGGGTTTGAGACATATCCAAAAAATGCTTTAGATGTGGCTCACGGTTCGACTACAATTCTCCTTCTTACCACATCCCTTTGATTTGGAATGGCCTTGTATTATTCTTCCAATAATCTTCAACTAGTGTTCTCAATGCTTCAACAACTTTTTTATCTTTTGAGGCAGTCTCCCCAAGAATGCCCATAATTCATTTGAATCAGTGCCCTCAATTATTTGCCGCCTTTGAATAGATTTTGATAAAAATTTCTACAAATTCCCATTTGTTCACTCTCTTTCTAATGAGATGAGCTCTCTTTATTTGACTACTTACCAAAGTCAATGTAATGACACGTCAAGTGACATTACTATCCTTTGAGCATGAGTCTTACCCACACTCTCATAAGCATCCATTAGATTCTTCACAATAGTGTTTTCACTTGATGCATTCGATGTTCTCAACCCAAGAGTCTTCATGATGTCTCTATACTTTATACCCTGCATCATTTCAACAAATAGTTGACATATTGCGGTCTCATTTAGCCTTTCAAAGAAGATTTTACAAATCTTATCAACATATCTTCTACAAAAGCGTGTTGAAATCTTACCTTCCATGTGCTACAAAATATCCTCGTCAATATTAATCAAATACTTTGGCTTTCTACGCAAAATTCTAGGTGGTGTTCTCCTAGGTACATACATCTCAACATTAAGAATTTCATCAATATTTAATTGAGGTGGGCTAGATTGTGTATATTCGATCAAGGGTGGAGTAGAAGACATACCTTGAGGTTCACGTAGGGATGATGGCATACCTTCTTCGTCAAATCCAAGTGATGATGTACTCTCAACTTGAGATGCGGTGGATGGTGTCCAACCATATACACTTGCGGTAGATGGTGTCCCTCCATATTCACTTGTGCTCAATGCTGTCCCTTCATATTTGTTGATGCCAAAAATTGGCAAGGTAACAGTCCTTTGTGGGAAACTCAGTTTATAGGGGACTTATTGCGCTAAACTAAGTGACCTCCAGATTTTTAAAGAAGTCAGCTTCTTCTATAATTGGGACTTTAGAATGGGAAAATGAAGCAAATATAAAAATAAAAAATCTAACTAAGGCAATGCGCAAAAATTTAGATAAAAAGCACGATAAACCTATCTTTTGGATATGATTTAAGGGCCCACTTAGCAATTTACCATGTCCTAGAATAACAGAATTTAAGGATTGCAGCATGAACAGCTCATGCAATGACATAAAATAATTATCACACCCATTTACTAAAAAGAAGAGTCAAAAGACATAATCTAAACCAATAAAATTTCATTCAAATTATAAAAGTACAGAAAATAAACCATTCAAACAATAATGCCACAGTGTAAAGTTTATCAATAGCATAAGAAAAAAAAGAGGCTGAACAATGGCACAGTCTATGAGTTCTTGCAATAATCTAAACAGTAAAATACCTAGTGCTTTCTAAAATCTTGTAATCCTTGGACCTACGAAACTTAGAACATGTAACATGTAATCTTCGAACTCAGAACCTGGAACCCCTCTTCAGAAGAAAAGAGAAGTATTTATAGCAAGCCTTCCACTGCTTGGAGAGCAGCAACCAAAAAGATTCTGAATCCCGAGCAATGATTTCGAGGTAATGATTCCCCTCGGCCATTGTAACAAAAAAGATTTGGGCCATAGCATTTGGTCGCTCTTCATTCAGGTGCATCCCCTGCAAATGATGGTAGTGGTCCTAGCAAAGTCCCGTGCAAACAAGTGTTGCCTCTTTGGATAGGCTATTAAAACATGTGGAAAAATATTACAACCCATGGTTCACTTTATCCTCGCAGTGAAGAAGCATGGGATGAAGAGACACGTGGAAGAATTTCACTGCCCACAGCCGATTTCCCCTTCCTTTGTTGAAAACTTGCATTGAGATGACACGTAGAAAAATTTTGCTATAGACACCGCCCATGGGGTCCACCAAATATTCATGCAAATGGGAGCTATGTGGCACACGGGCGGGGACCGACGAGGAAGTGAAAAGAAGCAATCAAATAACCCACAGTGAAGACACGTGGGAGCATTTCAGGGGCTGATAGAAGAGAAAGGAGAAAATTCCTTCAAAGAGCGATGAGCAGACATGTGGCAGAGGCGCAGTGATAATCAAAAAGGGGCTGATGATATTCAATTGAAGGCATCGGTCGGTACTTAGCCAAAAATCAAACCCAAAGGGAGCATGGTGAATTTCATATTCACAACTTCTAGTGACTATCAAGGGCATTTTGCTTAGAGAAACGAGGAACCCAAAACTTTCCTTGGCTTGCAAACCAGAGTGCCATCCATTAGTGATGGAATTAGAACCTGGAAAGGATTTCCTGCAGGGGCGACCAGTCATCTTCAGATGGTCTCACTATACTACACAAATTTTCCTCGCTCCGCCTAGGTCAAGCATTTCCTTAAAAGGCAATACCTCAGGTAAACCAGCTCCCACCTCGCAATGGAAAAGTAATTGCGCAAGAGGATGAATAACAACTTCAATGTCTACTATGGTAGGAGGGTGGCTAAAACTCTGGAAAGGGGTTGGGTCTTGCTGATTTTCTTCAATTCTTTCTGCAATCTACTCGGCTATGGCAATCGACCCATCTTCAAGAAATGGGGATGACAAACCCATCTCACTCAACTAGAAGAAACTTTCCCACATGTCTATTGTCTGGTTCAAAATAGTTGTGGCAGATTTAGTTCACTGGAAGGCCGAGTGGCAATTGATGAACTTGTTTATCATCTGGGAAACAATATCCCGATCTTCGATCCCTGCTTTGGCCAGGTCTTCATTACAGACCAAATATAGCTTGAAGCAAACTCTTTGCTTCAAGAACCTTCTCTGAGATGAACCGTGGGAATTGTTCAATTATTCTATGAACCTCCTAGCTCAATTTTGTCACCTTCGAGATGAACCAGAGCATTGGCTATAATGTTAGGCAGAAGGCTTTAACCTTTTCCAAATAAGAAATATATAGTTGCCGAGCTAATGGGATGAGGTCCGACTGCGCAACGGAGGCTTGGAGAGAGCTCTTTAGAGAGGCGATCTCTACATCCTTTGAGCTAATAACCTCTACTAATTCGCATTTCTCTTTTTTTGCGGATGTCAGTTGCTCCCCCAAGCTACTTATCTCTTTATACCACTTCTCCTCAACCTAGGAATGGTTTAAAAATTCTTTGTCAAGAGAGGACTTTGTTTCTTGGAGCTCCTTTTCCAACTAGGAATTTCAGCCCTCAAAGTCCATATGATTCTTTTCTAATTCCTACTCATATAGAGCACGTTGAGCTACTAACTCTTTATCCTTTTGTTGCAAATTTTGCCCCGTCAAGGTCAATTGGCTCTAATATTTCCAGTTCCTCACTCGTAGCTCGTTGAGCAATGTGGGACCAACAGATTGGGACTTATTGAGTTCCTATTGGAGTTTGCTCCACTCCAACTCTTCTGCTCACACTTTCTCAAACAAGCACACAACTTCTACTTAAAGTGATTTCTCCTTTATTTCAAGAAACTGACCCTTTCCTTCACAAGCTTTAGTTGTTCCTCCTTTTTCTTCAATTGACGGCCAGACTTTAGGAAGTTGGTCGTCACCACCTGTTGTGTTTCCTCCATGAGTTCTACCTTGTCCTACAGTCGAACTATAGCCAGATCAAGCCCCATGGCATACATGTTGTAATCACCCAACAGCATCTCACCTTGTAGTTTGACAACATTCAGTAAATTGTGGTGAAATTCAGCGTTTCTTGCGCTTCATTGTAAACTATATACACCTTAGACTCTACCTCCTTTTTATCATCCTTCACTTTTCACTTTTGGATCCTGAGGGCTCACATTTGCTTTGTGGTTTCTCCTTGGGATATGAATTCAGATGGCGACTAAACTAGCCCACCAACAATAGGTGCACCAAGAGGAAGAACAAAAGGGAATACAAGTGTAGAAGGCCCTTGCATTTTCCTTAGTGAGAGATTGACAGTTTTCAAGGAGAAAAAGGGAACCTACCATAGTTCAGTTTGCGAACAGCAAAAGGGCTCATCAGTTGCTATGGTGATGGGGTAGTCATAATAAAGTTCGTTTGTTGGGTATACTAGGTTGGACCCGAGGTAGCAAAGGCAATAGGGGTGCGAATGGCGACAGAGCTTTCAAAAAGAGAGGTGAGGAGAGATTAAGCAGCAACGGTCAAGGTTCACAAAGACATTAAGATAGATGGCCCAGCCTAGGAAAATTGGGAGAAACCTCCCACAAACATTGTGGTAGGGGCAAAAAAAGTAGGACCGACACTTGTTGTAAGGGGCACTGCAGACATCGAGAGGACACCAAAGATTGGGAAGTAAGAAAAGCAGAAGCAAATATTACTTGCTGACTGGACGTTGGCGGTGCTCCACTTATCACTGGCTGCTCACTTACTTCAAACTCTTGGCTTGCAATGAGCACTTGGCTTGCGGTGGCTCCTTGTGTTCCTTCTCCCACAATAGCTTCAGTGTGTTGCCTTTTAGCAGGCAGAGAGTCTTTGATCTCCACAATTTCTATAGTTTCTAGTTGTTGTTGCTAAGGCACTCTTGTTCTTTTCAAGGACTAGGTGAGTGTCCACGAGGCTCGTCACATATTCAGTCACACATTTAAAACAACATAGGCCAAAAATATTGTAGACGTCCTTCTTTGTTGGGAAAAGGATGCTGATGTCTAAGCTTCCTCTTCTGCCTACTCTTCTCCTTCATCAGGGTCGTCGCCTCCGCTAGCACTTGAGTTGGAGGTAGGGTGCTCATCATCCCAAAGCTCATCAAACAATTTATCTTCCTTTACGCTTTCATAAGGTGCACTAGGCCATTTTTTTTCTTGGCGATATATCCAGAAGGCTCTGATTTTTTCAATAGTCCATTCTTCTTCATTCCTCAGCTTATTGTAGAGAGCCTTCCCAATTTTACAATTCTCATCATAATCAGCCACAACAAATAGAACCTATTCCATGGTGGCCTATTGTCTTCTATGGGGATATGAATCAGGTCAACCAAAAATTCATCTTCATCCTCTAGCGGGATGCACCTCCACTCCCAGTAAGGTCAAGGGTTGTGAGTTACCTTGAGATGCTCATATGGCAGATCATTGAAAGGGTTGTAATCCCATTTGTCACAGATCATTACCAACCCTAAATGAGCCAGCTTATCCTGCAAAAGCGGGTGTGTCTATTTATTTTTCATGGCCATTGTTTTGAAGCTTTGCGGACAAGAGAAGAATCCCTTCCTCTTGACCTTTTTCCCACTACAGAAGGTAATATCAATAATGCATGCCTACCAGAACAATTCAAGGGCCAGCACTCGATTAGTCACACATGTTGGAAGGCGGAATGGTTCCTCAGTGAAGCATCGCATTCGGATGAATGTAAAATCCACTCCAAAAAACCAGTCACATTTGGGGGTAAAATTCTACATATACTATATCTGAGTCAAGGTGAGCCGATTAATACCCTCCTCCCCTTGCAAATCTTGCAAAATCGAAGTCAAGAAATAATCCAAAAATGCATAATAATCAAAAGTATAAGAGAGGAGAGGGGTCCAGACAGAAACTATTTTTTTCCTCTTTTTTTCGTCAAAGATAGACTTCACCCACTTATCAAAGAAATCAGGATTTTGATACAAAAACATATGAGCAAGATAAGAGAGAAATCTAAACTTTCGTTCAACCTAGTACTTGTTAATTTGCTCTATCATTTCCTTTGTAAGGTGCTCTACAAAATCATACCAGAAGTAAGATTTTTGCCTACGGAATTGGAAAGTCAGGCCCAATTGAAAATTCTACACATCTTGGTCAATGGCCAGACCAAGAACAAATGCCATCATTGAAAAGGAATCTTGCAAGTCTTCCTTCAAAGCATCATGCGGTGCAGGAATTCTTGGCGGCTTCTCTTGTTCTACTTCAATCCTTCAAGTTTCTTCATTATAAAATTCCAGAGCCTTATTCTTGGTGCTCCATATATGATCTCCCTGTTAAGGAGTGAATGTCTCCACTTCCATCCCTCTTTGCATAGGATCTGGAATACACAGCATATTCCAAATGGCAACAAGCTAATGTTAACTGAAAGAGTCCGGCCCTCAATAATGCTGGTACTTGGGTTGAAACGCTTAATGGCCGCATCAAATAATTATAGGCAGTAGTGCACAAATGGGACCATATATTGAGGAAGCCCGATGAACCATAATTTTTTTGCAGTAGCCAATGCCCTTCTAGACACCTTCATTCTTTCGCAGGCTACTTCCCTCAATCCTTTAGGGTTATTTGCAAGAAAGGGGTCATGAACATTATCCCAATCTTCCTGAATTAAGCTCTGGTCTCTATAGTTTTGGGGCTTGTCCAACTGCTTTGTGTTTTCCCACCTTGGCTTGTCAGGAATACTCAGTGTAACATAAGAAATATTCTCAAAGACATTAACTACTGGAGCCCCTCACATAGCTTTAGCTAAGCTTTGCATCGTCACCTACCTAACTTCTTGGCTTGAACATTCCGCAATTATTAATTTGCGAGAAGCTTTTTGCTTTAGCTTTAATTTTTCTACAACTTTACTTGGGCTCTAGCTATGCACTAGGAATTGATTTTTCTCTAGGTAGCGTATTTGAAAAGACCTTTTAAGTGCCTAAACATTTCGCATGCAATACTCAGCTATTTTCTCTCAAGGTGGTAGACGAGAGTTACCTTTTCTACATTTAATTCAACATGTACTGCCAACCCTTTGGCTTGTGCAAGATGAATTACTTGCCATTTTCATTTGACAAGAATTCATAAATATAATTAGCAACCATATGTACAGCGTGATTTTCTTAGAACTTGAGCCGACACCTTACTAGCAACATAAGCATTCGTATGCGGTGGCAATTAATATCCCAAAAGGAATGATTAAGCCAAAGATGCAATCAATATTTGAAAAGATAAGAGCTCTACCTCAAAATAAGCAAAACACCTAGAGAATGACACCTCAATTCCTAGCCATGCATAACACCACCAATTGCTGCCACTAGCTTAGGCTAATTAATTAGCCCGTATTAGTTTTACATGCAGCAAACCATACTAAGCAGACGCAACTAGGTGGGAAATTCGAGCAAGCCTAGGAACAGCTTTCAAGTTGGTACTCGATTAACATCACATTTATGGTAAGTAGATTACCACGCATTTCCACACTTTTTCTATAAATAGGCATCTAAGAAGTAGCAAAATCACACTTAGCGATTAGAGAAAAATTGGTATTAGGTAATTGGTTTAGCAATTAGGCATTTGCAGTGCATAGTGTTTTCATAGGCTAGACTTAGGTGCTTTGCAGGGATATTTTAAGGTATTCACGGTGAGTCTAACAGGATGAACACCCCAATTAGGCTAGTGTCACATAAGTCCCAAACTGCCTTCTTAGGTGATATTTCTACCAGGCGCTTAAAAAGGATGATGAAGACAAGCACTCACTGTCAATCATAGCCATAAAATGAGTTTTGGGATGGGACTGCCTCGAGTACAAGGACAAGTATCGAGTTAACACTGATGTGTGCTCACACTTTGTCACCTCCATGCTAGATATAGGAGTTCCTAAGCCATTGATTTTGCATCTAGTGAAGGAAATTTACCCCAAGAAATACCTAAACGGCCTCAGGAAGGTCGTTGCAAATGTTGCACATGGTGGGGGAATTCCGACTGCAAGCGACCCTCAAAGGTTTATAGAAGAGGACACGATCATGCCGTGGCTAACATTTTTAGTGGATTTCACCTCCAAATGCAAGATGAGCACTGCCAGAGGGTAACTCGAGCCTGCCACTTCCTATTTTATATCTACAACATGGTGTCGTTCTACGACATCAACTGGTACACAGACTTCAGGAACCTGGTGTTCCCTATACCTACCTTTGCTCCCTTGGATGATGTTGTTGCTACTAATAATGCCCCTATTGATGAGGATATTATGGACGCTACCATTGATGCATCCATTACTGCTGCCCATGACGTGAACTAAAGACTTGTCTTTTTTCCTTTTCCTTTTTAAAAAAAATCTTAGCAATTAGTCTATTTTTCGCATACATGCCTGAAAAAGGATTTTCGTAAAATATATAAAAGGAGCATAATAGACGTATATACTTTTGGAAGCATGGCCTATGAGCCATTTTGAAAATGTAAATATCAAAGCATATATAATGAAAATATATCTTTATATAATCATCTTGTTGTCTTCTCTTGGATTCTGCAACTGGGTCATCTTTCTTTTTCAACATGTATGTATGAATTTTGCATGTGGGTGCTTTAATTTTTCTGCTCTATTCAACTATGAGTTTATTTCCCTTACTCTCTAAAATAATGGGTCACTTGTTCTTTTCTTCCTTCAACCATAGAATAAATAAAAAGACTAGCCAGCAAAACAAAAGGGAAAGAAGGGGAAAGCGTATAAACATATTTACATGGGTATGGTAAGCAACTTAATTGAATAATTTCAGGTGAACTCTGTTGACCAAAATCCCCAGCGCTTCTTTCTCCATAGTTTCTAACTCATATGCATTGTGCTCTTTGCATTGAATTATTCTAAACGAGCCCTCCCAAAGGCTATCAAACTTCTGTGTTGACCCAGCTTCGAAGCCCTTTCATTAAATTTTAGCACTAAGTCTCTACACTTTAGACCTTGGTCAGACGCTTTCTTGTCAAACCACCTTCTAACCACTTGTCGGCAGTTAGTCATGGATATTAGGGACTTTTCCCTTTTTTCTTGTACTTCTAGCAACTCATCTAACCGCACCTCCATTGCATCATCTTGTTCCACTTCGAGAGATTTTAGCAATTGCAACACTAGAATCTCCATAGAGATGGGAAATAACGCCTCTTTTCCATAAACTAGCTCATACAGTGAAGTCTTGAGGACTTACTTTGGAGTTATGTGGTCCACCCAGAGTGCTGCTCGGAGGTTTTTGTGCCACTCTTTGATATTCCAACCCAATTCTTTTAAGGAGTCAAACCAGATTCGTGTTTGTTGATTCAGCTAAATCATTTCCCTATGGATAGTAATTTGATGATGTTTTAAAGAATATGCCATATGTAAGTGTGAATTGACTTACCTTAGAGCCTAGGAAAGCTCTAGCATTGTCGAAGATGATGGTTTTGGGCAGGCCAAATCTTGTCACCAGCTCTTCTAGGAAATCCAATATCTCTGCCTCTGTCACATTCTTTAGTGGCACAACTTCGGTCCATCTTGTGAAGTAATCTGTGGCTATTAAGATCCATTTATGTCATACACTAAAGGCTAGGTTGATCATTCTGATGAAGTCCAAACCCCATTGTGTGAATGGCTCATCAACCACTATCGGATTAAGAGGCATTGCAGAATTTTTCCTTCTTCCAGCAAAGAATTGACATTCCTTGCAAGCCTTTACCAAGGAGTAGGAATCATGAAATAGCGTTGGCCAAAAGTACCCCATGCACATGATTTTGAAGGCGGTAGTCTTTGCGAAGAAATGCCCGCCACAGAACTGCTACGGTAAGTGTCAAGGATAATTTTTGCTTGTTTTGTGTTAACACATCGCAATAGAACGCTGTTAAAATTTATTTTGAACAGGATCCCTTCAATAAGCATGAATCCATTGTTTTGCAGCCGATAGAATCTCCTCTTCTAAGAAGGAAGGCCTGGCGGATACTTTCATGTATGCATAAACTTTACTCTGTTTTCCAACCAACAACCTTCAAACTCTGACTCATTCGTTAAAACTAGTTTCAGATGCTCTTCCTTGGTGGCCATTTCTTCCTCGTGCACAAGATACTCACACAGTCCTCTCCCGCGAATAGTCTTTGTAGGCTCAACCTCAATGTCGTACTTGAGGATCTTGGTGATCCAATTGGCTCTTTTCTTGGTGATCTCTCCTTCCATGATGTATTAACGCACACTAGAATGTGTGACATAAACAATCACCTTATTGCAAGAGATTAGGTGTCAAAACTTCTTGATTCCCTTAACTATTACAAATGCCTACCTCTCTACAAAGTTGTAGTTTGTTTCATATTCCTTCAAGGTCCAAGAGTGAAATGCTATCAGATTTTCGCCCTTGCCCTCGCTATCTTTCTGGTTAAGATAGTAGCAATGCTTGACTTACTACTAAATACATACATTATGAAGTCCTTTGATAAATCTGGGTTGACCAAAATGGGAGCGGAAGAGATAGCATCCTTGACTTTCTCAAAGGCTTCTCTGGCTTCTTTTGTCCATTTAAATGTTTGGTACTTTTTCAACATTAGGGTGATTGGCCTAATTATTCCTACAAAATCAGAAATAAATTTGCTAACAAAATTTACCTTCCCCAAGAAGGACTGAATTCCTTTCTTATTGACCGGAAGGGGAAGCTCCTTGATTGCTCTAACCCGCTTGGGATCAATTGAAATTCCTTCTTTGGACACTACATGCCCTAATAGTTTGCCTTGCGGTACTCCGAAGATGCATTTCTTTGGGTTCAGGGATATCCCGAACTCTTGGAATATCTTGAACACCATCTCAAGATGATCAAAATGATCACCCTTGGATTTCGAGAACACTGTCAAATCATCCAAATAGATTAGGATAATCTTGTTGATTAGTTCGCTGAAAGCGATATCCATTGCCCGCTGGAAGGTAGCTCCTATATTTGAGAGGCCAAACAGAATCTTAGCATATGCGAACTTCCCCACTTGGTAGTGAACATTGTCTTATGTTGATCCTCCTCTTTGAACCGGATCTAATTGTAACTAGAGAAACCATCTAACAGGGAGAACATCTCTGATCCTGCCACCGTTTGTAGGATTGACTCCATTGATCGTAGCAGGTAATGATCCTTCAGGGATGCTCTATTTAGGTCCTAAAAGTCTACACATAGATGGATATCTCCATTCTTCTTTCAGACTGGGACCAGGCTAGATACCCACGTGCTATGCTTAATCGAGAAGACAATCCGCAACTAGATTAGCTTTGTTAATTCTTCCACCATTAGCACTTCAATCTTAGGATTGTCTAGCCTTTATTTTTGGCAGACCAGTTTTGCACCTTCCACCAACTCTATTGTGTGCTGAATGATATCAGGATCATATCCCCTAAGGTCATCGTATGTCTAGGCCACCACTCCATATTTTTTGTAGAAGTCGATAAACCTTTCTTTATCGTGATGTGGGAAATCTTCCCGACTTTGAGCTTTCTTTCATCTCTGACTTGAAGGTCCACATAATCACCTTTGTCTACTACAAACTTCCTCTTGTCATTTCTCACATCATCACAATCGAAAAGGTTTTTGAGAATAACCAATCCTTTTGGAAGCTTGTTAGATTTCACCTAGATGATTTGTCCTTCATAGGCTTTGGTGATCTTTGGTAGGAGCTAGCCAAAAAATCTCATAATTGTTGGATGAACAAGGAAATGCATTCATCACTATCAAACACTTGCCAACTTTGGTCATTGTCTAGAATGGCTGGTCAGACTATCACTCGTACCGAGTGTCTATTATGAATGAGGTCGAAGACAGGATCAAACTGGGATCCGATTGCTGCCATGCGGTCCGCATATATATTTTGTTCTCGGGGCACTGTCAAAATGTTGAAGGCTTCAAAGCCCTCAATCAGGTCCCAAACTTAGTGTCTATAGGATTGCATGCAGACATTTTTGGCTGCAGAAATTCACAGACTTCATTGACCACTAGTTCAGAGTCTCTGAACACCATTAATTGCTTTATGCCTATCTGTTCTGCAAGGCTTAAACCTTGCACCAGTCCTTCGTATTCAACTTCATTGTTCAAAAAAGCAAACTGGAAGCAAAAATACTTCAATATCTTTTCATTGTGTGGGGATTTTAAACATATCCCGACTCCTACGCCGACCTTACATCTTGCTCTTTAAAAGTGCAACGTCCACAATTCTGAGGCTTGACAGCTTTCAGATTCTTTGACAACCTTCAGAGCACTTGATCTTCATCGTAGATGACATGGGTGCCCAACCCCGTAGCAAGCTAGTTGCCGAAAGGGTCAATATCTATATGTTTGCTCAAGAGAGCATCTTCTTGATCATTCAGTCTCCAGTCACTTTTTCATCTTCTAGTAGCTCGACACAATACATTTCTTCCTTGGTGATAGAGGTATACACGGCTTCAAAGTTGATCATGGCTTCATCGACTACATGTTCTGAATGTAAAGCTTCAAATTCTATCTTCATTTTCACACCATGATTGGTTATAACAATCAAATGCAACCAATCCAGGGACAGATATCCACCCACTTTTGAAGCAAACTCTCAGGATAAACAAAGGCCAAACACGGGGGGAACATCTATGATCATAGTGTCTTGCAGCACTATGATACTAGGGAAAGCGAATAAAGTCAAGGGGAGTGCTTTGATGACACCTACAGTTTTGACTCTATTTCCATCAAGCTACATCACTCCTCTTTTTAAGGGTTCATAGCCGAGTCCTAAAGCTTTAGCTATTTGTTTAGGCATAACCGTGGTGCTAGCACCAAAATCAATCATGGCATTATGTAATAATTTCTCCCCTATAATGAGAGTTAAAAAAAGGGTTGAGCCTTCAGCTTATCTCTTACTTCAGCAGGGCTTCCGTAGTACTATTTGTAAGAACTTTGGCAGAAGATGGTTTATCAATAGCCCTAGCCTTGGGAAATTGTTCCATCAGCGTTCCGCTAACATCTTCCTAGAGAGCCATCTTTAGTAGCATCTTCTGTTCCAGGATGGCTAGAATATCCCACAAAGACACATTAGCAGATGATTTTTTCAATTGTTCCACCACATTGAACGATGCAAAACTTGGAGGTTTCTGCTCCTTAGCTCTTCTTATAACAATTTCCCTTCACGATGGGCATTGCGACACCACTACAGAGGTACTAGGTGTCTAGTCAGGAGCACTGTTAGGCTGCAGACGAACTAGTTGCAGGACAACTGGTTTTCCCATAAATCTCCTCTTCAAGCAAGTGTTGTAGTTGGATTGTAATTGCAATGTTTTAGATGTGGATGCGTCATTGGAAAACACCACCTCTTCTTCTTCCATCCATGAGAAGAGTATGTGATCAGGAGCGATGTCTAATTCTTGCTCCAATGACATCCCCTACATTTATGCAGTAAGCACCACATTATCCATTTGCAGGATGTATACACATAACTTACGGGATCTGACATTGCACCTTGGTTGCACTGCTCCGCCAACTTTTGTTGTAGGTTGTCGCACGGGAAATTTTGAGGCATATGTGAATCACCGCAAGGGAAGCACCAAGGGTTGGTCTCATCAATCAAATTGTTTTGCCCCACAGTCAGCTCTCTGCTCGAACTTAGATTAGCACCATGTAGCAGAGAAGGTATCGGTACTATTTGATTTGTTGTTTGCGCCTACAGATTGGCACGAGCGCCTCCTTGGAACTAGTTTTGTTGGTAGGAAGGTTTCCCACCTCAATAATTCAGGTAGCTCAGCCTCGAGGGTGCTACATGGTTTCATTGATGACAATAATATCATTGACAATAGTCCACAACATTTCCTTAAACTCACTCATCTCCTCCTTTGAAGAGCCAGATGTAGAGACAACATTCTACAAAACGCTCAGATACGTATACATGGATTGAGGAGTCAGTGCGCTGGTAGAAGGCATCTCCTGAACAAGAAGCGATATCTATGGGAATATAGGAATGATGGGCTAAGGTGGAAATTTCCTAGCATCTATCAAATTGTTCTCCACTTTAACAACGACGCTATATGCGCCCAGTAGTGTGGTTCCGCCAAGAGACTAGATCATCATTGAAATGTCAAGATTGATAAACTTCAAGTAGAACATGAATGCAAGATCAAGCGGCGGGAAGATATCAACTTGAATCCTCTGCTAGCTTGTATGGAACCAAACATTGAAGTCAGCCATGGCTTCATGCAGGGCCCACTTTATGACTGATAACTGATAATATAGCGAGGATCGGTCTCCTTAGTTTGAGAATCTCTGGTAAAAAAGATCTCCAAGCTCATCCCAAGTACTGATAGTGTTTTCTTGTAACATTCAGTACCAATCTAGTGCCTTGCCTCTCAAAGAGGCTGCGAGCAACCTTAGCGCTATATTTTGGTCTATAACACCATGTACCAGAAATACGTCTATAACATCTTGTAGATGTTTAGATGGTGTTATTGAGCCATATCCGATAAATTTAGGTATAGCCTTTAGTGCAAAAACCAAGATAGTGGCCCAAACGGCAGGCACTACTAGTGCAACAAGATGGCTTCTAGCATCCCATACCACATAATTTATATTAGCGGCAGACAACATGCCTAGCGGAAAGGGAGGAGGAAGCGAAACATTCACTAATTAGGTCACGGATTGTACTGTCCCTAATGGTGGTACTAATAAACCAAGATTATTTGTTGTTTGGGACCTAGTAACAGGCTAATGGCTCATACACCCTTCTCAAAATTAGGTTCATTTAAGCTCAGTCCCACTGAGCATGCCAAGAAAAAGAAAAATTGTTGATGCCAAAAATTGTCAAGGTAACAACCCTTTGTGGGAAAATCAGTTTATGGGGGACTTATTGCGCTAAACTAAGTGACCTCCAGATTTTTAAAGATGTCGGCTTCTTCTGTAATTAGGGTTTTGGAATGGGAAAATAAAGCAGATATAAAAATAAAGAATCCAACTAAGGCGATGCACTAGAATTTAGATAAAAGGCACGATAAACCTATCTTTTGGATATGATTTAAGGGCCCGCTTAGCAATTTACCATGTCCTAGAATAACAGAATTTAAGGATTACAGAATGAACAACTCATTCAATGATATAAAATAATTATCACACCCATTTAAAAAAGAAGAGTCAAAAGACATGATCTAAACCAGTAAATTTTCATTCAAATTATAGAAGTACAAAAAATAAACCATTCAAACAATAATGGCACAATGTAAAGTTTATCAATAACATAAGAAAATAGAGAGGTCAAACAATGGCACAATCTATGAGTTCTTGCAATAATCAAAATAGTAAAAGGCCTAGTGCTTTCTAAAATCCTGTAATCCTTGGACTTGTAGAACTTAGAACATGTAACATGTAATCTTCGAACTCAGAACCTGGAACCCCTCTCAAAAGCAAAGAGCAGTATTTATAGCAAGCCTTTCATCGCTTGGCGAGCAGCAACTGAAAAGATTTTGAATCCTGAGCAATGATGTCGAAGCAATGATTCCCCTCGACCATTGTAACAGAAAAGATTCAGGCCATAGCATTTGGTCACTCTCCATTCAAGTGCATCCCCTGCAAATGATGGCAGTGGTCCCAGCAAAGTCCCCTGCAAACAAGTGTTGCCTCTTTGGATAAGCGGTCAGAATACATGGTAGAATATCACAGCCCATCATTCGCTTTATCCTTGCATTGAAGAAGCATGCGATGAAGAGACATGTGGCAGCATTTCGCTGCCCACGACCGATTTCCCCTTCCTTTGTTGAAAACTTGCACTGAGATGACACATAGCAAAAATTTTACTATAGACATCGCCTATGGGGTCCACCAAAATATTCATGCGAATGGGAGCTACGTAGCATGCGGGCAGGGACCAACGAGCAAGTGAAAGGAAGCAATCAAATAACCCGCGATGAAGACACGTGGGAGAATTTCGGGGGCCGATAGAAGAGAAAGGAGAAAATTCCTTCAGAGAGCGATGAGCAAACACATGGAAAAGGTCACAGTGATAATCAAAAAAGGGTCGATGATATTCAATTGAAGGCATGGACCGGTACTTAGCCAAAAATAAAACCTAAAGGGAGCATGGTGAATTTCGTAATCATAGTATTCACTTGCAATAGACTAAGTGTCTCCAACTACGGTATTTGAATCTATCCTACCACAATACTTTTGCATTCGTGCCCTTTGCGCTGCCAATCCCCATTCTCTTTTTGATGGTTGAGGTTCCTCTTCAATTGGAATGTTTTCATCAATCATTTCCAATTTCTTC
Organism: Sequoia sempervirens; assembly: GCA_007258455.2. NCBI lineage: Eukaryota > Viridiplantae > Streptophyta > Pinopsida > Cupressales > Cupressaceae > Sequoia > Sequoia sempervirens. The sequence continues at coordinate 809,575,180 of VDFB02270651.1, read as the reverse complement.
ATTTCACGATATGCCCTCAACCGTTCTCTCCTTTGCTTTGAAGGTTGCATACTCTTCATCTATTAGTTTTTTCCTTGTTCATTTCTTTGGCATGGCAGATAATTTTACCTATAGCATGGTAATGAGACGAATATTAGCTCCTAAAAAATGTATCAATTCAAATAAATGAAATATGTCATTCAAAGCTTCATAAAAAATACTTACAATCATCATGTAGAAGAGTATTTCTAGCATAGACAAAGGTGGTGCAGGGGCATGCCATGATTACAAGATAGGAAAGCTAGCTTGCAATGCGGTAGGGTTGAGAAGGTAGGGCCAACGTATGCCTCAAAGAAATAGCATCTCACAATGATATTTTAAGGTATGAAAGTCATTTAAAATGGTGTATTGACCCATTCCTCTCACTGTGGCCAATATAACTCAAGGAATGGATATGCAACATCACTAAAAAGGTGTGGGAATATTGAGTAAGTATAGGGGAGGTCAAGACTTGAGTTGGGCATGAAGCCTTGTAGTGAAATTTGGTGTTTTCCATTTGAATTTGAGAGGTTTTGACATGCTAAAGTGAGTATTGTGATAGGGAAGTGTTGTTTCTTATTGAATTGAGTTTGTGTAGGCCAGTTTAGACCCGTTTGAGGTGGTGCAATGTTGTGATAAGGTTGGAAAGTGTGTTTTCCAATAAGCCCTAGGTTATTTGGCTTAAAAAGAGGGTTGAGGGTTTTTGGTTTTTGGTTTTTGGTTTTTGTTTTGATTGCAAGATAGGCTGCACCTTTCCCCATGTTGCTAATGTAGCCTTGAATAAAGAGTCTTGTAACAATGGAGAGAAGGGTCAGAATCCCTTGCAAGTAGACTAATCAAGGAAACATTTAAAATATATCACAACTAAAAGTGATGAGGTAGGTTTAGTGATGAGGTAAATTTAGAAATAGAGATGAAAACCAAAATAGTTTCTAAGATCTATCAATGGGGGAGTATATTCCAATTTTTAGAGACATATATGGAAAATTTGGTAGCATAGACAAGAATCAACTGCTTGGTATAACTGTTTGACAAATACCTCAATGAAAGCTTCAGAGAGTGTTATCATCCATAATAAAGGATTGAGAAATGATGTTTTATTTTACTTAAAACATATGTCATATATATGTGTAAACAAAATGTGGAAGCATACACAAGGTAAGTCAATTGTTAAATAAAAAAATGCCTCAAAGAGATGTGGTTTAAAAATGTAATTGGAAGTGTATAGAATTGTGTAATTTAAAATGTGCATTGACAACCTAAGGTTATAATGACAAACAAACAATGATCAACATGGAATATGCAAAATAAAAAAATGAAAACAAGCCATAATAGAATGAAAGAAAATGTCTAAAGACTTCACATACCTAAAAACGAGAGTTTCAAATGGAGGTTCAACCCAATTAGCAACATAGCTTCTTCTTTCTTCAAACTCCTCAACAATTTGATTTTCAAAAGCATGTCCCCCTCAAACTTCAATTGTATATCAGTTTTCAATGGAATTCAAACTTGAATTGATATTATGTCTTTCAACATGAAAACTCTAATATTTCATGCAAAGGTGGTAGAAACATCATGAAAAAGGTGGTGGAATGTGAAAAACATGCATGCACACTTCACAACATTATCAAAAAGCTATTTTTTGTCATAGCACATGCAGAACCAGGAGAATATGCAGAATGTGGGCCTTGAGATCACGAGTATATTGAGTTTTTTTACCGTTTTTAGTGCATCACAAAATGCACTCATGTTATAACGCGAGCATGTTATTTCTTCCTAAAATGGCCATATCTCTACTTCTTCAAAACACGCTCACATTATGAGAAAGTTAGTTTTTTAATAGATTACCTTGCTCTCTCTTTGTTTATACCCTATCTACCCTAATTCTATCTCTCTCCCCTCTACCTGCTACCATTAACCCTTATACCCTCTATCCTCTACCCTTTATCTCTCTCCCACTCCCTCCCTCTCTCTCTCTCTCTCTCTCTCTCTCTCTCTCTC
>VDFB02270651.1:809522187-809571522 GCA_007258455.2 Sequoia sempervirens | reverse complement strand
GTAATGTTAGGTTTTCTCTTAGCTATGCAACAATGTAATTTTTTCACTTTCTGACAATGTTAATCCTTTCATCCATAATTGCTTTTGTTTGTATGTCTCTTTTTAGGAAAAAAGCAGTGTTTGGTGTTTTTTTCATTATAAATCAACCATTCATCGAAATTTCAAATAAATTACATTTTTAGAAACTAGACTCCATTCTATAATTTTTTAATTTTTTTAAAAATCAATTAGTTTCCAAAATTTGTAGGGGTAGCACGGCCAAAATTCTATTTTTCAGGAAGTGTCCACTTCGAAAATTAGTAAAAAATTAAATATTCATTAAAAAATTATCAGAAAAATTGTGCATCAACTACATACTATTAGCTAACTTCTGACCATAGAGATTTTTAAAATACTAAAAAAAAGTTCACCGTACAAGAGTTGCTATGTTATGTTTTTCTAACAAAAACAACACCAATTTGTGTACGTCCCTCATTTGAACCCCTTTAATCTCAACCATTTTCAAAATAAATTAGTAGTTTAGAAAGTAGACTCAAAGCACTTCGATCCTTTTTTTTGTTCCATCTCAAAATTTTGAGTGTAACTATCCTCAATTTCACATCCAAGTTCAGTATTTCCTGATTTCAAAAAAAAGTTGTCCACTTAAGTCCCCTTTTTGGGAACCATCTTTGTGCACTTACCCACGCATTATAACCATAATAAATAAAACATTGCATAACACTATTGATAACCACCAATAGAAAAACCTTATCTCATATATACATAAATAATAAAAAATAAGGTCATGATACAAATGTGTCATCAATAAATGTCTACACAAAATCTTTGAGAGTATCGATATATACAATCTTCAAAAATACTAACTTGAGTTGTTCCAAACTGAAGACCCTGGTGAAAGTGGCAATGGTGGACCCCGTGGTGGTGGAAGCCTCATGCTAATTGAGGGACCTAATATCACTGAACTAGATACTCCTAACCAACTCCTCTCAACAAAACTAGGTGTCACATGCACGATGCTCTGCTTGCATAGTTTTGACATTATGTTGTATAGAAAATTGAATTAGACCTTTGGATATTTGACATGTGTTAATCTATGAGTGATGTTTATAGATGTTAGCTAGATGTATTTTGAATTCGATGCATATGTTAGATTATATGATGATGTAATGCACATGTGTTTTGCTTTGATTATGGTTTATGGATTAAAGTTATTAATGAAAATTTAAGTGCAAATGAGTGCAAGTATATGTCAAAGATGAGAACATGGTTGAGGTAGAGGTGTTTAGCCGATTGACATCGATGAATGTGGTGAAAATCTTGCACATACCACATAGATCCATTTATTTTTATTTTTCCATATAGTTTGGCCAATTATGTTTTGTGAGTGTATTCTTTGTGTTTGTTTGAAAATGAAGAAAATTAGTAACATGCATTTAAATGTGGTTAGTAAAGATAAAATAAAATTGAAAAATTAAAAAGACTAACTATCTTGTTTGATCAAAATGCTTCTCCATGTTGTACAATATGTTTGTTTTATTTTAAAAATTAAATTAAATAATTGTAAAAAAATAAAGATTCTTTATTTTTATTTATTAATTTGTTTATCGATGTTGGTGAACCAATTTTATATATTGATATTAATATAATAAAATATTATTATCATGTAACTATTTATAAATAGTTTAAAAATTGGAAACTTTGCATGATTATTAATAAATAAATAAATAAATCTAGAACTAAATTAAATAGGTTAAATAAGTAATTGATAAATAAGTTTTAAATTTTAAAAAAAATGAATAAAAAAAATTATAAAAAAAATTATGAAACTAAAAGTTTGCATAAAATCATGCAAAAGATTGGTTAAATGTTCAGTTCCAGATTTATGAAATTTGCATGATTGGTTAGTGTATTGTATTATATGTGCTGATTTGATGATGAATTTCTAAGCAATTAATATCAATGGTATGAATTTTTATCTTCTCTATATTTGAATTCCCATTTATACGATTTTAACATAGGATACTAAGCACCTTTGATTTATATTATGGTGTGAAGTTTGGAGGTTACCCACAGGTTATACCTTACACCTATTAAATTCATTTGTTGGAATGTTTGTAAAGTCTTTTGAAAAAAAATCCATTGCACGTGCATATCCTACAATAACAAAGAAACATTATCATTCGCTCAAACAATTCAGTGTGCCTTGACTAGTTTCCAAAATTTGTATACATGTCTATCAATATAGTTCAACTTTAATATCTAATAGAATCCCTATATTCCTCAAGATTTCATAGACATCTTTCTGAAATCAAAATTTCCATTTTTACATCAGATTGTAGGTCAAAAGACATATATATATATATATAGAGAGAGAGAGAGAGAACAATATGGTAGGATTTGTGTAAAAATTTTATGGTTTTGGACTCGATCTTTCTTGATTCTAAGCTTTTGAATGATTTGTATGGGTTAGGATTTATTGGAATAGTGATTAGGGTTTATCTTGACTGGAAAACACCTACAAAAAGTCTAACCCCCTAGTTTCTTTGATATCTTGGTATAATTATGTGTTGACTGGTTTAGTCAGTTCCTGGTTGGTTAAGTCATAACCTATGTCCTTGTGTCCATGCCTTGACTGACCCCTTTTTTTGGTCCATTATATCATGAAAATCTCATTAATTTTTATCGTCTAAACCTTTGAGTTATGGCAAGTTGAGAAATCTTTTTAAATGTTCCTTTTATTAAATTTTTTTCCATAATATCCTAAGATTGGGTTGTGCATATTCTTTTATTAAGTGGCCCCTTGCTCATAATACCTAACAAATGTCCCTATTTTAAAACAACTTATGTGCATGTGCAAATTAACCCACTTAATTTGTTTGATCCATCGCCCCGCTTGCGCCATTTAGCTACATCGCATTCCATCACACTACTCCTTCGCATCACATTTTCTTCAATCCCTGCTAGTTCCATTGGTGCGAAGTGTGGTGGCATCATTGATCTTACCCCGAGGACAGTTGTCATAATCTCATACCATCACAATGTTTCTTTGTATCGTGTTTTCAACTATTGAGTGCCTAATGCAAAATGTGATATGCACAGTTGGCCATGATTGAAACACATGGCCAAATCTTGTCTCATCACATGCTTCCTTCGCATCTAATGCAGGAGCATCCAACGGTGTAGGGGATATCTTGCATCACCCAAAAAAATGTTTTTCCTTATTTTCTTTAGTTGTTTTGAGTCCTATGATGGCACTTAAGGGGTGTGAGACAGTCAGAAGTCGGAAAAGGTGAAAAACGATCACTTACTATTTTTAGTAAGTTGGCCTAAACGGGTTCTATGGACCTGAAAATTTACCCCAAGGAACGGAACTAAAAGATATTTTTGGCGGCAAAAGAATCGTCTCAATATCTTGTAGGAAATTGTTAAAAATGTGCCATAGAATGCATAATTTAGGAAATTAAATACTCAATTAGGTCCAATAATTTAAGGGGGGACCAAACATAAAGTGAAATTGTCAAGGGTGACAATTTACGACGCTACAAATCCATAAAAAAGAGCACGCAAGGCTTTATAGTTCATAGGCATGTGGGTCATTTTCACAAGAGAAGAATTGGTAAACACATGGATCATTTCCATAAGTCCAAAATTTAACCAAAACTAGAACATTACATTTTCTAAACATCACAATTGCATATCTAATCACAAAACACTGATTTAGATTATTCTAGCATGATCACAATAAGAAGCTTATATGTTAATTGCACGCAAAGTTGAGTCCTAAGCCCTCTTTATTATTTCTAAAACTACATAGATATTATCTTTACTCTTAATTTGAAAGTACTACTTATTTGACTGATTTTATTTATCCTACATCATATTAGCTTGCACGAGTAGCAGAGTTGGCTTGGGTAGTGGGTTTGCTCCCCATTGATCTTGGATTCGACTCTACTCCAAGGTTTAAGAGGTGGGACTTCTTGCAGGCGGTGGCTCCCACCCATAGGAGACTTGAACTGGGTCGAGGGACACCCCTCTTGTAAAAAAAATCCTTATATGTATCATGAATTCTCTTAATCTCAAACACTAAGCCAAAAGAAATTGATAATTTAGTAACGAACAAAAATATTATATAAAAATAAAAAATGTACTGTACTTTTCGCAGCAATTAGACTTTCTTCTGTAGTTTAACCCAAGCGAACTTTTATCCTACTGCCTGCTTACTTTTGTTATAGCAAATTTTTAGGCTGCTATCGTTTTATGTTTTTTTATACGAATTCTGCGAGAATTTCTTCTGGTCTCTGCAATCTGAGTCATGGCTTTCAATCCATCCTAACAAAATATAAAAATGTCTTTTCTTTTTATTAAATCTCTTAGCATGAGTACCTTAACTTCTCAAATCACTACAGCAACTAAAACCGTATTCAATGAAGGAAAAATCAACTTAGAAATCGCCAAACTATGCAGAGAAAACCGAATGAAGGAAGCCATGGGTATTTTTAATGCCGTCAATAACAAAAACATAAAAGTAGATCGCAATACATACATTTCTCTTGTACAAATTTGCACGGATAATAAAGCTCTATATGAAGGAAAATCAGTCCATACACACATGCTGTCAGTTGGGTTTCAACCTGATTTATATTTAAGTACCAAACTTGTAAACATGTATGTAATGTGTAACAGTCTGGTTGATGCACGCCAACTGTTTGACAAAATGCCAACTAGAAATATCTTCTGTTGGAATGCAATGCTAAGAGGGTATATCAGAAACATGTTTTTTGAAGAGACTGTTAGGCTTTATCACCAAATGCTGGACGCTGGCATACAGCCAGACCGTTTTACCTTTCCTTATGTTCTCAAAGCGTGCTGTGGGATGTCAGATTTTGAAGAAGGTACAAAGGTTCATGATCTGATTATATCTGAAGGGCTTGAAACTGATGTTATAGTGGCAAGTAGTCTTATAGATATGTATGCTAAGTGTAGTCGTTTGGAACATGCACGCCAAGTGTTTGACAAAATGACTGAACGAGATATTGTTACATGGAGTGCCATAATTGGTGGTTCTGTGCAGAATGATGATTGTGAAGAGGCTTTGAAGCTGTTTAAGGAATTAGTGCTGTCGGGTGTGCAACTGGATCCTGTCATGATCGTCTGCATTCTGCCAGCGTGTGCGCGCTTGGGAGCTCTTCAACAGGGTAAGCAGATTCATGAGTTTATACTTAGAAGTGGATTTGAGTCTGATATATATGTACTAAATGCCATTATTGATTTATATGCTAAATGTGGTAGTATTGAAGATGCACGGCATGTTTTTGACAAAATGTCTGAAAGAGATGTTGTCTCTTGGAGCTCAATTATTGCTGGGCATTCGCAGAATGGGCATAATTATGAGACCTTGAGATTGTTTCGTGAAATGAAGCTAGCTGTTGTGGAGCCTAGCTCAGTCGCCTCTGCAGGAGTTATCTCTGCATGTGCTGAATTGGGAAATGTTAAATTGGGAAAGGAAATCCATGGTTATGTAATTAAAAGTGGCCTGCAGATGGATGTTTTTGTGGGCAGTGCACTTATTGATATGTATTCCAAATGCGGGAGTCTAGCTATTGCACGTCGAGTGTTTGATCAAATGTTTCATAGGGATTTGGTGTTATGGAATTCAATGATTGCTGGATATGTCCAGAATGGACATTCCGAGGAGGCCTTAAAACTCGTTAATCGAATTCAACAGGCTGGCTTGAAGCCCAACATAGTAACCTTAGTGAGTATTCTTCCTGCTTGTGCGCGCTTTGTGAAGCAAGGAAAGGAAATCCATTCTTACATAGTGAAAGGTGGGTTGGAAACAGAGTTGATTGTGGGATGTGCTCTGATAGATATGTATGCCAGGTGTGGGGTTATGAAGAGTTGTCAGCTTGTTTTTGAACGAACGTCTTCTAGAGATGTGGTTGTATGGAACTCGATGATATGTGGTTATGTTCAAAACAGTTATAGCGATGAAGCCTTAAAACTCTTTTGTCGCATTCAACAATCAGGCATCACACCTGATTCAGTCACTTTATCAAGCATTCTTCCAGCATGTACGCACTTAGCAAATCTGCAAAAAGGGAAGGAGATACATGACTATGCAATCCGAAATGGATTTGAGGCCTGTGTGTCCATTGGAAATGCCCTCATAGACATGTATGCCAAGTGTGGGACCATAAAATCTGGTCGCTATGTGTTTGACAGAATGGGTGAAATGGATGTGGTTTCATGGAATGCAATTATTGCAGGATATGGACTGCACGGATATGTGGTCGATGCATTCCATCTGTTTAATGAAATGCAGAGGACAGGCATGCAACCTGACTATATTACATTCATTGCCCTGCTTTCTACATGCAGTCGTGCGGGCCTGGTGGATAAAGGTTGGGAATTTTTCGAATCTATGAGTCGGGATTATGAAATCATGCCTAAGATGGAGCACTATGCATGCATGGTTGACCTTCTTGGCCGATCTGGACAGCTGGATCAGGCACGAGACTTCATTGAGAAATTGCCATTGAAACCTGGTGCTGATGTGTATGCTAGCTTACTTGGTTCCTGCAGAATTCACCACAATGTAGAGTTAGCAGAATTTAGTGCAGAACAACTTTTTGAGTTAGAGCCTGACAATGCTGGATATTATGTTCTGCTTTCAAATATATATGCCACTGCCGGGAGGTGGGTTGATGTAGAAAAGGTAAGATTGCTAATGAAAGATAGAGGTGTAAAGAAACTACCAGGATGTAGCTGGATTTAGGCTGGTAATGGGATTCACACATTCATTGTAGGAGATAAGTCCCACCGACAATCTTCAAAAATCTATAAGACATTGGAGAGATTGTTTGGGCAGATGAAGGTAGCAGGGAGTGTTCCTAACACTGAATTCACACGGAATGATATGGAAGAACATGGATTTTTGTAGTTATAAAAAGAATAGCTCTTGTTGTTTGGGCATATTTGCAATGTTTGAGGAATGTTTGGGATTATTCATTGACTACTTCTGTGTAACTGGCAACTAGCACATTCTACCCAACTACAAGACTGTCAGGAACTTTTGCAAGGCTGGGGATAATTTTTACTATTCAATGCTTGAATGGTAGTCTTCTGAGCATTCTTCGTAATCCTGATTTTTACAGCTTATAGAAATGGCCAAGAAATCTTTGGGTTATAATTTGTGCTTGGTGAGTTTTCTGGGAAATCATGTAGATAAAGAAACCCCCTTGGATATTTCAAAATAAACAATACTATTTCTGGCTTTCTAGATTGCGAAGATGCTAGCTGACAAGTGTCAAAGGCTTTTTATTTCCATGGCAAACATCATCGTATTATTTTAGTATTTTTCAGGACTGTTCTAAACTTTTGCTGTTTTATGTCTTTTATATGCCATGAAAGAAGTTCATTGCCACCACTCTTATTTGTTTTGTTTTCCTTCCACATATACTTTGTTTTCATGCTCTGTTCTGTGTTTTACAATATTATCAGATTCTAATCATAGAATTTTTAGAAATGTTTGTATTTGGTTTCCAAGACTTTATGGGTTAGCTTTCAAAAGAAGTTTTTCCCCATTATTTCAACTCTTTGCTTTCTGAAATGCTGTCAAAACATTATGAAGTTTGAAGTTTCAGGTGATAATGGTGCCATATTAATTATATAATTTCTCTGGTTACAGGAAGAGGTAAAAGAGTGATCCATTCTGTATGTACAGTTCAGGCATATCATTTGGAATCAATCTACCATACTGATGGTAAGCACTTCTATACTTTAGTATCCAATATGAAAAGTCATGTCCAGGATGAATTTTAAAAATGTCATAATTGTGAGCATGCTAAGAAAATCTAATGTTCTGTGGCATCATGACAGTAAACAGGTAATTTCTCGTGCGCTGTCAAGGCCTTATTTGAGCTTTTGCAGAAACTCGTTTGCACAGGCAATACTGTTCAAGCATTTAGGAATTCCTAAATCAACCTAACAAGTGGTTTCAGTCTCATTTCTGTTGAGATGCAAATTGGAATACCACATAAGTTTGGATTAGAATGTCGAAGAACCAGGTTCTCTTCTACAATCTGTCTCTGGGAACTGGTCTGTTATTTGTCCTCATTCGTTTGGGGTTAGGGATCCTAAGGGAACTGTGTCTGTGGTTTCTGGATTCAAGGTTGAGAAAATTGGGAGAGAGCTTCACTTTTCAAAAGATTCGGATGCAGCAGGAAATGCAATGCAAAAGACTTTTAATTTGGTGGTGATGCATGTTTAGTAAACCTGCAAGGAATGGAAAAACTTGTAAATGTAGTAAAGATGATTATGGGACCAAAGGCTAGCAATGCCCCTATTGGACAAAGTTTTGGTGCCCCAAATGTGACTACAGATGGCATCACTGCAGAAAAAGGCATCAAGTTTAAGAACAAAGTGGAGAATGTAGATGCAAGTCTTGCTATGAAAGTGATGAATGCAACATTTGATACTGCTGACAATGATACAGCATGCACAACTGTCCTTCAAAAATATTCAGAGAGAGTTGTAAATGAATAGCAGCATGGTCGTTGGTGTACTGCATCCAAATGATATCAAAAATTCCTTCCGGATTTGAATATTCAGGAACATGATTTCATGGTTGACATTTAGCCTTTCACTGGCATCAATTATCCAGAACACACAATGTGTTGAGAAGTTGCAGAATACCAACCATTTTGCAACTTAGAACCTTACTCCTATTCATATTTGACCCTATTGGCAGATGACATTGTCTATTAGGTTTTTCCAAGCTGTGTAGTTATTCATAATATGAAATTGTCATTTGTTTACCCAAAGCATGGGAATCTTGAGTGTACTAGACCTCTCTCTAAATGCCAATGCTTATCATTGTATCATTTGGAAGTGATCAATGATGGTTCGTGTTTTTCAATTGAAGATGCTGTATGAAATCAACAAAACTAGCACAAAATAGCAATCAAAGAATGCATGACACCATAACAGAAACAGTCATCAAAACAGAACAGAGACTGATTGTTGTTGTTTCTGGATTAGATTGTGTTAAGAACAGAGACAACAACAGTCAGCATTATAGATTGTGGAAATCTGATCTAATTAAGAACAGAGACTGACAGCATGAAATAACAATTCATTCATCCACAATGAGAGTGCCACGGTTGATTTGCATTTAGTAGCCATATAAATTATGGTGCTATGAATGCTTTCAAGGTACTGGAACTTCTTTTGGTTGACTTTTTCCTATTTAGATAAATAATCATCAAGAAAGGAGATAGCACGAAAAGCTGTATTCAGATCTTAAATCTTCTTTGTCATGGTATTCTGGTTTGCAGCCAACTGAGCCATTTGTTGCTCCCAATTGTGAATGTATTGTGCAAGCACGACATTTAAGAGTCAAGAGTTGCTTCAAGAAACCTGGAGAGATTAGTCAAATGTAACATTAGTGTTTGTGAAATTGTAGAGGGCTTATCTTTGCTATTTATTGCCTATGCACTGTATACCAGGATAAGAATCTTGGATGATGTTATATAGTTGAAAGGTGTTGATGTGTGTTTTGCTACACCAACACATTGGAACAACAAACATTCCTCTACTTGGAAGATGTTAATCTCAAGAGTCTGTTTGATTTGCAAATTGTAAAATTGCTTGAAATAAGTAGGAGAGTGTTTTGGTAGTCCGTTTAAGGGACTCTAGTAGAATACGAAGGGTCACCAACAAAGTTTAATAGTTTAGGATGATAAAATCAATTGTATGCAGCCTAAATACACCTTTAATCATGTTTAAGTTCATGCCCATGAATGTATTCAAATGTAATTCATAGTGTAGACACTTTAATTTGATCACTTACGGTTGGTCAAATTTATCCATATTTCATCTAAAAATTTTCCTTATCCACATTAATTAAAGAGTATTATTGTTCTTTAATTAATGTTACCAATAGCCGGTATTGGCATGGTGTGATGGTTTATAGGTGGCATTGTTGTTCTTGCCACCAAGGTTCAAACCCCGTTGGGGTGGTATTGTTGAATGGTTGTATCCGGTTCAAACCCCATTGGGGTGGTATTGTTGAATGGTTGTTATCCCTATTACATCTCCTAATCCCTTAATTAGGGATGTGCACACACCTAATCCACATCCTCCAACTTTTGCAAGTGGCATCCTAATCATCCTCGTTATCCCAATCCTCCACCTAACAACCCCTCTTAATCATTTGCACAACTTTAACCCCTTGATTAGGAAGCGATGATCAACTTGCCATTTATGGCACCCCTCCTTAGTCAACTCAACCTTAATGGCATTCTCGTTGGAGAAGTAACCCCACATGGGTTACCTCTCCCCAAGGTACCTTTGAAGAATTTTAAATTCCTCTTTATTCCTTCAAGGTACCTCAAAGGAATTTCTAATTCCTTTTAATCCTCCCCTTCCAATCAATAGGAGAGATTGGACAAGAAAACCCTTTATGAGGGAGATTGTACCCATCCCTCCAAGGTACTTACAAAGTACCAATCTCCCCTCTCAAGGTTTCACATGGTGACACTTGTCACCACCATATGGGTTGAAATTTTTCAAGGCATGTCAACCCTTGATTTCTAACAATGCATCTTAGCCATCCATTCCCTTCAACTCTCTCAAATGGCATCTCAACCATTGATTTCTAAAAATGCATCCTAGCCATCCATTCCCTCCAACTCTCTCAAATGACTACACTTAGTCATTTTTCAAAAAAAGACACAAGGCAATCTCATACCTTGAGCAATTTTTATGGTGTTAGGTTGCCAAATTTTACCTAAAGCACACATCAAAACCGTGATCACTGGGGCAATCTACGCAATGAGCTCGTCGACATAATTTGATTTTGTCAAATTTGGAGAAGGTACGAGTTCTTGGCCCTAATCTAATTGTTGTTTTGATTTTATGTTTGTTTGGGTTTTTTTTTGTGTAATACTCATTCATTTAGGAATGTAAAATCATTGCACACATTTTGGTATGGCTGGTGGGACCCATGTCACGGGTCTACTAAAGTTTGTTGCAAGTTTTTCGTAAATTTGTAGTTGCAGGTTTTCCACAAAGAGGCAAATCTATTGCACAAGCAGATACACCATCTTTAGGGGCGGCTTCATCTCCTTCAGAGGAAGATATACTTTGGCCTCTAGCCCTTCAAATCACCAATAGTTACAATGGAAAGCATGCTTCATAGGTGGTTGCACTAAACCTGTCAGAGGCAGATTTAAAGAGGATGACTGGTGTCATGTCCCCAAAATTGCAACACTATAAACCCAACCGTTGAAATGCAAATAAATAAATAAAACAAAAAAATATATTTAAAATATAAATATTAATATTAACAATTTAAATATTATTATAATTATAATCGTTAAATATTAAACATATGTAAAACTCATAAAAATAAATATATTTACAATAAATTCAATTTATAAAATATTAGTATAGAATATGTAACAAAAAGTTATATATATATATATATATAGTGAAAGGAAATGCATTTATAAAAATGAGCAGCTAGTGATTCATTTAGTAAAGATTAAATGAGGATATTAAAAGTAGTAATTAAGAGTCTTTAAAAGGCAACAGTTAGTTTTGAAACAACAACGATTAATATTGTGAAGAGGCGACGATTAAAGAGGCAACAAGTAATTTTATAAAGGTAGCAATCAAGCTAAGCATTTATTAACAAAAGGACATAATAATAATAAAAAGCTACCTCCCTTTGAATAGATGCATATCTTCATGAGGATATAAAGTGAATAAGAGTTTGGATAAAACAAGCAGCAAGGAACATTTCCTGAGTATGAGAACATATCGAATCAATTTCAGAAATAATACTAGCACATAGAAAAGTAATTAGATTAGATCATAATTAATTATATGCACTTAGCAGACAAGGGCAAAATCAATAGTTAATACACTTGCTTATGTGAATATAGCAGTCTTATGTTTTAATAAATATTGTGGTATGCTCTATCATGATTATTGTGTACCATAATATATTTATTATGGTAAAATCTTTATGAATCTGGATATATTTAGTGTTTGTAATTCTCAACAAGCGACCATGAGGAGTGGGGAAGATATCAGTAGGACAAGCAGATACTAGATTTCTTTCTAAGTACACCACTCCACGTTGGATGCACATGTGTCTGCCACTTGGGGCTTGTAAGGAAGCTAAGGTAGTGGAACAACTTCCTACACTAATCTTGAGAAGAGAATAATGCAAAACTTTACAGATCTTTAACAGTTACAAAAACTTAAACATAAATAATATAAATTTCATGCATACCACGACACAGTGATTTACGTAGGGAAAACCCTTTTGGGAGAAAAACCCCACACTCAAAAAGCAACCTAATATATTATTCAGAAATCACAAAGATTACAATAGACCTGTAGCTTCTCATAGGTGTATCACCACTCAAAGATCAAGAGACAACAGAACCGCTATCAAACTCTCAAAATACATTGCTCTACTGCAATCGTAATACAACGCCCTCATAAAATAGGGTTACATTCTAGGGCAAGACATGCCAACAAAATATCCACCATTAGATCTAAGACCTAATAATGAACGGTCCAGATTTACAATATATCATTATTTAATGTATGTAAGTCATTTTATGAGTTTTCTAAAAAAGTTAACACACTCACATTTTGCTCTTTGCTACCATTGTATACACCTATCGGTGTAACTAGGAAAAATATATATATAAATATACATACATCCTATCAACAATAAACCATATATAATTGCAAGGTTGAGACACATTTTCCCAACAAGTCTCCCACTTGTCGAACACCTTGCAAGAGCAATGTGATGGTGTAAACATCGTCTCTTAATTGCTAGGGGCCGAAAGATCCATAGTCTCTTAACACCATCTAAACTTCTTTGTGTTCACAAGCTTATTTAAAGTATTAGCAATATTCATCAAAGTCTCTTACCTTAACCAACTTCACCTTGCCATCTTTGACCATATCTCTAACAAAATGATATTGTACATCAATATGCTTGGTCCTAGCATGAAATGTAAGGTTCTTGGCTAGACATATCACACTCTGACTATTGCAATAATTTGTCATTGCACCTTGTTTTATTCAAATAACTAAATATAATCTCTTAAGCCAAATGGCTTATTTACAAGCATAAGTAGCTGCCATATACTCTCCTTCAGTAGTGGACAAAGCAACCACAACCTGTCGCTTATTCATCCAACTAATTGCACCACCAAATAAAGTAAACACATAAGCACTAGTGGATTTTCTACTATCAACATCATCTACCCAATTTGAATCCACATAACCATGAATATCAAAGGAAATTTTGTCTTTAGTCATATTACTATGATAACATAAAGAATAATTTTAAGTACCCCACAAATATCTGAAGACTCTTTTAACTGCATCCCAATGAACTCTACTAAGATTAGACATATATCTGGAAAGAACTCCCATTGATTAGGCAATGTTTGTGTAGACATCCAAATTTGGACATTTAATTTATCCAAATTTATCACTTTTCGTCTAAACATCCTCTTATCCGAGTTAATTAAGCAATATTACTATTATTTAATTAATATCTTTAATTCTACCAAATCCCTAAGGTATTTAATTAATAATTAAATACCTTACCCTCCTTAATCCTCTTTTCATCAAATAAATTAAATAAATATTACATTTATTTAATTTCTCACATGTCATTTTCATCTAATCCTAATTCATTTCCTAATCTCTTCATTAAAGATGTGCACATGCATAATCCTTGATTAGGATGTGTCACATCCTCCAACTTTTGCAAGTTGGCTTAATTAACCCCTAATTATCCTCTAATTACTGATTAGTCAAACCTAATTAGTACCTTGGTCAACTCTTCCCCCCCAAGGAATTTTTCATTCTTTTTTATTTGTCTTAGATTCCCCTCTTTTATATGTGAATTTTTAATTCACATTCCATCTTTCCAAGGCTTCTAGAACCTTGGACTTGTCACAATCTCCACATGTGACCAAATCCCACCTTTTTGGAGCCCACCTTTTATCCTCTAGATCCTCCTAGGAATGTTAATTCACATTTATATCCTCAGCCACCTTTCCCTTTCCCATGTAGATTTTTGAAGAATTTCAAAATTCCTCAAATGTCCCTTTCACTCCCACTTGGGGACAAGGAATCCCTTTTTGAGGAAATCCTCTCACTCCCCAAGGTGCTTAGAAGGTACTTGTCCTTCCTCCACCTCATGTACCTTTTTGACACCTCACCTCCATCTCATATCCTCTTGGCCACTTCGCCATCCACATGTCAAGATGTGAGGGCTTGTGGGTTCTCAACCCACCATAGCCATTTATCTTGGCCTTGTTGGATGCATCTCAACCATTGAATTCTCCTATAAATACCCCCTCATCAAGGGCATTTTCAACACTTTGGATTTTCATAACTACATGCTGCCAATTTGCATTCTCAATCCTTTGCCATCATTTAGCCATCTTTTTAAATTATTTTGCACATTGAATCTCGCATTTAGTCACTCAAGAAATCATTTAAGGAGCACACAAAATCATCCCAAGTAGGGGCCAATCAAGGAAACATCAACAGCAAGGAAGGTGAAATCGTTTACATCTTGTTTTGTCCATTTTCCTTCTTGTTTTATCACTCTTTAGGCTAATCTTGAGGTGTCCTTATTCTTTTATCACTTGTATTTTTGAGTTATTTTGCACGTTAGAGAAAGATAAAATTCTTAGGTTCACATTTCTGGCACACCCGGTGGGACCCACAAACGGGTTCTTGCATTTAACCTCCCTTTTTGTTAAGAATTTTGCAGGAAAAGGTCGCAGAAAAGCGACAGCGCCCTTTGCTTTACCACAGAAAGGCGGCAACGCCCCCATTTTGGTGCAGAAAGGCGGTAGTGTCCTCTGCTTTACCGCAGAAAGGTGGCAGCGCCCTCTTGTTCACTGCAGAAAGGCGGTAGCGCCCTACATCTGAAAGTTTTATTTTCTTCTAACACGTTTGCTGCAATTAAGGATATATTTAGAAGGTTTTTCTAACACTTTTTTCTTACAGTGGGAGGGGCACAACTTTTCTTTTTTTCTTAAAAATCTGATAAAGTTTGTTGCAGAAAGGCGGAAGCACCCTCTTGTCCACTGCAGAAAGGCAGCAGCGCCCTCTGCCTTACCGCAGAAAGGCGACAGCGCCCTCTTGTCCACTGCAGAAAGGTGGCAGCGCCCTCTACTTTATCGCAGAAAGGCGGTAGCACCCCCATTTTGTTGCAGAAAAGCGACATCGCCCTCTGCCTTACCGCAAAAAGGTGACAGCGCCCTCTTGTTAACTGCAGAAAGGTGGCAGTGCCCCAAAACAGCACGGTTTGGAAGGTAAAATAGGCATTTTGGCTTTATTTTTGCTCTCATTTTTTGTTGTTTTCAAGTAATAACCCTCTAACATTGTTTTGGAAAGGATATTGGTGTTTTTTGGCTAACATGTTGTAGCATATTAGGGCGTACTTGATCAAAAACGAAGAAAAAGATAGCTAACATTTGTTTGCAGGGCCATCTATTTGATTAGATCTGTAGGAAAATTATCCTTATTGTTTTGGAACATAGTCTAATTAGGGGGAATAAACTTCATTGCTTGCTGTGATTGTTTGTTCTTGTGTTACCCAAGGGGGCATTAATTTGTTTTTTCTTTCCCCTTGCACTTCATGTGAGTCTGGGGAGTAGTTGGAAATGGTTAATG
This sequence comes from Sequoia sempervirens, assembly GCA_007258455.2. NCBI lineage: Eukaryota > Viridiplantae > Streptophyta > Pinopsida > Cupressales > Cupressaceae > Sequoia > Sequoia sempervirens. Next base: position 809,555,790 of record VDFB02270651.1, on the reverse strand, counting down.
TCTTCTTTTTAGTGGGACCTGCTTGGGAATTTCATCACTTCAAGGGATGATTCCAACCACGCGTACCGGCGGGGTATATAAAGGGGGGAGAACGAAAGTTGTACCCCAATCCAGTCGCGTCGTAATTAGTGGAGCATCGAAGCTAGGGTGATACCTAGATAGACGTGAAGAGTTGGTCCGAGCCTTTCAGTATATCGCTGGGGTTCCCGACTCACGCTTGTGACAGACTAGTGTTCACGGTTGTGCCTCACGTACCGAGAATATATCGAGGACTCCCTAGAAGCCTTGTGCATCCTAGATTAAGACCTTGCCTTGCCATACCCTCAATATTAATCATAGGATTGTGCTTGCTTGAAATGTTATTTTGTGAAAAATCTGTCAAATTTTTGAGACTTTGGCCTTACTTTATCATTTTGCGTCCTTGCTATAGCCATTGCCATCAAAACCAAACTTTGTCTTACTACAAAAAGGCGGCAATGCCCCCTGCTTTACCGCAGAAAGGCAGCAGCGCCCCTGATTTTACTATAGAAAGGCGGCAGTGCCCCTGATTTTACTACAAAAAGGCGACAGTGCCCCTGATTTAATGCAGAAAGGCGGCAACGCCCCTGATTTTACTGCAGAAAGGCGACTACGCCCCTGATTTACTGCAGAAAACTATCAACGCCCCTGATTTTATTATCTACGCCCCTGATTTTGTTGCAGAAAGCTGACTACGCCCCTGATTTACTGCAGAAAGCTGACTACGCCCCTGATTTTGCTGTCTACACCCCTGATTTGCTACAGAATGCTGACTACACCCCTTTAACTTCCCAGGGCCATCGTTTACGAACCGTGCATCAGATCGACTTCCTCCAAAAACCAAAGTTGCTTAGTTTTTCAAGTTCTATCCAATGGTACCTTCCATTTCCTCCTATCAAGAATTTGACCATCCCAGGGCGGCCACGCCCCGTATTGCGGGGTGGACACGCCCCTAACTTTTCGGGGCCATCATTTACAAACCGTACGTCGAATCAACTTCGTTCAAAAACCAAAATTGCTTAATTTTTTGAGCTCTATCTAGTGGTACCTTTTTATTTCTTCCTATCTAATTAAACCAATCCATTCCTCTAATCAAATACATACAATCATCTTCATCTAATCACAATTATCCAATCAACATCATCTAATCATTTGATCCTATCCCATCAAACTGATCTAGTATTTTAATCAAATTTATCAAATCATCTACCCGATCCAATCATCCATCTACCAAATCCCATCAAAATCAAAAGCAATCCCATCCAATCATCCTAATCTGAGCTTTTGTCCAATCCTGATCTAAGCTTGACCAAAATCCCGATTTGAGCTTTAATATGTTCCCATCCAAAATCTTTTATCCATCCTCTTTATCATGTCATCATCATAAATCCTCATCCTCCATCAATAGTGGTCAAGGGAAACCCTAATTACGTCGACACTGATAACGAAAGTCTTGTTGATCAAGAGGTATATGACATAGATCCCCTTGACACTATCATATCTAGTAGGCTTTCTCCACCCACTTTCCAAAATCCAATTACTCCTATGAGCTATCTCGTTATGTCTTCATCCATGCCTAATCATGCTCCTTATGCTACCTTTGACAATGGATATCCAATATCTCCTTCATCCCCATATTTATCATGTCCTTCATCTACATCATCCCCTTATTCAACATCCACATCCTCTTATCCTCATCTTCCATCACAATATTCCTATTACAATTCCCCATCCATGTCCCCCTATCGTAATCCTCTTTCCCAGTCTGTCCATACTAATCTTACATCCACACCCTTTTACCTTAATCCTACATCCACGTCTCCTCATCCTAATCCACCATCCCAATACCTTTAGCATAATCCATCCCCCACATTCTCTTGTCCCACTACACCACCTATATCCTCTTGTCCTAATCCACAATCCATGTCCCCCTATCTTAATTCACCACTCCAATATACTTACCTTAACCCTCCATCCAATCCTAGTCCTCCATCTACTCCTAGTCCTGCATCCAATCCCATTCATCCATCTACTCCTAGTCCTCCATCCAATCCTAATCCCCCATCTACTCATAGTCCTACATCCAATCCCATTCCTCCATCTAATCCTAGTCCACCAATCCATAATCCCTCATCCATTTCTACCACCCCAGCCAAGTCAACCATATGCAAGTCTCTCATTTCAGAAGTTCTCCAAGGACTCATGACAAAGAAGCCATCCCCAACTCCACATCTTGAAGTCATGGAACCATGACATTTAGAGCCATCATCCACGGTCACTAGTGATGAGACCCTTCTCCCTACCACATCTATTATTGATGTTACCACCCCTAGTACTGCTCAAACCATTGAAACCATTAAACCCACTAAATCCATTGAACCCCCATCTCCTACTCCAAGAACCACTGAATCCATCGAAGACACCCAATTCCAATCCACTCCCTCTACTCCTAGGTCCACCCAAATCCAATCCACTCCTCCCGCCCCTAGTAGCACCAAAACCCATTCCAATGAACCTTATGAATCTTTCATCCCTCCATCTTCCCCACTTTAAGAGTCCCAACAAGACTCCATTACCATGCCTCCCGCACACGATGAGTCACGCTAAGAGTCTAATCCAAAGCATGCCAACATATCCCCTTCTCTAGATCAAGATCCTACCATCCCATCTAGTCCACCTCAGGTCACATTCTGTCCATTCCATCCCTTGATCCCCTTGTCATTCAAGCTCCTTTGCTCCATCACCATCTCCATCACATGGGCCTACTACAAATCTAGATCCTATCATGGCTCCTACTCCCTCTCCTGATGTGCTATCCCTTCTCCTTCTCATGATCCCCATCATCGCCTAAAAATGCTATCCCACGCCGCTTGCATATCCTTGGTCCTCTTTCTCCTCCATGGTGGTCTCCTCTGGAAAAACAAAGCATATACACCAACCCTCCTCTTCCACCTAATAATGAACTCGCATCATTCTTCCCGAATAACAAGTGTCCTGTCCTGTCGGATGTCGAGAGAATGAACTATCAAGGAAAGGGTTTAGGCCTTCATGAGCAAGGTATTATAGAGCCCATCCATGCTAAAGAACATTTGTATCTGCAAGGTGTTGGATGTACTACTCATGACTCGCAATCTAAAAATGTTGGTACAACTTCTAGACGTTCTCAACAAGCCTCTTCCAAAATAAATATAGGCTCTTTCCATCGCTCCACCAAATCATATGTTGCCATCCCTCCTCCTCTATCGTATCACCCATAATTTTCATCCATTTCTCTTCATTTGCTCATCCATTTTGGGTCCTACATCCCTCCATCCACCATATCCATCCTCATTTCTCCATCCATCTTGGGTCCGTTTATCTAAGCTCACTTCCTTCATCTCATCCTTTCATCCGTCCAACACCTATCCATCTCATCATCAAGCATCCCTCTCACATGCCCATGGTCGGGATCAACAAAGGCACTTACTTAAACATCCTCATCTACACATAATCCTCGTAATCTACCTCCATCACTCCACATCATCCATCTTCTCACACCCATGCCATTGCTACTAAAAGAACTTTGGTTGTTAAAGAAAAAATGCATAAATCCAAGCATCCACATGAATCTTGGGCTCCCCATGTCCCCTCTAAAAGACATGGTGAAGAGAAGAAAAGTCTAAATCTACATCAAATCCATAGGCCCCAAAGACCCACCAAAGCAAAGATCAAAACCATGTGGATCCCAAAGAAAAAAGATGCAATGCTATCACATGAAAAATTAGTAAGAACATCCAAAGTCGCTAATCCAAAAGCTAATCATACACCCCTTTCATCTCCTAAGTTTGTTTTGGGTCCCTATGTCCCGAAATTCACCATTCCATCTCCTCCATTATCCCCACATTCTCCATCCCTTAATCCTCTTATCTTTTCACATCCACCACTACATGTGTCAATGTTGGTCCTGAACGCATCTCCCCATCACATATCCACCCCATCATTCCATCCATACCCTTCGTAGCATCCCATCCATTATCCCATGTATCTCCCCTCTCAAATCCCCCTAATTCATCGTCTTGCATAATCCATTTATCCTCATAAGGTTGTACCAACATCCAATAGTCGATTCGAACATGGGCTCTTACTACCTGTGAACTTGATGCGAGTCCTTCATCCTTATCCTTATCATGTATCTTTGTTTCTATCCACATCCTATCTTATCCATTTTCATCCCCTACTGTCAAAATTCCAAGAGGTCCAAAATCCATAAAAATTTAAAAAAATAGTAAAGAGAAATAATTGGTCAATGGTGAAAACTTGGCAAACAAGTGTTTTGATATGTATTATGATGAAATCCTGCAATAGGCATCATGCATAAATCCCCATCTGCACTTGGGGGCAACTTCCTAATATGCATTCCCTCCATCTGCTATGCTGTCAACTATGCACCCATCTTCCTGTTATCCGTCCTCTTTATAAATCCCCCCCATCCGACCTATCTTCTGCATCCTACCATCATATCCCATTTATCTCCCATCCCTCCATCCTTCTTATGATCTTGATCAAAATAGGGGCACCTATCTATGCATGCTTTGGACACCTCTTGGTATACATTCCCTTCATCCATGATCTGTTGTATTTCTTGGTCACCCATCGCATCCTCCTCTAGTTATCTCCTTTTCTCATCCACTCATCTTACATCCCTCATGCCTCATCATATATGACATATCTAGAGTGGGGGCATCTGCTTCCTTTGTGACATAGTCCTTGGAGACATCATCTATCATAACATCCCTTCATCTCCCTATCCATCTATCATAGCATCCCTTCCATCTCCCCATCCTTATCTTCATATCCATCCATCCTAGCATTCCTTTCATCTCCCAATCCTTTTGTCCCTATCCGTCTATCACAACATCATTTCCATCTCTCCATCCTTATCTTCGTATCCATCTATCCTAGCATCCCTTTCATTTCCCAATCCTTCTGTCCCTATCCATCTATCACAGCATCCCTTCCATCTCCCCATCCTTATCTTTGTATCCATCTATCCTAGCATCCCTTTCATCTCCCAATCTTTATGTCCCTATCCATCTATCACAGTATCCTTTCCATCTCCCCATCTTTATCTCCGTATCTATTTATCCTCGCATTCCTTTCATCTTCCAATCCTTATATTCCTATCCATCCAAACAATCTATCCCATCCCTCACCCTATATCTCTATCCATTCTTTCATCCTTATCCTCATCCCATCTCACAATCCCTTGTCATTGGTATCTGGCTATAGGCCTCCCCCCATGCAACCCAATGCCATTTATCTCATCATCATCACCCTTGCTTCTTTTGCACATATTTCCAATCCCCTATCACTTTTCGTCATTCATCTATCTATCATATCATCCTCCCAAGTCATTTTGATGCTTTGGATAACTATCCCATCCCTGAGCTTTATGTGATCGTCATCATCCTATCCAATCCAACAGGTCTATCCTATCTTGTTGTATCTGTCCCACCTTTTTATCCACTTATCCTATCATCTTATCATCCTTTATCCATTGTTTGCCTTTGGTCTTGTCGAACTACGTGGCCCCTACGCTTTCACGTAGGCAAGGTCGATCATTTGATCTGCCCCCGAGGTTCCATCATCGATCTTCATTGTCCACTTTGCTCTTCTATCGTCTATCATTGGTCTTTCTCCTTTTGTCCATCCTATATTTACCATCCATCAAGGTCTCCATCTTGGTCAGTCATCCACCTTTCACCGAACTACGAGGGCTCTGCGCTTTCACGTAGGCAAGGCCAATCTATGATTAGCCCCCGAGCCACCCTAGGTCTTTAGGTTGTCTCAGTCTCATGTCTTGTCTCCCTTGTGTCATGTCATCAAGCTATGCCCTTACTTATCTAGTTGGTTCTTAACAAACAAGATCCACTTGTATCATGAAATCCAATTAGTTCTGAATATCCTACGTCATATCAATCTTTTAATTTAGTATCCATCATCGGTCTCAAGAGGATGCATCCTTCCTAATAGACCTCATCAATCCCATCCATCCCCTTGATTGATCCTATGGCAAAGGACGTTTGAAATTGATTGTGATCTTTTGATGCTTTCGGATTTTGTTTCTCATTTGAGCTCCCTATCATCACTTGTCATGGTCGCCTTGATCCATCATATCATGGTGTACTTTGACTAGTCAACATAGGGGTGTATTTTGATCTTTTGTTTGTCTTCTCGGTTGTCCCACGTAGTACCCACCAAGATCCCTGAGGTCTTGTGTTACGCTGGGGCATCCTTATGTGCTTGTGGTTATCCCAATACCTGGCCCAACCAAGGTCATCGTGACTTTGGGGTGTTGGGGTAGCCTTCTTGTTTGTTATGTTTGTTTTATGCATTAGACACTAACCCGCCTTGGTTCTTCATACGTTGGCGTCTTGTGTCTTATGCTATAGCAAAAATCAGTGCTCTGAAGATGGCAAATTGTATTTCATTTTCCATTCCATCATCTTGCATTTATCCCCCCGTCCCTCCATCTTCTTCTCCTATCTCTTCACCCTTTCTTTTCCCCTCGCCGTAGCAGGGCGGCAGCGCCCCAGGCTAGGGCAGCGACGCCCCGCCGTAGCAGCAGCGCCCTTAGCTAGGGTGGCAGCGCCCTGGGCCGGGGCGACAGCGCCCCTGGCCAAGGCGGCAACGCCCCGCCGCAGCGGGGCGGTAGCGCTCTGCTGCAGCAAGGCGGCGGCGCCCCCAGCCGGGGCAGCAGCGCCCCTCTGCAGCAGGGCATCAACGCCCCCGGCCGGGGCGACAGCGCCCCTACCCTGCCAACCTTTGACCCCCCTAAATTCACATTTTTTACTCTCTTTTTCAAAAAACCAATTCTGACCCATTTTCTTATTTTTCCTAGCAAACAAAACCCATGTATTGAAATTTTCAAAATTGATTTTTGATTTTTACACCGACACTTCCGGAGGCCATAACTTTTGCCTCGTGCCCGTTTGAGCTGAAATTTGACGAGTAGTTGCGTTACGAGATAACGATTGAATTTCCAATGAGTTTTTTTGAAAGTCGTTGGAACCCGTTTTGACACATTTTTGGGGCCTCAAACTTTCATCTTGACCCTCAAAATCCCAATTTAGTATTTTTTTCCAGCATTTTAAAAAATTGTTTTCGCTCATAACTCGAAATGCATATCTTGAATTTGGGATGTTAGTTGGCAATTCATCCTATCTCACTATTGGGTATTTCTTGGGAAAATTTTGGACTCCCAAAAGTATATCCGTGAAGTTTCCTAAAATGGCAAAATTTGACAATTTTTGAAAATTGCCAAATCGGGAAAAATCTGATTGTCAACACCTTACGCCCTTTAAACCCAGAACTCGGTGTAGAATCAATCCAATCATATCCTTCCATCATTCTGGTCTTCAGTCCAATCCTCATCTAAGCTTTAATCTTATCCCAATTTGAGCTTCACCAAACCCCTAATATGAGCTTTCATCCATCTACAGTCCAAATCTCTGGATATCAAACCAAATCTTAAGATCCTTCTCTCCATCTCACATATCAATCTTCTCCTCATCTGTTCAATCTCGTACAAATCACCCAATCAAATCTTTAGTCTTGTCCCCAGTCTCGTTACCAGCCTTGACCCATCATCATTATCATCCATTAGTATCATTCCCTTTAGTGTTGTTTTGGGATGTATCCTTCCCTCATCAACAACACTTTCATCATCATCATTGGGAGGTATTCTTCCCTATCCTTTAGTGGTGTTTTGGGATGTATCATTCCCTCATCAATACCACTCAGTGGGATGTATCCTTCCCTATCCTCGTGTTTTTTTGGGATCCTTAATTCCCTCATTGACAACACTCCATCCATCATCAACTCATTTTGGCTTCTACCTTGACTGGGGCAACATCACCTTTTGTCTTAAAATCCATTTGTACTTCATCCATCTCTTATCGCTTCTCTTACTCTCTTACCCATCACCTTGCATCATCTTCCTCATCTCCCCTTGCATTACATCATCTATTTCGAGAGCACACGCGTGTTCTCTTCAACCCACATGTCCTCTCGAGGGGGCATCCTCAATCCCTACTCTTCATCTTCACCCCCATCGTCTTTCTTCCTAGTCATCCCTTTGATGACTGGGGCATCTTTTCCAATCTAACCATCTTCTTTTAGGTTTTATATTTTAATATTCTTTGAAATGATGCTACTTCATAGCACCATCTCAAAGAGGGGCAAAATGTAGACATCCAAATTTGGACACTTAATTTATCCAAATTTATCACTTTTTGTCTAAACATCCTCTTATCTGAGTTAATTAAGTAATATTACTATTATTTAATTAATATCTTTAATTCTACCAAATCCCTAAGGTATTTAATTAAATACCTTACCCTCTTTAATCCTCTTTTCATCAAATAAATTAAATAAATATTACATTTATTTAATTCCTCACATGTCATTTTCATCTAATCCTAATCCATTTTCTAATCTCTTCATTAAGGATGTGCACATGCCTAATCTTTGATTAGGATGTGTCACATCCTCCAACTTTTGCAAGTTGGCTTAATTAACCCTTAATTATCCTCTAATTATTGATTAGTCAAACCTAATTAGTACCTTGGTCAACTCTTCCCCCCCAAGGAATTTTTAATTCATTTTTATTTGTCCTAGATTCCCCTCTTTTATATGTGAATTTTTAATTCACATTCCATCTTTCCAAGGCTTCTAGAACCTTGGACTTGTCACAATCTCCACATGTGACCAAGTCCCACCTTTTTAGTGCCCTCCTTTTATCTTCTAGATCCTCCTAGGAATGTGAATTCACATTTATATCCTCAGCCACCTTTCCCTTTCCCATGTAGATTTTTGAGGAATTCCAAAATTCCTCAAATGTCCCTTTCACTCCCACTTGGGGAAAAGGAATCCCTTTTTAGGAAATCCTCTCACTCCCCAAGGTGCTTGGAAGGTACTTGTCCTTCCTCCACCTCATGTACCTTTTTGACACTTCACCTCCATCTCATATCCTCTTGGCCACTTCGCCATCCACATGTCAAGATGTGAGGGCTTGTGGGTTCTCAACCCACCATAGCCCTTCATCTTGGCCTTGTTGGATGCATCTCAACCATTGAATTCTCTAGAGAATTCAAATTCTCTTATAAATACCCCCTCCTCAAGGGCATTTTCAACACTTTGGATTTTCATAACTACATGCTGCCAATTTGCATTCTCAATCTTTTGCCATCATTTAGCCATCTCTTTTAATCATTTTGCACATTGAATCTCGCATTTAGTCACTCAAGAAATCATCTAAGGAGCGCACAAAATCATCCCAAGCAAGGGCCAATCAAGGAGACATCAACAGCAAGGAAGGTGAAATCGTTTACATCTTGTTTTGTCCATTTTCCTTCTTGTTTTATCACTCTTTAGGCTAATCTTGAGGTGTCCTTAGTCTTTTATCACTTGCATTTTTGAGTTATTTTGCACGTTAGAGAAGGATAAAATTCTTAGGTTCACAGTTTGGTCTAGTACAAAACATAACATACATCAAACTTCCAATTGTGCTCTGGTAAGGCACTATGCTCATGTCTTCTATCTCTGATGGAGATGTTGGACAATCTGACATAGATAACTTTGTTCCAACTAAAATAGGAACACACAATGGTCTACAATCCTGCATATCAAACCTCTATAAAATTGAGTTGACATAATTACTTTGGCCAAGCCATAGCTTTCTGTTCACTCTATCTCTTTTAATTTCCATCCCAAGAATGTGTTTAGCTGCACCAAGATCTTTCATTTCAAATTTAGCAGCAAGTTGAGATTTTAGTTCTAAAATCATACATTTCCCTCTACCAATAAATAACATATCATCAACATATAATGCATTAAACAAGAAATGATCACCATCAGTTTTATAATAAACACAATGATCTGATTTAGAATGCTCAGATCCTAAACTCAACAGCTATGTATCGAATTTTGGGTACCACATCCTAGGACTGTGTTTTAAGCCATACAAAGATTTCTTCAATTTGCAAACCAACTTACTTTTACCTTTCACCACGTAGTGGTCTGGTTATGTCATATAAATATCCTCCTTCAAATCACCATGAAGGAAAGCAATTTTCACATCCATTTGCTCAACCTCTAAATCATAACAGCATCAATAGAAAGAAAAAATCTAATGGATGTCATTTTTGCAACAGGAGAAAATATCTCACTATAATCAACATCCTCAACTTGAGAGTAACCTTTTGGAACCAACCTTGTTTTGTACTTCTCAATACCTCCATCTAAACCAATATTTTCCTTGAACACCCATTTGCAACCAATAGGTTTCTGTCCCTTAGGAAATGATGCAAGATGCCATGTATCATTCTTTTTCAAAGATGTCATTTCTTCATCCATAGCAATCTTCTAGGATTCTGCATCATTCATACCTAGTAGTGCCTCTTCTATAGATATGGGTTCATCTATGTTAGTATTCAAAGCAAAAATACATCTCCAATCATCAAGTGAATACCTTTAAGGTGGTTGTCTATGCCTTGTAGACCTATGAACAAGCTAAGTTGGAGGTTCTTCCTCCTCTTCTAAAGATCTGGAGCTAGATGGGATCTCCTCAACTTCTTGTCTATCCTCAGGCCTCGATTCAACTTTCTTAGGTGTAGAAGGAAATTGAATCACATCTTCTTGTTTACTTTGTTCTGGCTGCAATGTAATGGAAGAAGGCTTAGTTTCTTTTAAAATAACACTTCTACTATGTATTACCTTATGTGCAACAAGATCCCAAAGCGTGTATCCTTTCACACCATAACTATATCTGATGAAGATACATTTCATAGCTTTTTTCTCCAACTTTGTTCACTTCTCCTTTGGCACATGTCCATATGTCTCACAACCAAAAACTCTACGATGTCTTAATAAAGGCTTGCGACTCGACCATGCCTCTATAGGCGTCTTATCGACAAAAGCTGATGTAGGAGGCCTGTTAATCAGGTAACAAGAAATAGCAATAGTTTCAGTTCAAAAACTTTGTTCTAGGCCAACACCACTCAACTTACTCCTAGCCTTCTCCATCAGTGTCATATTCATTCTTTTTGCAACTCCATTATGTTGTGGAGAATATAGAGTTGTCTTCTATCTATGAATACCACAATCTTTACATAATCTATCAAAATCATTAGAGAAAAATTCACTACCATTATCAATCCTTAAACATTTTATTTTCTTTCCAGTCTACAATTCAACTATTGTTTTAAATTATTTAAATCGGCTGAAAACTTCAAATTTACTCTTTAGAAAATATACACATGTCCTACAATAATCATCAATTAATGAAACATAATATGTGGATTTACCAATCAAAGGAAAATCTATAGGACCAAACACATTAGAATGAATATGATTGAATACATCACAAGATTTATGAGAACTCAAGTAAAATTGAACGGAGTTTTGTTTTTCATAAATGCAATGCTCACAAAAATCAAATTCAAGATTACAATCAGACAAACCTTCAACAAGGTTTTTATTTTTCAAGGTCCTTAGACCCTTTTCTCCACTGTGGCCAAGTCTTTGGTGCCATGACATAGTTTTCTTTCAGGTAAATTTGACTCAGAAGAAAGAGCACCCTTGGGTACCCAAAAGCCATGACCATCTATTGAAGGTGAAACCCTCACTTCTTCCACAGACTTGATTTTCATAGAAGTACTATTGCACTCAATAGTGCATGCATCAAACTTATAAAATGTCCCATATCTGACACCTCTAGCAATTACCATAGCACCTCTAACCATCTTGCATCCTACATCAAAAAATACATGTACACCAGCATCTATTAGTTTTCTTATAGATAACAAATTTCATTCTAATCCAGGAATATGCAACACATCATTAATCCTTTTTATTCTTCCATCAGGAAACTCGATTTTAACTTTACCACAACCAACAATGTCTAGATGAAAATCATAACCCAAGTACACATTACCTCCATCAAATTCTTCATATTCAAAAAACCAGTCTCTATTAAAGGTCATATGAAAATATGCACTTGAGTCAATTAACCATGCATCATTACCTACATGAGTTTCCAAAGCTGTAATGAATGTGTCACCGTCTTCCTTTTCGGACTCAAAATCAAAATCAAAATTCTTCTTTTTTCTTCTTTGCAATCCTTACGAACATGTCTAAGCTTACCGTAGTTCTAGTAAATAACTTTGGACTTTCCAAGAGATTTAGATCTCCCCTTGGAGTTGGATTTGTCACGCTTCTCATTCTTCTTGTCTTTTTCCTTATGTCTTCCATGAACATTTAAGGCCTCCTTGGTAGTGATGGATACCTTCCTCCTCATCTCTTCAGAAAGAAAAGAACCCACCACATCTTCAGTCTTCAATATAACAGAAGTATTCCCAAAATCCACAACAAGGGAATCCCACGAATCACAAAAAGAACAAAGCAAGATCTGACATTTCTCTTCCTCGTCCATTTTGACACCAGTTGATGCCAATTGAGCCACCAACTTATTAAATGCTTCTAGGTATTTTGTGATTCATCCACCCTCTTCCATTCTCAAGGAATACAACTTCTTCCTCAAGAAAATCTTGTTCACTAAAGATTTGTCTTGATACGTCTCACCAAGCTTCTTCCATAGATTTTGTGCATAGATCTCCTCATAGACATTGATTAAAATAGTTTGCTAAACACAATCTGTGATGAGGGCCACACTACCCAAAACCTACATAAATCACAACAATAGATACCAACATAGAAGATGTGAGATAGAAAAATGACTCACTTTCAATTATTTTTAGAAAATGAAATTATAGATTCAAAGCTTACATGCTATAGCCTCATTGGTTTGATTCATTACAACAAAATCAACTCTGAAAATAAAATCTACTATTCAGAGCCACAATCTGCACTATCAGGGCCACCTTCTACAACCCCCACTTAACCCTTTATTTTCCACATTAACCACCTTAGAATGTTCTAGAAAGTTCAAATTTCCCCTTTTTGTTCTGACACCAAATGTCCCACCATTTGATTTCTGGCCTAGGAAGAAATTTTTATGAAATTTATTTTTTCGAGGACCAACTTCGTGGGGCCATAACTTTTGATCCAGGTGTCCAATTTGTTATTATTGCATATCGTTGGAAAGCTCTCAACGAGCTCTACAACACGCAAATCAATTGTAGGTCGGTTCAGCCACTTTTTGAGTTGTTTCGAGGCCTCTAAACTTTTATATCTGAATTTGAAGCTACATTGGAGAAATTCCTCAAGACAAAAACTTTAATTTCTCCCAAACCCTGTAGGGTATTGAAGTAATTCTTTCGCGACTGGAAATTTTTTTCAGCTCTGCTCCTTGGGGTAAATTTTTACGTCCATATGAGTCTGTTTAGGCCGACTTACTAAAAATAGTAAGTTCCCATTTTTCGCTATTTTTGATGCCTAACAATCATATACCCCTCAAGTGCCATCATGGGACTCAAAACAACTAAAGAAAACAAAGAAAACAATATTTTTTGGCTGATGCAAGATTACCCTACACCGCTGGATGCTCCTGCATCAATTTGATTAGACCCTTGGCTTTACAGTCCATAACATCATATTGAGCAGCTTGAGTAGGATCTGCAGGCCTTGAAATATTCTCATCAACAACATCCCTTAGATCTCGATCTATCAACAGATCCTCCATCTTAAGCTTCCACATCTCAAAATTATTTCTAGAAAATTTCTCCACCTTTATTCTCCTTGATGAACTTGTCATCTAAAAATTCCTACAACAAGATCAGAAAGTATCTTTTGCAAAAGCTCCCACTCTTTCTGTAAAATTTATTTCATGTTCTTGGAGGGAGAGATATCAAATGATCTTGAAGGAGTCTCGACAAAATACTCTCTTGATCAATAGTAGTAGATATTCCTTTATTTTGTGACAAAGATATCTCTTGCTTAAAACAAGGTGTCATGCTTACACAAGACTCTTTAGATTGTGAAATTTTGTACTCTCTTCTAAGGGAGGACGTAAAATCTAATAAACTCAAATAATTACTAAGATGTTTCCTAGGAGTGTTTTGTGTGATGACATTGATGTTAAGCAGAGATTTCTTTGATTCTTTCATTTTTTTTGAAGGGCAATAACCAAAATCACTAGCTATTTCTATCAATTCAAGATGCACCAATATTAGAGTTGGCTTTGGAAAATCTTTTGTAATACACTTGTTGGAATTGAGTGAAGGCTTTTTTGATATTTTTATTTCTTTCGAAGGACAATAACCAAGACCAGTAGTGGTTTCTTGTGTGTTAGGCTCGATAGGGACACAAATGCCTTGTTCTCTAGCACCACATCTTTTTCCACTATACCCAAGTTGTTTCATAAGTTCTATGACTGATGACTTAGTATAGGCTGACTACACTTTATCCATGAGGATTCAAAGTGTATTTAAGCCACTAAACATCAGTCCAATAAGATCATTCAACACAAAACTAAACTAAGAATCTATTAAAACTAACATATTAAAATACGAAAGCTTCATAAACACCTATTCTAATCCATTGAAACTTATCCTATTGGGAGAGTGGTGTTGCATTGATGTGGAATGGTGACCCTTTCCCAATCCCAAGGATGATTAGCTTGTTTCAATCGATTATATTGAAGAGAATCAATGAAACTGATGAGAGATGTGTATGAAAACATGATTTGAAGTTATTTTACCATGATGAAAGCTATTTTAACATGATCTATGCTAAGATGATCGATATGGGTGTATGCAAAGCTATCCTAATGAAGTTTAAGATAAAAATATTAAAACCCTATTTATGAAATATGCTAAATGGATGCATCTATATTACCATGGAAGCTAATCTAATATGATGCAATAAATTAAACTAAAAAGATGCTAAATAAGTGCTAAATATGAGTGCAAGTGAAAGTGATTTTAATAGCATGAGTTTACTATTAAAATATGGATCCATATGTCTCCAAATAGTGACCTATTTATAGGAGTACAAATGAGAAATGAAGGGTTAAGATTGAAAAAGTAAATCAATTGTCAAAAAGGAAGGAAGATGGAGGCATGGATCATGGATTCCCATCAAGGGTTAAGGATGCAAGATGATATTTAATCAAGGGCTCGCATTCATCCAAACAAACACACTTTCAAAACTTGCACAAGAAATCTTGTTGAAAGTTTCTTGCAAAAAAAGAATATTCCCCTTTTTCAAATGAGTGAAGAAAGAGAATATTCTCATGGGTGAGGGAAATTAGATATTTAATTAATTAAAACCAAATTTAATTGTGCAAAGGAGTTTAGGAATATTTCATGGGAATATTCCCTTTTTGGAGGAATGTGCAAAGGAGGAATATTCCCTTGCAAGTGGAAGGATTAGCTTTAATTAGTAATTTGATAATTAAATAAAGTTTCAATTATGCAAATGAGGGGAATTAAATGATATTCATTAAATAAATGATTTAATGAAAAATGGGAAAATAATATGATATTTAATTAAATAACTTAGGGTTGTTTAATTAAATAAGATGACTTGGGGATTAAATTAAATAATTTAATTTATTCAATTTAATAGGATGAAATGTTAGCATGAAAGGGGGCGAATTAACCTAATTAGTTCAATTATATTAATAGATGGAATTAATGCACTTATTTAAATAGCTAAGCTAGTTTAATCAATTAAGTGAAAAAAGGATGGGTTTTAGGATGAAACAGTGTTAGTATATCATATTTGAGCACATGATATCATTTAGAACATTTTTAAATGTCTACAAGTTCATAAACTCTTCCATAAATATTTTTCATTTCTTTTGGATTTGGTAGTTGTTCATGTGAATGCTTGATCTAGACCTGCTCAAACATGGACAAACAACACAATGTTAGTCAATAAAAAAATCTAAACTAGCATTCTCCATGAGATTCATTTGAAGCACGATGAACAAGAAATGAAATAAAGAAAACAAGTGAAAGCAATTTAAATCCTATTCAATGCAAACAAACTCTCAATCCCATGGGGGAATTGGTGTTATTTTGATGTGGAGAATAGCCCTTTCCCAATTCCTTGCAAGCTTTGATGATCTTTGATGAAGATTGATGATCTTTGATGAAAATCCTCCATAACCTAGCTATGAAAGATGAAATGTGGATAAAAATGGATGAAAATGCCTAAGAGTGTGGACCCAAATGAGCATGGTGATCTTACATGGATTGTGGATGATCAAATACATTAAAGGAGGCCTTTATTTATAACAAAGAAGGATGGAAGATTGAAGAATAGGATGAATGTGGGATTAAAGATGGACCAATGGCATTGCGCCACTTGTCAAGATGCTAATGGAAGGAGGTTGAACACATTTTGATCAATGTGCATACATTTGAAATTTGAATTTGAAGAAGTGACATGTTGGAGGGAGAAGAAAATGGAGTAAATGCCACTTGGCTCAAGGAAAAGGACATGTAAGAGGCTTTTAATGCCTTGTTGGATGTACAACCCTTTTGGAGGGATTTTTCAAACTTGAAGAATATTCCCTTTTGGATGCCTTTTTGAAAGTAATTGAAGATTTAATAAATCAATTGAAATGATTTTCATGAGCAAGTTTTGCAAAATCTAGAGGATTGGAATGATTAAGATTAAAATTAATCAGGATTTGATTAATTTAAAAGGAGATTAGTTGATTTGACCATTTTGACTTAGACTTTTGGATTGAAATAAATCAAAATGAGAGGAAAATGATTTAGACTTAATTAAATAAAGATTTGATTTATTTAATTAACAGGAGATGATGTTAGATTAAATTAAATAAAGATTGATTTATTTAATTTAATAGAAAGACTTTAGAGCTTAATTAAATAAAGTGAATTATTTAGTTCAAAAGGAGAGTATAAGATTAATTAAATAAAATGATTTATTTAATTAATAGGAGATGATGACTTAATTAGATAAAATTGATTTATTTAATCAAATAAAGATTATTCAATTAAATGGTTAGAAAAGGAGATGATTCAGGATGAATTGGTGTTAGTAAAATTAAGATCAAGTGTATAGGATCAATCAATATATTTTACATGTCTACATTTTTCCTCTCTTTGAAGCAATGTATCTGCTGTGTTGGTTCAAAGAATAATCTTGTCGCAATCAAAATTCAAAAAATTTCTAATCTTTTCAGATGCCCCAGCGGAAAGAAGTATACTGGTACACTGCCCCCTTGAGAGATCAAGCGAAACACTCAATTTGAGTGTCAATCTCACAACAAAGAGGTTCAAGATCTGTTCAACCTAGAGAGGACTAGAAAGCTTAAATTTTTGATGTAGACAAATTTGATGATGTACAAAGTTCATCAGCCATGGGTAGCCTCATGTATATTTTGATATAACACACAAATTTGATACTTGGATAGAAATGTTAGTAAAGATAGAAGAATAAGATGGATATAAGTAGAAGAATAAGATGGGTGAACCCTTGATTCTAAGAAGATGCAGAAGTCCAACAAGTCCATGACTCATTAATACTTTATTAGATATGATGATGAGTGATGATGATGATTTTCTTATCAGAAATTGGAATTTTAAAAGGGCTACTTACCTTATGTTTGATAACACATAGATGCAATGCATCAAGGTATAAAGAACCAGGATGGCGTTGCACCTAGTATGATGGAATTTGACGACAATCAGACAGGAGTACTCTTGTTTACACTTGACATATGGAAACCTTACTAGGATGTACTTTAGATATTTCAACCATCTCAGACCAAAACATGGAAAGGAAAAACCTAACAATGTAATAGTCAACAAGCTATCCAAAACATCTTCCATGCATACTTAATAAAGCAAGTATTCACCAAGGTTATATTACAAGAACATGCAACAAGCACAAAAAACAAAAGATAATGATCGTTTCCCCATTCCTTTCTCTCTAAATATTTTTGATTAGACATCATCGAGAGGTCATTGGAATGAGCGCAATAAGATAAATCAAAGAAAAGATCAAGTAAGCAAACAAGCCAATGTTCTTCATACCGCTAGCCAAAGGGATGTGTTTTGAGGATAAGAATCTGAAGTGATTGCTGAAGATAATGCCCATTGTAGGAAGGATGCATCCTATGACATGTTAGTGGATGGTGGTTGATGAGGTAAAAATAACCTCATCATAATAATACCATAAAGACCTATTTTATATATCCAAATTCCTATCCTCTGCCAATTGATTAAATTTTAGGAGAAATAATTTCTTAGTTTTTAGTGAGAAATTGTATAAACTTTATTTCTTTTGATTTCTTGAATTATTTTGCCAATACAGATTTAATGGGTTATTTTAAGGGTTTTGTAGATAATAATAGGTCATCAAGTTGCAGATTGAAGCATTCAACCAGTACATGCTCTAGAACAAGTTGAAGGTGTATGCTGGGAATATGCTCCAGAACTTTAGGGTGATGGACTGAAGATATAGTTACTCTTTAAAAGTTTTAATTTTTGTTATGTTTTAAGTTAAAGACTTCATGGCTCAACTCGAGCCTCTTTAATGTTTTTGTAATGGATTTTAAAGATATACAAGTTATTCATAGATCTATTTTAGATATTTTCAATGGTTAACCATACCATTTAAAATATAGCATTCAGTTAGAATTTTTCTATAAAAGACATAATCTCCAGAAGTAAAATATCCAGTGACAAAAGTAATGTTATACTATCAAAATATTTTCGGAAGTTACGAATAAAGAGATTGTTATCTAAACTTTCTGTGTTATGAGTTATGGAAGAATATTATGGTTGATTGAAGCACTTTCGAATTAGTTGTGTATGTGATTTGAGAATGTAGTAACCTGCGAGCTGGCCACTCAAGGGGAGATAGTTGGATAGATAAGTGCTTTTATTTATGATACTTGTATTGCATGAATAGTCATTCAGTAGGGAATTATTAGGTTTATCATTATAGAGTTTAAGTTTTGAAGTATTTGTTGTCTTTCACTTCCGTAGTTCCTTGTTATTAACTGTTAGAGTTTTTACTGATAAAGAAGATATTTTGTGAGTTGTTTTTAAGTTTTTCTACTTCCATAGTTTATCAACTTCTTAGTTTAATTGTTTTTGTACTTTCTAATCTAGTTATCATGCTTTCTAAATTAGTTTTCTTATGCTTTTTAGTTTAAATATTTCTTGCTTTCTTAGGATAAATTGTTTTATAGTTTCGCAATTAAACAGCCTTAGGTTAGAATTAATATTAATTGTTCTAAAAGCTAGAAAATCTAAGGGAGATACTCTAGACTTCTTCTATTGCAAATTGCCTTGAACACTACCTGGTCGACATATTGAATTTTATCTTCTAAAGTAATGGAACCTAATGATAGCCTATCCCTTTTTGGCACCATTATCAGGGACCCTTTAGCTTTTATTGCTTGAGTGTTAATAGAAGACACCTTGAATACCTCTTTTAGGCCAAAAATACCATCTTAGGCTTCCTTTTCTGCATGGTCAGGAAAAGAGGCCCTCACGGATGATTTATACCAAAGACCCCCCCAAAATATGTTCCAATCATACATAGGGAGGCCCAAGGCTCAGAAGATCACTCTGTTGACAAACTAATTGAGCCTAATCCACTAGAGGCTTTCCACTATTTTCCTGAAGATCATTCTATTGCACAACCTGTTGTTGAGGAAATTATTCTTGAGGAGCACATTCCTCTGAACATCATGGAAGATTGTAAGGCTGATGCTAATCGTAATGAAGCCAATCATAATAATAATGATCCTCAACCACCTTGAATGTTCACTTATCCTATTACTTTGGATGCAGATGATGATACTACGATGAAAAACATTTCCCCAGCTTTCCTTCCAACCTTCCATGGCTTATCCTCAGAAGATCTAGACCATTTTATTTTTGAATTCAAGGTCCTTTGTCAAACCTACGACTACAAAAATGATAACCATAAATTGAAGTTGTTTCCTTCTACTTTGAAGGATTCGGCTATGCCCTGGTTTATGGGACTACCGGCTAGAAGTATTACAACTTGGGAGGAAATGGAGACTATTTTCTTGAATAAATATCAAAGTTATTGTATGGTGAGTGATCGTAAGGCAGAGTTGCTTAAACTTAGGCAAAACAAGGATGAGAGTCTAGAGGACTATTTAGATAGGTTTCTCTTCTTATCTAAACAATGTGGAGAAACGGCTATTAGTGTTGAGATTCTCAAGACTATATTTCTTAAAGGACTCAATGATGACACAAGAAGAAGTCTTGATCTAATGGGAAAAGGTGACGTGTCTCAGTTAGCTATTGAAGACATATGTGATTTGTGTCACAATTTCTCACATACCTGTGGAGGAATCCGAAAAACAAACCTTTTTAGAGGGAATAATGAGATAGGAAAGCTTTGAGAAGAAATAGCAAATCTTAAGATAGACATGCTTGTTCAATTGAACACTACGTTGGATGGCATACAAGCAAAAACACGTAACCCTGAGACTTTGTCAATCTATTGTCCTAGGTGTCGAAACAAACATATTTTACATGACTGTCATTTAGACAAGGTTAATGTTTGTCAACTCTGTGAGAAAACCGTCCTACCAACCAATGTGAGCTTATTGATCTTAAAAATACTAAGAAAAAAATTGTTCAAGTTGAAGAAGAAATAAATGTGCTAAACCAAAGCCAAGGAGGTAATTTTTCTTATGGGCAGAGTTCCAACCCTGCTTGGAGACCACAAAATAATTGGGTTAGTAATCAATGGACTCCATCTTGGAATCATCCCCTTCCTCCACAACCCAATTGGGGAACTCCTTATTGGGGACCTCCTGAATGGGCAAGTCAATCATGGGGAACTTAGTAGTGGCCAAACCAATCACAACCATAATGGTATCCACAATACACTACTCCCCAATGGAATCAAGGACAGGATCAATTTTATACTGGTCCTAGGAGGATTCAACAATAGAATTTGCTACCACCACCTCAAAATCCTCCTTAGAATGAGCAGATAAATCAACCTCAACTTTTGGTGCAACCACTTCCCAATCCTAAGAACAATCGACAGAATACTCCAATATATACTACTAAACAAGATAATGTCACGAGACTTAATACAATTCATTGTGGAAATGTTCAGTTACATTCTGGTAAGACACTTCAATTTCCCACCATCGAGGAGGTAGTGGATGAACCCATTCCTCAAAATCTTGAGAAGGATACTCCATCCAACTATACTGTACCTACAAATAATACTGAGCCTTCTTTGGCAACAAGAGTTGTTGACTTACCTCAGGAGGAGGAAGGTCAATCTTTGAATGAACTTAGTAAGGATACCCTTCCAAAGGAGAAAACTCAAGCACCATTTCTGAAGCATCTAAAATCGACAACTCCGGAAGATACTCCGGAAATGTCCTCGGCCTTTGAAACTACATTAATTCAGGAAATCAAACAATTGCAAATAGAGGTTCCCTTGCTGCAAGCAATAAAGGAAATCCCTGAGTTGAATCAGTTGATCAAACAACTATGTATTAAAACTCTTAGAAGGAAACCAAAGAAAATAAACAATGTGCATATTGATGGCTATTTAGCTAACTTTTTGTCTAGAAAGACTATTGCTCCAAAATATGATGATCCTAGAAGTCCACTGATAACTGTTACAATTAATGAGGTAGCAATACCTAATGCATTAGTGGATTTGGGAGTAGCTATTAATGTAATGACTGTGGATGTGATGGAAAAATTAAGCCTTACTGATTTATGTCCCACAACTATAGTCTTACATATGGAAAATTAGTCTATAGCCATTCCAAAAGGCGTTATTAAAAATGTTCTTGTCAAATTTGATGGATGGGAATATCCAGTTGACTTCCAAATAATCCAATCGCTTACACCTAAAGATAGCTATCCAATAATTCTTGGAAGACCATGGTTGGCTACTGTGGTGGCTAAAATTGATTGTCAAGAAGGAGGAATGACCATTTCACATGGTCCAGATAGTAAACCTTTATTCTTATATCCTCCTGCTAAACCCAACAAACATAATAAAGTTTGGGTTGATGAACCAAAAGAATCTAGTGGTCAAGAAAGTTTGGCCTCGTTGGCCATGGTAGTGATTAAACAACATGGAGAGGAATTAGAGGATGAGTTAGTAAATGAGGTAGCACACCTTGCTATAGGCTCGAGTGAGGAGGTAATGGAAGATGTACCAAAATTATGGGACAATCGATTGATATAAGTGGGATGGAACAGAATTATACTACAATGGGAATTCCTTGTCCTTTGGCCAATATGATTCCCAAAACAAGCTATTTCCTTGATGATATTACAAGATTTCATCAACTTATACCTCATAGTTGTCCTCTTAACACCTTGTTATGATCGATACATACTGTTACTTTGACTTACCCAGGAACAAAAACAATTATGTTGTTGCCAAGAAAAACCTTGAACATCAATAGTTGGCTGACAGAAACACAAGAGGATAAGTTATTTAATGTGTTGGTAAAAAGGTCTAAATATTTTGCTTGGGACTATACAAACATGAGGAGAATTCACCTGAGTGTTTGTACACATCACATTTATACTGATCCTAATATAAGACCTGTACGTCAGCCACAGAGGAGACTCAATCCAACGTTAAAGAATCTTGTCAAAATTGAGATTAAGAAACTCCTCCAAGCAGGATTTATTTATCCTATCTCTGATAGTAAGTGGGTGTCACCTATGGTGGTTGTACCTAAGAAAAACGGGAAGTGGAGAATTTGTGTAGATTATAGAGAACTTAATAAAGCCACTTTTCGAGATTATTTTCCCTTGCTATTTGTTGACAAGGTTTTGGACAACTTGGCTAGGAGAAAATATTTCTCCTTTTTAGATGGATTTAGTGGTTACAACCAAATTCGGGTAGCACTAGAAGATCAAGAGAAGACAATGTTTACTTGTCCATGGGGCACATTTGCATACCGAGTTCTTCCTTTTGGACTTTCTAACGCTCCAGGGACTTTTCAAAGAGCCATTTTGGCTATATTTGAAGTGCTTGTCCATGATTGTGTAGAAGTCTATATGGATGATTTCACAGTCTATGGGTCAACTTATGATGAAGCTCTTCAAAACTTGGATAGGGTTTTACAAGTTTGTGAGGATAACTGATTGTCCCTTAGCCACGAAAAGTGTTTAATAATGGTGGAACAAAGAATAGTCTTAGGTCATCATATTTCCTCGGAAGGAATAAAGGTTGATCCCAAAAAAGTTGAAGTCATTCAACAATTGACTATTCCTCAAACCCAAACAGATGTTCAAAGTTTTCTTGGGCATGCTGGATACTATAGAAGGTTCATAGAAAGCTTTAGTAAGATAGCAGCCCCTATGTTTTCTCTTCTCCAAAAATATGTAGAGTTTAATTGGACATCTGAATGTCAAAAATAATTTGAAACGATAAAGGAGAAGCTTGTCTCTGCTCCTGTATTGCGTGGGCCAAATTGGAGTCTTCCCTTCCACATATATGTTGATGCTTCAAATTACGCAATTGGTGCAATATTGGGGCAAGAAGATGAAGATGGGGGTAAATATGCCATATATTTCATTAGTAAAAACCTGACATCTACTGAGAGAAACTACACGATGACAGAAAAAAATTTATTGGTTGTGGTTCATGCCATTAAAAAGTTTCACCATTATATTACAGGATATAAAGTTACAGTCTATATAGATCATTCAGCTGTAAAATATTTAATGAATAAACCTATAGTTAATGGTCGAATAATGAGATGGTTACTACTCCTTCAGGAGTTCAATGTGACAATACTTGAAAAGCCAGGGGGATTTAATGAAGTGGCAGACTTTTTGTCTCGAATCAAACAAGAAGAGGGTGGCCGAGCACCTATGCAAGATGAGCTTCTAGATGAAAATATGTTTTCCATCTCTACAAAGACTCCTTGGTTTACCGATATTGCCAACTATTTGGCTACCTTTGAAGTACCCCCTGGGTTTACATCAAAACAAAGGAAGCAACTTATTCGAGAGAGTGCACCATTTAAATGGATTAATGGGATTTTACTCTGTTGTGGACCTGATATGGTTTTGAGGAGATGTGTCAGGGCTGATGAAACTTTTAGTATTATGCGGGCCTATCACGATGATCCTTCTAAGGTTCATTACTCTACAAAAAGAACTTCTCATAAAATTTTAGGCACTAGATATTATTGGCCTTCAATGAATAAAGATATTAAAAACTATGTTCGCCGTTGTGATGAATGTTAAAGAGTGGGAAGGCCAACTGCTTCTATAGAAATTCCTTTGTAACCTTAGGTAGTTTTGGAACCATTCAAAAAATGGGGGTTAGATTTTATCGGCCCCATAGATCCTTCCTCTCAAGGGAAAGAATACATATTAGTTTGTACCGATTATCTGACGAAATGGGAAGAAGTTCAAGCTTTACAAGTTGCCAGAGAAGAGCAAGTTGCTGATTTTCTCTATAGTAAAATCTTTCTTAGATTTGGAGCCCCCCGAACTATCGTTACAAATCAGGGATCCCAATTTATGTTCAAAGTTCTCATGGCATTTATGGACCATTTTCAAGTAAGTCATAAGAAGTCATCCCCTTATCACCCTCAAGCAAATGGTCAAGTAGAGGTGACTAATAGGGAGTTAGAAAATATATTGACAAAAACGGTCTCTTCAAGAAGAAGAGATTGGGCCGGGAAATTTCCTGAATCCATTTGGGAATACAACCCAACAAAATCTACAACTGGATTTAGCCCCTATGAGGTTGTCTTTAGGAAGAAACCTCTTCTCCCTATTGAATTTGAACTCCAAACCCTACGTACAGCTATGGAGTTGGGTCTAGATCTGAAACGAGCTCAAATAGAACGAGTTTTATAGTTGAGTGAGTTGGATGAGCTTCATTTAGATGTTGTCCATCAAACCAAATTAGTTCAACATCAAGGTATGTGCAAGATCATCATGGAAAAAATAGGTCCTTAAGTGGCAAAAAATTCAAAAAAATCAGAGTTAGGCAACTTGACGTAAAAATTTGAATAAGTTATCGATATTATTTCAAAAATATGTAACAATAGAATATTTAGCAAATTGAATGTAGTTTCTAAACTACTAGGTTTTTTTTTTTCAAAATTCTATTTGGAAATTTTTGAAATTTCAATGTAGTAGTACTTAAATTTTAGGGAAAAAATAAGAAGGTGGTTGTCACGACCACCCTAACCTAATAAAATGATAATATTTTTTTCTAATATTTTAGAAATATGTAGAGGACTCATGTATGCATGTGGTATATTTTTGTAATTCTTTTCAAGTAAATAATTAATTATGAATTTTTATTACAAATTTAAAAATATAAAAACTCATGTATCGACCACCTTAACTTAGTCAAAACTTCATGAAATTCAAATTTTCTTTTCTTAATCCTATAGTATGTGAAGCATAGAATGTGATACATGTTTTGGATTCAAAAATGTGATATCGTTTGAAAGCTATAGATGTTTTCAATTAGTCTATCAATTAGGACTTTTAGTCGTAACTCAAATAGAAAATGAATAATAATTATTTATTAAATTCAAAGTAAAGCATAATTTATATTGGTGGAAAGCTGAGAATCTCCTTGAAAAACCCTTTTCATTTCATCAATTTTGGGTAAAAAAAAGTCGTCAGCGACATACCCTACAAATACCCATCATATCGCCACTTTTTGGCCCATCATGATCCTACACATACCCATCAACGGAAAGTTTGGCATGACAAACAAATTAAAGAGAGAAAGTTTCATAATGTTGACTGGACCTTGCTATTCGATTCAAGATATAAAGACCATAAAGGAAAACTCAGGACTCATTGGCTGGGGCCATATGAAATTTCTGAAGTCTTGTCAAACAGCACGGTTCAACTAAAACCCATTAATGGTGATTCACGAACCCTCTTGGTTAACGATCATCGCCTACATATCTACCATAATCCTGTTAACAAAGAAATGCAGGGAGAGATCCAATGCATTGACTCTGCCGAGGCAGAGTCTACCTGATTCAGTAAATACATTATCTAAAAAAAGAAAAAAATTGAAAAGTTGTAATAAAAAGACATGTGTACCAATTTTCTTTCAAAGAATTTTTCATTAGTCTTTATTTTATTCTCAGATTTAACATGTGTTTTCATTTTGCAGGACTTCTCATGAAGGAATAACAACTTCTGAACCACCTTTCTTCAATGCTTCGGAACTTGATGGTTTGAACGTCGATGCTTCGGAACTTGATGGTCCAGCTGTTCAATGCTCTAGAACCTGACAGTCTAAACGTCGATGCTCTAGAACCTCCTCTTCAGCTCACCAGTTTAGAAAGATGTTCCCATAGAATGATATAAAGCTCTTAAAGTTTGAGTTTATTGTGTCCACCACTTTTTCTTCTTTTTGGCTATATCTTTCAACGATGCTCCAGAACTTTCATTCGGTTGCTGCTCCGATTGCATCTTTCGACGATGCTCTGGAACTTTCATTTAGTTGCTGCTCCAGCTGCATCTTTCAACAATGCTCCAGAACTTTCATTTGGTTACTGCTCTAGCTGTATCTTTCGACGATGCTCCAAAACTTTCATTTGTTTATCATTCTGGATGCATCTTTCGGTGATGCTCCAGAACTTATCTACCTTCCTTGTTTTGAATGCATGCCTTCCGCGTGCTCCAGAACTGGTCAATTTCATGCACGTATTCTTTTGCGTGCTCTGGAACTTATTCATCTTTCATTCTGCCGCCTCTTTTTGAAAATTTCAAATTTTCTCCGCTGCTTTGATTATCATCCATCGGTACACACGCCTCCATTTTCTTTAAATTTTTTCTTTTTCCATAAAATCTGCCATAATAGCTTGTCTTCATTAATGACTTTGTCATCTGCAAGCTTCCTTATTCATGTCATAATAACTAAGTTGTCACCTCAGCCAATACCATTGCATTATCCTATCAAATCAATAAGGTACAAGATCTTCAAGCGATCATTGAATGTAAGTACAAATTTTTGATTTAAATAAGTAGTTATTTTTGAATAAAATATAATTGATTGGCATGAGTTTCCTTTCCCAATTTAGTAAATTGAGCCACTTGGTGATTAATTGCTAAGTATGGTACTCATTTTGTGGCTCTTCATGCAAATTGGAATTATTACATGGTAAGCTCTGGGAAACGGTAGAACAAACAATCTTAGTTTGATCATAGTCACAAAAATATCTGTGCACAAATTCTGGCATTATTGAAATTTTCAGTAGGGTGGTAGAGTCAAGACAAAAAATGGGCAGTACCAAGAAGAAATATGAGTTGGCTTCTGCAGAAAAATTGTTGGGGTTAAGTAACATTTCTCAGTTTTTTGAGGAAGTCAGGTGGGTGCATTTTATTAGGAAGTTTGAAGGATATAATGAAAATTTGGTGAACGCATTTGCAGAAAATTACTCTAATGGTCAGGTGACACTACATGGGAAGCGTTTTAAGGTGAGCCCAAAAATTATTTCTTCTCTTTCAGGGTTAGAAAATTCTAGCATTAGAATCTCAGAAACAACACAAATAACATATCAGAAATTATCAAAATTGTTTCTTAGACAAGGGGACCCTCATCCCATGACAGTTATTAGTACGAGGGGACAAAATAAGAGGTTTCAACGAGCTTCTATATTAGAACCCTAGGGAACTGTTTTTGCATGGATCATTAAGTATTTTACTTGTGAAGGCTAACTTACTACTATTGTAGGACCTGCATTCCGCATGTTAATACATTTGTGGCATGGGAAGGAAAACCCTACTCTTAGGGTTAATTTTCCTCATTTCTTGAATGATTCTGTTAATTCTTCAATAGAAAGATATAAAACTAGTTCAGGGCCACTAAAGCATCATGGGTTAATCCAATTAATTTGCAAATATCATTTCCATAACAAACCTAGAAGCAAATGGGAAATTTTTTTGGGGAAGTTGGATAAGTCTATACCAGGAAGGAAATTAGAATTAGGAGAATCTTAAAAACAAGTTGTTGCACCTTCCAGAGCAACTTCCCCCAAGGACCCTAAGGCTCCTGAAACCCATATTCCCACCATTCTTGGTGAGGAAGTGCCCGAATTTAAAAATGAGGAGTTTGAAACCCTAGGTCAGTCAGAAGATGTTGAAATAATAAATCCAAATGTAGATAGTAATCTTGTTAAGAAGAGGAAATGAATGACATTTTTTCCTTACCAAAATGCTCCAACAATTTTAACTTGTTAGGATACTCCTCCTTTAAGGCGAAGCAAAAGATTGGCCTCTGAATCTACAGAAACCCCAGTACAGAATAGAGGGAGTAGATCAAAATCCAAAAAGAAAAAGAAACCCTTGGAAATTGATGAGCAAATTCACCAACCTTCAGAGAAATAATTTTTTGTTGAAGAAGTTCATTCTCATTTGGTGTCTGAAGAAGAAGCCCTTGACCAAGAAAAATAGGGAATAGAAAAGGTACAATCTCCACTTCCTATGGAGATTGATGATAGTGTGTTAGGAAATTTTTCTCCTATGATCAACAAAGTTGTTGAAATAGTTGAAACTAAAAACATTAATGCAGAATTGGAAAAGTTGAAATTAGAAAATGAAGGGCTAAGGAATTAGTTACAGAAAAATAAGGAATATATGGAATCCCAACAAGAAGAATTAATGGTACATACTACTGTAATAAGTAAAAGGGAACAGGAAATTTAGGGTTTAAAATTGAAAGTATAGGAAAAAGATACATTTATTAGTGGATTGCAAATACAAATTCAAAGTTGTAATGAGGAAAACAGGGTGCATAGAGATGGTTTAAATAAAGACATTCAAGATTTAAAAGAAAATTTTATGCTTATGTTTTTAGCTTTTGAGGAAGAGAAGAAAAGATAGAAAGAAGAATTAAATGCTTCTCTAAGTAAAATTATGGAATTAGAGCAAGATTTGCAAGAAATCACAAGTAAACCAATGATGGAATCCAAAGAAGTTCAAACCGAACCAACGGTGACTAAATGGTTCCAAATTCAGATTCCTCCATTATTGATGAAATGGATGGAACGGTGTTATTTCCTGAGGAATGCATAGATTGAAAATAACAGATTAAAAATGGAAATGGTGTTATTAAAAGAAGCATTTCATAAAGTCTATAAGGGAAAACAAGATGTATGTCAGCTAGCAGAATTTCTTTTATCCTGTACAAGACCATCAAGATTATACTCAATGTTTTTGAATGAACAATGCTTTAGATAGAAATTACTCAGAATTTATAATGACCAGCCTCATGAACCTTATGACAAAGAATTTGTTAAGATATTTGCAGAATCAAAGCTTGAAGATCAAGACATAATCTATGAATTCTTTACTCATGATCTTCTATTAGAAAAGCATACTAATTTCTTTATTAATCCTTTTGTGGGAGAAGTGCAATTAAGATCTTTGTTGTCTACTATGTGGAATCAGATGCATTGGTAAGAGCGTAACAAGGAATACGCCCAAGCAGAGAAAAGTGTGGGACTTCAAATGAGATCTCCAAATAGTAGACCAACAGCTTTCAAGAAAATATTTGTAGCTATTCTATTAGATGAAAGAATGAAAGAAAGATATGATGAAATCTTACGAGCCTGTTATAATCATTTCATGAAGCAAGGGCATAAATTAGTTGGTAGGGCCTAGCATGCATGTGAAGAAAGATACACTCCATTGCCTGTATATTTACAGAAAAGAGAAGTGATCTCTCCTCTTAGCCTCAAATGGTCCTTCAAAAGAGTAGATTCCTTAGCCAAAGTATTGGAAGATCTTAGAACAAAGTGGATAGGGATGAGGTACATACCTCCCTTATTGCTTTGTCCAGCCCCTGCTTTCCATATTAATATAGATCAAGATGATAGATTTGTTAGTGAATGGAAAGAGGGAGTTGCTTTTCATAGAGGCTTTCACCATGCACCTGTAAACTTTGATGTAAGAGCAAGAGATTTGTATGATATTAGTGCAAAATATGAAGAGGGGAGCAGAGGACAGGGCCACAATTAAGGGGCAGGAGGACCTGCCAGGAATTAGGAAGGGGAGGAAATGATGAGGTAAAAATAACCTCATCATAATAATACCATCAAGACCTATTTTATATATCCAAATTCCTATCCTCTGCCAATTGATTAAATTTTAGGAGAAATAATTGCTTAGTTTTTAGTGAGAAATTGTATAAACTTTATTTCTTTTGATTTCTTGAAGTATTTTTCCAATACAAATTTAATGGGTTATTTTAAGTGTTTTGTAGATAATAATCGGTCATCAAGTTGCAGATTGAAGCATTCATCCAGCACGTGCTCTAGAACAGGTTGAAGGTGTACGTTGGAAATATGCTTCGAAACTTTAGGGTGATGGACTGAAGATATAGTTACTCTTTAAAAGTTTTAATTTTTGTTATGTTTTAAGTTAAAGACTTCATGGCTCGACTCGAGCCTCTTTAATGCTGTTGTAATGGATTTTAAAGATATACAAGTTATTCATAGATTTGTTTTAGATATTTTCAATGGTTATCCATACCATCTGAAATATAGCATTCAGTTAGAGTTTTTCTATAAAAGACGTAATCTCTAGAAGTAAAATATCTAGTGACAAAAGTAATGTTATACTATCAAAATATTTTCCGAAGTTATGAATAAAGAGATCGTTATCTAAAATTTTTGTGTTATGAGTTATGGAAGAATATTATGGTTGATTGAAGCACTTTCGAATTAGCTGTGTATGTGATTTGAGAATGTAGTAACCTGCGAGCTGGCCACTCGAGGGGAGATAGTTGGATATATAAGTGCTTTTATTTATGATACTTGTATTGCATGAATAGTCATTCAGTAGGGAATTATTAGGTTTATCATTGTAGAGTTTAAGTTCTGAAGTATTTGTTGTCTTTCACTTCCGTAGTTCCTTGTTATTAACTGTTGGAGTTTTTACTGATAAAGAAGATATTTTGTGAGTTGTTTATAAGTTTTTCTGCTTCCATAGTTTATCAACTTCTTAGTTTAATTGTTTTTGTACTTTCTAATCTAGTTATCATGCTTTCTAAATTAGTTTTCTTATGCTTTTTAGTTTAAATGTTTCTTTCTTATATTAATTGTTCTAAAAGTTAGAAAATCTAAGGGAGATACTCCGGACTTCTTCTATTGCAAATTTCCTTGAACACTACTCGGTCGACATATTGAATTTTATCTTCTAAAGTAATGGGACCTAACGACAGCCTATCAGTGGCAAGTTGATAGGTTGTTTGAAAGGCTATTGATATAAGGTCGATTGACATGTTTGTGAATGATCAAGAGTTTTATTTTGCATTTAAAAGTTTGTCGTTTCGATTTTGATTTTGCATTTGAAGCTTACTTTTGTTGATTGTAGTTGTTTCCTTGTTTGCCAAAGGGTGGAGTGTGATGATTTGTTTATTATGGATGAGATTATTCTTGAGTGAAGCGAAATCCAGTTGGATGGATTTTTCAAATATTTGGATGTTTTGATGTTTTTGAAATATTTTGAGG
This sequence comes from Sequoia sempervirens, assembly GCA_007258455.2. Classification (NCBI taxonomy): domain Eukaryota; kingdom Viridiplantae; phylum Streptophyta; class Pinopsida; order Cupressales; family Cupressaceae; genus Sequoia; species Sequoia sempervirens. The sequence continues at coordinate 809,524,304 of VDFB02270651.1, read as the reverse complement.
TTGTTTTTTAGGTTTTTCCAAGATTTTACAAATGTTTTAATTTTTAAATTTTCTAATGTTTTTGGTGTTTTATGAGATTTTATGAATGTTTTTAGATTTTGTGTCTCGGGGGCTTATCAAAGATTAGCCTTGCGTATGTTTAAGCTCAAAGACAATGTAGTTCAAATTTTTGACTTTGTGACTTATTTTGAGATTTTGATATGTTTTGGATGTTTTTGGATTTTCTTGGTTTTTTTAATGTTTTTGGATTTTCGCATGATTTTGATGATTTGGATATGGATATGTCTGATGATATCAGTTATCTGTTTTGGGATTTTGTTGAAAACCAAGCTAAGGTTGATTGATCAGATTGATGGATTGATGATGATAACATTGTTGAGGATACACAACAATGCAAGGATAGTGTTAAGCAACACAAGGGTTAGGATGGATATCCCAAGATGATGAGGGATTGATTAGATTTGATTGATTAGGATTTTGAAGCTTGATTTGGAACAAAATTATTTTTTGATGATTTGATGTGGCATTGACGTGCAAATTAGATGTGACTGATATTGATTGTTTGGATTGATGTTCGATGAAAGATAAATCTTGATAAGGAACATATTCTTGTCAAAATATTCCATGGGCTAGTGATTTCGATTCTTGCTCACAAGTGGTTTGACCAATTTGATTTTATGTTTGCCAATGTTTGGATCACCACATAAGTTGGAGGATATAGATCAAGATTTATTCCCGAAGCAAGATGTAAATGTATGCTCCCAGTGTCTAGCAATGTTTGAAATTTCATGGATGGATGCTTGGTTAGATGTATGGATGGATGGATGTGGTAAGCATGCAAAGGATGCCAAGGATTATCTTGTGATAAGATAAGGTGTTTGAACAAAGGAATGCTTCACGGCTCAAATAACGTTGGGTAGGATAGGATCAATGAAAATGACTCATGTCAAGATTTTTACCATAAGCAAGTGTAAAGTGTGCACCAAAGTTTTATCAAGGTTCATGGATGAATGGATTTATTATGGATGAGATGGATGGAATGTTGGATTTATTATGGATGAGATAAGATGCCTCCACCCGAAATGACACACACAGATGCTCGATTTTACACATGAAACCTATTTTCCAGGTTTTCATCATAGTACTTGTCCAAAGCGCCACCATAGTGGTTTTCACTGGAGGATGATTTTTTTCTTTACTATTTTCAATCCCTTTTTTTAGTTTTTTGGATTTTCATATTTTTTATTTTTTATTTTTTTTGAAAGATTTTAAGCTCATGTTGAACCACCTGGTGGTGTTGATGTAGATGATCCTATCATAATGTTCCATCGATATCCTTCCTGAAGAAGTTGTTTTTCCAAGATACGTGCACTTGAATACAACTTTTGAGATTCTAGATCTTCTTTGTTGATACTAGAGTTAACTTTGTCTTTGTGTGCACATCACAATAGAGTGCCTTCTAAATCCTTATGATGAAGGGTGGTTTCCAATACATGGTCAATGTGAGAATTGGATATCATGCATGGAGACGTGGATGGTGTTGTTTGTTTAGGAATAGAAGATGGATTGGTTGATAGTTTGGAACCTTTGACTCTCCAAACTTGGGAAGATGAGAAATAATGGGTGGATATGAAAATGTGCATGGAATTAGGACCAACTGCTTGATATACTTTGTGTGTTGCTTGAGAAGCCTAATTTTTCCTTTGTGGACATCTTTGACGGATACTTTTCCCATTTTTATTTTTCCCCATAGTTTCTTTAACTGATGGAGTTTGATAGGGATAATCTTTCTTTCTATTTGTTGGTATCCATGTGTATTTGATTTGTCCATTATGCTTCTCAGCTTCTTTTTCTTTGATAACATTTTTTGTGTTGTGATTCAAATCTTTCTTTTGATGTTGGTCCCAATTCATGGATGGGGTGATGGGTGGATGAAGATTCATGATGTGGTTGGTTGTAGTATTGACATTGATTTCATCATAAGGATTCTTCATGCTCCCTATGTTGACATTTTCTTGAGACATAGTTGCCCCCAATATTATAGAGGTATCACTGATATCTTTACATCCCTTCATTTTCAAATAACCAAGACCTTGATGCTTAGGATTGCCAATAAT
>VDFB02270651.1:809502639-809522087 GCA_007258455.2 Sequoia sempervirens | reverse complement strand
CCTTCTCAAACATGGAAAAACAACACAATGTTAGTCAATAAAGAAATCTAAACTAGTATTCCCCATGAGATTCATTTGAAGCATGATGAATAAGAAATGAAATAAAGAAAACAAGTGAAAGCAATCTAAATCCTATTCAATGCAAAAAAAATCTCAATACCATGGGGGAATTGGTGCTATTTTGATGTGGAAAATAGCCCTTTCCCAATTCCTTGCAAGCTTTGATGATCTTTGATGAAAATCTTCCATAACCTAGCTATGAAAGATGAAATGTGGATAAAAATGGATCAAAATGCCTAAGAGTGTGGAACCAAATGAGCATGGTGATCTTACATGGATTGTGGATGATCAAATACAATAGAGGAGACATCTATTTATAACAAAGAAGGATGGAGGATTGAAGAATAGGATGAATGTGGGATTAAAGATGGACCAATGGCATTGTGCCACTTGTCAAGATGCTAATGGAAGGAGGTTGAGCACATGTTGATCAATGTGCATGCATTTGAAATTTCAATTTGAAGAAGTGACATGTGTAAGAAGAGTTAAATGCCACTTGGCTCAAGGAAAAGGACATGCAAGAGGCTTTTAATTCCTTGTTGGATGTACAAACCCTTTCAGAGGGATTTTTCAAACTTGGAGAATATTCCCTTTTTGATGCCTTTTGAAAGTAAATAGAGATTTAATAAATCAATTAAAATTATTTTTATGAGCAAGTTACAAAATCTAGAGGATTTGATGGATTAAGATTAAGATATTAGTGGGATTTGATTAATTTAAGAAGAGATTAGGGTATGTGTGGGATCATAGAAAAAGCGGTATAAGTGGCAAAAAATCGGAAAAATCAGACTTAGGCAACTTGATGTAAAATTTGAATAAGTTATCTATATTATTTTAAAAATATGTAAGAATAAAATTTGTAGCAAATTGAATGTAGTTTCTAATCTACAAGGTTTGTTTAAAAAAAAATCTATTTGGGTGAAAATTTGAAATTTCAATCACGATGGTTCTTAAATTTCAAAGAAATATAAAGTAGGTGTTTGTTTGACCACCCTAACCACAATAAAATGGTAATATTTTTTATAATATTTTAGATATAAGTGGACTCATGTCCCAATGTGATATATTTTTTTGTATTTGTTGTTTCCAAATAAATAATTACTTATAATTTTTTTTATTACAAATTTTAAAAATATAAAAAATTTGTATGTCGAACCATACTTGGTGCAAAACTTCATGAAATTCAATTTTTCTTTTTTTAATCCTATAGTATACAAAGCATAGAGCATTAGAGGCATATTTTGGATTCAAAATGTGATATGGTTTGAGAAAGCTATAGATGTTTTTTCAATCAATCTATCAATGGGGACTTTAGTCATAATTTGAATAAAAATGAATAATAATTACTTATTAAATTCAAAGTAAAGCATAATTTATATTGGTGGAAAGCTAGAGGTATCTCTTTAAAATACTTTTAAGTTTCATCAATTTTGGGTAAGGAAAAGTGTCAACCACATACCCATCATATTGCCACTTTTGGCCCATCATGATCCACGACATACCCATTAGTTGATTTGACCACTTTGACTTAGACTTTTGGATTGAAATAAATTAAAATGAGAGGAAAATGATTTAGACTTAATTAAATAAAGATTTGATTTAATTAATTAAAAGAAGATGATGTTAGATTAAATTAAATAAAGATTAATTTATTTAATTTAATAGAAAGACTTTAGAGCTTAATTAAATAAAGTGAATTATTTAATTAAAAGAGAGACTATAAGATTAATTAAATAAAATGATTTATTTAATCAATAGGAGATGATAACTTTATTAGATAAAATTGATTTATTTAATCAAATAAAGATTATTTGATTAAATGGTTAGCAAAGGAGATTATTCAGGATGAACTGGTGTTAGTAAAATCAGGATCAGGTGTATAGAATCAATCAATATATTTTATGTGTCTACAGTTCATAATAAACTTCATCAAAGTTTGTTTTGTAATTTGTTTCTTCTTCTAAAGTGGTTGAAGTGGATGCTTTCAAATTTTGTGTTGACATTACCGCTTTTTCTTTTCCCTTTTCAGACTCTTTTGTTGTGATCTTGTATTCACCCATGAATGCTAGTGTGAAATCTAAGGAATCCAAATCATCTTCCAAAAACTTCGTGACTTCTTCAATATTCTTATCTTTTTCTTTTTCTTGTGTGATTTCAACTTTTGAAGTTGGTATCAATATTTTCACAAGGCTTTGTTTATCATTTTAAGTGTGCAAACAACTTTCAGGTTCAAGGTCCACCCTGAATGTGTAAACTTTATTGTTTTAAGCATACTTCATTAAACGATGAATTGTTGAATGAACCACCTACATTTCATGAATCTATGGTCTTCCTAAAAGAAGATTATTTGAAAGATTGTGAGGAATAACATGGATAGTAGTTTGCAATGTAGCATTCCCAATGAACAAGTAATGTAATCATGCCAAGTGGTTGTTTTCCTATGTTCTCAAATCCATGAATGGACAAGGAGTCAAGTCAATCTTACTCTTATCAATTACAAGCTTGTCCAAAAGGTTCACACTACACACATTAAGGGTTGAGCCATTGTCAAAAAGGGTTCTCTTTATCACCATCCTATTAATAAAAGCTACTATCATGAAAGATTCATATTGTTTTTATACTTCCAAAGGAGGGAGCTCACTTTGGTGGAAAACAATGTCTTCATTCATTCATTGAATTAGGGCTACTATATCATTCAGGTTCGCACTAGGGGGAACCACAACTTGTTGTAAAGCACTTTGAATCATGTTATGATAATGAGGGGAGGCTTGAATAAGATACCATAAGGATATCTTAGCAGGAGTATTCTTAAGTTGTTCAACAAGATCATACTCCTTTCCACTTTGTAAAGGAAAACAAGGAGAACTAGGCAAGATAGATTGAGGCAATGGTAATGAAGTAGGAGTGATTTGTTGTTGCCTATTGTTCCTTGTATTATATGTGTGAGAAACGGTATTGTAACTCAATTGTTGTAAAACATTGTGTTGAGGTGGTCTTAGGATAAGCACGGGTTTGTTTTGAACTTGTGGTTGTTGTGAGGGTGGATGGAGGATAAGTTAAGGCTTAGGTGGTCCACTAATTAAATGATTTGTAGGAGGTCTAAAAATTAGAGGACTTGAGGGAGTTCTAATATTCATAACCTCAACAAACTTATCCTTATTTTCATGATCTCTTAGTGAAGGAGATTCTAATGTCACTTCATCATCTTCATCTATGGAAGCCACATTACTATTGTTTAAAAGACATGTATCAATGTTGTCATTTTCTTGCACCATTATATATTCCCTAGTAGGAGAGCTTTTAGGAGAGCAAAAAAATATATGTTCATGACATTCAATGGTTGGTTCTTCTAAAATAACTTCATCACAAGCCAAGGAGTCATCAATGGTTGGATTTTATTGCTTATCAATGATGAAATTATCTTGTATCAAATCATTCTCACAAATAGGAAAAGTGATCTTAGGGGATGTGTCAATGGTATCATCCTTGTATCCAACAATGTCTTCCCAAGTGGGAGAGGTAGGGGAAGAGAGACAAGCATGATTCTCATAACTCTCATTGATTGGATCTTCTAGTTACACCAAAATATCTTCTTCACAAATAAGAGAGATATTGGGAGAAGACCAAATTTCATTGTCATGATTGTCCACTATTGTATTCTATTTTGTTAAAACATTCTCAAAGTCAAATGGATGAACTTTTTCTTGGTATGCTTAGAAAGATAAGATACTAACATTGTGTGGAAAAAAAATGTAATGTAATTTTATCCACCTTATGCAATGCTTCAAGAATGTAAACAATGTATACCCAAAAATGAAAAGTACTTTTATCCAACTTATGCAAAGCTTCAAGAATGTAAACAAAGTGTATCCAAAAATGAAAAGTAATTTTATCCAACTTATGCAAAGCTTCATGAATGTAAACATTGTGTATGAAAAAGTGAAAAGTACTTTTATCCATATTATGCAAAGCTTCAAGAATGTAAACATTTTCAGATATGATGATTTTTGCTACTAAAATGATTTTAGAATGATTTAAAAATGACTACACTAAATGGATGTTTAGACCTAGATGCATAAAACAGAAATTCCTAAAACTTTCCAGAATGGTACTGTAGGTTACCAACAATCCTAGGAAGTGAAGAAAATCACAAAAAAGCTTAGAAAAGTTGGTTTTGTAGGCCTCCAAGGACTCATTCACCCAAGGGTGAATGTGTCCCAATATAGAGTTTTTAAAATTGAAAAATGCAATTTCTGAGTGATTAGATATGTTCTTTGTTCAAAGTTTTAGACTGTAACTTATGTAGCAGAATTTTCCAAAACTTTATGTTTAAATGCAAGCGCAGTGAAGGAAAAATGATGAATTATATGACACTTTTTGAAATGCAATTTTGATCCAATTTTTGAATATGAATGATGAAAAGTACGCTAATATGCAAACACTATGCAAAATCACCATGATATTATGCAATTTGTTATGAATTTTCAGATTTAAAATGAATGCAAAATGCAAGTGTACTCCTAAAATGCAATGCAAATTTATGCCAAATTTAGAAACCCTAAATGCAATGAATTAATTCAAAATATAGATAATTCAAAATCTAGATCTAGGGTTTGAATGCACTCCAAATCAGAAATTAGAATGTTCAAAAGTCAGGTTCACCATAATGAACATAGGAAAATGGGTTCACCAAAATGGAATAATGGAAAATATGGGGTATGATGGACCTATTTCTCTAATTTCATTTAGGAAATGAGATCCACACAATGAATGGACTGTCAACCCAATAGGTGAGTCAAATCAAGGTGTAAATCTATTGATTTCTTTTTTTTTGCAAGGATGAGGGTCCTGGTTAAATAACACTTTGGGGAGAAAGATTAAAAATAGCAAACAAACTCCAAAATGTAACCTAAAACTTGAATTCAATAGATTATGCTAAATTTTGATGGAACCAAAAATCAAAATGCAGATCTGAGAAGGGGAAAATGATGTGTACCAATCACCAAAAGTGTTTTTTCAAAGCTTACTAAAGACTCATTTTCCCTATGGCAAATGGGTCTTGGCTAGGGCTCTGCAAAAATGGTTTTTGGGTTCTCTTATATTGTGTCTACACTCCAAATCCATGATTTTCACTGTCAGAGAACTAGAAATAAATCCTATGGGTGAGTTTCCCTGAAATTGCAAGAATGGTGACAACTTTGACAACTTTGCAATTTTTCTCTTCAAGAGATCTTCCACCTAAAATCTGCAAACACAAATCAAGAGGGACAAATGTTTTATTGTTGGTGAATGGGTTTTTGCCTTGGTCAAACCCTGTTTTGGTAATCAAACCTTATAATGAAACAAAATAGCATGAAAGGAATGATGAATGAACAACTCTATGTAACATATCACCAAACCATTGGATGAACCTTGATAATGGAGGTTTGCAACTTGCATGAAATAGCTTCAATGGATGTGGATATTGACACTTGAATCTTTCTTCGAATCTTTTCTTGAAATGTTTCCTTGAATGTTTAATTGAATCACGAAACCTACATCACCATATTAGTCCAAAAACATGCATGACTCCACATAACTTTGACATGAGGAATGGATCTTGAATGCTGAAACAAATGATGAAGAAATCCTCTCGTGAATACTCTTAGACAATAATCTTGGCTCTTGTAATTGATCTCTCAAAAAAATTATCTTGAAACTTAGACTTGATTTGATGAAATATCCTTATATTTATATTAATTTATCCTTAATTCAAATTTCACAAGCCGACATTGAAATATAGATTTGAAAATGTTAAAATACCACCAAAAACATAATTTAAATTAGGGACCTAGGTCTATGTGAGGACCCATTTTCCTATGGGTGAATGGGTCCTAGGACACACATTGCTCAATGAGAAGTGTTATGTTATGTCATTAATGAATATCGGGTTTTCCTCTTCAAAAATTACAATTAGTTAAGCTTGGATTTGAATTAAAGGGGCCAATTAAAGAAAATTAACCTTGATTAATTAATAAATTCCTAAATAAGTGTGAAAATATAAATAAATACACTTTACAACACCACATTACGGCACAATTAAGTCCATTTTAATTAATAAGGCCATATTAACACACTAAATTAAGGCATCATTTAGTTCATTTTAATATTATTAATTCACAAATTAAGTGTGAAAAAGGGATACTTTTTCCTACACTACTAAAATATATTTAGAATCTACACACAAATTGTCACAAATCACTAGTTTGCATCATATTCAAGTTCTTAATGGTTTAGCTATTATAGGTCTCAAAAGGTGGAGATTTAGATTTAAAAGTTGATATAAATATCCATCTTGGCCAAAAAGTGAGACATAGTATTGTGATTTGACCCCCTTGCAAGTCACAATCATAAAATAAAATGAAAGAACCCTAATTGCATTGTCACTACTAGATGTGGTAGGGTTACTTTCCCAAGAGAATCCACTTCATCCTCCTAAATCTCCCAACATAATCTTAGAATATCTAGGGAAAACTACAATGCAAAATATCCATCTTGGAACTCCTTAAATCATCCCCTATTCATAGAGAAATATTGGATTGAGCATTGCAAGAATCACAAACTCCCAATGACATAGACCTTGGAAAATTCCAACCACTTGTTGGTCACCTTTCCACTATTTACCAAATTTTTTATCCAAAAAACATGCCTCCAATCAACCCATCCCATAATAAATATTTGTAACACATTGAAGTCCACATAGAAAAACACAAAGTAAAATGATTCTTGCTTGATAATGGGTCTTCCTTAAATTTAGGAACCTTTAAGTTGATTAAAAATTTAGGATATTCAGCTATATATTTAGTGGCTCAAGCAATCACCATTAAAGCATATGAAAATGAAAAGTGAGATTTAGAAGGTACTATATTTTCCTATACAAGTGGGCCTACCATTGCAATACACTACTTTCCATGTCATTGATCTTGATCTTCCATACAATATTCTCCTTAGCCACCTATGTCTCCATGACATGCAATTCATTCCTTCCACCTATCACCAATGTGTTAAATTCCCACACAATGGCATTAAATTCATAATTTATTCTAATCCACATCCCTTTGAATATTATCAGTTTTTGGAAGCTTCTTATCAAAATCATCATTGTCCAAGTATTGACGGTGCGACTTCCAATGCAAATTATAAATCATCTTATATCAACCCCAACACTTTAGCCTCTTCACCCATTCCATCCACCATTCTTGATCCTAAGGTAAAGATCACTGGAAAAGGTTGTGGAGAATATGAGATGTATGTTTCCTTCCACATCGGTACAATGCCTCTTTCTCTCCACTCATATGGTTGACCCTCCCAACAAAAGTCTTAGCATGCACCAAGTATTAAGGAGTATGGATCCATCATCTTTTAGTTACCAATAACATTAGAAGATGAGAAAATCAAAGATGATGTAAATCAATGGTTGTACAAGGAAGAATCAATTATAAAAGAGGTTCTTCTTAAGCATTTTTGAGAAAAAAATCCTATTCATCTTCATATGAGTCAAAACATGAATTATTAAGAAAAATTATTAGGCCTCAATAAGAAAGTAATTAGGTAACTCATTATTCCTCCAACCTATCCTAATCAAAGAGAAATTGGATATATATCTCCTCAAGTACAATATACTAAATCATTAAACATCTACACTGATGATGAGGTAACTTCCAATGATGCAAAAAATGTCACTAATAACATTATCATAGCATCTTTAAATGATTTGGATATCTCCCCAACTTTAACTAATGACACTATCCTTACCATCAACCTCCCATTGCACTATCTAAACTTATAGATTGGGAACAACAAGGCTTCACAACCCTCAATGTATTTCAGAATGATGAGGGCTTCCATGAATTCATGGAGTTTTGTGATGGCATCCATCTTGGAAACCATACATCATTATTTGTCTAAAAAATGAATGATGATACAATACATACTTTGGAGAATATGAGTCCCTTAGTTACAAAATTTTAAAAAAAAAAACTCCTAGTGATGGCCTCTTCACAACACTGTTTGATCTAGAAAAAGTAAAAATAAAGGATGCATATTTATGTGCAAATCTCCTTGAGGAACCAAAATATGTGAAACTAAACCTTATCCTTATGGATTCTCAAAGGATAAAAAGATCTATAATATTGATCAAAGATACCAAAGAGATCAATTTGAGCGCAGAGGAAAAACCAGAAAACACATATATAGTAACCACTGTCTCATCTAAAGAATGAAAAATTATCACAAGTATCTTACACAAGGGGTGTAATAACTTTGCATGGTATTATACTGACATGCCTAGAATAGATCCATGATTGATGCTCAATCATCTCTAGTGGTGTGTCCTAATGTGAAACCCATCAAGCAAAAGTTAAGAAAAATGTGCCCTCAAATCACCATCTTAGTTAAAGAACCACAAAATATTCATGAGGTGGGTTTCATTCATCCAATTGATTATCTAGAATGGGTATCCAATGTTGTACTATTTTCTAGGATAATTGGGGGCATCCATGTTTTCACAAACTTTGGATAGCTTAACAAAGCTTTCTCTAAGGATGAATTTCCTTTGCAAAATGTTGATATCAATATGGATTTTATATAGCTAGACATGCAATGTTATCCCTCACAGATGGATTTCAAGATATAATCAAATAAAAATAATTGTAGAGGATCAACAAAAAACAACTTTTATCACACCATGGTGAACTTTCTACTATCAAGTTATGCCTTTTGGTCTAAAAATGTAGGATCTACATACCAAAAACCTATAATAGTCACATTCCATGATCTCTTTCATGACATCATAAAATATTAAGTGGATGATCTCTTAGGAAATTCAAAGACAAGAGAAGTACATACCCATATTATTTAATATATTATTGATCATCTCCAGTAGTATTAGTTATGAATTAATCATAAGAAGTGTTTCTTTGGTGTCAATTCTAGAATTATTTTAGGCTTCATCATCTTACACAAATGGATTGAGGTAGATCCAAAAAAGGTCAAATCTATCATAATAATTTCTCCGCCCAAGACACGATAAATTGTGTATCCTCCAAGGTAAGATTCAAACCATTTGAAAATTTATTGTATAACTTGTAGACAAGTGTCAACCCTTTTCTCATTTACTTTATAAGAATGACACATTTCAATGGGATAGTTCTTGTTAGCACAATTTTGACCAAATCAAGAATCATATAGCATCACCACCTATACCCATGCCTCCTATTCTAGGTAAACCCATTTTGTTATATATATTTGTAACATAAGTGGCATTGGGGGCACTTCCAACAAAACAAGATGAAACTTGAAAGAAAAGAGACATATACTACATTAGTCACACTTTGGTGGGGGATGAGATTTACACTCATATGGAAAAACTATGTTTAGTTTTGGTCATTAGCTCTCAAAAGCTTTGTTACTAAATGTTTAGTCACCAAATAAATCTCATTTTTAAAGCAAACCCACTCAAATATCTTCTCTCAAGGACTTCTCTCATAATACATATGGCTATGTGGGTCACATTACTCAATGAATTTGATATTTAGTGTGTGGATAGGATAGCCATTAAAGGTCAAGTAGTTGCAGATCAGTTACCAAAGACTCCCTTAATAGGTACATGTCCATTGATGAAATTTTTTCCTAATGAGTCAATCTTCATGGTTAATGAAGAACTACTATAGAAGCTATACTTTGATGGATCCTATACACAACATGGTTCAAGAGTAGGAATCCTTTTCATCACCCTATAAGGTGAATTCATCCCAAAATATTTCATATTGGAAATTTCTTGCACCAACAACATGGTAGAGTATGAGGCCTTGATTACTAGATTAAAAATGGTTGTCCAATGGAACCTCACTCAAGTACAAGTCTGTGGAGACTCCCAACTTATCATCAAGCAAGTCAACAATGAATATCAAACAAAAGGTGATAAGATTCTCCCTTATAAGCATATGATTGACATCTTCAAAAAATAATTTACTCGTATCTAGTTTGAATAGGTTCCCCACCCTAACAACAAAGTTGGTGATACTATGACCACCATTGTATCTTTACTAGACATGCCACAAGATAGTCAAAGGTGTGAATTTCTAGTGGAGTAACTCCTAATGCTAGATTATGATGTACTTGATTATGAGATGGTGTGTAATATTATTGGTCCCAAATCCATTTGGTGCCATGACATACACACTTATCTTCATGATCAAACCCTTCACCCATTATTACATGCAACCAATTCAAGACTTTCACCCAACATACATCCTATTATACCCTCTTAGGATATACACTTTATTGTCGAGGTTATGATAGCTCTTTATTATGATTTTTAAGCATGGCGTAAGACCACCTCACATTATGGGAGATACATGATGGTATTTGTGGAGCACATACTAGTGGAATGATATTGGATAAAAATATTCTCAAGACAAGATACTAGTGGCCTACTATGGAGCATGATGCATGTCAATATGTCAAGAGATGTTTAGTATTCCAACAACATGGAAATATTATTATTGTACCATCACAAGCATTGAAACCTATTACATCCCCTTGGACCTTTTCTCAATGAATCCTTGAATTAGTTGGTAATATTCATCCCTCTTCCTCTAATGGACACAAACTTATCATCACTAACATGGAGTATTTTATGAAGTAGGTAGAAGCCATCCCCCTCACCTTCATCACATGAACCCAAATATCCAAATTCATTCTCTACCATATTATCTAATGTTATGGTATTTCCTCCATCGTCATCACCAACAATGGTAGACCATTCAAAAACCATGAATTTCAAACTCTTTACGAATGCTTACATATCCAACACCATTTTTCTACCCCCTATTACCCAAAATATAATGGCCAAGTTGATACTTGACTAATAAAACCTTATGAAAAATCTTGAAGACAGTTTCCAATAATAGTGTTCATGATTGGCACCTCCACTTAATCTTACCCTATGTGCATATCATACTAGCATTCACACACCTACTAGAGCCACTCCATATTCCCTCATATTTTCAATCAAGGCTATCTTACCAATTGAAGTTAAACTCCCATAATTGTGTGTCTCCTTGAAGAACTTTATCAATGATGAGGAGTATTAGGTTGCACACTTGCATCAATTAAGGGTCCTAGATGAATGACACCTCAATACCTTCAATCTTCTTCATGCATATCAAAATCAACTTCATAGAAGCTATAATACGAATATCAAGCCTAGATAATTCCAATTTGGTGACCTTGTGCTCAAAGAGAATTAGAATAATCTACAAAATAGAGAAAAGAAAGGGAAATTTTATTTGGTCCCTATGTAATTAAAACTATCGATCTAGTGCATATCAGTTGCATACACCAAATGGTCAACCTTTGGATGAACCACTCAACACTATCCCCCTCAAGCAATTCTATGCCTAAATCCACTCTATATCCCACATTCAAAAATTAGAAAAAATACCAAAAAAAAATCCAAAAAAGTTGTAAAGATAAATATTTCATTCTATGGTGAAAACCACTTTTTTTGGTACCTTGGACAAGTACCATGGTGAATACCTAGCAAACAGGAACCATGTGTGGTAGAAAAATCCATTATCTTTCTACTCATCACACTAATCTTGTGTCATCCATTACCATCCCATTACCCTACTACCATTGTCCCATATCCTACTATTGTTTTACATCCTTTCCATCCCACCATCATTTTGTGATTAGGATAATATCCCATATCTAAGCTTCATGCATGAATTTATGAACATATCCTACTAGTTGGGCTACACGTGGTTATAATATTCACACAAATTTCAAGATAAAAACATAACCAACATCCCTTGTATACATTATAAATAGTGTTGTCCCAACCATCACCATCTAGGTTCATCAATGTTTAAAAGTGTTTATAGGTCCCATACTTTATTTTTTCCATGATATCAAGATCTCCCCACAAGACAATACTTCAACATGATCCAATAGTCTTTTTGGTTTCATCTACCTTGGTCATATTGTGCATCTTAAGTTTTACCAACCCATCCTTTGCTTTGGAGGGTATATCATTCCTCAAATTAGGAAACATCTACCCATCCACAATCTTTTGGAAAAAAGGTAAGCAAGATGTATGTCACTTTTATGGTTGTTTTGGATTTTTTATCTTTCTTTTGGCTCCCTACTTTACCTACTCAAGGTTACCATGATCCTTAATATCATGACATGCTTTGATTGGTGAAACTAGGGACAAGTTCTTGAATTTTTGTGTCATTTTTGTATGGTTATCCTATGTTGTACCCACCAAGGACCATCAATACCTTATGTTATGTTGGGGCATTCCTTTTCTTTATGGTTTTCAACATTGTATCCACCAAGGCCCCCTATGACCTTGTCCTTGTGAGATATTGGATTAATTTTTTTAATTTGTTGAGTCAATCATATGTACATGATGCATCAATCACCTTGTTTTTTATACCTTGGTGCATAGTACCTCATTCTATATAAAATTAATTTCTCACAAAATTTTAGTCAATTATTGCATTAAAAATTCCCCACCTTAATCCCCCCATCCATTTATCTAATTTGTTGTTTTGTCCTTGCTTAATTTTTTTATCCCATGTGTGTTTGATTCTCCCCACCCATCTTTCTTATTTTATTGATGTACCATGGAATGACACCTACATCCACATATCAGTATATGTCATCTCATCCATCATACACCATTGCATTATCCATTAGGTTCATTTTAGGTTAATATAGATTTGTTAGTCTAAGCATCTTTTACCATCCATCATGTAAGTATTGCATTATCATCAGGTTCATTTTAGGTTAATATAGATTTGTTAGTCTAAGCATCTTCTATCATCCATCATAATCATTGTATTATCAATAGGTTCATTTTAGGTTAATATAGATTTGTTAGTCTAAGAATCTTCTATCATCCATCATAATTATTGCATTATCATTAGGATAATTTTAGGTTAACATAGATTTTTTAGTCTAAGAATTCATCATAAATAATTTCATTAGGTTCATTTTAATTAATCCCCACATATACGTAATCATCATAATAAACATTTAATACATACATCATGTATTGATAAACATCATCATAATCATCACATACATCAAACATCCATCAACATACATAAACCTATACATAATCATTATAAACATACATCGATATTGGCATCAACTTTGCGTATAATCATCATTAGAACAATAGACATAATCATAAGTATAAACCATCACATGCATAATCATACATCATATCCATCGTAAACATCCATAATCATCACATGTATAATCCATATATCAAAAAATAATAGTGTCCATGTCAAACGTATAAAGTATCCTCAAATACATGTATACATCAACATGTCATAAGTGCATTGGCTCTAAAGAGCATAAATATATGCATACACAAAAAATGTGCCCTCTAGAATATATCAAAATGTCTCTATTTTTCCATTTGGCTAGATACTACTACCTCCCTCTGACTTTTCTAAAGATCTTGGCACTCCCCCTACCCCTAGTGGTGGTGGTGATGGTGGTCCCATGGCCATTGACCCTAACCTCATCCAACTTGATCTCATTGAACTTGACCTCCCTAAGCGATTGCTCTTTGTGAAGCCCATTTCCCTCTGTCCTACTAGAACTACACTGCCATTTATAATGTTGTAATACCCATTTTCAAAGCCTCCTTTCAAGCCCACACCACCTCAACTACCATTTGTGATACCCCATGAAGACCTACCATACAATTGCTAGTATCCCTCTCTACCTCATTCACACCACATCCAGATTTACCCTTTATAATCACGTAAATAACCCATTCCTATCCAACTTCCATAGATCCCACACTAGCACCAAGTTTTCCTTCTCTATGTGTAGAGTGTCCTTGTCTCCATGGATCCTATTCCTCTCCACTCTCAGGGAATCCACCTCACTCAGTGTCCTAGTCAACCACTCCCCCAACTCCCCTTATTACCTCCTAGCTCTCCTCCCTATCATGGTGTATGTTCCTACATCTATCTATATGCTTCTTCCTCTCCACCTCCCTCTAATCCCCCCTCTTGCATCTACTTTGGAGATCCCTATACCAGGATGTACTCCTCCATATCATTCAATCTCTTTGAGATCAATGATCCTAAATTGATGTTGCTACTACTCTCACTTCTACTCTCCTCCACCTCCACCTATACTAGATCTCCTCTACCACCACCTCCTCATCTCCACCCCCTCTCCCTCTATCTCTACCTCTACCCCTCCCACCATCCCTACCACTATGTTTTCCTCCTCCTATCCCCCCATCTCATCCTCCTACCACTTCTCCTCCTCCCAATGCTCTCCCTCACCTCTTAACCTCCTACACAACCACCTAAATCCTCCCCACCATGCCTCCTCTCCATGGCAACATGAATTACCCTAGCTATTGTCCCCTCCACCATTCCCTATATTTTGTTGTAGTCCTTGGTTCATCAACCCTCGCATGGGGATCCCATATCACCTCTGCTATCTCCCTCCAAGCTTGTCTCACCTCATGCATATCCACTTGTGGATTCCAATCCCCCACCTCTCATGTCACTCATACAAAACCATGTGGCCTCATTATCACATCATGTATGATCTCAAACTATCCCATGACCCTATCAAGCATGTACCTTTCAATTAAATAGTTGTAACAATTGATAAAATAATAGGTTTTCAACATGTATGAGTGCATCCTCACATCCTCTTGTCATCATCTATCCTCTCTATATAGTTTCCAAGTAATATCCCCTAGTTGCAACTCATCCAATGACTACCACGAGTAATCTATACTACCCACCTTTTGATAGTGTAGCACCCCA
This sequence comes from Sequoia sempervirens, assembly GCA_007258455.2. Classification (NCBI taxonomy): domain Eukaryota; kingdom Viridiplantae; phylum Streptophyta; class Pinopsida; order Cupressales; family Cupressaceae; genus Sequoia; species Sequoia sempervirens. The sequence continues at coordinate 809,507,166 of VDFB02270651.1, read as the reverse complement.
TCCCAACTTAACATAATGGGCTCCTCGACATCCCATATCACTTGATCCCCCATTGATTTGCACACTGCAATGTGCTCTGAAGCCCACACTTGTAGGAACATCATGTTCCCTAGATACTCACTCGTCTATGAAACACCATATGTAGGTCCTTGTATAGATGTGCCAACATGTAGGCCCTTCATGCAAGTATCCTCCTATTCTCTAACATATTTTCCATGTCGTCAACTAATCATAGCAATTTGAAGGTCCTCCCACTCTTTTTAGGTAACTTAGAATGTTATTAACAAGAGTAACAATCACTAGTGCTATATCTAACACCAATCCTCTATAGCTATTGATGTACAACTATCGTCATATGTGTATTAGGTCTGCCCTCCCAAATTGTTGAGTCAATAGAACATCCACCCCCCTCCTAGTCATATAAACTAGTTGTGTCCTGATGGGAAGCCTCGAGATCCTCCATACATCCTCCAACATCACTATAATTTCCTCAATAAGGAGATGAAAAGTGCTAGTCTTGCTCTCCCACCACTTTGCTAGGGTCGTCATGGTCATGTGTGCTCAGATGGTTAAAATTTGAGTCAAACTATCTGAGCACACATAGTATAATCCACATGCTCTCAATATATCTCAATCCACGTTCTAGAATCCATCTATCAGTTGTAGCACCGCTAATCTCCTCTCTTGTGTAATAATCAACCTTAGTCGAGCACTTGCACATCACAACCCTTCATCAACCTAACATTAGGAAAACATTAAAAAAATTCTTTACCCTCTCATATTTTCCTCACTTTTCCTCCTTGACGGGTTCACCAAAACATAGAGCTAATCTGCCCTTCCTTAAGCATACTCATTGAATACATGGATCAAATGTTTTCCCCCAACCATTTGTTGATTTTTGATGCATTTGCTGAAAATCTAGAAAAATTTCCAAAGCGCTCCACATTTGTCACATTTTTGGTGGATTCACCAATCCCTAAATGCACCCACCAAATTGCAATTGGTGGATGCATTCGACAAATTTTTCTCCCCTCATTTAATACCCCTAAAACTACCTCTAAATGAAGGTTTCAAGGCATGTACCCATTTAAGCACTCCCTTTGGTACCCATTTAATCCACCATTAAATGCTAGTAGGGATAGAGGTAGAGTTGCAATTTGTAAAAATAATAAATTTATCTTGGACTTCAAAATGTTTGTGTGATAATCAATATGCAAAATTGGGGCTTGAGTTACAAAAATGAAAAAATGCTTGAAAACCCACATCTCTATCAAAAGAAAAGGGAGAGACCAAACAACATGCCAAAATGTGATTAAGGTGCATATGAAATGCATAAACATGAGGAAAACCATAAGTGGGTTTGCAAAAACAAGAACTAGGGATTTTTTAAACAAATTTAAGCATTTTAACTCAAAGCAGACTTAGGTTTCACTTATATATCAATATGAATAATAAATCAATCACAAAGGGCCTAAGAATACTTGGGATCCTGTGATAGACAACCAATTTTTGTAAAGAAATAAATATAATAATGTGAAAACCCTAGCTTAACTTTGAGAAAGAAAACTTCATTTTTATATAAATGTTTGAGTGTGATGAACATGAGAAATCAATTGATAAAAATGAGTTGAATATAAGAGCAAATAATATTTGTAGTTTATAGGATGCAAATAAGAGGAAAAGCTTCAGTTATGAAAACAAATAGTTGAAAATGATAAGGTAGTGTAGATAAAATGAACTTCACACACATTTGAGAAAATACATTAAACGCTCATGGATTGGGTAGAGTAGAAGTCAAATGTAGTGCAAAAATTGTAAACATGTTTTAGATTCCAAAGAGGTAAAAGCGTCAATTGTAAAAATAAATAGTTGAAAATGATGACAAGGTAATGTAGTTAAAATGGACTTCACACACATGTGAAAATACATTAAATGCTCCATGATAGGGTGGAGCAAAAATCAAATGCATTTGTGTAAAAATTGCAAACTTGTTTTGGACTTCCAAAACTCTGCTTTAGTAAAATGTTGGAGATATGAATCACATTTAAAAAATTTGTCAAAAATTGAAATTTGAAACATAATTTTCAAATTTTATTTATTTGTTCAAAAATTCCAAACTTTTTAGACCAGAGCTACCCCTCTATAAACTACAAAATGCTTTGGTAAACTTTTTCATGGATCGTGATGTTGATAATACATCCCACTAATGAGGATGGTGGGTGACTAGACCCTCGTGGACCTCTTGTCTACAATAGAATGCTTTAGTCAATTGAGCTTAGCCCAATCAGCCTCCAAAACTTTGCTTAATTACACTAATAGAATAATATAATTTTAGCAATATTGTTATTTTTTATTTTATTGAAAACAATCGATGTTTTACAAAAAACAACAACTCAAACCACTAAAATAATTTAGTGGACTTGAAAACTATGAAAAACCCTATAGTATTTTTTTTTTTTTTTTTGTGGGAGGTGGAAGTTGGAAATACAATTAACAAAAATTACATATTTGCTTGATAACTCCAATTATGAATGAAATATCAAAAACTTAAAATAATAAAAATATTTTATGTTAATGTAGGCTTAAGAGAATGCCTCATGTGGGCTTAAAAGGATCTGAAGAATTCCTAAGATCAGTAAAGTATCTCTAACTGAAGAAGAAAAAGATAGTTTGAATTTGACGAAAAAGGCTTCTTATATTATATGAATGATCCATTTGAATTGAACAAAGACTCATAGATCCTCAAATTTGTCTTTTTAGTACCCATTTCAGCTCAATACAAATCAATATTATAAGGAAATGCAAGTTTTTTACTATAAGCAAATATATAAAATGTTTGATTTAATGCATGTATGTTTTTTCCAATCAAAGTCAGTCATCCCATGACTTTGTATTTGGTCTTAGCTTATTTTTCAATTTTGCTAATTATTACATTATTTAGGGTTTGAATCAGCTTGAATGAATGAATGAAGACTTTTAATAATGAGATCAAACAGTCTATGGAATCCATGAACACTACAACAACCTGAAACAGAAACCACCGCCCAACAATTACTTGATCTTCCTTTCCTTTTCCATTTGAATTAAAGAACATGGTTTTAATCAGTACACAGTTTTAGTCATTAAATTTATAACAGTACAGTAGGGTTCTGTTGTCGGTTACAATACCACATTGCCTTATCGTATTTTGACAAAAATGGAAATTTATTTTTATAACGTCGAGACATTCAATGCCACGCGATACACCGAATTGAATTGCATTCCCTGCCTTTGAATGGATGAAAGATTCGGTGGAACTGGAATATAGATGAACAATATATGTCCAAAAAATTATATCAAATTCTGTGAGTAGAAAGATGACCGATTCAATGGCATCAAGCCAATTGGTATATGTCTTTACGATGGGGTGATCCCCACTAAGGTTCCTTTCAAAATTTCATATTTGTAGCATGGGTAGTCTGGAGTAACTTTTGGGTGGTTGTTGATGTTGGGTTGTTGATTGTCTATGTTTTTATCTGTTTGCAGTTTTTCTTTGATAGGATTTTAGGGCCTTTCAAAACCTAATTGTAATGGGTTTCGGGTCCCATCAAAACATGTTTTTCCACTAATAAAAAACAAATACATTTATAGAAATATGGTGGAGGAAAAGAAAATTGATTTGATATTTTTGGTGGTAGGTAGAAGTTGAGATGCAATTTGTAAAAATTATATATTTACTTGAAAATTTTATAACTCTAATTTGAACAAAATAGTCTTAAAATATTTATTTTTTTAAATTATGTTAATGTGGACTTAAAAGAATCTCGATGAAATTGTCTTCATGTGGGCTTAAAAGGATCTTAAAGAATTCCTAAGACTTAGAGTATCGTTAGCTTGAAGAAAAATATAGTTTCAATTTGACCAAAAAAAAGCTTACATTAGCATGAAATCACCTCTATATTTGTCTTCCTTTTGAATTGCACCACACCCACAAATACTCAAATTTGTCATTTACCAAGAATATGCATATTATTATTAGTATAATATTACTATTTCAACTCAATACAAATCAATATTCTAAGGAAATGCAAGTTGTTTGGCTATAAGCAAATATGAAACGTTTGATTTGTTGTGTGTATGTCTTTTCCAATCAAAATCAGTCATCCCATGACTTTGTATTTGGTCTTCATGATTACGATGTAGCTTGCTTGTCAACTTTACTAATTACTTACATTATGATTTGATTTACTACTAATCACACCTTGGTGTGCAATGGGTGCATCGAAGATGTGTGGAAGGTGAATTAGGGAAAATTTTGGTCTATTTGTTTGCATACATTTATGCAATATACATGAGGTCAATTGGTAGGCCATTTAGAAAATGATGTTTGTGCAACAAAGCTCTCAATGGAGAAGTGATAGCTTCAAAACAAATATGCATCCACTTACAGGGATCTAAACACAACTAAAACAAAACCTTTAATCATGAAGATAATCAAGCTCTATTGCTAGCAAGCTCACATTATGTTTGCAATAGGGAGAGAGGGAG
>VDFB02270651.1:809488152-809502539 GCA_007258455.2 Sequoia sempervirens | reverse complement strand
TATTATTATTGTACCATCACAAGCATTGAAACACAGGTATGTGGGATCATGATGGGCCAAAAGTGGGTGATATGATGGGTATGTATGGGGAGTATGTGTGTGACTTTTTACCAAAGGTGATGGAAATAAAAGGTTTTTAAAGGAGATTCTCAGCTTTCCCACCAATATAAATTATTCTTTGCTGAATTTAATAGTAATTATTATTTATTTTCTATTTGAATTAAGACTAAAGTCCTAATTGATAGGCTGGATTGAAAACATCTATAAAGAAACTTAAGCGTTATCACATTTTTTGAATCTGAAACATGAATCACATTCTATGCTTCACACATACTATAAGATTAAAAATAAAAAATGAATTTCATGAAGTTTTGACCAAGTTAAGGTGGTGGGACATAGCAGTTTTATATTTTTTTAAAAGTTGTAATAAAAAAATCGCAGTAAATTTATTTACTTGGAAAAATTACAAAAAATATGCATCACATCAAGACATGATTCACTCTACTTATATCTAAAATATTATAAAAAATATTATCATTTTATTGTGGTTAGGGTGGTTAGACGAACTTTACCTACCACTTCTTATTTTTTCCCTAAAATTTAAGTACTACTACATTGAAATTTCAAATTTTTCACCAAATAGATTTTAAAAAAGAAACCCTAGTAGTTTAGAAACTACATTTCAATTTTTCTCACAGTTCTATTCTTACATATTTTTTTGAAATAATATGAATGCTTAATTCAATTTTATGTCAAGTTGTCTAACTCTAATTTTTCTGAATTTTTTACCACTTAAGAGCCTGTTTTTTCAATGATGATCCTGCACATACCCACCTATTACATCCCCTTGGACCTTTTCTCAATAAAGTCTTGAATTAGTTGGTAATATTCATCCCTCTTCCTCCAATGGACACATATTTATCATCACTAACATGGATTATTTTATGAAGTGGGTAGAAGCCATCCCCCTCACCTTCATCACATGAACCGAAATATCCAAATTCATCCTCTACCATATTATCTAATGTTATGGTATTTCCTCCATCGTCATCACCAACAATGGTAGACCATTCAAAAACCATTAATTTCAAACTCTTTACAAATGATTCTATATCCAACACCATTGGTCTACCCCCTATTACCCCAAATATAATGGCCAAGTTGATACTTGACTAATAAAATCTTATGAAAAATCATCAAGAAAGTTGCCAATAATATTGTTCATGATTGGCACCTCCTATGTGCATAGCATACTAGCATTCACGCACCTACTAGAGACACTCCATATTCCCTCATATTTTCAATCAAGTTTATCTTACCGATTGAAGTTAAACTCCCATAATTGTGTGTCTCCTTGAAGAACCTTATCAATGATGAGGAGTATTAGGTTGCACACTTGCATCAATTAGGGATCCTAGATGAATTAAACCTCTATTCCTTCAATCATCTTCATGCATATCAAAATCACCTTCATAGAAGCTATAATACAAATATCAAGCCTAGCTAATTCCAATTTGGTGACCTTGTGCTCAAAGAGAATTAGAAGAATCTACAAAATAGGGAAAAGAAAGGGAAATTTTATTTGGTCCCTATGTAATTACAACTAACTATGGATCTACTGCATATTAGTTGTATACACCAAATGGTCAACCTTTGGATGAACCACTCAACATTATCCCCCTCAAGTGATTCTATGCCTAAATCCACTCTATATCCCACATTCAAAATTAGAAAAAATACCAAAAAAAAATCCAAAAAAATTGTAAAGATAAATATTTCATTCTATGGTGAAAACCACTTTTTGGCACCTCCAAGGACAAGTACCATGGTGAATACCTAGCAAATAGGAGTTCCATGTGTAGTAGAAAAATCCATTATCTTTCTAGTCATCACACTAATTTTGTGTCATCCATTACCATCCCATTACCCTACTACCATTGTCCCATATCCTACTATTTTTTTACATCCTTGCCATCTTACCCATCCTATTCCTAGTTGATCTTTTTGTGATTAGGATAATATCCCATATCTAAGCTTCATGCATGACTTTATGAACATATCCTACTAGTCCCTACACATGGTTATAATATTCACATAGATGTCAAGATAAAAACATAACCAACATCCCTTGTATACACTGTATACATTATAAATAGTGTTGTCCCAACCATCTCCATCTAGTTTCATCAATTTTTATAAGTTTTTATAGGTCCCATACCTTCTTTTTTTTCATGACATCAAGATCTCCCCACAAGAAAATACTTTAACATGATCCAATAGTCTTTTTGGTTTCATCTACCTTGGCCATATTGTGCATCTTAAGTTTTACCAACCCATCCTTTGCTTTGTAGGGTATATCATTCCTCAAATCAGGTAACATCTATCCATCCATAATATTTTGGAAAAAGGTAAGCAAGATGTATGTCACTTTTACAGTTGTTTTGGATTTTTTATCTTTCTTTTGGCTCCCTACTTTACCTACTCAAGGTCACCATGATCCTTCATATCATGACATGCTTTGATTGGTGAAACTAGGGACAAGTTCTTGACTTTTATGTGTCATTTTAGTATGGTTATCCTATGTCCTACCCACCAAGGACCATCAATACTTTATGTTATGTTGGGGTATTCCTTTTCTTTATGGTTTTTCAACATCGTATCCACCAAGGCCCCCTATGACCTTGTGAGATGTTGGATTAATTTTTTTAATTTTTTGAGTCAATCATATGTACATGATACATCAAACACCTTGGTTCTTTATACCTTGGTCCATAGTACCTCATTCGATATAAAATTAAGTTCTCACAAAATTTTAGTTAATTATTGCATTAAAAATTCCCCACCTTAATCACCCCATCCATTTATCCAATTTGTTGTTTTTTCCTTGCTTAATTTGTTATCCCATGTGTGTTTGATTCTCCCTACCCATATTTCTTATCTTGTCTTCATATCTCCCACTTATCCTGATCCTACATTTGATGTACAATGGAATGACACCTACATCCACATATCATTATATGTCATCTCATCCATCATACACCATTGCATTATCCAGTAGGTTCATTTTAGGTTAATATAGATTTGTTAGTCTAAGCATCTTCTATCATCCATCATGTAATAATTGCATTATCATTAGGTTCATTTTAGGTTAATATAGATTTGTTAGTCTAAGCATCTTCTATCATCCATCATAATCATTGTATTATCAATAGGTTCATTTTAGATTAATATAGATTTGTTAGTCTAAGAATCTTCTATCATCCATCATAATTGTTGCATTATCATTAGGATAATTTTAGGTTAATATAGATTTGTTAGTCTAAGAATCTTTTATTCATCATAAATCATTTCATTAGGTTCATTCTAATTAATCCCCACATATACATAATCATCATAATAAAAATTTAATACATACATCATGTATTGATAAACATCATCATAATCATCACATGTGTCAAACATTCATCAACATACAGAGACCCATACATAATCATTACAAACATACATCTATATTGGCATCAACTTCATGTATAATCAGCATTATAACAATAGATATAATCATAAGTATAAACCATCACATTCATAATCATACATCATATCCATCCTAAACATCCATAATCATCACATGTATAATCCATATATCAAAAATAATAGTGTCCATGTCAAATGTATAAAGTATCCTCAAATACATGTATACATCAACATGTCATAAGTACATTGGCTCTAAAGAGCATAAATATATGCATACACAAAAAATGTTCCTTCTAGAATATATCAAAATGTCTCCATTTATCCATTTGGCTAGATACTAAGTTACCTCCCTCTGACTTGTCTGAAGTTCTTGGCACTCCCCCTACCCCTAGTGGTCGTGGGGATGGTGGTCCCATGGCCACTGACCCTAACCTCATCCAACTTGATCTCATCGAACTTGACCTCCCTAAGCGGTTGCTCTTTGTGAAGCCCATTTCCCTTTGTCCTACTAGAACTACACTACCATATATAATGTTGTAATACCCATTTGCAAAGCCCCCTTTGAATCCCACACCACCTCAACAACCATTTGTGATACCCCATGAAGACCTACCATCCAATTGCTAGTATCCCTCTCTACCTCATTCACACCACATCCACATTTTCCCTTTATAATCATGTAAATAACCCATTCCTATCCAACTTCCATAGATCCCACACTAGCACCAAGTTGTCCTTCTCTATGTGTAAAGTTTCCTTGTCTCCATGGATCCTATTCCTCTCCACTCTCAAGGAATCCACCTCACTCGGTGTCCTATTCAACCACTCCTCCAACTCCCCTTATCACCTCCTACCTCTCCTCCCTATCGTGGTGTATGTTCCTACACCTATCTAGATGCTTCTTCCTCTCCACCTCCCTCTAATACCCCCTCTTGCATCTACTTTGGAGATCCCTATACTAGGATGTACTCCTCCATATCATTCAATCTCTTTGAGATCATGAACCTAAATTGATGTTGCTACTACTCTCACTTCTACTCTCCCCCACCTCCACCTATACTAGATCTCCACCACCACCACCTCCTCATCTCCACCCCGTCTCCCTCTATCTCTACCTCTACCCCTCCCACCATCCCTACCACTATGTTGTCCTCCTCCTATCCCCCCATCTCATCCTCCTACCACTTCTCCTCCTCCCAATGCTCTCCCTCACCTCTTAACCTCCTAAACAACCACCTAAATCCTCCCCACCATGCCTCCTCTCCATGGTGACATGAATTACCCTAGCTATTGTCCCCTCCACCATGCCCTATATGTTGTTGTATTCCTTGGTTCATCAACCCTCGCATGGGGATCCCATATCACCTCTACTATCTCCCTCCAAGCTTGTGTCACCTCATGCCTATCCACTTGTGGATCCCAATCCCCCACCTCCCATTCCACTCATACAAAACCATGTGCCCTCATTATCACATCATGTATGATCTCAAACTATCCCATGACCCTATCAAGCATGTACCTTTCAATTAAATAGTTGTAACAATTGATAAAATAATAGGCTGTCAACATGTATGAGTGCATCCTCACATCCTCTTGTCATCATCTATCCTCTCTATATAGTTTCCAAGTAATATCCCCTAGTTGTAACTCATCCAATGACTACCACGAGAACTCTATACTACCCACCTTTTGATAGTGTAGCACCCCATCCCAACTTAACAGAATGGGCTCCTCGACATCCCATATCACTTGATCCCCCACCGACTTGCACACTGCAATGTGCTCTAAATCCCACACCTATAGGAACATCATGTTCCCTATACTCACTCGTCTATGACACATCATATGTAGGTCCCTGTATAGATGTTCCAACATGTAGGCCCTTCATGCAAGTATCCTCCTATGCTCTAACATATTTTCCATGTTGTCAACTCATCATAGCAAGAAGGTCCTTCCACTCTTGTTAGGTAACTTAGAATGTTATTGACAAGAATAACAATCACTAGTGTTATATCTAACACCAATCCTCTATAGCCATCGATGTCCAACTATCATCATATGTGTATTAGGTTTTCCCTCCCAAATAGTTGATTCAATAGAACATCCACCCCCTTTCTAGTCATATAAACTAGTTGTGTCCTGATGGGAAGCCTTGAGATCCTCCATACATCCTCCAAAATCACTATAATTTCCCCAAAAAGGATATGAAAAGTGCTAGTCTTGCTCTCCCACCACTTTGCTAGGGTCGTCATGGTCATGTGTGCTCAGATGGTTAAAATTTGAGCCAAACTATCTTAGCACGCATAGTATAATCCACATGCTCTCAATATATCTCAATCCATGTTCTAGAATCCATCTATCAATTGTAGCACTACCAATCTCCTCTCTTGTGTAATAATTAGCCTTATTCGGGCACTTGCACATCACAACCCTTCGTCAACATAACATTAGGAAAACATAAAAAAAATTCCTATCCCTCTCATATTTTCCTCATTTTTCCTCCTTGACGGGTTCACCAAAACATAGAGCTAATCTACCCTTCCTTAAGCATACTTGTTGAATGCATGGATCCATTGTTTTCCCCCAACCATCTGTTGATTTTTGATGCATTTGCTAACAATCTAGAAAATTTTCCAAAGCACTCCACATTTGTCACATTTTTGGTAGATTCACCAATCCCTAAACACACCCACCAAATTGAAATTGGTGGATGCATTCGACAAGTTTTTCTACCCTCATTTAATACCCCTAAACTACCCCTAAATGAAGGTTTCAAGGCATGTACCCATTTAAGCACTCCCTTTGGTACAATCCACCATTAAATGTTGGTAGGGATTGGAGGTAGAGTTGCAATTTGTAAAAATATGCAAAATGTCTATGAGATAATCAATATGCAAAATTGGGGCTTGAGTTACAAAAATAAAAAAATGTTTGAAAATCCACATCTTTATCAAAAGAAAAGGGAGAGACCAAAACATGCCAAAATGTGATTAAGGAACATATGAACTGCATAAACATGAGGAAAACCATAAGTGGGTTTGCAAAAACAAGAACTAGGGATTTTTTACACAAATTTAAGCATTTTAACTCAAAGAAGACTTAGGTTTCACTTATATATCAACATGAATAATAAATCAATCACAAAGGACCTAAGAATACTTGGGATCTTGTGACAGACAACAAAAATTTGTAAAGAATCAAATATAATCATGTGAAAACCCTAGCTTAGCTTTGAGAAAGAAAATTCCATTTTTCTATAAATGTTTGAGTGTGATGAACATGAGAAATCAATTGATAAAAATGAGTTGAATACAAGCGCAAATATTGTTTGTAGTTTATAGGATGCAAATGAGAGGCAAAGCTTCAATTGTGAAAACAAATAGTTGAAAATGACAAGGTAATGTAGATAAAATGGACTTCACACACATTTGAGAAAATACATTAAACGCTCGTGGATAGGGTAGAGCAGAAGTCAAATGTAGTGCAAAAATTTAAATATGTTTTAGATTCCAAAGAGGTAACAACATCAATTGTAAAAATAAATAGTTGAAAATGATAAGGTAATGTAGTTAAAATGGACTTCACACGTGAGAAAATACATTAAATGCTTCGTGATAGGGTGGAGCAAAAATCAAATGCATTTGTGTAAAAATTGCAAACTTGTTTTGGACTTCCAAAACTCTGCTTCAATAAAATGTTGGAGGTATGAATCACATTTAGAATTTTGTCAAAAATTGAAATTTGAAACATAATTTTCAAATTTTATTTATTTGTTCAAAAATTCCAAAACTTTGCTTTTTTTTTAATTTGGGTAGCCACCCCCTATAAACTACAATGCGCTTGGTAAACTTTTTTCATGTGATTGGTGACATTGACATGACACACCCTTTGGTACCATGAGGACGGTGGGGAGACTAGACCTCGTGACCTCTTGTCTACAATAGAATGCTTTAGTCAATTGAGCTAGGCCCACCGCCTCCAAAACTTTGCTTAATTACACTTAATAGAATAATATAATTTTTTAGCAATATTGTTATTTTTTTATTTATTGAAAAACAATTGATGTTTTACAAAAACAACAAAAACCGAAACCACTAAAATAATTTAGTGGACTTGCAAAACTATGAAAAACCCTATAGTATTTTTTTTTGTGGGAGGTGGAAGTTGAAATACAATTAACAAAAATTACATATTTGCTTGATAACTCTACTATGAATGTTAATGTAGGCTTAAAATATTGTATGTTAATGTAGGGTTAAAAGAATGTCTTCATGTGGGATTAAAAGGATCTTAAAGAATTCCTAAGACTAAAAGTATCTCAGCTTGAAGAAAAAGATAGTTTGAATTTGACAAAAAAAAGGCTTATATTAGCATGAAATCACATCCATTTGAACTGAACAACACTCATAGATCCTCAAATTTGTCTTTTTAGTACCATTTCAGCTCAATACAAATCAATATTATAAGGAAATGCAAGTTTTTTACTATAAGCAAATATATAAAATGTTTGATTTAATGCATGTATGTTTTTTCCAATCAAAGTCAGTCATCCCATGACTTTGTATTTGGTCTTAGCTTATTTTTCAATTTTGCTAATTATTACATTATTTAGGGTTTGAATCAGATTGAATGAATGAATGAAGACTTTTAATAATGAGATCAAACAGTCTATGGAATCCATGAACACTACAACAACCTGAAACAGAAACCACCGCCCAACAATTACTTGATCTTCCTTTCCTTTTCCATTTGAATTAAAGAACATGGTTTTAATCAGTACACAGTTTTAGTCATTAGATTTATAACAGTACGGTAGGGTTTTGTTGTCGGTTACAATACCACATTGCCTTATTGTATTTGACAAAAATGCAAATTTGTTTTTATAATGTCGAGACATTCAATGCCACTCAATAGACCGAATTGAATTCAACATCCTTGCATTTGAATTGATAGAAAGATTCGGTGGAACTGGAATATAGATGAAAAATACATATTTTTAAATTATGTGAGTAAAAAGATGATCGATTCAATGGCATCAAGCTTCCTGTTCCGTTTCTTACGATGGGGTGATCCCCACTAAGGTTCCTTTCAAAACTTGATCTTTGCAGCATGGGTAGTCTAGAATAACTATTGGTTGGTTGGTGATTGTCTATGTTTTATCTGTTTGCAACTTTCCTTTGATAGGGTTTCAAGTCCCTTCAAAACCTACTTGTAATGGGTTTTGGGTCCCATCAAAACCTATTTTTCCACTAATCAAAAATAAATGCATTTATAGAAATATAGAGGAAAATAAAATTGATTCGATATATTTTTGGTGGTAGGTAGAAGTTGAGTTACAATTTGTAAAAATTACATATTTATTTGAAAATTTTCTAATTTGAACAAAATAGTCTTAAAATAATAATAAAAAATTGTGTTAATGTGGACTTACAAGAATCTTGATGAAATTGTCTTCATGTGGGCTTAAAAGGATCTTAAAGAATTCCTAAGACTTAAAGTGTCATTAGCTTGAAGAAAAATATAGTTTGAATTTAACCAAAAAAAATCTTATATTAGCATGAAATCACCTCTATATTTGCCTTCCATCTGAATTGCACCACACTCACAAATACTCAAATTTGTCATTTACTAAGAATATGTGTATTATTATTAGTATAATATTACTATTTCAGCTCAATACAAATCAATATTCTAAGGAAATGCAAGTTGTTTCACTATAAGCAAATATAAAACATTTGATTTGCCACATGTATGTTTTTTCCAATCAAAATCAATCATCCCATGACTTTGTATTTGGTCTTCATGATTAAGAGGTAGCTCGCTTGTCAACTTTACTAATTACTTACATTATGATTTTATTTACTAGTAATCACACCTTGGTGTGCAATGGGTACATCAAAGATGTGTGGAAGGTGAATTAGGAAAAATTTTGGTCTATTTGTTTGCATACATTTGTGCAGTATACATGAGGTCAATTGGTAGGCCATTTAGAAAATGATGTTTGTGCAACAAAGCTATCAATGGAGAAGTGATAGCTTCAAAAAAAATATGCATCCACTTATAGGGATCTAAACACAACTAAAACAAAACCTTTGAATCATGAAGATAATTGAGCTCCATTTCCAACAAGCTCACGTTATGTTTGCAATATAGAGAGAGAGGGAGAGATAGGGATAGAAAGAGGAAGAGATATATGGGAAAGAGTGAAAGAGAGAGGGGGGGTAAGGAGATAGAGATAGATAGGAAGATAAAGATAGAGATGAAGATGGAAATGGAGATGGAGAGGAGATGGAGAGATAAAGAGAGAGAGGATATAGGGGTGGATAGAGATGGAAGAGATAAATACATAGAGAGAGGGAGAGAGATAAATAAAGATAGAGATAGGAAGTGAGATAGAGAGAGGGAAAGATATAGGGGTGGAGATAGATGGAGAGATGATGTGATAGAGATAGTGAGAGAGATGGAAGAAGAAATATGGAGAGATAAAGAGGCAAAGAGATAGTTCTAGAGATAGGGAAGGAGAAATGTAAGGAGTGTGTGTGTGTATGTATGAGTAAGAGAAATATATGGAAAGAGAGATGGAGAGGGGATATATATGTATAAATAGATAAAGAAGGGAGAGAGAGGGAGAGAAATAGAGAGGGGAGAGGATAAGTAGAGAGATATAGAAAGAGGGAGTGATAGGGAGAGAGGCAGAGAGAGGGAGAGATAGGGATAGAAAGAGGGAGAGATGGAGATATAAAGGAGAGATAGAGTGATAAGTGATAGATATAACACATGGGTAAAGATAGAGAGGGTGAGAGAGAGATAAATATATAGAGGGAGAGATGGAAGGAGAGAGGAAGAGGGAGAGGGAAAAATAGATATAAAAAGAGGGAGACAATTAAAGAGGGGGAGATGGAGAGAGAAAGATAAAGATATAGGAAGTGTTATATAGAGATATAGAGAGAGAGAGAGAGAGAGTAGGAGAGATGGAGGGACACATATAGATAATTAGATATAAATAAAGATGGAGAGGGAGAGATGGAGGGATACATATAGATAATTAGATATGAATAAAGAGGGGGAGGGAGAGATGGGAAGATAAACATAGGAAAGGAGTGAGATAAAGAGGTGATGGAGACAAGTAATAGAGAGGAGATAGAGATAGAGATAGAGATAGAGATGGGGAGGGAGAAATGGGGAGTCTATGTGAGAGTGGGAGAGGGTGAGATAGAGAGATGGGAAGGGAGAAACAAAGGGTGAAGGTGTGTATGGGTCATCCCACAATAATGGGTTACACTTTTGGCCAAACTTGACATTGAAATCAACATTTTCAGAGAAAACTTGACTTTCTGACACTTATAGTAGGTAAACTATTAGGAATTTGAAAATGATGTAAACTAGTGATTTGTGAGATTTTGTTTGTAGATTTTAAATATATATTTTTTAAAAAAATTGGAATTAAATTGTTTTTTTTTTTTTGCGTCTCCTTTGATAACTAGTTTTTAATAGTAAACAACATTTTTTAAAAGTGATGTGTACTTTGACACGCATAACTTTTTTTCTACAAAGGATAAAATTTTGATTCTTTTTAATTTAGGTTGCTAACATTGGTATCTATTGGTTTCATTTTGTTTCATAACGTTTTGTTGAATTTTTTTTTTTAATTAAGTTTTGAAGTCAAAACATTTACAATTTAGACATAGGTGCACTTCGACACGCATAAATTTTTTGGTATGTATTGAAATTCAATTTTTTTTTTGTTAGAATGAGGACATCAATACTTAGAGGATATATATTTTTCAATTTTTTTCCCTCAAATTTACTATTTTTCCATAATGATTTTTCATCAAACTTGAGGTTCAGTGAAAAACCTATGTACAGTAAAACTAAAAAATAAAATATAAAATAAAAACAAAATATATTAAATTTATAGTTGTTGGAAAGCACATTTTGATCACTACAATCATCCAACTTGGTTTATCAATTTGACTCCATTTGCACCTCCTTCCGAAGCTTCGATAGTAAAAAAAAATGCATAAATTTTGAAATGGTGGAGGGGAAGGTGAAAAAAGGGGGTTCATTCGAACCCCCTTCATTAGAAGGGGGGTTCATTCGAACCCCCCTTATATAGTGCAAAATGGGGTTCATTAGAAGGGGGGGGAGTGGGGTTCATTAGAAGGGGCGGTTCATTAGAAGGAGGGTGGTTCATTCGAACCCCCTTCATTAGAAGGGGTAAACCATTTTAAATTTTTTGATGAGCATTTCTAATTTTTCTTAGTTAGAAATTGTAATACTATTGTGGAACACCGTGTTGAGTGCGAGAGATATTTGAGATAGAGATAGAGGGAGAGATATCTATAAATAGACATAGAGGAGTTAGGGAGAGGGAGAAAATAGAGAGGGGATAGAGGGGATGTAGAGATAAGTAGAAAGAGTGATAGGGAGAGAGATAGAGGGAGGGAGGGAGACATAGGGATATAAATAGGGAGAGATAAAGATATAAATAGTGGGAAAGAGAGAGGAGAGAGATATATATGTAGGGAGAGGTAAGGAGAGAGATAGGGAGAGAGAGATGGAGATGGAGATGGAGATGGAGATATAAGTGGAGATAGAAAGAGGGAAAGACAAATAGAGAGGGAGAGATAGAGGGATAGAAAGATAGAGATGGGAAGTTGTATAGAGGTAGAGAGAGGGAGATAAATTAATACACAAAGAGAGTTAGAGAGAGGTACATCTATGGGGAGACAAATATATAGAGAGATGTGAAGAGAAAGAGAGAGATCTCTCTATATCTCTATCTCCCTCTCTATCTTTATGTTTCTCATTACCTCTCAATCTCTCTCTTCCTCTTTCTCCCCTATTTCTCTATATTTGTCTTCCCTCCTCTTATTCTATTTGTCTCTTTCTCTCTCCCTATCTCTCTCTCCAAAGACTCTCTTTTTCTATCCTTATTTATCCCCCCCTCTCTCTCCCCCTTTCCCTCTTTATCTCTTGATCTTTCTACCTATATGTATGTGTGTGTGTCTCTTATTTCTCTTTATCTATCTATCTCCCTCTATCTATGTGACTATATCTATCTATGCCTCTACTCCTCTCTCTTTTCCTCTTCTTCTTTCTTTATCATTCTTCATATCTCTCTTTGTCTCTCCCTCTTTATTCCTTTATATGTCTACCTCTATCTTTGTATCTCTATATCTCTTTAATTAATCTCTTTAATATATTTTTCTCCCTCTATATCTCTCTATTTTTCTCTCTCTATCTCTACCTTTGTTTCTATCTTCTCTTTTTTGTTATCTCCCTCTCCATCTCTCTATCCCTCCATTTTTATCTTTATTTCTCTTTCTAACTCTCTCTAATTCTCTCTATCTCTCTCTTTGTCTATCTACCTCTCCCATCCTTTGTCTTATTTTATCCTTATTTCTTTCTCTCTCTTCGTTTCTTTCTCTTTTTTCTCTATTTTCCTCTCTATATCTTATCTCCATCTCACTCTCCCTTCTCTCTTCCTCTCTCTTTTATCTCTCTATCTCTCTCTATCTATTTTCCTCCTTAAGTGTGCAATGGGTACAATGGAGATGTTTTAAAGGTGAATTATCATACCCTTAATCAAATGACATGCTACCCTAAGCATAACTCCCTCTAGATATGTGCTATCCTTGGATTGTTGATATGAAATGACTAATCAAAAGTTAGCTTCTCTCTTTCACACACTCTATAACTTTTAATTCAAATTTTAAGTTTGAGATTCATTTTATTATATAAATTAAAATAAAAATCCAAAATAGAATTATTTCACAATAATTAAAATTTTAATAAAATAAATAATTATAAATTAAATTAATCTTTATAATTTCTAATTATTATTTACAATTTCATTATAAAAAGACATAAATAATAAATAATAAATTTTAATCTTAAGCCTAAATAAAAATTAAAATATAACAAACTAAATATAAAGTCAAAAAATATCAAAATCCAAATATTAATAAAAATAATAATTTTCACCTCAGCATCCCTAGTCACATGAAAAAAGTTCACCAAGCGCATTGTAGTTTATATAGGGGGGCTACTCGATTCCTGTAGTCTAAAAAGTAATAGTTTTAAAAATTTAATAATAAATAATAAAATTATTAATTTAATGAATGATTAAATAAAAAATAAAACTATTTTTTTAATTTATTAGAATTGAAATATTAATAAAATGTGCCTAAAAAATATAATTAATATATTACAAACAATATTCACATATATAAATTCAACATTATCAAATAAAAAAATTATTATAAAATTGAAACAATAGTACACACCAAACATAAAAAGTTAATAAAAATTGGACCTATTAAAAAGAAAAAAATCAATTTGATAATTTATTGATTTATATATTATATTTATTCTATATTATAATATTAATTATTAAAATCTTAAAAATAAAATAATATTGGTGAAGTCCTAAATATATAATTAACTATTTATACATTATATTTATTATTTTTTATATTTTATAAATAAAAGAAATCTAAAAGTTTAAGTTTAAAAACTTAAAAAATTTAAAAATCAATTGGTAAATTATTGATTTATATATTATATTTATTCTATATTAAAATATAATAATTATTAAAATCCTTAAAAGGTAAAATATGTATTTATGAAATCCTAAATATATAATTAATTATTTATACATTATATTTAATTTTTATATTTTATAAATAAAAGAAATCTAAAAATCTAAGTTTAAAGCTAAAGACTAGATAAGAATACATTTTTTTCTTTAATATATTATATTTTTTAATATTTTAGAAATTCTATGATTAGATCATTTAATAGTCTTGCGTCCTTCTTTGTGATTTTCAACCATTGATTTTTAAAAAGCATTTATAAATAAAAGAAATCTAAAAATCTAAGTTTAAATTTTTTTTAAAAGATAAAAAATCAAT
>VDFB02270651.1:809407146-809488052 GCA_007258455.2 Sequoia sempervirens | reverse complement strand
TTTGAAAAAGTCAAATTGTTGAGCAGTTTGAAGAAAGAAGAAGCTAAGGCTATATAATTGGGTTGAAGTCCTCCATTTGAAACTCAGGTTTTTTAGGTATGTGAAGTCTTTACACATTTTCTTTCATTCTATTATGGCTTGCTTTCATTTTTTTTATTTTGCATATTGCATGTTGATCATTGTTTATTTTTCATTATAAACTTAGGTTGTCAATGCACATTTTAAATTACACAATTCTATACACTTTTAAACTACATATCTTTGAGGCATTTTGTTATTTAACAATTGACTTACTCTTGTGCATGTTTCCTACATTTTGTATACACATATATATGATACAAGCTCTTAAGGAAGTGTGGCCAAAACATCATTTCTCAATCCTTAATTATGGATGCGCATATCACTCTCTGAAGCTTTCATCGAGGTATTTTGTCAAACAATTATACCAAGCAGCTGTTTTCCTTGTCTATGCTACCAAATTTACCATACATGTCTCTAAAAAATTAGAATATACTCCTCCCACATTGATAGATCTTAGAAACTATTTTGGTTTCCATCTCTATTTCTAAATTTACCTCATCACTTTTAGTTGTGATATATTTTAAATGTTTCCTTGATTAGTCTACCTACAAGGGATTTTGACCCTTCTCTCCACTGTTACAAGACTCTTTATTCAAGGCTACATTAGCAACATGGGGAAAGGTGCAGCCTATCTTGCAATCAAAACAAAAACCAAAAACCAAAAACCAAAAACCAAAAACCAAAAACCCTCTTTTTAAGCCAAATAACCTAGGGATTATTGGAAAACACACTTCCCAACCTTATCACAACATTGCACCACCTCAAACGGGTCTAAAATGGCCTACAAAAACTCAATTCAATAAGAAACAACACTGCCCTAGCACAATACTCACTTTAGCATGTCAAAACCTCTCAAATTCAAATGGAAAACACCAAATTTCACTACAAGGCTTCATGCCCAACTCAAGTCTTGACCTCCCCAATACTTACTCAATATTCCCACACCTTTTTAGTGATGTTGCAGACCCATTCCTTGAGTTATATTGGCCACAGTGAGAGGAATGGGTCAATACACCATTTTAAATGACTTTCATACCTTAAAATATCACCGTGAGATGCCATTTATTTGAGGCATACGTTGGCCCTACCTTCTCAACCCTACCACATTGCAAGCTAGCTTTCCTATCTTGTAATCATGGCACACCCCTGCACCACCTTTGTCTATGCTAGAAATACTCTTCTACAAGATGATTATAAGTATTTTTTATGAAGCTTTGAATGACATATTTCATTTATTTGAATTGATACATTTTTTAGGAGCTAATATTCGTCTCATTACCATGCTATAGGTAAAATTATCTGCCATGCCAAAGAAACGAACAAGGAAAAAACTAACAGATGAAGAGTATGAAACCTTCAAAGCAAAGGAGAGAACGGTTGAGGGCATATCGTGAAATGAAGAAATTGGAAACGATTGATGAAAACAATCCAATTGAAGAGGAACCTCAACCATCAAAAAGAGAATAGGGATTGGCAGAGCAAAGGGCAAGAATGCAAAAGTATCATGGTAGGACAGATTCAAATACCGTAGTTGGAGACACTTAGTCTACTACAAGTGAATACTATGATTACGAAATTCACCATGCTCCCTTTAGGTTTTATTTTTGGCTAAGTACCGATCCATGCCTTCAATTGAATATCATCGACCCCTTTTTGATTATATCACTGTGACCTTTTCCATGTGTTTGCTCATCGCTCTACAAAGGAATTTTCTCCTTTCTCTTCTATCGGCCCCCGAAATTCTCCCACATGTCTTCATCGCGGGTTATTTGATTGCTTCCTTTCACTTGCTCGTCGGTCCCTACCCGCATGCTACGTAGCTCCCATTCGCATGAAGATTTTGGCGGACCCCATACACGACGTCTATAGTAAAATTTTTGCTACGTGTCATCTCAGTCCAAGTTTTCAACAAAGGAAGGGGAAATCGGCCGCGGGAAGCGAAATGCTACCACATGTCTCTTCATCACATGCTTCTTCAATGCAAGGATAAAGCGAACGATGGGCTGCAATATTCTACCATGTATTCTAACCACCTATCCAAAGAGGAAACACTTGTTTGCAGGGGACTTTGCTGGGACCACTGCCATCATTTGCAGGGGATGCACTTGAATGGAGAGTGACGGTGCTGTCATAATAGTGGTTTACAATTCCTGAGAGGAACGAATTTTAGCTAAAATCACATATTTTTAGAAAATGTAATGATTTAAGCCTTAAAAAGTTCCATTTTAAGGATTCCAATTGAAGAGGGTTTGATCAAATCACCTTAGATGAAACCCCCTTGGATAGAACTTCGCTAGTTTTAAACCATACCTATAAATGCGTCTCCTTTACACCTATCAAAATGCTGATAAAAAATCACTTTTGATTTCGATTTTGAGGGATCAAATGAATTCATTTAAAAATTATTTCAAATGATTATGGTATTCCTTAGAACAAGCTATCCAATGAATATAATTTTAATATGTTTTGGTTTTGTTATGTATTTGTTTTTTAAGTTTTATTAAACATAGGTTTTTCATCAAAAAATGAATTTCTTTGTTCTTCACATGTGGAAAAATAGAAGATTATCAAAAAAAAAATTTGAAAAATATGAGTGCACCAGATATTGAAGTCCTTGATCCAACAAAAAAAATAATTTTTTTTTGACATATACAAAGAAAGTTACGTGTTATATAGTCGTGTTGTGTCTGAATTGTAATTCATTTAACTTTGAAACTTGATTATGGGAAAAATATTCAATAAAAAACTATCTAACCAAGTGGAAGCACTAGATATCAGAGTTAAAAATCTAAATTTGAAAGAATTAGAATTTTATCCTTCATGGAAAAAAATTCATGCGTTATACGGTGTGCGTCACTTTTTAAAAATGTTGTTTTCTGAAAAAAATCTATTTTCGTGGGAGATGGAAAAAGAAGTGCAATTTGGTTCCAAAAATTTTGAAAAAAATATTTTTAGAATTTAAAGACAAAATTTGATGAGAGTCTAGTTTGCACCATCTTCAAATTCCTCACAATTTAGCCACTATAGGTGCCCGAATGTGAAGATTTAGTTAAAAATAATAATTCCAGTGTCCAGTTTGGCCAAAAATTGTAAACCACTATTATGGGATCACCCGTGACCAAATGCTACGGCCCAAATATTTTCTGTTACAATGGTCGAGGGGAATCATTGCCTTGACATCATTGCTCAGGATTCAAAATCTTTTCGGTTGCTACTCGCCAAGCGGTGGAAGGCTTGCTATAAATACTGCTCTTTACTTCTGTAGAGGGGTTCCAGGTTTTGAGTTCGAAGATTACATGTTACATGTTCTAAGTTCCGCAAGTCCAAGGATTATAGGATTTTAGAAAGCACTAGGCCTTTTACTATTTAGATTATTGCAAGAACTCATAGATTGTGCCATTGTTCGGCCTCTCTATTTTCTTATGTTATTGATAAACTTTACATTGTGCCATTATTGTTTGAATGGTTTATTTTATGTACTTCTATAATTTGAATGAAAATTTACTAGTTTAGATCATGTCTTTTGACTCTTCTTTTCGGTAAATGGGTGTGATAATTATTTTATATCATTGAATGAGCTATTCGTGCTGCAATCCTTAAATTCTGTTATTCTAGGACATGGTAAATTGCTAAGCGGGCCCTTAAATCATATCCAAAAGATAGGTTTATCGTGCCTTTTATCTAAATTCTAGCACATCACCTTAGTTGGATTCTTTATTTTTATATCCGCTTTATTTTCCCATTCCAAAACCCTAATTACAGAAGAAGCCGACATCTTTAAAAATCTGGAGGTCACTTAGTTTAGCGCAATAAGTCCCCCATAAACTGATTTTCCCACAAAGAGCTGTTACCTTGACAATTTTTGGCACCAACAATTTTTCTTTTTCCTGGCATGCCCAGTGGGACTGAGCTTAAATGAACCTAATTTTAAGAAGGGTGTATGAGCCATTAGCCTATTACTAGATCCCAAACAAACTAGGTCCCAAACAATAAATAATCCTGGTTTATTAGTACCACCATTAGGGACAGTACAATCCGTGAACCAATTAGTGAATGTTCCGCTTCCTCCTCCCTTTCCGCTAGGCATGTTGCCTGCCACTAATATAAATTATGTGGTATGGGATGCTAGAAGCCATCTTGTTGCACTAGTAGTGCCTGCCATTTGGGCCACTATCTCGGTTTCCACACTAAAGGCTATACCTAAATTTACCAGAGATGGCTCAATAACACCATCTAAACATCTACAAGATGTTACAGACGTATGTCTAGTACATGGTGTTATAGACCAAAATATAGCGCTAAGGTTGCTCACAGCCTCTTTGAGAGGCAAGGCACTAGATTGGTACCAAATGTTACAAGAAAACACTATCAGTACTTGGGATGAGCTTGGAGATCTTTTTTACCAGAGATTCTCAAACTAAGGAGACCGATCCTCGCTATATTATCAGTTATCAGTCATAAAGTGGGCCCCGCATGAAGCCATGGCTGACTTCAATGTTCGGTTCCATACAAGCTAGCAGAGGATTCAAGTTGATATCTTCCCGCCGCCTGATCTTGCATTCATGTTCTACTTGAAGTTTATCAATCTTGACATTTCAATGATGATCTAGTCTCTTGGCGGAACCACACTACTAGGCGCATATAGCATCGTTGTTAAAGTGGAGAACAATTTGATAGATGCTAGGAAATTTCCACCTTAGCCCATCATTCCTATATTCCCATAAATATCGCTTCTTGTTCAGGAGATGCCATCTACCAGCGCACTGAATCCTCCTCAATCCATGTATACGTATCTGAGCGTTTCGTAGAATGTTGCCTCTACATCCAGCTCTTCAAAGGAGGAGATGAGTGAGTTCAAGGAAATGTTGCAGACTATTGTCAATGATATTACTGTCATCAAGTGAAACCATGTAGCACCCTCGAGGCTGAGCTACCAGAATTATCAAGGTGGGAAACCTTCCTACCAACAAAACTAGTTCCAAGGAGGAACTCGCACCAATCTGTAGGCACAAACAACAAATCAAATAGTACCAATACCTTCCCTGCTACATGGCACTAATCTAAGTTCGAGCAAAGAGCTGACTGCGGGGCAAAACAATTTGATTGATGAGACCAACCCCTGGTGCTTCCCTTGCAGCGATTCACATATGCCTCAAAATTTCCCATGCGACAACCTACAAAAAAAGCTGGCGGAGCAATGCAACCAAGGTGCAACGTCAGATCCCGGAAGTTATGTGTATACATCCTTGCAAATGGATAATGCGGTGATTACTACATAAATGTAGGGGATGTCACTAGAGCAAGAAGCAGACATCGCTCCTGATCACACACTCTTCTCATGGATGGAAGAAGAAGAGGTGGTGTTTTCCAATGACACATCCACATCTAAAACACTGCAATTACAATCCAACTACAACACTTGCTCAAAGAGGAGATTTATGGGAAAACCAATTGTCCTGCAACTAGTTCGTCTGCAGCCTAACAGTGCTCCTAACTAGACACCGAGTACCTCTGTAGTGGTGTCGCAATGCCCATCGTGAAGGGAAATTGTTATAAGAAGAGCTAAGGAGCAGAAACCTCCAAGTCTGGCATCGTTCAATGTGGTGGAACAATTGAAAAAATCATCTGCTAATGTGTCTTTGTGGGATATCCTAGCCATCCTGGAACAAAAGATGCTACTAAAGATGACTCTCTAGGAAGATGTTAGCGGAACGCCGATGGAACAATTACCCAAGGCTAGGGCTATTGATAAACCATCTTCTACCAAAGTTCTTACAAATAGTACTACGGAAGTCCCTACTGAAGTAAGAGATAAGCTGAAGCCTCAACCCTTTTATTTAACTCTCATTATAGGGGAGAAATTATTACATAATGCCATGATTGATTTTGGTGCTAGCACCACGGTTATGCCTAAACAAATAGCTAAAGCTTTAGGACTCGGCTATGAACCCTTAAAAAAAGGAGTGATGCAGCTTGATGGAAATAGAGTCAAAACCGTAGGTGTCATCAAAGCACTCCCCTTGACTTTATTCGCTTTCCCTAGTATCATAGTGCTACAAGACACTATGATCATAGATGTTCCCCCCGTGTTTGGCCTCTGTTTATCCCAAGAGTTTACTTCAAAAGTAGGCAAATATCTGTCCCTGGATTGGTTGCATTTGATCCTTATAACCAATCATGGTACAAAAATGAAGATAGAATTTGAAGCTTTACATTCAGAACATGTAGTCGATGAAGCCATGATCAACTTTGAAGCCGTGTATACCTCTATCACCAAGCAAGAAATGTATTGCGTCGAGCTACTAGAAGATGAAAAAGTGACTAGAGACTGAAATGATCAAGAAGATGCTCTCTTGAGCAAACATATAGATATCGACCCTTTCAGCAACTACCATGCTACGGGGCTGGGCACCCATGTCATCTAAGATGAAGATCAAGTGCTCTCAAAGGTTGTCAAAGAATCCGAAAGCTGTCAAGCCTCAGAATTGTGGAAGTTGCACTTTTAAAGAGCAAGATGTAAGGTCGGCCCAGGAGTCAGGATATGTTTAAAATCCCCACACAATGAAAAGATATTGAAGTATTTTTGCTTCCAGTTTGCTTGTTCCAACAATGAAGCTGAATACAAAGGACTGGTGCAAGGTTTAAGCCTTGCAGAACAGATAGGCATAAAGCAATTAATGGTGTTCAAAGACTCCAAACTAGTGGTCAATCAAGTCCGTGAAATTTCTGCAGCCAAAAATGTCTGCATGCAATCCTATAGACACTAAGTTTGGGACCTGATTGAGGGCTTCGAAGCCTTCAACATTTTGACAATGCCCCGAGAACAAAATATAGATGCGGACCGCATGGAAGCAATCAGATCCCAGTTTGATCCTATCTTCGACCTCATTCATAACAGACACTCGGTACGAGCGATAGTCTAACCAACCATTCCAGACAATGACCAAAGTTGGCAAGTGTTTGATAGTGATGAATGCATTTCCTTGTTCATCCAACAATTAGGAGAATTTTCTGACTAGCTCCAACCAAAGATCACCAAAGCCAATGAAGGACAAATCATCTAGGTGAAATCTAACAAGCTTCCAAAAGGATTGGTCACTCTCAAAAACATTTTCGATTGTGACGATGTGAGAAATGACAAGAGGAAGTTTGTAGTAGACAAAGGTGATTATGTGGACCTTCAAGTCAAAGATGAAAGAAAGCTCAAAGTCGGGCAAGATTTCCCACATCACGATAAAGAAAGGCTTATCAACTTCTACAAAAAATATGGAGTGGTGGCCTAGACATACGATAACCTTAGGGGATATGATCCCGATATCATTCAACACACAATAGAGTTGGCAGAAGGTGCAAAACCGGTCTGCCAAAAACAAAGGCCAGACAATCCCAAGATTGAAGTGCTAATGGTGGAAGAATTAACAAAGCTAATCTAGTTGCAGATTGTCTTCTCGATTAAGCATAGCACGTGGGCACCTAGCCTGGTCCCAGTCTGAAAGAAGAATGGAGATATCCATCTATGTGTAGAATTTTAAAACCTAAATAGAGCATCCCTAAAGGATCATTACCTGCTACGATCAATGGAGTCAATCCTACAAACGGTGGCAGGATCAGAGATGTTCTCCCTGTTAGATGGTTTCTCTAGTTACAATTAGATCCGGTTCAAAGAGGAGGATCAACATAAGACAATGTTCACTACCAAACTGTGGGGAAGTTCGCATATGCTAAGATGCCATTTGGCCTCTCAAATATAGGAGCTACCTTCCAGCGGGAAATGGATATCGCTTTCAACGAACTAATCAACAAGATTATCCTAATCTATTTGGATGATTTGACAGTGTTCTCGAAATCCAAGGGTGATCATTTTGATCATCTTGAGATGGTGTTCAAGATATTCCAAGAGTTCGGGATATCCCTGAACCCAAAGAAATGCATCTTCAGAGTACCGCAAGGAAAACTATTAGGGCATGTAGTGTCCAAAGAAGGAATTTCAATTGATCCCAAGCGGGTGAGAGCAATCAAGGAGCTTCCCCTTCCGGTCAATAAGAAAGGAATTCAATCCTTCTTGGGGAAGGTAAATTTTGTTAGCAAATTTATTTCTGATTTCATAGGAATAATTAGGCCAATCACCCTAATGTTGAAAAAGGACCAAACATTTAAATGGACAAAAGAAGCCAGAGAAGCCTTTGAGAAAGTCAAGGATGCTATCTCTTCCGCTCCCATTCTGGTCAACCCAGACTTATCAAAGGACTTCATAATGTATGTATTTAGTAGAAAGTCAAGCATTGCTACTATCTTAACCAAGAAAGATAGCGAGGGCAAGGGAGAAAATCGGATAGCATTTCACTCTTGGACCCTGAAGGAATATGAAACAAACTACAACTTTGTAGAGAGGTAGGCATTTGCAATAGTTAAGGGAATCAAGAAGTTTTGACACCTAATCTATTGCAATAAGGTGATTGTTTATGTCACACATTCTAGTGTGCGTTAATACATCATGGAAGGAGAGATCACCAAGAAAAGAGCCAATTGGATCACCAAGATCCTCAAGTACGACATTGAGGTTGAGCCTACAAAGACTATTCGAGGGAGAGGACTGTGCGAGTATCTTGTGCACGAGGAAGAAATGGCCACCAAAGAAGAGCAGCCAAAACTAGTTTTAACGAACGAGTCAGAATTTGAAGGTTGTTGGTTGGAAAACAGAGTAAAGTTTATGCATACATGAAAGTATCCGCCAGGCCTTCCTTCTTAGAAGAGGAGATTCTATCGGCTGCAAAACAATGGATTCATGCTTATTGAAGGGATCCTGTTCAAAAGAAATTTTAACAGCGTTCTATTGCGATGTGTTAACACAAAACAAGAAAAAATTATCCTTAACACTTACCGTAGCAGTCCCGCGGCGGGCATTTCTCCGCAAAAACTACCGCCATCAAAATCATGTGCATGGGGTACTTTTGGCCAACGCTATTTCATGATTCCTACTCCTTGGTAAAGGCTTGCAAGGAATGTCAATTCTTTGCTAGAAGAAGGAAAAATTCCGCAATGCCTCTCAATCCGATAGTGGTTGATGAGCCATTCACACAATGGGGTTTGGACTTCATCAGAATGATCAACCCAACCTCTAGTGCATGACATAAATGGATCTTAATAGCCACAGATTACTTCACAAGATGGACAGAAGTTGTGCCACTAAAGAATGCGACAAAGGCAAAGATAGTGGATTTCCTAGAAGAGCTGGTGAAAAGATTTGGCCTACCCAAAACCATCATCTTCGACAATGCTAGAGCTTTCCTAGGCTCCAAGGTAAGTCAATTCACACTTAAATATGGCATATTCTTTAAAACATCATCAAATTACTATCCACAAGGAAATGACTTAGCTGAATCAACAAACACAAATATGGTCTAACTCCTTAAAAGAATTGGGTTGGAATATCAAAGGGAGTGGCACAAAAACCTCCAAGCAGCACTCTGGGTGGACCACATAACTCCAAAGAAAGTCCTCAAGACTTCACTGTATGAGCTAGTTTATGGAAAAGAAGCGTTATTTCCCATCTCTATAGAGATTCCAGTGCTGCAATTGCTAAAATCTCTCGAAGTGGAACAAGATGACGCAATGGAGGTGCGGTTAGACAAGTTGCTAGAAGTACAAGAAAAAAGCGAAAAGTCCCTAACAACCATGACTAACTGCCGACAAGTGGTTAGAAGGTGGTTTGACAAGAAAGCATCCAACCAAGGTCTAAAGTGTAGAGACTTAGTGCTAAAATTTAATGAAAGGGCTTCGAAGCTAGGTCAACACAGGAAGTTTGATAGCCTTTGGGAGGGCTCGTTTAGAATAATTCAATGCAAAGAGCACAATGCATATGAGTTAGAAACTATGGAGAAAGAAGCACTGGGGATTCCAGTCAACAGAGTTCACCTGAAATTATTCAATTAAGTTGCTTACCATACCCATGTAAATATGTTTATACGCTTTCCCCTTCTTTCCCTTTTGTTTTGCTGGCTAGTCCTTTTATTTATTCTATGGTTCAAGGAAGAAAAGAACAAGTGACCCATTATTTTAGAGAGTAAGGAAAATAAACTCATAGTTGAATAGAGCAGAAAAATTAAAGCACCCACATGCAAAATTCATACATACATGCTAAAAAAGAAAGATGACCCAGTTGCAAAATCCAAAAGAAGACAACAAGATGATTATATAAAGATATATTTTCATTATATATGCTTTGATATTTACATTTTCAAAATGGCTCATAGGCCATGCTTCCAAAAGTATATAAGTCTATTATGCTCCTTTTATATATTTTACGAAAAGCCTTTTTCAGGCATGTATGCAAAAAATAGACTAATTGCTAAGATTTTTTTTAAAAAGAAAAAGGAAAAAAGACAAGTCTTCAGTTCACATCATGGGCAGCAGTAATGGACGCATCAACGATAGCGTCCAAAATATCCTCATCAATAGGGGCATTATTAGTAGCAACAACATCATCCAAGGGAGCAAAGGTAGGCATAGGGAACACCAGGTTCCTAAAGTCCGTGTACCAGTTGATGTCATAGAACGACACCACATTGTAGATACAAAATAGGAAGTGGCAGGCTCGAGTTACCCTCTGGCAGTGCTCATCTTGCATTTGGAGGTGAAATCCACTCAAAAATGTTAGCCACAACATGATCATGTCCTCTTCTATAAACCTTAGAGGGTCGCTTGCAGTCAGAATTCCCCCACCATGTGCAACATTTGCAACGACCTTCCTGAGGCCGTTTAGGTATTTCTTGGGGAAAATTTCCTTCACTAGATGCAAAATCAATGGCTTAGGAACTCCTATATCTAGCATGGAGGTGACAAAGTGTGAGCACACATCAATGTTAACTCGATACTTGTCCTTGTACTCGAGGCAGTCCCATCCCAAAACTCATTTTATGGCTATGATTGACAGCGAATGCTTGTCTTCATCATCCTTTTTAAGCGCCTAGTAGAAATATCACCTAAGAAAGCAGTTTGGGACTTATGTGACACTAGCCTAATTGGGGTGTTCATCCTGTTAGACTCACCGTGAATACCTTAAAACTATCCCTGCAAAGCACCTAAGTCTAGCCTATGAAAACACTATGCACTGCAAATGCCTAACTGCTAAACCAATTACCTAATTTACCAAATTTTCTCTAATCGCTAAGTGTGATTTTGCTACTTCTTAGATGCCTATTTATAGAAAAAGTGTGGAAATGCATGGTAATCTACTTACCATAAATGTGATGTTAATCGAGTACCAACTTGAAAGCTATGCCCAGGCTTGCTCAAATTTCCCACCTAGTTGCGTCTGCTGAGTACGGTTTGCTGCATGCAAAACTAATAAGGGCTAATTAATTAGCCTAAGCTAGTGGCAACAATCGGCGGTGTTATGCATGGCCAAGAATTGAGGTGTCATTCTCTAGGTGTTTTGCTTATTATGAGGCAGAGCTCTTATCTTTTCAAATATTGATTGCATCTTTGGCTTAATCATTCCTTTTGGGATATTAATTGCCAACGCATACGAATGCTTAAGTTGCTAGCAAGGTGTCGGCTCAAGTTCCAAGAAAATCACACTGTACATACAGTTGCTAATTATATTTATGAATTCTTGTCAAATCAAAATGGCAAGTAATTCATCTTGCACAAGCCAAAGAGTTGGAAATACATGTTGAATTAAATACAGAAAACGTAACTCTCGTCTACCACCTTGAGAGAAAATAGCTAAGTATTGCATGCATGCGAAATGTTTAGGCACTTAAAAGGTCTTTTCAAATACGCTACCTAGAGAAAAATCAATTCCTAGTGCATAGCTAGAGCCAAAGTAAAGTTGCAGAAAAATTAAAGCTAAAGCAAAAAGCTTCTCGCAAATTAATAATTGCGGAATGTTCAAGCCAAGAAGTTAGGTAGGTGACGATGCAAAGCTTAGCTAAAGCTATGTGAGGGGCTCCAACAGTTAATGTCTTTGAGAATATTTCTTATGCTACACTGAGTATTCCTGACAAGCCAAGGTGGGAAAAAACAAAGCAGCTAGACAAGCCCCAAAACTATAGAGACCAGAGCTTAATTCAGGAAGATTGGGATAATGTTCATGACCCCTTTCTTGCAAATAACCCTAAAGGATTGAGGGAAGTAGCCTGCGAAAGAATGAAGGTGTCTAGAAGGGCATTGGCTACTGCAAAAAAAGTAAGGTTCAACGGGCTTCCTCAATATATGGTCCCATCTGTGCACTACTACCTAGAATTATTTGATGCAACCATTAAGCGTTTCAACCCAAGTACCAGCACTATTGAGGGCCAGACTCTATCAGTTAACATTAGCTTGACTACCATTTGGAAGATGCTGTGTATTCCAGATCCTATGCAAAGAGGGATGGAAGTGGAGACATTCACTCCTTAACAGGGAGATCATATATGGAGCACCAAGAATAAGGCTATGGAATTTTATAACAAAGAAACTTGAAGGATTGAAGTAGAACAAGAGAAGCCGCCAAGAATTCCTGCACCGCACGATGCTTTCAAGGAAGACCTACAAGATTCCTTTTCAATGATGGCATTTGTTCTTGGTCTGGACATTGACCAAGAGGTGTAGAAGTTTCAATTCGGCCTGACTTTCCAATTCCGTAGGAAAAAATCTTACTTCTGGTATGATTTTATAGAGCACCTTACAAAGGAAATGATAGAGCAAATTAACAAGTACTAGGTTGAACGAAAGTTTAGATTTCTCTCTTATCTTGCTCATATGTTTTTGTATCAAAATCATGATTTCTTTGATAAGTGGGTGAAGTTGTCTATCTTTGACAAAAAAAAGAGGAAAAAAATAGTTTCCGTCTGGACCCCTCTCCTCTCTTATACTTTTGATTATTATGCATTTTTGGATTATTTCTTGACTTCAATTTTGCAAGATTTACAAGGGGAGGAGGGTATTAATCGGCTCACCTTGACTCAGACATAGTATATGTAGAATTTCACCCCCAAATGTGACTAGTTTTTCAGAGTGGATTCTACATTCATCCGAATGCGATGCTTAACTGAGGAACCATTCCGCCTTCCAACATGTGTGACTAATCGAGTGCTGGACCTTGAATTGTTCTGGTAGGCATGCATTATTGATATTACCTTCTGTAGTGCGAAAAAGGTCAAGAGGAAAGGATTCTTCTCTTGTCCGCAAAGCTTCAAAACAATGACCATGAAAAAGAAACAGACACACCCGCTTTTGCAGGATAAGCTGGCTCATTTAGGGTTGGTAATGATCTGCAACAAATGGGATTACAACCCTTTAAATGATCTACCATATGAGCATCTCAAGGTAACTCACAACCCTCGACCTTACTGGGAGTGGAGGTGCATCCCGCTAGAGGATGAAGATGAATTTTTGGTTGACCTGATTCATATCCCCATAGAAGACAATAGGCCACCATGGAATAGGTTCTATTTGTTGTGGCTAATTATGATGAGAACCATAAAATTGGGAAGGCTCTCTACAATAAGCTAAGGAATGAAGAAGAATGGACTATTGAAAAAATCAGAGCCTTCTGGATATATCGCCAAGAAAAAAAATGGCCTAGTGCACCTTATGAAAGCGTAAAGGAAGATAAACTATTTGACGAGCTTTGGGATGATGAGCACCCTACCTCCAACTCAAGTGCTAGCAGAGGAGACGACCCTGATGAAGGAGAAGAGTAGGCAGAAGAGGAAGCTAAGACATCAGCATCCTTTTCCCAACAAAGAAGGACATCTAAAAGATTGTCGACCTATGTTGTTTTAAATGTGTGACTGAATATGTGACGAGCCTCACGGACACTCACCTAGTCCTCAAAAAGAACAAGAGTGCCTTAGCAACAACAACTAGAAACTATAGAAATTGTGGAGATCAAAGACTCCCTGCCCACTAAAAGGAAACACACTGAAGCTATTGTGGGAGAAGGAACACAAGGAGCCACCGCAAGCCAAGTGCTAACTGCAAGCCAAGAGTTTGAAGTAAGTGAGCAGCCAGTGACAAGCAGAGCACCGCCAACGTCCAGTCAGCAAGTAATATTTGCTTCCACTTTTCTTAATTCCCAATCTTTGGTATCCTCTCCATGTCTGCAGTGCCCCTTACAACAAGTGTCGGCCCTACTTTTTTTGCCCCTACCACAATGTTTGTGGGAGGTTTCTCCCAATTTTCCTAGGATGGGCCATCTATCTTAATGTCTTTGTGAACCCCGACCGTTGCTGCTCAATCTCTCCTCACCTCTCTTTTTGAAAGCTCTGTCGCCATTCACACCCCTATTGCCTCTACTACCTCAGGTCCAACCTAGTATACCCAACAAACAAACTCTATTATGACTACCCCATCACCATAGCAACTGATGAGCCCTTCTGCTGGTTCGCAAACTGAACTATGGTAGGTTCCCTTTTTCTCCCTGAAAAATTGTCAATCTCTCACTAAGGAAAATGCAAGGGCCTTCTACACTTGTATTCCCTTTTGTTCTACCTCCTGGTGCACCTATTGCTGGTAGGCTAGTTTAGTCACCATCCAAATTCATATCCCAAGGAGAAACCACAAAGCAAATGTGAGCCCTCAGGATCCAAAAGTGAAAAATGAAGGATGATAAAAAGGAGGTAGAGTCTAAGGTGTATATAGTTTACAATGAAGCGCAACAAACACTGAATTTCACCACAATGTATCTGAATGTTGTCAAACCACAAGATGAGATGCTGCTGAGCGATTACAACATGTATGCCATGGGGCTTGATCTAGCTATAGTTCAACTACAGGACAAGGTAGAACTCATGGAGGAAACACAACAGGTGGTGACGACCAACTTCCTAAAGTCTGGACGTCAATTGAAGAAAAAGGAGGAACAACTAAAGCTTGTAAAGGAAAGGGCCAGTTTCTGGAAATAAAGGAGAAATCACTTGAAGTAGAAGTTGTGCGCTTGTTTAAGAAAGTGCGAGCAGAAGAGTTGGAGTGGAGCAAACTCCAACAGGAACTCAATAAGTCCCAATCCATTGACCCCACATTGCTCAACGAGCTACGAGTGAGGAACTAGAAATATTAGAGCCAATTGACCTTGACGGGGAAAAATTTGCAACAAAAGGATAAAGAGTTAGCAGCTCAACGTGCTCTATATGAGCAGGAATTAGAAAAGAATCATATGGACTTCGAGGGCTGAAATTCCCAGTTGGAAAAGGAGCTCCAAGAAACAAAGTCCTCTCTTGACAAAGAATTGGCAAACCATTACTAGGTCGAGGAGAAGTGGTATAAAGAGATAAGTAGCTTGGGGGAGCAACTGACATCCGCAAAAAAAGAGAAATGCGAATTAGCAGAGGTTATTAGCTCAAAGGATGCAGAGATCGCCTCTCTAAAGAGCTCTCTCCAAGCCTCCGTTGCGCAACCAGACCTCATCCCATTAGCTCGACAACTATATATTTCTTATTTGGAAAAGGTTAAAGCCTTCTGCCTAACATTACAGCCAATGCTCTAGTTCATCTCGAAGGTGACAAAATTAAGCTAGGAGGCTCACAGAATAATTGAACAATTCCCACGGTTCATCTCAGAGAAGGTTCCTAAAGCAAAGAGTTTGATTCAAGCTATATTTGGTCTCTAATGAAGACCTGGCCAAAGCAGGGATCAAAGATCGAGATATTGCTGCCCAGATGATAAACAAGTTCATCAATTGCCACTCGGCCTTCCAACAAACTAAATCTACCACAACTATTTTGAACCAAACAATAGATGACATGCGGGAAAATTTCTTTCTAGTTGAGCGAGATGGGTTTATCATCCCCATTTCTTGAAGATGGGTCGATCGCCATAGCCGAGTAGATTGCAGAAAGAATTGAAGAAAATAAGCAAGACCCAACCCCTTTCCAGAGTTTTAGCCACCCTCCTACCATAGTAGACATTGAAGTTGTTATTCATCCTCTTGCACAATTACTTTTCCATTGCGAGGCGGGAGCCAGTTTACCTGAGGTATTGCCTTTTAAGGAAACGCTCGACCTAGGCAGAGCGAAGGAAAATTTGCGCAGTATAGTGAGACCATCTGAAGATGACTGGTCACCCCTGCAGGAAATCCTTTCCAGGTTCTAATTCCATCACCAATGGATGGCACTCTGGTTTGCAAGCCAAGGAAAGTTTTGGGTTCCTCGTTCCTCTAAGCAAAATGCCCTTGATAGTCACTAGAAGTTGTGAATATGAAATTCACCATGCTCCCTTTGGGTTTGATTTCTGGCTAAGTACCGACCCATGCCTTCAATTGAATATCATCAACCCCTTTTTGATTATCACTACGACTTCTGCCACATGTCCGCTCATCGCTCTTCGAAGGAATTTTCTCCTTTCTCTTCTATCAGCCCCTAAAATGCTCCCACGTGTCTTCACTGTGGGTTATTTGATTGCTTCTTTTCACTTCCTCGTCGGTCCCCGCCCATGTGCCACATAGCTCCCATTTGCATGAATATTTGGCAGACCCCACAAGCAGCATCTATAGAAAACATTTTTCTACGTGTCATCTCAACACAAGTTTTCAACAAAGGAAGGGGAAATCGGCCGCGGGCAGTGAAATGCTGCCACGTGTCTCTTCATCACATGCTTCTTCACTGCAAGGATAAAGTGAACCATGGGCTGCAATATTTTTCCACATGTTTTAATAGCCTATCCAAAGAGGAAACACTTGTTTGCACGGGACTTTGCTAGGACCACTACCATCATTTGCAGGGGATGCACCTGAATGAAGAGCGACCAAATGCTATGGCCCAAATATTTTTTGTTACAATGGCCAAGGGGAATCATTACCTCAAAATCATTGCTCAGGATTCAAAATATTTTTGGTTGCTACTCTCCAAGCAGTGGAAGGCTTGCTACAAATACTTCTCTTTACTTCTAAAGAGGGGTTCCAGGTTCTGAGTTCGAAGATTACATGTTACATGTTCTAAGTTTCGCAGGTCCAAGGATTACAAGATTTTAGAAAGCACTAGGTATTTTACTGCTTAGATTATTACAAGAACTCATAGACTATGCCATTGTTCAGCCTCTTTTTTTTCTTATGCTATTGATAAACTTTACACTGTGCCATTATTGTTTGAATAGCTTATTTTCCATACTTCTATAATTTGAATGAAATTTTACTAGTTTAGATTATGTCTTTTGACTCTTCTTTTCAATAAATGGGTGTGATAATTATTTTATGTCATTGAATGAGCTGTTCATGCTGCAATCCTTAAATTCTATTATTCTAGGACATGGTAAATTGCTAAGTGGGCCCTTAAATCATATCCAAAAGATAGGTTGATCGTGCCTTTTATCTAAATTTTTGCGCATTGCCTTAGGTAGATTCTTTATTTTTATATTTGCTTCATTTTCCCATTCTAAAGCCCCAATTACAGAAGAAGCTGACTTCTTTAAAAATCTGGAGGTCACTCAGTTTAGCGCAATAAATCCCCTATAAAATGAGTTTCCCACAAAGGACTATTACCTTGCCAATTTTTGGCATCAAAAAATATGAAGGAACACCTTTAAGCACAAGCGAATATGGAGGGACACCATCTACCACAAGTGAATATGGAGGGACACCATCTACCGCAAGTGTATATGGTTGGACACCATCCACCGCATCTCAAGTTGAGAGTACATCATCACTTGGATTTGACGAAGAAGGTATGCCATCATCCCTACGTGAACCTCAAGGTATGTCTTCTACTCCACCCTCGATCAAATATACACAATCTAGCCCACCTCAATTAAATATTGATGAAATTCCTAATGTTGAGATGTATGTACCTAGGAGAACACCACCTAGAATTTTGCATAGAAAGCCAAAGTATTTGATTAATATCGACAAGGATATTTTGCAACACATGGAAGGTAAGATTTCAACACGCTTTTGTAGAAGATATGTTGATAAGATTTCAAAAATCTTCTTTGAAAGGCTAAATGAGACCACAATATGTCAACTATTTGTTGAAATGATGCAGGGTATAAAGTATAGAGACATCATAAAGACTCTTGGGTTGAGAACATCAAATGCATCAAGTGAAAACGCTATTGTGAAAAATCTAATGGATGCTTATGAGAGTGTGGGTAAGACCTCACGCTCAAAGGATAGTAATGTCACTTGACATGTCATTACATCGACTTTGGTAAGTAGTCAAACAAATAGAGCTCATCTCATTAGAAAGATGAGTGAACAAATGAGAATTAGTAGAAAATTTTTATCAAAAGCTATTCAAAGGCGGCAAAGAATTGAGGGCACTGATTCAAATGAATTATGAGAATTCTTGGGGAGACTGCCACAAAAAGATAAAAAAGTTGAAGCATTGAGAACACTAATTGAAGAGTATTGGAAGAATAACACAAGGCCATCTCCAAATCAAAGGGATGTGGTAAGAAGGAGAATCGGTAGTCGAAACCGTGAGCCACATCCAAAGCATTTTTTGGATACGTCTCAAACCCAATTTTTTTATAAATTTCAAAAGGATTATCCTCAAATTAGTATTTATCAAATATTTTTTGAAATGCTTAAACCTTTTTATGTCAAGATAAATCACACATGCTCTACTTGTTTCTATAGACTACATATTGAATTCTTTAACAATTATGATGTTTATCGTTCTATATGTTTGGATTTGCATACTAACAATGTTTTGTAGGATTGTGGCATAGAAGCCCCACCAAAATCTTCAAGAGAGTTCTTATCAAAATTTTTATGTGAAATAGAGGATGGTCAAATATTCTACAGGACAACATGCTTGGATGGTTCATGCCAACATTGTGGTGGCTTATAGCATATGCCAGTATGTCAACATATGGAAAGCAAATATGAGGTGGGACAAAAACTAGTAGTGTTTGAGAAGTATAAAATAGTGGCATACGCTGCAAAAGAAGGGTCTCAAGCAAAAATGTGTGATTTGGTTATTTAGAAGATTCTAGTGTATCAGTTTATGTCCATATTTCATGACAATATAGTGTATGAGTATGCAAGGCATACCCATAGAGGCCAATGGCTAGACACACAATTCAAGATATGCAAGGACACCTTTCTAGTTGGAAGCATAGTATCAGTGGTTGAATTTGTAGAGAACTTCACTCTATAGCCACAGCGTGAGGTGCAGTCATAGTATTACAACTCCACACAGGTTTTGATATTTGTGCACATAACATTCATTCATGCAGATGATAGTACAGAGGACCAAAGGAAGGTATTGAGGGAGTATCAATTTTATATTAGTGATGATCGCACACATTCTCCAAAGTTTGTGCAAGGTTGCTTCCAGATGTTCTACAATGATTTGGCCCAGAGGGGCATAACATACGATCGACATATAATATGGTCAGATAACTGTGCAACATAGTTCAAGAACTCGCGCATGTTCTACTGGTTGAGTAGGATGCATGTCATTACAGGTGTACAACATATGTGGAACTTTTGTGAGGCCGGGCATGGAAAGTGGGAGCTTGATGGTGTAGGAGCATGCATGAAAAGAGAATTAGGAAGAGAAGAGATAAAATATAAAGACAGTGCAAAGTTGACAGATTTAAGATCAATCATCGAGTGGTGTAATGCTTCGATGGGCCCAGGTAATGAAGGTACGTCTTCAGTTCATAGATCTTTTTGGTTGATGGATGATACTAACATTGCACCATATGAGGATTGTTGTACACTAACATGATCAAGTGAGGTACACTCTTCCCTTATCTCAAATGCAGGTTCATGGAGTATCGATACATGGAAGATGGCATACTTTTGTTCTTCATGTACAATGCAAGCCTAGAATGATTGTGAGTCAGGGGAGTTGGTTGAAAAATGGTTGACAAGTTATCTTAGCCCACTTCACACATATCGCCCTTCAACGACATTGGAACTAACACAGATGGACTCATCGGCCGACTTTGACCACATATCAGATCTAGTTCAACCAGATAATATATCTACTTGCTTAGTTTTTGAAATTCCATATTGTTATCTTACTTTGTATTGTATTCGTAATGTTGACTAATTTCAAGAGATGTGCTGCACATATCAATGCAGGGCATGTTTATGTAGTTATTGTAGATGAAGACAACAAAGAGGGAACATACTATTAAATGTGTTGTTGTGTTGAGGCCAAAAATAAATTGGAGGCCCCAGTTATAGATGGAGAAAACATCGAATACCCTATAGGCTCAATTGTTGTTATTGAAATGTCGCTTAGAAGGTACCTACATAAGAGTGTTAAATATTGGTTGTTTCAGGACTTTGACACACATCGTAAGATTCTTCATTACTCGAACCTTGTCATGGCATCCAATGTTTGTTTGACCAAATATGGGGGTAGACCTTTGAACAAGACCTTGTGGAAGGTCTGTGAGTCTGACCATGAGGCAATACTTGACACAATAAAGAGTAGAGCAGACCCAGATGGTTCGTTGGATTAATTTTTAAGTATGCACATTGATTCTTATTAATTTATACTTGTATGCACATTAATTTATTTGATGCCAATGGTAACATCTTCTTTTACTTTTCCTTTTTGCAAGTAACCTACTAAAAATTGATTGGTGTCCCCTTGCAGAAAATGTAGATTTATGAGCCATCAAAGAGAATCTCAGCCAGAAAAGCAATGCAACATCCTTATTTTGATGATCTTGACAAATCTCAAATATGATTTTAATCCATTACAAAAGTGTGTGAAGCTTGGTGAGGAAATTTCAAGTTATTTATTTTAAGTTAACCTTATCATGAGCACCTATGATGTAGACATTATAAGAGCATCTTGAATTTCAAGTTATATTCATGAGAGATGTTGTGTGCAATAGGTATCTCTGAACTCCTAGTGAAGATGTATGACCAGAAGTGAGTAAGTTGAGAGACTCGCATGCCTATCTGTAAGTGCCTTCCATCCATTTTCATTTCATTTCCATTTTTGATGCTGTTTCTTTTTCTTCTTTTACTTTGTGTATTTGTAAGTAAACTACTAAAAATTGATTGGTCTCTCATTTCAGAAAATGCTGATTTATGCGTGTGAAGCTTAGCGAGGGAATCTCAAGTTACTCAATTGAAGTTAATGTTCTCATGAGCACCTATGATGTACACATTTAAAGATAATCTCAAATGTATGAGTGACATTGTAAAAGATCTGTGTGAACGGAGTACATAAGGCATTGTAATGAGATTTACTCAAATAGTGAAATTTTGGAGTTCATGTTCGGTGCAGGAGTACCTTGTTCTCTAAATGCCTTCAATAGGAAAATTTGCAAAATTTGAATTTTCAAATGTAAACAATGTGAAAAAGGTCACAGTGGAGGTCATATGTACTCTATTCGAAGTCTCAAATAGGTCATTAGGTGATTAGAGAAGTGATATTGCACAAAAGTTGTCATTTGGTGTAAAAATACAAAACTTGCATTACTTGCACAATTTCAAAATTAGTAAATAAAGGATGATGTTTTCTGTATTTGCAACACTTTTCCTTTTTGTTTCAAGCTTGTGCAGATTTTACAACACCTTATACTTTGATTGTTGATTAGTTTTCTTCAAAGCAAGGAGTTAGGTAACTTTTGAAAGTATTTTGAAGTATTTTAACTTAGATTTGAGGAAATAAGAACAATTTTATCATAACTTCTCAAATTACTTCACAAACAAATGAATGATCTAGATACCCATTATTGAGTTACAACACATACGTCAAAATCAATAGTGACTATATTTGAACATGTGCATCAAAAATAACCTTCTTCGCTATCTTAATTATAATAACTATGCCTAATTTACAAAGGAACATACCTTTAAACATTCAACAACCCCCTAAACTTGTTGGGGCAGCAATTCTCATCTATCCAAACCCTCAAATCCCTAATTTTTCTCAGGAGAAACTCACTCCACCATGCCAAACCACAAAACCCTTATTTTATGCTAGTATGAGGACGGTTTATTGAAAGGAATGGTTCCACACCTTACCAGAATATTCCACCACTTCATACCTTCTTAAAACAACCTACACAAACTCAAAAGACAATCACCCAACCTCTACATGCAATATTTTATCAAATCCTAGGGTGAAACCTCATTTTTCATGCCCTTTTCCATCAAAATCTACAAGGCCAACAACTCGGATACCATGATGCTTAGAAACTTCTCATTTGATCCTATGAGATCATGTTGGGCCCCTCTACAAAAAACTCTCTCGGTTTTCGCTATCTCAGAGTGGTTTTCCCATGGTGGCAGATTTTCACTTGAT
The DNA here is from genome assembly GCA_007258455.2 of Sequoia sempervirens. NCBI lineage: Eukaryota > Viridiplantae > Streptophyta > Pinopsida > Cupressales > Cupressaceae > Sequoia > Sequoia sempervirens. The sequence goes on along the minus strand of VDFB02270651.1, from coordinate 809,465,769 downwards.
AGAAAAAGTGTCAAATGCAAGCTGTGCAAAGTTGCAAAGTGGTGCAACTTTCGTTCTGCAACTTGTGTGACCACACAGAATATTACAATGCATTTGAATAGGTATGTTTATGCTAGGCATGGTCCTCTTTCACACCGAAACACGCAGAATCACTCTGAGCTACGTTCAACCGAATCGATCCCTTAAGAGTCTAAAGTGCAAAATGGCTGCAAAATTCAACATGCTGTTACTCAGATACCGTGATGCTTATAAAATTCTTATCTAATCATATGGGATCACATTGGGCCCCTCTACAAAAACCTCTCTCGGTTTTCGCTATCTCAGAGTGGTGTTCCCGTGGTGGCGGATTTTCACCTGATAGAAAAAGTGTCAAATGCAAGCTGTGCAAAGTTGCAAAGTGGTGCAACTTTCGTTCTGCAACTCATGTGACCACACTGACTATTCCAACATATCTAAATAGGTATGTTTACTCTAGGCATGGTCCTCTTTTGCACCCAAACATGCGAAATCACTTGGAGCTACATTCAACTAGACCAATCCCTTAAGAGTCCAAAGTACAAAATGGTTGCAAACTTCAACATGCTGTTACTCAGATATCATGATGCTTAGAAAATTCTCGTATGATCCTACAAGATCAAGCTGGGCCCCTCTACAAAAACCTCTCTCAATTTTCACTATCTTGGATGGTTTTCCTGTGGTGGCAGATTTTCACTTGATGGAAAAAATATCAAATGCAAGCAGTGCAAAGTTGCAAAGTGGTGCAACTTTTGTTCTGCAACTCATGTGACCAAATGGATTGTTCCAACACATCTGAATAAGTATGTTTACACTAGTTATGGTCCTCTTTCGTACCCAAACACGTGGAATTTCTCTGAGCTATGTTTAACCAGATCGATCCCTTAAGAGCCCAAAGTGCAAAATGGTGCAAACTTCAACATGTTGTTATTCAGATACCATGATGCTTACAAACTTCTTGTCTGATCCTATGGGATCACGTTGGTCCCCTCTACAAAAAAATCTCTCGGTTTTCACTATCTTGGAGTGGTTTTCCCATGGTGGTGGATTTTTACTTGGGGAAAAGGTTATCAAATGCAAGTAGTTGAAAGTTGCAAAGTGGTGCAACTTTCGTTTTACAACTTGTGTGACCAAATGGACTGTTCCAACACATACAAATAGGTATTATTATGCTAGGAATGGTCCTCTTTCACACCTAAACACATAGAATCGTTCCAAGCTACGTTCAATCGGATCAATCCCTTAAGAGTCCAAAGTACAAAATGGCTAAAAACTTCAGCATGTTGTTAGTCAGATACCGTGATGTTTAGAAAATTCTTGTCTGATTCTATAGGATTAGGTTGGTCCCCTCTACAAAAACCTCTCTTGGCTTTCACTATCTCAGAGTGGTTATCTCGTGATGGTGGATTTTCACTTGATGGAAAAAGTGTCAAATGCAAGCAGTGCAAAGTTTTAAAATAGTGCAACTTTCATTCTGCAACTCGTGTGACCAAACAAATTGTTCCAACATGTCAAAATAGGTATTTTTATGCTAGACATGGTCCTCTTTCACACCCAAACACGCGGAATCGCTCCGAGCTATGTTCAACCAGATCGATCCCTTAAGAGTAACATGCTGTTACTTAGATACCATGATGCTTAGAAAATTTTCGTCTGATCCTATGGGATCACGTGAGGCCCCTCTACAAAAAATTCTCTCGGTTTTTGCTATCTCAGAGTGGTTTTCCCGTGGTGGCAGATTTTCACTTGGGGAAAAAGTTGTCAAACACAAGTAGTTGAAAGTTGCAAAGTGATGCAACTTTCATTCTGCAACTCGTGTGACCAAACAGACTGTTCCAATGCATTCAAATAGTTATCTTTACATTAAGCATGGCCCTCTTTCGCACCCAAACACGCAGAATCGCTCCGAGCTGCGTTCAACTGGATCGATCCCTTAAGAGTCCAAAGTGCAAAATGGTTGCAAACTTCAACATGCTGTCACTCAGATACCATGATGCTTAGAAACTTCTCATCTAATTCCATAGGATCATGTTGGTCCCCTCTACAAAAACCTCTCTTGGTTTTTGCTATCTCAAAGTGGTTTTCCCGTGGTGGCAGATTTTCACTTGATGGAAAAAGTGTTAAATGCAAGTAGTGCAAAGTTGCAAAGTGGTGTAACTTTTGTTCTGCAACTCATGTGACCAAATGAATTGTTCATGCTAGGTATGGTCCTCTTTCACACCCAAACACACTGAATCACTTTGAGCTACGTTCAACCAGATCGATCCCTTAAGAGTCCAAAGTGCAAAATGCCTGCAAACTTTAGCATGCTGTTACTCGGATACTGTGACACTTAGAAACCTCTCTCGTATGATCCTAGAGGATTGCATTGGTCCCCTATACAAAAAACTCTCAGTTTTTGCTATCTCGGAGTGGTTTTCCTGTGGTGGCAGATTTTCACTTGATGGAAAAAGTGTTAAATGCAAGCAATGCAAAGTTGCAAAGTGGTGCAAATTTTTTTTTTGCAACTCGTGTGACCAAACGGATTGTTCCAACACATTCGAATAGGTATTTTTATGCTAGGTATGGTCTTCTTTCGCACCCAAATGCGTAGAATTGCTCTGAGCTACGTTCAACCAAATCGATCCCTTAAGAGTCCAAAGTGAAAAATGGCTGCAAACTTCAACATGCTTTTACTTGGATACCATTATGCTTAGAAAATTCTCGTCTAATCCTACAAGATCATGTTGGGCCCCTCTACAAAAAACTCTCTCAATTTTTTCTATCTTTAAGTGGTTTTCCTGTGGTGGCAGATTCTCACTTGATGGAAAAGTGTCAAATGCAAGTAGTGCAAAGTTGCAAAGTGTGCAACTTTCTTTCTGCAACTCGCGTGACCAAATAGATTGTTCCAACGCGTCCGAATAGGTATGTTTATGCTAGGCATGGTCCTCTTTCATACCCAAACATGCAAAATCGCTTCGAGCTACGTTCAACTTGCTTGATCCCTTAAGTGTCCAAAGTGCAAAAGGGAAGAAAACTTTGATGGGCTATTATGTAGAAATAGTGATGCTTACGAACTCTCCGTTTGAGCATATAGGATCATGTTGGACCCCTCTACAATAACCTCTCTCAGTTTTTGTTATCTCAGAGTCATTTTCCTATGGTGTCTTGTTTTCACTTGATGGAAAAAGTGTCAAATGGAAGTAGTGCAAAGTTGCAAAGTGGTCTAACTTTTGTTTTGCAATTCGTGTGACCAAAAAACTACTCCAACGCATCCCAATAGGTAGGTTTACACTAGGCATGGTCCTATTTCACACCCAAACACGTGGAATTTCTCTAAGCTACATTCAATCAACTTGATCCCTTATGATGGCATACAAAACAATCAAAAAGAGAAACATACACACAATGGTTGAGAAGTCTGTGTATTCCATACAAAAATGTATGATCATTGGTGTAGAGCACCTTGTTCCTCCATATGGTGAAGAAGGTCTAGTTCAGTGGTTTTAGTCATTATAATGTCAAATAAGGCCATGATAGGCCATTTTGTAATCTTGCTTTTAGTTTTGAGTTAGTGTGGGGTCATTTGAGTCAATTATGTAAGTTTGATATGGAGTACGAATAAGAAAATAGGACTAGTAAAGGCATTGGAAGAGATTACTAACACTGGCCCTATTCAAAATTCAAAATTTAGGCCTTAAAAGCAACGCTAGACGAGGTGAAAAGAAGAAATTGCTTGAGAATAAGTTAGAATAGGTTGGAAATAGGGTGAGGTTGTGGAGTTTGATGTGTTCAAATGGTTTGCAAGGACAAGGGAGGTCAAAAGTATGTTATGGCATGATTCCCTACTTGGGAAAAGAGGGGTTTTAAATGAAAAGGAGAGGTTTGAGGGAGTAAAAGTGGGTAAAGTCAAGGGGCAACATAATTTGGTGGTCAATTAAGTTTGTGCAGGCATAATGAAGAGTCTTGGAAGAGGTTTTGAGGTTGTATGATGTTTGGATATGGGATTTTCAATAAACCCTAGTGAAATTTGAGAAAAGTGAGGGTTTAGAGGATAGTGGGGTTAGAGGACTAATCACGCCCTAAAAATTGTGGATTTTGTGGATTTGTAGACTGGTAAATGTTGCCCAATGGTGTTTTGCAATTGGAAGAGTGATTAAGATGGTGTTTCTCTGTTAAATAGACCTATTCGAGGGTCTAGGATAGCGTTGAGTCCATTTCTTATTTTTATTATAAATTATAACTTGCTTTCTCCCAAGTCCATTTCCTATACAAGAAATAATATTGCAAAAAATTGACATAAAAATCTTTCGACGTGTTTATATGGTGACGGATCAAGAACATAACAATTCATTTTGCACTATCAAGATTACGCTGTGAAAATGTTTAAAGACTAATCAAGATAAATGTCTGTTTGATAATGTGTCAAGAAGTTAACTACTTCATCTACTCTGAATATTATGTTTTGCAAGTGTTGTGAATATTATATATCCTTTGCTTAATTGAGTTGTTCCAATCAAAAGATTAAATATATTAGAATCTTTTTATGAATCATTTCATGGAATACCAATTGAAAACACATTTTTTGCTTTTACATAAAGTTGTTTAGCATAAATCAATTAATATTCAAGACAAATCATGAAGGACAACAATGATCAATGCTAGGGCTAACTAATTAACAAGTATACACATAAATAAGTCAAGCATGTGCATGTGAATAAGGGAAGTACAAGTACTCAAAAATACGTAAGCCTTGAAGTATACACACGAATACATAGTATACATAAATTAATACAAAGTATATGCATGAATACAAGGTATACGCATGAAAACATGTAAGTCACAAAGTATACATTGGAACACACATAAGTCACAAAGTATACACATAAGTTGTAAAGTATACACTTGAATACACATAACTCATATCTATTGAACCATGAATTTATAATGCAAATATGGACACCATCAATAAAAGAAAATTGTATTAAGCAAATAGCCATGTATGCATACATCAATATATGTCGATATAAGTATAAAGTATACGTACAAAATAGAAATATAGGCTTATGAGAATGCCATATAGGCATACAATTTCAAATATATCTAATACAAAATATGTACAAAACTGCCATGTAGGCATACAACAAAGGGCTCTAGAATCAAAAGTCATTACTCTCCATGCTTTGGAAATAAATTCTTTCCCTTTGCTTGTTGATCAGATGGCGATAGGTTTGTCACTCATTTGTGCTACACTTGAGGAGTGCTCCTAATACTCCTCCTAGTGTTTTGTTCTTGGTGAAGTTTTAACTATTACAATAAGAAGTAAAGGCATTAATATATAGAAATTACATTATAAAAAATGATATATTTAACAAAATAATCACTTACTGCCATCTCATGATCACTCTCCATGAGGGAAATATTCACATGCCCATGCTGAGGCATGCTCAAGCCCTGTATAAACCATCCAAATAGAAATTAAACTACGAATAAAAAATGGTTTTCTTTTTCACTAACTAACATGTATAACAATGAATGTAAATTGAAATTTAGTAATTTTCCTCATACCTCCCCTATCAGAGCCATCGAGGATTTTATGGTAGATGTAACACTGATCTCCATTGCCCTTGTCACATTCGGTGGTGTTTCCGCTTGCAACATCTAAAAATAAAACAACAAATTATTCAATCACAAAAACTACAATAGTGATCTATGTCATGACTTATAATGTATGAGATAATGAAGAAAATTTTGAGTACTTATTAGACTATATATTTCTAACTATCATGCTTACTATTTTCCCTATCCATATCTTGTTCGAAAGCACATGTTTTTAGGCTTTTACCCATAGCAGCAAGCCGGTGAACCATCTGATAAAATGCTTTCATAGAAATGTATGATAACTGTGGTGGCATAGAGAAGACAATGAACTATTTGAAAAAATGCCTCAAAGAAATGGGGTCTTGTGGTGATGGAATGCCATTACAAACAAATGCACCTCATGGCATTCCATCACCATAAGACTGCATTTCTTTTAGGAATTTTTTCAGACAGTTCATTGCCTTCTCTATGGTATTATTGCTCACTATTATGCTTTGATAGAAATTTTTTCAAGCATCCATAGTTTGTTGGAAAGCACCTATTTTAGGCTTTTAGCCATAGCAGCAAGGAAGTTAGTAGTTTGATAAAATGCTTTGGTACACATGTATGGAAAATGTGGTATCATAGAAAAGGTGGTGAGCTGTTTGAAGAAATGCCTTGAAGAAATGTGGTCTCAGAGTGATGGAATGGCATTCCATCACCAGGAGACTGCATTTCTTTGAGGCATTTCTTCAAACTACTAACTACCATGTCTATGCTATTGATTACTATTATGCTTTGATAGATTTTTTCCAAGCATCCATAGTTTGTTAGAAAGCACCTTTTTTAAGCTTTTAGCCATACCAGTGAGGAAATGAATTCCTTGATAAAATGCTTTGGCAGACATGTATGGAAAATGTGGTAGCATAGAAAAGGCGGTCAATTATTTGAAAAAGTGCCTCAAAGAAATTGGGTCTCATGGTGATGGACATCACCATGAGATCACATTTCTTTGAGGCATTTTTTCAAAAAACTCATTGCCTTATCTATGCTATTGCTTACTATTATTCTTTCATATATTCCTTCCAAGCATCCATAGCATAGACAAGGCAATGAACAGTTTGAAAAGATGTTGAGTAGTAAAAAGTGGTATCATGGAATGCCATGACAAGCAAATGCAATTGGAAGCTGCTCCTAGACTTATTAGTTATGCTATGTAAAGTAATTGCATCACTTCTTATGTTGACTTTCTAAACAACTATATTGTAGTTGAAATTTTGTCATCTATCAACATCTAGTTATTAGTTATGGAATGTGAAGTAATGCTTTGAGTTTGAATGATATGCAATGCAACGTAATGAATGATATGAATATAAACTACACAAATCTATTAAATACAATTCATTAGTTAAACTATTTATTCTATTACCTACGTGTAGGTTTGAGTAAATCCATTGGCACTAGGAGGTGTTCCCTCGAAACCTCCAATATTAGCATGTTCAACATCCAAAATCACATATTAAAATACCATTCATAAAAATATGCTATTAACATGTAATAAATTTATAATTGTTTACTAGTTGCATACCCCACCGATAGTTGTACCACAGAAATAAGTAGGTGGAGGGTCAGTGTATCCAGTATCAACACTGTGACCCTGCAATTTTATTAAAATCATAAAAAAATAAATTAGTTAATCTTGTATTTCAAAATCAAAATTTAATAAATTAAATTCAATGAACATGCTAACTTTTATCTGAGAATCAATGCCATATGTGTGATGAAAAATTTCAACTACCCTCTCCATCTCCATAGCTGGAGACAGATCTTGTGTAGCAGCCTCTTGAGTGTCAGTGGGGTCATATGAACAAGTCGCCCTGCAAGATTGACACACATGGGTTTGAAGGCCACCACTCGAAGACTCCCTTGGATGGTGCTGTAGAATAGGGCGAGCATGCTCAATGTCACTTTGGGTCAAAGTGCTGATCACTTGCAATGTCTCTACATTGACACCCTCCTTCACGACGGAAGGGATAGCAACATGCTCATGAGGCGGCCTAGCAAGAGGTTGTCTCCCTTGCCGCGTAGGATCTGACTGTGCACCACGTCTATCCTAAGCCGACCACCCACCTCTCCCTTGGAAGTCCCTCATATCAAAATAATTTGGGATTTTATTCAATATGAACTCACAATATAGTTTCCTAAGGAAATACTGTGGGACTTCATAATTGTTGCATGATGGGTAATCAAAACCATGTACCACCTATCATAAAAAAGTTCCTAATCTCTTGGTGGTGGCACCAATGAATATGAAACCTCTTCGCATTGAGGTTAATATTTTGATGTGTGCATGGGTCAGTGAATAAGGAGCACAAATGACCTTTTGTAATTTTTAAATCCTTTACATCTTTATATGATAACTTATTTGTGTAATAAGCCCTTTACGCCTACCTCCTATAGTGCCATCCAGTTAATTGTTTGCTAATTGAATCTACATTTTTTAACATATCTTTCAGTGAAGTTTCCAGGGTCATTCTTTTTGCGGTTGAACCATTTGGATCATTCAACCTACTAATTAAATCCTCAAGTTTTTTTTTGTTGTTCTCAATTTCACTCATTAAATTTTGTTGAGTGCCAGGAGGGTTTTGAGGGATTGGTGGAGGAGGTTGTTGTTGTGGTTGATTTTGTTGTTGAGGATTTTGTTGCTTTGCTTGTTGAGGATTTTGAGGATTTACAGGTTGATTTGCATCTCCTACAAATTCAAAAAAATTTAAATATCAAATACAATCTAAAACTAACAAATTCAACCTAAAACTAACAAATTCAAAACAAAAAGCAAACAATCCTTACCTATCACACTCCTCGTCCACATGGTGGCATCCTCGCAATGAAATAGCAACTGTTGATGAATATTTTTTCACAATATCTCCTCCTAGAATGCGAGCGCAAAAAATGGGGTTTTGGTCGTAGGAAAAAGAAAAACACAGTCGAAATGCAAGAATGAATCATTTTACTATTTTTTTGGTTTTAATAGGTCATAACACGAGTGCTTTAGAATGCACTCACATTATGAGCTTGTTGTGACTAAGCCTCAGGCTTGACACACCAAGCCATAACATGAGCACGTTATAACACAATGCACTCATGGTATGAGTTTTCATAACTTTTAAAAAAAGTTGTCCAAAAATTGGCTACCCATCTTGATGCACCCGCCCGCGTATTCATGATGATATTTTTTTATGCATACAATGGATGATTTATGTGATAAATTATGGATAGATATAATGGTTTATGGTGTATGATGTATAATTTCATGTGGACACTGAAAAAGTAACCCTTCTACTTTTTTTGTCTTGTTTGGGTCCTCCTTGTGACTTTGGCTTAGCTATGCCTTGATTTAGTGTTGTAATGTCATCAACACATTCACATTAGGTTTTGGGCCCTAGCAAATTAAAATAATTCAAGTGGTACCTTACTTGAGTGTTGTAAAGTGTTGTAACACACTTTCACACTTTTCTAGGGTCTTGTTAATATATTTCACCTAAATAATCTCTTTTTATCACTTACCAAGCCTTACTTCAAAGTGTTGTAACAAAATTTCATGCTTTTCTAGGCTTTTCATCAATAATTTGACCCTTTCTTATGTTTAATTAGCCCCATTATACACTTACAGGCCCTAACTAAGTGTATTTTTGAGAATAATCCTGTTAAACATCATTTAATACACCTTAATTTCTGACACCCACTTAAAATGCATAAGTGGGACCCATTCGTCACTAGGACAAATGAGTCCCATTTGGCTCAAAAATCAAAATTATTTCAAAATTCTGGTGGGATATTATTCTCTAAGCCTTGAGGTCAGCATGTAATGTGGTATTTTTAGGAAATTTTGCATAATCATGAATAAATATAGGGTTTTCACTCTCATTTCACCCCCATTGACTGATTCATTCAAGCAAACATTCCATCAATCAATCAATCACTTTAGGCATTTTCAAGTATTTTGTCTACAAGAGCATTCAAGCACTTTGGAGCCATTACTTGCATATCTTCAAATTTCTACTTCAAGGGTTTGGTGAGTTGTAGCATTGCATGTTGTTCATTCATCACTCTCTTTTCATTTTTAAGGGTTTAATTACCAAACTGGGGTTTGACCAAGGCAAACCCCTATTCACTAACCCTTAACACTTTTTCCCCTCTTTGCAAGTGTTTTGCAGGTTTTGTGTGTAGATTTTTCAAAAAGAAAAGTGTGAAAAGTTTTCAACAATTGGTCAAAGTCATTCAAAGTAGTCAAAGACCTAAAAGAAGCTTGGAGAACACCTACAGGTCAGATTCTACAGTTTTGGATTTGGAAACCTATTAGGAGCTGAAGTACAAACTGAGAGCTGCATATTGCACTTTTGAATTTCTCAAAATTTGGAAGTGGACTAAGTCACCATTAGTGGTGTATGAGTCCCATTACCAGGCCTGAAAAGTGGTTTTTTCAGTTATAAGTACTTTTGTTTGAAACCTATTCTGACAAAATTTCCCTGAAACAGGACTAAGTCGCCCAGCTTGGCATATGAGTCCCAATGGGATTCAATAGTGTTTTCTATAGGATTATAGAGCTCCTTCCCATCCCTTTCTAGTTTCTAGGTGCACTTCTTCAGTCTCATTAAGTTTTGATATAGTTTGTTTGCATTCTTAGGTCATTTTGCATATCACAGTGTGTTTTCAAACATTTTGCATTTCCTTAGTTTTTGCATCAATAGTTTATCTTCTTTATCAATTTATAGCCTTAGGAACAATCTCCTTTGATATATTTCAATATAGTTTGCATTGGAATATCACAGAATTGTTCTTGAGTGTGAACTTTGCGAAATCACATTCCTCTTCCTTCATTCCCCTTTTAGGTGTGGATAAGGGAAGTTGTGCATTCCATTTCCATAGTCCAAATTTTGGTGAACCCGACTTTAGAACATCATATTTCTTATTTCAAGTGCATTTACATCCTAGGAATAGCTTATATTAACATTGCATTGCATTTTGCATTATTTAAATTGCATTCTAGGATTTTAAAATTCGCATTAGTGAAAAGCTCATCTAGCTTGCTTTTTTGCATTGCATTTCGTTAAAAATCAACAAAAATTTGCATCTTCATATTATATATGCATCTAAAAACTGAAAAAGCATAAAAATCATTTTTTTTTTTAAATTTTTCACAAAAATCACTACTTGGACTCATTTGCCACCCTGGGTGACTTAGTCTAGTTGCACATTTTGCACTGCATTTTCTGTCATTTCCAATTCATTCTCTGCATTTCTATTTTCTATTATTACATTTTTGTTATTGTTTCCAGATTTGTTGTTTTATTCTATTTCTTGCATTTAGTTTGCTTTCATTCATTTGCATCATGGATATATGTGTTTTAATAAGCTTTGGATGCCATTAAAATACTTAGTTGACATGTCAAGCTGTGCCTTTGGAACCGATCCTAATGACATTAAGCTTCATTATGCTCCTTCAACTCCTCATGAATGTCCTCCTCATGATGTTGATATCATTGGAGAAGATGATGACAGTATGAATAAGTTCCTAAATGATTGCCTTGACAACCTTGAAGCTAATGCATCCTTTTATCCATCCATGAAACAACAAGACCTTCCTCCAATACCGGCCCCTGAGATGTTTGGTTACTTACATCCTGAAACAAACGAAGCACCTAAGTTCCCTACACAAGGTGAACCTAGTTCTTCTAAACAAACAACCACTCAACCCTTTTATGATAACAAAGTAACAAATATTCCAATCAACCTTGAAGAAACCTATGGAAAAGGTTTTAGCATTTTGAGCAAACAAGGATGTGACACAACAACTGAACATGGCATTCATCAACTCTTAGAGGAAAATCCAAAATATGAAAACACAATGAGATTAGGATATCAAGATCCCTCGCATGACATCAATCCTCCTAGAGAGTATTTGAGGCTTCATGATGATGGCACAGTGATCTTTGATTCCCCTCTCGATCTGAATGTCCTTCCTTGAGAGGAACCCTTGATTGATAACAATGACAAGGATGAGAGGATCACTTTGGTTCCTCCTCCTTCAATTCGAGAAAAGGATGAATCTTGCAAACACAAAACGCCTTACAAGTTACAAAAACTAAAGTTTCCTCTCCGTCCACCACCTGAATGTGAAAGGAAATTGCAAATACTTTTAAACAAAGGACTCATACTATTGCCACCTATGAATAGGTTGGTGATATATCCTAAAGATGCTAATGTTCCACATTGTGCATATCATCGCGTTCTTGGACATAGAAGTGATGAGTGTCATAAATTGAAAGAAATATTGAGCAAGTATCATTTCGATGGTGATAATTGCTATCCAATAATCTCATAAAACACTCTCCAACCTCTTGTCATGTAATAGTTGTAGAATATCATATTCTCACTATTACATGCCCTTTCCCATCACCTACCTTGGCTCATTCTTGCCCTGCACTCAGTGGGGGCAAGAAGTTGCTAGCCTTTTCCTAGTAATGCATTTGTTGTTGTCCCTTAGTTGTGTTATTCACCTTCCACTTATACCAACTGAGATTGGGAGGCAAATAGCTTGCTCGACGGTTGAATCGCATTTTCCTTACTAGTCTTTTTTTTTGTGTGTTTGCATGTGCGTAATGTGATTCTCCATGATGTTCTATTTGATGTTCTCTCTCTGTGTGTGACATTCCTCTATTTGTACCTTCATTCTTCTTTATTTCATACATCACTTTCGCCTTTTATTTTGTCTTTTCTTGTGCTTTCCTTTTGGGGATGATGCAAGGCATTGAGACATTTCATGTCTCTTTCACGTTGACCCAAAAGGCTTTTCTTTTTCTTTGCCTTTTTCTTTTATCTTTTCTTGTGTTTTCCTTTTGGGGATGACGCAAGGCATTGAGACATTCATGTCTCTTTCATGTTGACCCAAAAGGATTTTATTTTTATTTGTATTTTCTTGTGTTTTCCTTTTGGGGAAGATGCAAAGCGTCGAGACACCCTATGTCTCTTCCATGTTGACCCAAACAATTCTTTCTTTTTCTTTGTTTTTGCTCTCTTTGTGTCATTCTTCCAATTCTATGTATTTGGGGGATGATGACAGTTCCGAGCTCTCTAACAAACATTGCAACAAAGAACATATTGACCCCAAATCCATAGATCCCTTATGTGTTTGGTGTCTTCATTTTGGGTCAACCCCTTCCTTTCTTTTCTTTTTCCTTTCCTTCACATGACGCAACCTTACTCAGAAACATATGACTTGGCATTTAAGGGATTTCCAAGTTGGCTCTCATGTCTTCTTCTTGTTTGCATTTTTTATTTTCTACTTTAAAGTAATTTCTCATAGCACGACATGTAGAAATTTCTTTAAAGTGGGGGCATACATTGGCATTATCATTTTGCATTTTTCCTTTTCTTGGTTCTTAGTGTAGCCTTCTTACTTCATACAATGTGTTTTGCCACTTTGTGGATGACATTATGTGTAGTGTCCTTCATGAGCGTGATCCATCTTAGCATATTACATTCCTCTTAGTGGCTTGATGTGACACACTACATCCCCTAAGTTGTGAATCTTCTATTTTTTGATCGGTCCTCTCTTGGAGACATTAGACACAGTGTTCCCTTAGTTAAAGACCTCACATGAACTAAGCAAGAATTTTTTGAAAATTCTTTGCATGTTGCATGTTGCATTTGTGATATGGCCACCTTACATAACACAACTTGCATGCTTGTGGAGCCATCGCGTTTGTTCATGAGCTCCAAGCATACAAAGTTTTGATTGTCTCATGAAGCTTGAAAAGTCATTTTCTTTTGTGGCACCTTATTAAAGTTATTAGGAGGTATAACTTTGGTATGGTTGAGCGGGAAGCCCATTCCGAGGCATGAATTTTCCCATAGCCACCTGTGTTTGTGTGAGTGCATACCAGCCATGAGTGTATGTTTCTCACCTTTTAGGCCTTCTCACCTGAGAGACAACCATGAGTTCCTTCACCTCAAAGTGAGTATGGGTTTTTTGAAAAAACAACCTAGATTTGATCCACATCATGTTGGACAAATGGTTGAAGTTTGATACGATTCATTATTTCTTTCTCTTTCGTTTTTCTCTCTTTCATCTTTGGAATTGTGTGCTTGTGCCTTTTTCCTTGTTCTTGATATCATGCATGTTCTCTTTGCGCTTGTGTGGGTTTTTCATGAGATCTTGATCCTAGGGGCTTGATCACCCCTCTTGATCGTTGTTGTCCCATCTTGCTAGCATTGGTTCATGGGAACCCCTCTTGATGTGTGTTGGTCTACTTTAGTAAGAGTTTGAAGCAGGTTCATCCTCTCACTAAAGTGGGGGCTAAATATGGACACAGAAAAAGTAACCCTTCTACTTTTTTTCTCATTTGGGTCCTCCTTGTGACTTTGGCTTAGTTGTGCCTTGATTTAATGTTGTAATGAGGTCAACACATTCACATTAGGTCTCGGGCCCCAGCAAATTAAAAGAATTCAAGTGGGACCTTAATTGAGTGTTGTAAAGTGTTGTAACACACTTTCACACTTTTCTAGGGTCTTGTTAATATATTTCACCTAAATAATCTCTTTTTATCACTTACCAAGCCTTATTTCAAAGTGTTGTAAAGTGTTGCAACAAAATTTCACACTTTTTTAGGCTTGTCATCAATAATTTGACCCTTTCTTATATTTAATTGGCCCCATTATACACTTGCAGGCCCTACACAAGTGTATTTTTGAGAATAATCCTGTTAAAAATCATTTAATACACCCTAATTTTTGACACCCACTTAAAATGCCTAAGTGGGACCCATTCACCACTAGGGGCGAATGAGTCCCATTTCGCTCAAAAATCAAAATTATTTCAAAATTCTAGCGGGATATTATTCTTTAAGCCTTGAGGTCAATAGGTGTGATGTGGTATTTTTGGGAAATTTTGCATAATCATGTATAAATATAGGGTTTTCCCTCTCATTTCACCCCCATTCACTCATTCATTCAAGCAAGAATTCCATCAATCAATCAATCACTTTAGGAATTTTCAAGCTTTTTGTCTACAAGAGCATTCAAGCACTTTAAAGCCATTACTGCATATCTTCAGATTTTGACTTCAATGGTTTGGTGAGCTGTAGCATTGCATGTTGTTCATTCATTATTCTCTTTTCATTTCATTTCATTTTCAAGGGTTTAATTACCAAACTAGGGTTTGAGAAAAGTGTGAAAAGTTGTCAAAAATTGGTCAAAGTCATTCAAACTAGTCAAAGCCCTAAAAAAAGCTTGGTGATCACCTACAGGTCAGATTTTGTAGTTTTGGATTTGGAAACTTGTCAGGAGCTGAAGTGCGAATCAGGAGCTACAGATTGCACTTTTGAATTTCCTAAAATATGAAAGTGGACTAAGTCACCATTAGTGGCGTATGAGTCCCATTTCTAGGCTTGAAAAGTGGTTTTTGCAGTTCTGAGTACCCTTTTGTTTGAAACCTGTTCCAACAGAATTCCCTTGAAATAGGACTAAGTCGCCCATCTTGGCATATGAGTCCTAGTGGGCTTTAACAATGATTTATGTAGGATTTGAGAGCTCCTTCCCATCCCTTTCTAGTTTCTAGGTGCACCTCTTCAATCTCATTAATTTCTGTTATAGTTTGTTTGCATTCTTAGGTCATTTTGCATATCACAACGTGTTTTCAAACATTTTGCATTTTCTTAGTTTTGCATCAATAGTTTATCTTATTTATCAATTTACAGCCTTAGAAACAATCTCCTTTGACAAAATTCATTCTCTTTTGCACTGGAATCTCACAGAATTGTTCTTGAGTGTGAACTTTTCGAAATTGGATTCCTCTTCCTTCATTCCCCTTTTAGGTGTGGATAAGGGAAGTTGTGCATTCCATTTCCATAGCCCACATTTTGATGCATGATTGATGGTCCTTGAGGTAAGGGAAATATTGATAATCAAGTTAAGGAGTGTTGTGGTGATTTTTTACAAGTTTTGAAGTTTAGTTCTTCCTTGCAACTTATACAAACCCCAAAACTATGTTAACAATAAAAGTAAAAGAGATAAGAGATTAGAATGGAAGACATGTAACTTAATGTTGATTCTTGTCAAAGCCTAATACAAGTGAACTCTTGACTACGCTACATAATCTATTTGAAGTGTGCTTTTTATAATGAAATTTTCTTGTTGATTATTAAAATATTAAATATTATTGTTGCTAATAAAGAATTAATGATGATAGATTACATGTAAGATGAGATACTTTTTGATGCTTTTTGTTGTTCAAATATTATACAATAATATGATCCAATGATCTACAAATTTCATAAGATGATGTCTTTAAATGCACAAACCTAGACATATAGTTCAAAAGTTTCTTGCCCATATCAACTAGAACTAGTTTGAATATGGGATTATTAATGTCTAAATGTGAGGTTTTAATTTTTGATAGAGGGGCACATGATCATGCTAATAATCTTGTTGAGGACAAGCATATTGATGAAAATTGATTTGGACAAATTCTAAATAGAATTATGTGACTTAGTTAAATGATGGGTTGAACATAAGATGATGTGGAAATGAATGATAGATTAAATATTCAATAAATGTGTTTAAATAATCAAATTACATATTAGAAACATACATAACAAAAATATTCAGTGTTCCACGGGGTTGAGGGGACGGGGACGGGGGGACGGTAGGGGACGTGTTTTGGGGACGTGGGGTCTAAGTTTGGAGGCGGTAGGGGATGACGAGGGGACGATGACAGGGTGCTGAAATACGTATAGTACTTGAAAAAATAGTTAGAAAAAGATGTATAAGTATAAGAATTATATATCTTGGAGACAACTAAGAGTCCCCTAGATGTCTTGAGGACACCCTAGTGTCCTCGAAGTCCTAACGGCGTCTTGGAGACAACACTAGTGGTGGGATGGTGGTGCTGGTGGTGGGTTGGTGGGGGGATGTCCCCCAAGTCCCCAAGTCTTCGAGACGTCCCCATCTAGGAAACACAGGGTTTTTTTTGGTGGGCGAGGGGGGGAGGGGGGCGCGTTCCCAAGGAACATTGGAAATATTGTTCAAACACGAATTTTTCTCAAAGTAAATATATTTTTATACTTTTTAAACTATTCCACCTTGTAGAACTTTACATATCATGTAATTTTTAATCTTAGAACAAATGCAAGTCATGAAATTTCAAATCACTTTAAAAAATAGAAGTCATTGAAAATGACAAATTTAAGAGTCGATAGCTCGAGGCGATCGATAGGACATTAAAATTCAAGATCTCAAACATGTGGTAAGACTGAAAGATTTTAAAAATATCGGACGTGGAAAGCCATCAATCATGTCGGTTTTACACTATTAAGATAGCTAACGATACGGAATCACTGAATCTTGTCAAAAATTGATGTACGGTCATAACCTTTTTATTAGAAACCAGAGATAAAAGATACAAATATTCACTTGAAACGAGAAGATTTTTTTCAGTCTTCATTTTCATGGTGGACTGTATAATAAATAGGATGAAGTGTAATTTGACTATGGAACATTAAATAATAAGACAGATGAAGCGTAATTTGACTATTGAAACTTGAAATATTTAAGTAGAGTATAGGACAAACCTCTAAAATTTCTAGATTGTTTGACTGTTGAAATTATAACGTTTAGATAATTTTATTTAATGATAACACCTCATGCGTTTGAGTAAGAGAAAATTATTTAAAATTGATATTTTGAAGGGTATAAATATCATGGAGGGGGTTGGAAGTGGGACAAAGCTCTCTGTAATCAAGCAATTCTCAACTTGAATTCAAATAGCTCTAAATGGCTTTTTAATTTCCCAAGCTACATGTAATGGTAGGAGGTCCGCCAACGGAGTCATTGTTCATGTCCATAGTATTCACAATCTTGGGTTTCTGTGTTTTGTACAATTTGTTAGGTTTGAAGAGGGGAAATGCAGAGACACCTAGATTGCCACCCGGGCCATTAGGCTGGCCCATCATAGGAAACATGCATCAGTTGGGGAAGCTCCCTCACCGTTCCCTTCACAACCTTGCTAAACAATATGGTCCCATTATGTTTTTGAGATTGGGTTCTGCTCCTACTGTGGCGATCTCTTCCTCTGAGATGGCCAAAGAGATTTTGAAAACCCATGATTTGGTTTTCGCCAACAGGCCTGAATCTGCTGCTGCAAAATACGTAGCTTATGGTGAGAAAAACATGGGTTTGGCTCCTTATGGAGATTACTGGAGAAACATAAGGAAAGTCTGTGTGTTAGAGTTGCTGAGTGCCAAGAGAGTCGAGAGCTTCAGATCAGTGCGAGAGGAGGAGGTCTGTCTGGCGGTGAAAGGCATCTGGGAGAAGAGCAAACATGGCACAGTTGCTGTGAATATGAGCAAGACCATAACATCTCTCATCTCCTCTATCATCTGGAGGACCCTGGCTGGCACTAGAATTTCTCAAGATGATGATTTTGTAGGCAAGGAGCTTGAGATGAAGATGCACGAGGTCGTATGTATCATCGGAGCTTTCAACGTTGGAGACTTCATTCCTTCCCTTGCCTGGATTGATGAGTTAAGTGGTGCGAAGGGGCAGATGAAGAAGGCCCATAATTTCTTTGATGCAGTTGTTGAGAAGATTATAGATGAACACAAGGGAAACCAGGACCAGGAAGATCACGCCAAGGACTTGGTTGACGTACTGTTGGAGATGGCACAGAATGAAAGCAGGATAAAAATCACAAGAGAGCACATGAAAGCAATTGTTTTTGTATGCTCCCTTGCCTAAGGAATCCATCTCTAATCAACATTGAAGTGTTCTTTTAAAGTAAAGAACAAGTTTTTATTATATTATTTTATAAAGGATGTAATTCACATAATATTTATAGAGAAAAGCTAGTTGAAAAGTTTGGAACAAAAGTATTTAATTGTTGTCTAATCATACATGTAGAACAAAATATAAGAAATAAGAGCAGTAAATTCAATAGGTAGAAAATTATAATATTTAGGATTGTCCTATCTAGTTAGCAAGTATTGATTGTTGGAGGGGGAGTCTTGGACTTTATTAGAATCATTATCATTTGGTTGCACTCCTAATGAACATCATTTAGAGGGGGGTTATCAATTCTAATAGATGAAAAACTAATAACAATATTAGAAATTTGTCATTTTGACAACTAGTATCATCCCAACCACAAAGTTATAAAGTAGCAAAGTTTTTATAATAGTGAAAAGATCATCTCCACAATTTTCACTATGATGGTGTAGAACCATGAGAGTTATAAGAAGGTCAAGAATTATGGCTACATCCACACCAATGCCTTCAAGGAAGGTATTGGTGCAAGTTTTCAAATTTTAATCATCTTTTATGTAATGGTTTCTTTGTTTTCTTGTAGGATATGTTTCTTGGGGGATTGGAGACAACAATCACCACCTTAGAATGGGCAATGAGTGAGATGGTGAGAAATCTTATAAGAATGGAATACTTACAATGTGTGGTGAAAGAGGTTTTTCGATTGTACCCTGTAGGGCCCTTAATGCTTCCCCATGGATCTAGAGAAAGTTGCACTATTGCTGGCTACTATATACCTCAGAAGACAAGGACTATTGTGAATGTTTGGGCAATAGGAAGAGATCCAAATGTGTGGGAAGATCCCTTGCAATTCAAGCCGGAGAGATTTGTAGATAAGAATATTGATATAAAAGGTCGAGACTTTGAGATGCTTCCTTTTGGGGCAGGAAGGAGAGGATGCCCTGGGATTGGACTTGCAATGGCAAATGTTGAGCTTGTGTTGGCTCAATTGGTGCATTGCTTTGACTGGAATTTGGAAGATAATGGGAATCCTATAGAGTTAGATATGATTGAAAGCTTCAAGACTAGCATTTCAAGAAAGGATAATCTTTTCGTTGTTCCCAACTTGAAAGTGTTTTCATTTTTTCCAATTGAATAAATTGGAAATTTTGAATTTTCTTAAGGTTTCCTTAGACATATATAATATTTTATATTAGTAAGTATGCTATATACTCTTACACTAAAATAAAGTTTGAGTAGGTCATTGAAGATTGTATGAGATCTATTTTATTCATTCCACTTCTTAATATATTCAGATTTTCATAAAGATGTCTTGATTTTGTTAATTTTTCACATGGTATATGTATGAAATGTATTTTTACATCTAATTTATATATGGTCATGAGTTACATTAATAATAATTTTTTAATTTTTTTTATAAATATCATGAATACATTAGAAAGTGTATTTTTTATATTGAATATAGCTAGAAATATAATAAAAAATAAGTAGCTTAAAAGGTTGCAAGGAACCATAGATGACACAAAAATCCTTGCAAATTTGAGAAATACCAATGAGCACAAGTTGTTCATATTTACATATCCTTGTAAAAGAAAAAAGACTAGAAAATTCATTGTGACATTGACACTATACACTACTCTCTTATTTGCAATGTATTGATTAATTTTGAGTTGTTTGATTGGTGATTTAATTGTTTGTAGTTGGTAGGAGATCTTTCTTTTTAAATATTTTATGTGAAGTTGTCTCAACTAAGAAGCAATGAAGCTTGCTACTAGGTTGCAGTTAACACTAGTGATGATGAATGTGAAAATTTTATGATTGCTCACTTGATATAATTATAACAAGAATTCATGCCCTATATATTTTTAAACATGTTGAAATATATTAGGATTATTAGGAATTTTTAATCAACAATAAAAATGTTCATTATTTCCATTAGCTAGTACACATAAACTTAAAATAATTTGATTAACTAGAAAACCTTCAACCTCGAATGTGGTACATAAGCCTAATTATGGTTATAATCAGTAATATTCATAATAGTCCCATTTTCATCATAAAAGTGCCCATTTAGAAAAAACAATGCCCCAAAACTAACATAAAAACAAATGAAAAGACCAGCCTACAATATTAATACAACAAACATGGAACCAAAAAATAGAAGAAAAGTAAATCATAAAAAGAAACCTACACTAGCTATATATAAATTTTTAAGGTTATCCTTACTTGGACATGAAAATAGGTTTTTTAATTTCCCATTGTTCTATAATGATATTGCCCTTTAGTTAATTTTTGATGCCTATATGTATTATCACCCAAGATTTTTGGAAGGGTCTTACCCGTAATTTATCAAACATAGAATGTTTACCTCTTCTTCTCACGAATAGTCTACCAACATAAGTCTAATTCTAAAACATGTAAATCCTTAACCATAGCCCATGTATAAAACCAATCTTTTATGATCCTTTGATTATTTCTATTTATATTCTATGCATGCATCTCATTTCCTTCTAATTCTATTAGATTTAAAAATCTAGCTTCTATTTTATTATACCAATAAAGTCCAAAACCCCATAAGGAAAATCGTTAGACCTTGATGATTTAATATAATGGTAAGGTTGAATTCCTCTCCTTACTAGAAAAAAACTAACATGCATGAAATGTGTACATACATTCAAGAATATGCATCCTTTAAAATGTGGGGAAAATAATAAACTTGTAAAATTTTGTGTGTTGTGATAGTGCCAAGTGAACTATGATATATTACAAATCTTTCATGAAATTATCATGGTACATGTTTTTCTTCCTCCTTGAGGTATCTAAGATAAAATACATACCATGATTCTTTTGATAGAGAGTTATATAATTATTCATAAAAGTGTTAATTTTTAGTTGGAGAGCTCATATTTGGGTTGCATTGAGATGGTCAAGACATTTATTGTTCAAAAAATAAAATATTACATCTATATACTAGTCATTTTAGGTGATAACATTAATAGTGTAACACTGGTAAGTAATCTAGGGATTTGTTTCAACCATTAATTTACTTATGGATTTTTCTCATACTTATTTCATTGGTCATATTCTCAAATCCAATTCTTGTAAGATATTCACAAGCTTCCCCTTTTTTCAAATAATTAACTATGTATTACTAGGGTCCTCATGGATTGATCATGGATGATAGAAAGTACTGTGGTCCTCAAAATATAATGCTAGAACTCATTAACTACTCTCACTAAGGAAGAAAATTGTCTCTTCATATTTGAGTATCTAGTCTCATCTTTTTTAATAAGATTACTCATGGATCATATAGGCCTCTCATATCTATTTTATCTCTATTATGTCAAAATAGTAGCACATGAATGTTTGAAGATGAAGGAAAAAACATAGAAATACTAGGTATAATCTAGTTTGATTAAGACAAGACCTTTTAATTTAAGTGAACACATATTTTTTCTTTAAGGTTTATTTAGGCTTCCTTCTTGAACCTCACATTTAGGGTTCTCATGATCTTAGAAAACCCTATTATGAACTTTGAAACTGATCTTATCTTTCCAAAATAGGAATTAATCTCTTTTTTGTACTAGGTAAGGGAATTTTAAGTATATCCTAAACACATTTAGGTTTGATGGAGATCCACTTCTCTTAAATGAGGTGACAACATTTTTCCTTCTAGAACAAAAAAAACAATTCATTTTGAGATAAATAACATTCTCAACACACATTTGCATTACTTTCCTTAGATATGATATATGGTCTTTTCTCCTTTTATAAAATATGGTTAATTCATACAAATTTATAATTATTCATTTACATATGAAATCCTTAAAATCTATGAAAATTTAGCATGGAATATTGCTCCTACATTAATAAATTGAATGTAATTTTCTTGTAAGTGAACATCCCCCACTTGGTAGTAAATATCATTTCAACCTATCCTTATATTTTACTATTACCTAATTATATCCTATGTATCCATCTAAAAAGATGTCATTTAAGATTCATCGACAATCTAAAATACTTTGTCAAGTGATGTTAGAGGATATTTATCCTTTTTAGACGCCTTGTTTAAATTATAAAAATCAACACATATCTTTTTATTCTCATTCTATTTTCATTCCAAAACCACATTATCTATCCAATTTGAATGTCTTACTAGAAATATTATCCTTGATAATGCTAGTTTTTGTAATTCCTTGAAAATGTGATATTTGAATGGAGCATTAGTAGGTTTGGTTTTTTTTTTTTTGAAATGGACTTATTCCAAGTTCTTATATGATTGTATGGGCGATCATAGAAGTATTAAATATCTTCAAATCATCACATCTCTAGGAAATAAATTTGTGATAAGCTGTCAATGCATGAATGGTGGACAACATTTTATAATCAATGTATTTCATTCCAAAAAATATATATTTTGACTTCTTTTTCATTTCCCAAATGGAAAATTTACATTGACCTCCTTTTTAATTATCTACCTTCTTTTACTTTCCAATATGAATGAGATCAAACAAATTTAATATTTTCACAATTCTATTAGGCATGGTGTTCATTTTCAATTTTATAATCCTTCCTTCTAGTTCTATGTCATCCCTTTCAAATTCATAAATAATTTGAGACTCAAAAAGAATAGAATTGGTGATAAAATCAATAATTTTTTTATTACAATTAAAAAAATTTAATGTTATAGATATTATTTAGAACCTCACGAATAGGTACTATCTCAACCAAGAATCACCTTAATCTAGAATATAAAATTATCTCGAAGGTGCTTTAGTGACTGACAATTCATCTATTGTATTCTTCCTTTTCTATTAAATGAGATTGATATTGGAAGATTATAAATATTTAATTACATCCTAGACTTAACTATAATAGGATACTAATTATTTATCATTGTATGTATATTGGATTATTTCCTACTTGATCACAAGCTAAAGTTCATTTCATATTCTTTTAATGATCAAATAGGAGCCCAAAAATGAAAGATTCATATTCATCCATGTTGTTGGTGCAAGAAAATTAAGTCTTAAAGGTAGCAAATATAAGGATTTTCCTTTTAGTTCAACTAAATCTATTCAAATGCTACATATTTTCATTAATTTGGAATAGTCAAAATTTATTATCCAAATATGAACATTTGCCAACTCTACCATGAATGCGAATGAAGAAGATAGGGTTAATATTTTGTTGGAAAGATGAACTAAATATTGTTCTTCAATGGGTTCCATTTCTTTTATCTCTAACATATTGAAGCTAATAATCAAATGAAATGTTGAAGGAAACTTGCATCTATTAGTTCCTTCTTCTAGTCTGACTTAGGTATTGTTATGGCCAAATTGACACATCAACATTTAAGAAAGATGTATCTACCCTACTTCTCCTAAAAAAAGATAGCTAAATATAGAAATTAACTATCTTCCAAGGTCTCAATAGTTGGTTCACAACTATGCTGCTTTACTTAGTGGTCAACGTGACTATAAAATTCAAGAGGCCTTGTTGGTTGAAGGTAACAAACTAGGTATTCGAAAGATTTAAATTAATAACAAATTTTAAATAAACAACAAAAAATATATGGCAAGGTGTTTAGAATAGAAAAACCTGAATAGATACCATTCCTACAATTAGACATGCAATTATGTAACAATATTTTAAGTGAAACAAATGAATGAAACAACTTGAATAAAGATTTATATAGTCATATCTAGTCAGAGTGCAAATTTATTAAGCATATTTTCAATTTGTTTCATTATAATCAATTCCATACAAGCTATATTCAATTAATTCATCACAAATTTGCATATCAACAAATGATAGGAAAATACCATTCACATATGACACCACAGATGGTTTTGAATTTGAATCCTTCTATTTATTTTTCTCAAATAAGTAGCAATTGCTCCTAGAAAAATCCATTGGGGCACGAAAAACCATTATCTTTGATATCATTTAACTAAAACTAAGAAATTCATAAACTTTAACTAACTGCATAAAATAATAAGATAGTTTTTGTTCCTAAGGTGCTACAAATATGACTTCAAACTTCTAACCTTTACAATGAGGAGAGTTATACAATATATAGAAAATTATAGAACACATAGAAAATTCCTTCCAATAATTCCAAATCGTAAAAATTAGGGAGCCCAAATTCTAGATCCACAATTATAAGAATATCTGGGTGACACTACAGTGAACACTTGATCAAAAATAGATGCATGGGGAAGTGGCACATCCTTCTAAGTTTTTTGGAGATGATCTTTAGTTGAACTTTAGTGACCTCCTATTTTGTAGGAATTGCTCCATAAGTTGTATCTTTGACTCTATTTTGGTCAAAACAACATATTCCTTTTTCAAAATTCAAATTAAGTGCTCCTCATATCTCTATATCCGCCTATATTCTTCATAATTGACCAAAATATGTGTCAACACCTCTTCATCAGGCCCATCTAGCTAGTCCATCCTAAACTTTATTTTTTCATACCTATTTGTAGATATATTAACAATATCC
The DNA here is from genome assembly GCA_007258455.2 of Sequoia sempervirens. Classification (NCBI taxonomy): domain Eukaryota; kingdom Viridiplantae; phylum Streptophyta; class Pinopsida; order Cupressales; family Cupressaceae; genus Sequoia; species Sequoia sempervirens. The sequence continues at coordinate 809,440,868 of VDFB02270651.1, read as the reverse complement.
TTAAGTTTGCTGATATCACCCATGGAATGATGATTATCAAATTTGATGCTTGTTAACCTTTTTAGGATATTGTCTTCATCATCTGTAGAACTTATCATATACTCTAACTTGCTATTCTAGGCTTCTTTTATAGCTTGCAACTCTCCCATTTTTCCATCTGTTGACAAATACTGGGTAGTAAAGACAATGACAATTTCCTCAAATAATACTGTTGGTTTAAGATCTCCTGTTGCAACTTGAGAAATATTATCCTTTTTTCTACCATAATTTCCATCTTGAATAATAGTACATCTTACTGCATTTTCTTATATAATCAGGACTCTCATCTTCCAGGATTCCTTCTTTATTAATCTCATCTACACTTAATTTATTCATTTCTTTCAGCTTTCTCAAGGACTCTTGATACTTATCCTTCTCATCCCACATGTTCTTCACATATGCTAATATCTTCTTTCCTAATCCATGTGCTTCTTGGTAATACTTGTACCCAGTGTCCAGGAGTACATCCATTTCAATCTTCAGCTAATTGACAAACTTATCAAACACGTGGGATTTCCATTTTATGCCCATGAGATCTTTAACTTCTTTCCTACTTATCAATACTAGGTACCTTAGAAGAAGATGGTTTTTTTGAAATAGGAGAGGCAATATCTTTGATGAACCTCTTCATTTTTTCTACTTGCACCTTCAACTCATCCTTGGATTGTTTGTCTTTTTCCATCCTAGATTTTGTAGAGGTGGCTACCAAGTCAATAAGTGACATCTGCTGTGTACATGTTTGCTTACCCAGATTAACCATTGCTAGCTGATAATTGGATGCTTGGAGCTCTTGATCATCATTATCTACCAGATTCACTATGGCTATTTTAGCTACTAGCTCCCTTTCTTCATTCATTTGAGTCGAGTGTGTGGTCCTTGACTTCTTCTTTGGTTTCACCACCTTGACTTATTTCATCATTTCCTCCCAATTCAAGGTTTGTGCCACTACTTCTTGTCTCTTTTCTAAATTTAGTTTGATCCAAGTAGGAGGTCATGTGGTTGTGGCCATTTTTTGTTCTTGACAATGAGGCTCTTCTTCCTCTTTATCTAGCTTTGTTTGTAACTATTGAGTTTTCTCCTATTCTATCTTTTCTTTCTCAACTTTCTCTTGTGCAAGCCTCTCCTTTTCATCTCTTTCTTCTTTTATCTTCTTCTGTTCAATTTCCTTTCTTTGAGCCTCTTCTTCCTCAAAGTTTTCCTTGGATTCTTTTCTTTCTATACTTTCAATCATTTCTTTCTGTTCATCTTCTATCAACACATGCTTGATATTTTCTTCTCCAAGACTGCCCTCCCCAAATCAAGTGTCTGCTTCTTCCATCTCTTCCTCATATAACTCATTTTTTTCCTCATGTAGAGGAGTCTCTTCAAAATATGAAGAAATGGAAAACTCTGTGACTTCAATTACAAGAGCCTTTTCTCCTTCTTTAAACATTGCTTCAATTGTAGGTGTAGTGGAAGGACCTTCTTCAATCATCTTTTCTCCTAGAGTATTGAAGCAATGAGTTGTACACCCAATCCTAATACCACTCCTACAGAAGCAACCATATATGTAATCAAGGCCATCTAGAATGCCTTTGTCACCTTCTTCATTGTTGGTTCTTCCTCTTTGGTTTCTTTTTGTGTTGTCTACTTCTTGAGCCTTTTGTATTCCCTTTGTGGAGGGGGAGAGGGTTTTTTCCCCCATACCTCTTTCCTTTTCTTACTATCTTTGCTCGATCTATCCTTGAGGTGTTCGTTGATCCATTTCAAATTTCTTTCTACAACCATTGTAGAGATATCCTCAAATTTCCATTCCTCTCTTTCCATCAAATTGATGGGTACTAATGCCTGAGTGCTAACTTGCTCTCAGTCATATTGCAAATCAAGAGTCAATCCATTATCTGACATTCCTTTAGGAATGTCCTCTTTAATCTTGAAGGCCCACATTTGAGGAATAGTTAATCTTTCATACTTCCTCCTCCTCGCCTCAAACTCATCTTGCAAGTTTGCACAAAATTCCTCTATATCAATCTCATGATGTGGAAAGAGGGATGCATACAAGTTGTTCATTTTTCCTTTAGGATCAAAATCCTTTCTCCCTTTATACAACTTGAGGTTTATTTCCTACAATTCCTTAGTGGAAGAATTAGTAGCCCTGACTGATGGACATTGGTAATAGCCAAGGTCAATGGGGTACTTCACTTCTTTGACCTTATGCTTGTTGTAAAATTTGAGGTTAACTTCCCTCATCTACTAGAAGAAGTCAATTAGAATCAACTTATCGCTACAATACCTTAAAAGTAAAAATAGAGCTCCATCGTATCCAAACAAGTGGATGTATGTTGACTTGGGGTATTGAATAAACCAATTTTCCCATTCTCCTACTAATGCCATTTCCTTCATACTTATCTAGAATCCTACATCACCTGAGAGTTGAGTAATTATTGAATAAAGAAAGACATCATTCACCTTTTTAAAATGATTTTTAGATGCCTTTAGTTCCGATTAGTTATAGTATTCCCATATTTTATTCTCACCTTCTCCTCCAACCCCCACAGTATTCAAACCTAGGAAGTTCCCTATTCTGGCTGCATAGTACACCACATATGAGGTCATATAAAATTCCTTATATCCTTTACCTTTTGGTGAGTTGATTATGTATAGCACTAAGAATATCTGCCCCCAATCCAAATAAAATTCTCCTTTCAAAATGTGTCATAGAAAAATGGCCCCTTGTCATTTGCATGGCCTTTTAGGTCTTGTTTCATGGTATTTGATATGTTTTGCTCTGATTTTATGTTGCAACATGGCTTGAACATGCATATTTAGGTACTAAAATTCAAATAATTATGTCTTTTGAAGGTGTTGTGAAGTGTTGTAAGACATTTCTACATTCTTCTAGACTCTATTCATTACAATTCACCTAAAAATCATCTTTTGACACATCATCAAGTCCTATTTTGAAGTGTTGTAAAGTCTTGTAACAAGATTTCACACTTTCCTGGGCACAACTTCACTATTTATCTCTTCTCATGACTTAATTGACACCTTTATGCCTTCATATGCTTTAATTAAGTGTAATTTTGGATATTATCCCAATTAACTTGACATTAAATGAAACTTAATTCCCGACACTTGTTTTTAGGTCCTAGGTGGGACCCATTCACCATGGGTGGCGAATGAGTCCCCCTTGGCCCCAAATTCAAAATATTTCAATTTTTTTTTTGGGATTTTATTAAAAATCACTTGATGTCAGCCTGTGATGAGGTACGGATGGTAAACTATGACACAAGATTGTATAAATCTAGGCATTTTTCATCTCATTTTACATCTCCTAATTCATTCAAGCAATCTCATTCACATATCTAAACATTCAAGCATATTACAACATCAATTCAAGCAACATTCAAGCACTTTGAAGCATCCATTGACATTACTTCAGATTTGCATCATCAAGGGTTTGGTGAGTATTTACATTTGCATGTTATGTATTCATCATTCTCTTTCATATCATTATCTTTTCAAGGGTTTAATTACTAAAAGTGGGGTTTGACAAAGGAAAACCCCTATTCACTAACCCTAATCATTTCTCCCCTATTGCATGTTTTTTTGTAGCTCTTTGTTTGTAGATTTGATAGGTTATTTGATCCGTAAGTAAAGTTTACAAAATGAACTTGTAAATTAAATCTAATTACAGTAATTTCCTAATCTAATACAAAATTGTGTGATTATGCTTTTTAACCGTTGAAATTACAAAATAAGTAATTAGAAATTCAAATACTGAATTTAAACTAGAGAGAAAATTGAGACAGAAGAGAGAAGAATGAGACAAAGAAATAGAAGGATCACAACACACAGATTGATAATGGAGTCCGTCCAATGTGGACTACATCTTCGGGTCCGGTTCTCAATGCTGGGACCACTTTATTGATATCGCCAAGAAAAATTATGCTTTGTTACAATACCCAAGCTCCAAGAACCTGCAATAATCTCTCCACAATCTCTCACTCTTTTACAATTTTTGGTGTACAAAAACACCTTGTAAATTCTCCTCCAAAGAATTATTTCTCCCAAAATGAACTTGAATAATTCTCCCTGTTTCAATTCTCTCCAAGAAAATTATCGTACAAAATTCTCCACTCAATAATTTCCCATCCCTTTACAAAAATTACCCCTTTATATACACATTTATTTGCTAATATGGCTTTAACCATATTATTTTGCAAATATTGCATATCTCCCATTTACAAGTAAAAATTCCAACCATTTCCCCCTTTTACAATAAAAATCACTAATATCCCGTTAGTATAACAAATTAATCTTTCAAAAATAAATGCCCCTTTGGATTTTATAATTCTAAGCCATATAATTAAAAAATGAACCCCTTTAACTATGGGCTGTTATAATTTTGGACTTACATTATAATCTTTAAAAATATCTTTTAAAAGCCCCTTAATAATCTCCTTGGATAATCTTTAAAATCATTTCGTTAAATATGAGAAAGGTGGTTAATTTGTTGAAATGTAAGTTTACGGGATTTTTTTCCTCTCCTTGTTTTATGGGCAAGGGAAGAGGATTTTAAGGGATAAAATTCCACCAAATCCTCCTTGAAATCATAAAAATCTTTTAATTTTTAAACCATACGTGTTTTCTTTTAACAATATGGTTTAATCCATATTCCTTTTTCCACCATGTCTATGCCAACTCACCACTCCTACCACGTCACCACCTGCCATGTTAGCTTGCTGATGTCATCAAAGTCAACTAGAGTCAAAATTTTGACCAACCTTTGACCAGCCGTAACTTTCACATACGAGCTTCATTTCTGAAACCGAATATAGTTCCAAAATCAGTGCGACGAGAACTAGGACTTGGCATCATTTTTGTTTCATTTTGAGACAATCAATTTTTTTTCCTTTTTGAACCCCTGATTCACTTTTTGACAGAACCTTTGACTGAGCATAACTTCTGCATACGAACTCCTTTTGAGCCCATTAAAGTTGCGTTAGGATTGTGTCAGTAAGCTCTATGCATTGATGCTTCTTTGGATGAATTCCAAGACTGTGAAATTTTTAGGTATTTTGGATCTACCTGGATCATTATTAGGTGTTGAAGATTGATTTCCAAAGTCAACTAGGTGTTTCAAGTCAACTTAAGTATGTTTCATGCTTGAAGAGTGTTTTCTGTGTGTTTCCTGTAGAGCTAACTTTAACAACCTGACAAGCAGACATTTCTAGATCTAGTCTTGCAGAGTTATCTTTTGATTTTCTAGAATTTTGTGGAGTGGACTAATTCACTGTCAGTGGCAAATGAGTCCCACCTTAGGACTAAAAATCTAAGTTTTGTCAGATTCTGTATCCCGACTATCAGAAACCAACTTCCGACACTTTTTCATCAAGAGGAGGACTAATTCGCCACCCTGGGCGAATGAGTCCCACTGTGAAAAAATATTAATTTTCATCAGCATCCAAAATACTCCAGAATCATCACAATTCATCCATGTGCAATCAGATTCATCCCTTCTCTTTTTGTTCTACACATTTCTTCCATTTTCTTCATTGTTTTCATATCACAATGTGTTTTCAAACATAGCTTAAATTGTACTTTTGCATTCATTTTCATTCATTTAGATTAGTTAATTGCATTTAGATTAATTCATTTAGGCATAACAACATCACGCATAACTTTAATTGAATGAACCCCCTACATTTTTGGGTCCTATCTCTCTCCTTTTAGGTGAAAAACCCTAGAAGAGCTAGAGTTGTCCATAGTGACCCGAAAATCTATAGTTCATTTTGGTGAACCCAACTTTTGAACACTCTGCATTTCTGATTTCATTCTCATATTGCATCCTAGTTTAAGTTTGCATCAACATTCAATTAGGTCATTGTTTTGTTATTGCATTCTAGGACTTTCATATTGCATTAGTGAAAAGATCATTTAGACTTTTTGCATTCCATTTCTTTGAAAAAAAAATACATTCTGCATCTGTACTTGCATTCTGTAGAACATTTATATCATCTTGAAAATTCTAAAAAAACACAAAAAAATTGCATTGTGGGACTCATTTGCCACCTAGGGTGAATCAGTCCCTCTGCACTTTTTTATTAGTATTTCTGGCATCTTTCTGGCATTTTCCTATATTTTTGTTTTATGTAGTTTGTTCTCTATTACAGTTAGTAGTCTTTCTATTATTTTCATTTAAACATCTTAGATTATCTTGCATTTGACTTCAACCCTTCCTTTGTGGTACTTGTATGAGTGTTTGGTGCACCATTGATAATACTTTAGTGAGAAGAAGTTCTAGACTCATGGCTTCCCACGATAGCACTTTTGTTGTGGACCTTGGGATCTCATGAGCTCCTACTCCTAGTATGGGAAATGGTGCATTAGGCATTGATCATACCACTTCAATGCCTTAACCCTTCCATCCCATGAATGTTGACACCCAAACCAATTCTCTTCCCCAAGACAAGGTCATTAGTCTTCATGAAGAATTTGCACATTTACAACAAGACTTGACTCTTGAAAATATTTCCCAAACTACCATACCTGCCATTGATAATCTTCATCGTTTGATTGAAAGTGATTAAGGCTTGCAAGTGATGAAGAAAATTGTTGATATTTACAATAAACACGACTCTTCCAATACCCAATCTACAAACATTTATGTAAGCCAAGGAGGACCTTCAATTCCTCCCCCTTCAACCATAGCTTCCATTCCAACTTATACCAATCCGCAGGTCACTACAACAATGCAACATGCTAGTTATATGGCTCCTTTACAATTCCACCTAACATTTCTACCTATCTTGTGGCATCGCAAGTCCCTTCCACCACCTTCACACCCCTTAGTATTCCTTTCACTTCACCTCACATCCCTTACACTCCATCATCATTTTCCCTTCCATCTCAATCTACATACCCTGATCATGTTATTACACAACTCCTTACTACCATTTCTTCCATGCAACATCAACTTTCCAACAATAGCCAAAGTCAATCCGCTCCACCCACATATCATTTCCATAGTAGTCCCTTATCCTTAGAAATCTTACGTACCCCGATGCCACAAGGGATAGAAATGCCTTGGTTTGAGAAATATGGAGGAAAAGGAGACCCTATCAATCATGTTAATGCTTACACAACTTTATGTAGTGATTTTGTCCTTGATGAGAGACTTTTAGCCAAAAAAATTCCAAGAACCTTGAAAGATACTGCATTAGAGTGGTTTTCCTACTTGTCTAATCATTCTATCCGTTCCTTCAATGAACTTGTGGATTTTTTCATAAGTAACTTCCAAGTTCACATGACACATAAGAAAAGAATGGCTGATCTCATGCGATGTAGACAAAACACAGATGAAAAAGTTACAGATTTTATCTCACGATACCAATCCTTGTATTCCCAAATTGATGTTAAGATTCCTGATGCACATTTGCAAAATATGTTTATCAAAAACTTGCACACACATCTTCAGGATAAGCTAACTATGATGAAATTCCCTTTGTTTATGCATTTATGCACAACTTTGTGTGAATATCATAACTCGGTTTCAAGTCGTGATTCAAAATCTACTTCTAGCTGAGCTAACAAACCTGAACACAAGAATAAAAAAAACAATAACAATCAAACCTTTCACAGACCAAATAGAGGCTTTTTACAGTTTAATCCACCTCCTCAACAACAACCATAACACACCTAACAAAGTCAAAATCAAGTGGTAGCTGTTAAGGTAATGGTGCCTTTTCATTATATGAATCCCAATAGACAATTTACTCCCCTACCTGACACCCTCCATAACATGATGAACCAATTAATTTAAAAGAGCATGCTCACTTTACCACCCATTCGACCACTTGATCCAAATCAGCCATTATCACCTACATTCAAACCTAATGCTTATTGTCATTTTCATCGCCAAAATGGACATGAAACTGAACATTGCAAGCATCTAAAACATTTAGTTCAATACCTCATTGATTCAGGACATTTAACCATTATGGGTGTTAATGACCAAGGCAATAAGTCCATTGCATCCCCTAACCAGAATTTACAAATCTTCACCAATCCTATGCCTAAACACACTGCTTCATTTGTTAAGGCTAGTGAACCTTCCAAATATGATGTAATGGCTGTTGATACACATCACAAAAAATATGGTAAAACTCCAACTGTTACCGAAGAATATCCTATGGAAATGATGGTTGTGATAGATGTTATCCCTTGAAAGGGCCAAGCCTCTAAATCTCTTGATATCACTTTTTCTATTAAAGACATATCACAAAAAAATCCTGATGGTCCTCTCTACATGGCTAGCAGAATCTATGATAAGCCCACTAATGGGATATTAATAGATCCCACTTGTGGTGAGAACGTGATCACAAAAGAGTTCCTTGTATTACATGAGCTATATCAAGATGATTATAATAAACCAACTGCATGGATCAAGACACATACTAGTTTTGCATGCCCTACAATCAGATTGATCGCACTTCCTTTAAAAATAGGACCTAGAACTTTGGAGGTAACATTTTTGATTATTCCACAATTTGATCAATTTCATTTGCAGCTAGGCCATCCTTGGCTTCGCTCAATGAAAGTGGTCTCATAAGTTGTTCACAAGTGTTTGAAGTTTCCACATGGAAATGGGGTATTCATTGTACACCATAGTGGCTTTAATCCTTTATCTTCCAGAGGTAACTTCTCATTAGAAGCCTTTTGTCCTAAACCCATGGAACCCATTACACCTCGAAAGTACTTCTTTTTCATAGCATATCAAAAGTTCAAAGCCAAGAAAATAACTAAATTATCTCTTCATGGCATGTCCCCATCCACTCCCACACCTCCCATCATAGATGAAACCATGCTTCAACCTGAATTAGACATTGAGCAAGCCATACAACCTTCTAAACAACCACCCTTAGACATTTCTTTGCCATCGTCTAAATGACTAAGAGAAACTGAAACTACTCATGTCATACCTCCTCGCATTAAACAAGTGAACAAAGCAACAGAGAAAGTGGTTGACCCATCTTCTTTGGCTTCTTCTGTTCTTCCTTCTTTTGAAGTAGAAGAACCTATGATGACTCAATCCGCTCCTACACCTCAATAACTCCAAAATCGTATTAACAGAAATTGTACTGCTAGGGAATGTCAGCATCGTCGTCGTCTCCTTGCTCGTCAATCTAGCATAGAAGAAAACAAAGATACTCCACCTTTTCCTTTGACAAAAGAAATAGATGACCACCCTGCATCTTCTAACCCACCACCTGATAATCCAATCCAACCACTACAACAACTTGAACCAATCCAATAGCCAAATATTTTGATACATCCGTCTTTAGAAATCACCCTTTGTCCTCCCGTTGTCATTAATCTTGATGATGATGACAATGCATAGATTTCCAAAATCGATGAATAAATGTACACAATAATTTAAATTCTTTATTCTCAGCCACAATGAGCTTAAATGATAAACCTCTTCATCAAGTGAAGTACGTGGTACCACTCCTAGTTCAACACTTGCAATTCCACCTTTGGACAATCAACTGCCCTCGCATTACACTGAACATGATTGGGAGGCAGATGACTTGTTATATGGTTGAATTACATTTTCCTTGCTAGGCCTTTTTCTTGTTTCTTTTATTTTTCTTTTATGTGCGTATTCTGTTCCCCGGTGACGTGTGTTTGATGTTCCCTCTCTTTGTACACTTCTTCTATTCATACCTCTATTCTTCCAATCACTTGTCTTTTGTTTTGTTTTTTGTTTTTCATTTGGGGATGATGCAAAGAATAGAGATGCCCTATGTCTCTTCCATGTTGACCCAAAAAGTCCTTGAATTTTTCTCTTTTCATTTTTGTTTTGTGTTTTCCATTTGGGGATGACACAAAGCGTAGAGATGCCCTATGTTTCTTCCATGTTGACCCAAAAGGTCCTTGTCTTTTTCCCTTTTCACTTTTGGTTTGTGATTTCTGTTTCAGGATGATGTAAAGCTTAGAGATGTCCTATGTCTCTTCCATGTTGACTCAAAAGGTCCTTGTCTTTTCTTTTGTTTTGTGTTTTCCTTTTGGGAATGATGCAAAGCATTAAGACCAAAATGTCTCCTTCATGTTGAATCAAAAGCTTTTTCCTTTTTGAACCTTTTTCTTTTAGCTTGTGTTTTCCTTTTGGGGATGATGCAAAGCATTGAGAGCACAATGTCTCTTCCATATTGACTCAAAACAAACTTTCTTTTTCCTTTATTTTCACTCTTTTTGTGTCTTTCTTCCAGTTCTATGTGTATTTGGGGAATAATGATGGTTTTGAGCTCTTTCATAGAAACATTGTAGTAATGAACATACTAACCCCAAATCCATAGATCCCTTATGTGTTTGGTGTGCTTTCTTTTCTAGGGGGTAACTCCCTTTATTTTTTTTTCATTTTTCCTTGAAATGACACAACCTAACTTTGAAACATATGACTTGGCAAGAGGCTTTCAAAGTTGGCTCTTGTGTCTTGTTTTCTTTTTTGCTTTTTCTTTTTTTCTCTACTTTCAAGTAATTGCTCATAGAATGATGTGTAGCAATTCCTTTAAAGTGGGGGGCATACATTACCATAATTCATTTGCATTCTTGGTTCCTAATGTAGCCTTGTCATTTATTTGATGTGTTTGTCACTTTGTGGATGACATTGGGTGTGGTGTCCTTCATAAGTGTGATCTATCTCAGCATATTGCATTCCTCTAGGTGGTTTGATGCGACACACTACATCCCCTAAGTTGTGAATATACTATTCTTTGATTGGTCCTCTCTTGGAGACATTAGACACAATGTTCCCTAAGTGATTGACCTTGCATAAACTTAACAAGACTCCTTTGAACATTCTTTTACATTTTTGCATTTTGCCACCTTGGATAATGCAGCTTGCATGTTTGTGGTACCCTTTGTTCATTAGCATTTGTCTTTGTAGTGCCTTGTTAAAGTTATCAACAAACATTTAACTTTAGCATGGTTGTGTGGGAAGCCCACCTAGTGGCATGAATTTTCCCCTAGCCACTTTTGTGTTTGTGAGTGCATACCAACTAGTGTATGTATCTTACCTTTTTGGGCCTTCTCACCCTATGAACAACTAGTTTTGTGGCCCCAGAGTGAGTACATTTGGATTTTCTCATGCGGGTATGTGCAGGATCATCATGGAAAAAATAGGCCCTTAAGTGGCAAAATTTTTAGAAAAATCAGAGTTAGGAAACTTGACGTAAAAAATTGAATAAGTTATCTATATTATTTCAAAAATATGCAAGAATAGAATATGTAGCAAATTGAATGTAGTTTCTAAACTACTAGGTTTGTTTAAAAAATAAATCTATTTGGTGAAAATTTGAAATTTTAATGCATTAGTACTTAAATTTTAGGGAAAAAAAAAGAAGTAGGTGTCTGTCTGACCACCCTAACCACAATAAAATGATAATATTTTTTATAATATTTTAGATATAAGGAGAGGACTCATGTCCCAATGTGATGTATATTTTTCTGTAATTTTTTTCCAAGTAAATAATTAATTATGAATTTTTTATTACAACTTTTAAAAAATATAAAACTCATATGTCTGACCACCTTAACTTGGTCAAAACTTCATGAAATTTTCTTTTTCTTTTTTTAATCCTATATTATGCGAAGCATAGAATGTGACACATATTTTGGATTTAAAAAATGTGATACCTTTTTAAAGGTATAGATGTTTTTCAATCAGCCTATCAATCAAGACTTTAGTCATAATTCAAATAGAAAATGAATAATAATTCCCAACATTAAATGAAACTTAATTCCCAACACTTTTTTTTACATCCTAGGTGGGACCCATTTGCCATGGGTGGCGAATGAGTTCCCCTTGGCCCCAAATTCAAAATATTTCAAATTTATTTTTGGGATTTTATTATAAATCACTTGATGTCAGCCTGTGATGAGGTATGAATGGTAAACTACGACACAAGATTGTATAAATAGGAATTTTTTATCTCATTTTACATCTCCTAAGTCATTCAAGCAATCTCATTCACATATCTAAACATTCACGCATATTACAACATCAATTCAAGCAACATTCAAGCACTTTGAAGCATCCATTGACATTACTTCAGATTTGCATCATCAAGGGTTTGGTGAGTATTTACATTTGCATGTTATGTATTCATCATTCTCTTTCATTTCATTATCTTTTCAAGGGTTTATTTAGTAAAAGTGGGGTTTGACAAAGGAAAACCCCTATTCACTAACCCTAATCATTTCTCCCCTATTGCATGTTTGTTTGTAGCTCTTTGTTTGCAGATTTGACAGGTTATTAGGTGTTGAAGATTAATTTCCAAAGCCAACTAGGTGTTTCAAGTCAACTTAAGTATGTTTCATGCTTGAAGAGTATTTTCTGTCTGTTTCATGTAGAATTGACTTCGACAACCCGACAAGCAGACATTTCCAGATCTGGTGTTGCAGAGTTGTCTTCTGATTTTCCAAATTTTTGGGAGTGGACTAAGTCACTATCAGTGATGAATGAGTCCCACCTTAGGACTAAAAATCTAAGTTTTCAGATTCAGGATCTTGACTGTTAGAAACTAGCTTCTGACACTTTTTCACTAGGAGGAGGACTAATTTTCCACCCTAGGCGAATGAGTCCCACTGTGAAAAACCAGTAATTTTCATTAGCATCCATAATACTCTAGAATCATCAAAATTCATCTAGGTTCACTCAGATTCATCCCTTCTCTTTTTTTTTTGCATATTTCTTCCATTTTCTTCATTGTTTGCATGTCATAATGTGTTTTCAAACATAGCTTAAATTGCACTTTTGCATTCATTTTCATTCATTTAGATTAGTTAATTGCATTTAGATTACTTCAATTAGGAATAACAACATCACACATAACATTAATTGAATGAACCCCTGCATTTTTGGGTCCTATCTCTCTGCTTTTAGGTGAAAAACCCTAGAAGAGCTAAAGTTGTCCATAGTGACTTGAAAATCTACGGTTCACAAAATAACTTCAATAAAATGGAATAGATATCCTTTCCAAGTGCTCTACTTAGCAATGCAATTATATCCCCTACTTTAGAATAAAAATATGATCTTCTAAGCTTCGTGGGTAACTTAGTGATTGATTTCTTACTCACCTTGAGTCATTTATTGTTCATATGCCTTTGATGATTACTCACATCCTTCTCATAGTATTGGACTACCTCAACTTCTGTTATGATCTTCAATTGAGGATATGGTGTTAAATCAAAGATCATCTTTATCATGGAAGGAGATAAATCAATTATCTCATTTCCCCATTGGTCAATACACTTGCATTGTACAAGGTTGTACGCTTTTATTGCTGCCAGAATGAACTCTGGACATTGGAAAACAATAGGAAAGGAAGCAACATGGGCCAATTTCAAAGCTACTATCTTTTTAGCTCTTGGACTGACTTCATCTGAGAATGTATCATTCTTGAAAGTTTCTAGATCAATGTGTCCCAAAGTTGTGTCTGTGATCTTCATTAACCAAGAGGTGAATTTGGAAATCACCAGGGTTCCTTGATACTTGTATTTCATTGTATATGGAGTTTGATCCACTTTCATTAATTTTCCCTTTTGATCTTTTTATACCTCCTCAGGACTGGGTTGTTCTTTTGGGTAAGAAATTTATGAAACCTGGAAAATGAACACAAGAAGATATATCAAAAACATTTGCAAGGTATTCAAAACTATGTTTCTACTATTAACCCACAACCATATTCTATCAGAATTACAAACCCGAAAAGGACCTTTACAAATGTATTAAAGTTATTTTGTCTTTATTGAAAATTGGAACCAAAAATACATTTAGAATCCGGTCTTTGGGTAAAAGAGTTCAATGAAAAGGGTATGTGCAAGATCATGATGAGCCAAAAAGTGGCAATATGATGGGTATTTGTAGGGTATGTGGCCGACGACTGTTTTTTCACCCAAAATTAATGAAACAAAAAGGGTTTTTAAAGGAGACTCTCAACTTTCCACCAATATAAATTATGCTTTACTTTGAATTTAATAAATAATTATTATTCATTTTCTATTTGAATTACGACTAAAGTCTTGATTGATAGGCTGATTGAAAATCATCTATAGCTTTCAAAGAGTATCATATTTTTTGAATCCAAAACATGTGTTACATTCTATGCTTTGTATACTATAGCATTTAAAAAAAAAATCATGAAGTTTTGACCAAGTTAAGGTGGTTAGACGTATGAGTTTTTATATTTTCTAAAAGTTTTAATAAAAAATCATAATTAATTATTTAATTGGAAAAAAATTACAAAAAAATATGCATCATATCGGGACATGAGTCCTCTACTTATATCTAAAATCTTATAAAAATATTATCATTTTATTGTGGTTAGGGTGGTCAGACAAACACCTACTTCTTATTTTTTCTCTGAAATTTAAGTACTATTGCATTGAAATTTCAAATTTTCACTGAATAGATTTTGTTTAAAAAGAAATAAACCTAGTAGTTTAGAAACTACATTCAATTTTCTACAAATTCTATTGTTACATATTTTTGAAATAATATTGATAACTTATTCAAATTTTTACGTCAAGTTGCCTAACTCTTATTTTTTTGAATTTTTTGCCACTTAAGGGCTTGTTTTTTCCATGATGATCTTGTACATACCTAGAATTTAGAATCTGATGAGACCATGCCGGTTACAAGTGGAAATTAGAATCGAGAAATCATTTTGAACTTGGAACCTTTGGTCAAAGCTTCATTTGGAACTAGAAGTTTCGATTAGACCAATGTGTTAGAGTGACCTTTAGAATTGTGAAAACCTAATGGACTAATTTACTTTAATATGCATCAGAAATTGGAACCAAATTTTTTTTTTGAACTCAAACCTTTTGATCAGGGGTTCATTTGGAACTAGAAGTTTTGATCGGACCAAAAAGGAAAATACACAAAGTAAATAGGTTGGAGTTCAAAATTGGAAAAGAACATTGAATTCGAACCCTTCAAAGATAAAGTCCATTTGGAACTTGGATTTTTGAATGAACCTAGAAACAAAAAATACTAAGTAAACTTTAGATTTTAGAAATGAAAAAGAATATGGGATTCATACCATTTTGCAAAGGGTTGACACGAAAATAAAAAATTCCTCAAGGCATGAAATTTAAAAGTAAATGGTCAGGCTAAGACCCTAGGGCATAGTGAGAAAATGAAAACCTGCAAAATGACACACACAAACCAAGGAACCCAAAAAAAATGAAACAAAAACACCTGAACCCAACAAAAATATGAAAACCGAAAAAAGAAAAGACCAAAATACAAAAACCCAAAAGATGAAAACAAGAAAAAATGAACAACAAAAGAAAAAAAACGAAAAAAAATACAAATGAAACAAGAAACACATGAAATGAACAAAGGAAAGAAAGAAAAACAAACAAAATGAAATGAAAGAAAACTAAAAATGAAAATCCTACCTCAAACTTTGAACTGATGACCAAACCAACAAAATCCTGACTGCTACAAACTTGAACACTCCTATAGCTCCTTCACTTGCTCCTTGTGAAAATGAAATGCAATTATGAGCACAATCACACAAGAAATCCGATTAAATATTGGTCCCATGTGTGCAAAGGAGTCCAAATAAATGCAGTGGGTGGTCAATAAATTAGAATTAGAATAGACAAAAGAAATCAGATCATTTTTAGAACAAGACTAATTGGAAATCAGCTCTCCAAAAGGACCAAGGTAAGAAAGACAAAGACAATAAGAGGAATCACAAAATAAAATCAGACCTGCACCCTTGAAGAAAAATTCTAGGTTTAGTTTAGATTTTTGATTCTAAACACAACAACACATGAGAAAAAAATTTCAGACTTGGGACTTTTTTGAAGAAAAAGTCCATGCTCAATTTGGTTAAATTCCAATTCCAAATAGAAAGGTACGTGGAATTGGAAAAGAAAATAGAACTTGAACCTTTAAATAAAAGGTTAAATTTCAATTTATTCTTCCAATTCTAAATAGAAAACAACATGGAATTGGAAAAACATTTTGGACTTGGAATTTTGAAGAAAAGGTTCAAGTTCAATTTCTTTTTCTGTTTCTAACTAGAAAAAAAGAAAACAAAGAAACAAGGGAAACAACTCCTAGGACCAAAGAAAAAAATGGAAAGAAAAACCCAAAAGAAGGCAAGGAAAAGAAGACAAGCACCGAAAAAACAAAGGGGAAACCATTTTAACCAAATAGAAAATTTGGGTGGTTATGCAAGGCACAAGAAATGACAACTCGAATGGGAAAATGGTTTACCCATTTTCATGATACTAAAGAATTCAATCACCCTAGAACCTTTGGTTTATGATCACTTTAATTTAAATTGGTTATGACAAACAAGATTGAGCTAAGGTCTTAATCTATGTATCGTTTTGAAAATTTCAAATTCGAGTGTGTGCACTTGGCTCATTCCCTTCCCCAAAGACTTTAGTTGCCCCCAAAATGATTAAATTCCAACTTGAGCTACATGAGGTGGGTCACTTTGTTGTTGTGCAATGATATCTTGAGTATTGCTCTGCTACCAGCCAAGTGTCTATAGCCTCGATAGAGATACCTCTAGTTCTCTCTAAGCATTGTTCTATTGCTAGCCAAACATCTATAGCCCTAGTAGAGATACTCGAATCACTCAGGCCAATTGAGTTCATTTTCATATGCTCTTTTATTTCTCATTTTCATTTCAAATACAAATTACCTTTGAAGAAAATTTTATTATTTCCTCTCAATTCTCAAGTAATGAAGCCTAAGTATTGGGTTGAGAACCACAGTGGAAATCATGAGAACATTGTAATGCTAATTTTTTCACTTGAAGCTTGAAAATATCCACCTAAGGGCAACTAAATCCCTAGGAAATTTTATTAGTGATAGATTTAGCCATATTTCACAAGATCACCTAAAATGTCCCCATTTGCTTAAACCTTCGTATATGCATTAAAATAATATGAAAACATAAATTCTAGAATGAAAGAGAACCCAAGTAATTTTTGAAAATACCTAATTCAAGCTCTCTACCTTAGTTACCATGAGCATGTACTGAGTAATCATACAACATTTTAAATGATAAAAAAATACCCCCAAATGAAAGGAAACAACAAAACAAAAAATCAACAAATGACAAAACAAGACATGAAAACCATGAAACAAAAAAAGAAACAAAATATAGGTAAACTATTAATATACAAGGGAGGAACTTTAGGACTTCACGAGACAAAATAGTGCTTGAGAGATTACCTATTGATGGGCAATGGAATGGGTTCCCCTGTCAAATTACTTAACTGGAAAGTATTCTCACCCAGGTTTTCATGAATTTGATAAGGTCTTAACTAGAGTCTATCAAACTTTTGATGATCATCTTTCTTTTCTTTGGCCTTATCCCACAATATCATGATATCAGATATCCTAAATGCTTTCTTTTGTCAAACCAACGTTTGACTATAGCCTGATGTTTAGAGAATTGTTGTAGAGTAGCATCTCTTTGTTCTTCTAAATTTAGTAAATTCATCAACTTGACCTCTATCTTGTCATCATTGGTATAAAACTCATGCATGAATCATAAGACTTATATTTGGAGGTCTATATGAAAGATGGGATCCTAATCGTAGACTAACCTATATGGTGAATTGCCTAGGGCAGCTTTAATCTTGGTTCTATTTGCCTGTAAGGAAAATTTTAGTTGTGTATGCCACTCCCTAGGGTTACATTCTAAGAATATTTTAATAAATTCCAACAGATTTTTGTTGGTAGACTTAGCTACCCTATTGCCTTGTGGGTAGTAGTTGGAGGAATATTTCAAGACTATTTTATATTCAAAATCCCACTGAATAAACTGTGCCAAAGCAAAGGAAGGGCTATTATCACATGCCAAAGAAAAGGGTACCCCAAACTTGGTAATAATGTGATTGTTGATAAACTTGATGACTACATCGGTGGTACAATTCTATTCACCTAGGCCTCGGTCCATCAAGTATATTAATCCATTGCAATTAAAATTAATTTATCACCTACAAAGGAGTTTTGTTTAATCACCCCAACAAAATCTAATGCCCATTGGGTGAAAGGTCTTACCTCATATACTGGTTGCAGTGGCATTGTTGGGTTGCATTCTCTAGATGTCAATGTTTGATAGGTATGTCATGTTCATACGTGTTGGTGAGCATCCAAAAATATGTGTGGCTAGTAATACTCTGATCTAAGGATTTGGTGAGCCATGGTATCTATAGAGCCATGTCCAGTGCCTTGTTTTCTATGAAACTCCCCTAAGACTTGCTTGGCCTATTTTTCATCCAAGTAGTGCAAGTATACACCTTCAATGTTTCTCTGGTTTAGAGTCCCATTCTTAATCATAGAATGATCACTTTTTAGCATCAATTCTCTTCTTTATGTAGCATTCATCTCTTCTAGACACTTGTTATTCATCAATAAAAAGATTAAATTAGGGTATCGAGAATCTCTAGTGAAAGAATGTATTGCATATTGTTGGCACATGATCTTGGAATCTACCTCAACAATTGCCTTAGATAAACCTTTCCATCAAACTAGTTTCATTAGATGGATTTCAAGATCAAACTCTTGTAGGATTGACATCCACTTCATTCATCTTACTCCTAATTCACTTGGCATGAGTATGGACTTTACTACTGTATCTAGGATGACAACCGTAATCTTACTATGCAAGATGTATTGTCAAAATTTCATGACAACCCTTACCAATGCAAAGGAATGTTTCTCTAATGGTGGATATCTTACCTCAACATTCTTAAAAGGGGATCTCATGAAAGAAATTGGTCGTTTATCCCCTTCTTCTTTTCCTTGTGTTAGAACGACAACACAAGAGTGCTCAAATGCAAAGGAATAGATGAATAATGGCTGCAAATAGTATGGACTGGTCAAGACTAGTGCTTTTGAAATAGATTGCTTAATTTTTGAGAAAGAATCCTTTGCCTCATTTCTCCATTCTATTTTAACATCTTTCTTCACCATTTCATTTAATGGATTGACAATCTCCGTAAACCTAGTTATAAATTTCCTCACAAAATTTATCTTTCCAAACAAAGATCTCATTTCCTTTTTGTTGCTAGGCATGGGAAGCTTCATAATTGACTCTACTCTTTCAATACCAATGGAAATTACTCTTTCTAAAATTATGTGTCCGAACAACTTCCCTTCGAAAACCCCAAATACACATTTCTTCGGGTTTAATGATACACCAAACCTTATGCACTTTTCCAGTACTTTTGCTAAATCTATAGTATGATCATCTCTGTTTTTTGAAAAACTATCAAATCATCCATATAAATTATAATGAATTTCCCTACCAAGTCTTTGAAGGCTACATCCATTGCACACTAAAAAGTCACTCTAGCATTGATGAGGCCAAATGAAAATCTTCGATAAGAGAATGCTCCCCATTTAGTTGTGAAGGTGGTCTTCATTTGATCTTCATACTTTACCAATACCTTGTTATATCTTGAATAACCATCTAAAAATGACATCATCTGTGATCCATTGAAAATTTTCAACACTTTGTCAATGGAAGGAAGAGGATAATTATCCTTTTCCAAGCCCTTATTTAGATTCCTAAAAGCTACAAATAATCTAATTTCTCTATTTTTATTGTGTACTGGCACTAGATTGGCTACCCATGTGGAGTGCCTGGTTGGGAAAATTATTTTAGCTGATAGTAACTTTTGTACTTCTTTGAGAATGAGAGGTTTGAGTAGAGTATTGACTGGTCATTTCTTCTAATGTAATGGTTTCACCCGAGGCTTCAAGGAAATTGTATCTTCTATCACTGAGGTATCAAATGTTTTCAAATCCTTGTACCCTCATGTGATTACATCTATGTCTTCTTTTAGCATTTTCATAATTTTTTCATGGATATCTTTCGGGCAAGTCTTGTCAATGAGGATATTATTTTCTAGGCCAGAATTAGCTAGATTGTAAGTTTCATATTTACCCCTACCAATATTGACATGAAATTTATCTTAGGCTTGAGGATCGGAGTTAAAGATCCTTTCCAGTGCCACCGTCCCTTTAGGAATACTATATTTTTAAGTTTGATAATGCCTTCTATATCCCGATCTTTTGATTTCCAATCCCATGGGTCTCTATCAGATTCATCAATAATTTGTCCCTCAAAAACATCCGAACTTTCCAAAAACTGAAGAATATGTTGGTCATCATCAAAAACCTAAAATTTCCTTATATTATCAAGAATATGAAGGACTAAAACTAACTCAACTAAGAATATTCTCAATTTAGAGTTTTTCATGGGCTCTAGTGTACTTTCTTCCACTACCAATGCATCTGCAATTTGATTATTTCCCTTGGGAATCAAATTTATATCAAATGCATCAAAATATTCAATTAAGTTCCACACACTATTTTGATAGGTAGCCAATTTCTTATTTTGACAAGTGTACTAACTGTGAACCTTCTTAACAATCACTTTTGAGTCCCCTAACACTCTAAGACCTTGTGCTTTCTTTTGATGGCCGAACATGAGTCCTTTGGGCAATGTCTCATACTCTTCCACATTGTTGGTGCATCCAAACTATAAACTATAAGAGGAAAAATATGTTCTCCCTTTTGGATTAGTTAATTCCACTCTGGGTCCACTTCCTTGTTTAGACTTGGAACCATCAAATTTGAGGGTCCATAACTTGTTTTGGAGTGAAGTATCCCTCTTAAGATTTTTTTAGGCCATTGCATGAGGGGAGTGAATGGTTCATTTAGCTCATTAGATTTGTTAAGGTGAGGTAGTCCACGTACCTTAGGGTTGTTAGGTACTTCATTGGGAATAGGTAGGTGAGTGGGAACAATTTCTTGTGGTTCCTTATGGTAATTGATCATGTGATTCACTATACCATTGAGTAATTATTTTTGAATCAAAAGGTGAGTAGAAGAAGGGGCACATATTATTTCTTATGGTTTTCTAACCATTTTTTTTAGATCCCTAGATGAGTTCTAGGGTTGATCAGTTAATTCTAAGATACTCTTCTACGTGTCACTATTTTTTTTCAAAATAGATGTAATATGGATTTTAAGTCGAGGTTGATATGGAGCTATAATAGAATCATTACCTTGACCATCTCCTAAATAATAAACCTAGTTTAGAATGTCTAGAAAAGGTTGGTAGGTTAATTCTGAATGGTTTTGATAATGGACTCTACACCAGTTTGGAAGCAATAAACTCCACAAATTTTCCTCTTCTCTAATGACTAGTTTTTCTTGATGTAAATTTTTGGTTAACACCTCTCAATTAATGGAATCCATACATCCATATTTTTCTAAAGGCAGTATCTATTTATTGTTTGCTAATGAAAAGGTCATAATCTCATCAACCCTATAAACCCATGGTTCATTCTCAAAGTAAGAAAACTCATTAGGGTGATCATATTCTATTATCAAATGTTTCAAACAAGGTTCACTCTCTATCCCAATCTGGCTTGCCACACCCCTCCATGATAGCCACATATGGGAGAAATCTAATGTGAGATAGCCTCCTAAGGTCTTTTCCCAATCTCAACTCAAAAGAATACCATACATCTCAGGGATGTCAACAATTTGGATATCAATATACTATTGAATCCTAAGGTTTGATCCAATTTAGATGAGGACATGTTTCAATTCTCCCACAACATTCACTTCATTTTTATCAAGTTGTATAACCTTTTTGTGGGTTTGGATTGGGTTCAGGCCTAATTTCTTATAGATAGAAAATGGCATGACGTTGCCTAAGACCCCAAAATCTATTAGGAAATTATGTAAGTTTTTTCTAAAGTTTGTCAACCTTAACAAGAAAGGAGGAACTCCCATATTTCCCCTATATAGGGTTGCATTCATTTCCATCACGTGAGTTACCTTTTCTTTTCCCTTGAACTGGTCTTCCTTAGCTAAATCTTTCAACAAAAACTTGCACTGAGTAGGACACCATTTTAAAATATCAAAGAAAGACAAGGAGGTCATTTATTTCTACATAATTTCCTTAATCAAGTTATACTCCATATTGTTACTATATTGTTGTTTAGGAGAAAAAGCATGATTCCCTCTACTGGGACCTTTAGTTGGTCCCTTTGGTGGAGAAGGATTATTGTCTTCTCTAGGATTCAGGGGTACCATGTTATTAGCGGGAGGAGTAGAAGCAGTGAATGACCCTTTATTTTAATTTCTCAAAAAGTGGCCTCCCTTGGATTGGAAAGGTTGAGCATCATAAGTATCACTCTCAAGTTCATTCTCTTCATGAAAAAGAAACTTAAACTCATCATAAGTTTCAAAGGTTATGGAAGTATCTACAAATATGCTACCCTTATTAGTACTGTCTTGGGCCGATTGGGAATCAACGTAAGCTATATTGACCATTTTTCTATTTCTAGATAGTTTACCTCAGAAGTATTATTTAATTGTGCAAGAAGGAGGAATTGATATGAAAAATGGCGTTCGTAGGCTTAGAACATTTTTTAGTGTCTACATTTTTCTGCTCCTTGAGATGATGTTGTTACTAACAGAATTAACATCATTTCAAAGAATAAAACATAGTGGGTAGGAAAGGGATTAGGACTAGAAGCATGATTCCCTGGCTACTATCCATGATGAGGAAGGATGATGGGGAGGTGGTGGTATGCCCCCTCAAGAGAACATGTGTGTTCAAAGAACATGAGTGTGCTCTCAAAATGGATGAGAGGACTTAAAGGATGAATGATAAAGGAAAGAGGAAAATAGATAAGGATGATGAATGTATGGATAGAGAGGGAGGATGGATGATCATTATGTTGCACTGATATGAGAAACCTAGATTTGATATTGTACTTGAAATTATGCACCAAGATATAAGGAACTAGGATGACAATGTGCCAAGTACGTGATCAGAAAGGTCAAGTGCAAACATATTCCTTATAATACCATGATATGGAAGACAATGATGCCCTTGTGACAATAGAATGCAAAAGGCCACGAGAAATGAAAACAATGATAAAACACAAAAGAAAAAAGCAAGCATGCACAACAAACTAAAAGCAACCAAGGGCTATGCTCCAAGTCAAGCTAAAAACTAATTGATGAACTGATTGATGATGATGATGATGATGATGACATTGTTTGATGTGGGAAGGACACATCCCGAAACAATATGAGGATTGGGAAAGGCATATCCCTATGATGATAATGCGACTAAAAGATCAAGGTTTGCAGCAAGGATAGAAACAAAGGCAGGGAATGTTTTGAATGATGCACTAGGTTGCAAGATTGGATTGCATGAATTATGATTGATTGCATTTGGATGGACTATATTGGGATGATTGGGGGATGGTTAGAGGATAAATGGACTGTATAAGATAGGATTGGATGGAGGATTGAATGAGATCCAATGACAAGGGAAGACCAAGACATGGAAAATGATGGAAGGATGGAGGAATTCCATGGATAGGAGAGATGACTTTGGATAATGGATGGTGGTGGGAGATAGGATGATGGTGGATGGAGGATAGGAAGATGGAGCTCCAAGGACTAGTTTGCAAAGGACTAAGATGCCCCACACAAGAGGTAGTACAATCATGGATTGAAGATGATGAGTGATATATGGTATGGAAGGATAGTGCATAAAGGACATGAATGGTAGAGGAAGTAAGACTTGCATTATCCAAAGCATGCATGTAAATTTTTCCCCTTGCCTTATCAATATTAAGGGTGAAAAGAGAGGGTGACTTGGATAGGATGGGAGGATGGAGATATGATAAGGGATGTATGATGGAGGATATGGATAGGATGATCAAGATCAAGTGGATAGGATATTGATAATTAATTTGTAGGCTTTTCATCAAGCTCAAATATGGGAAGAGAAGATGAATTTGGATGGGATGGGGGTTATGGAATGAATTTTATGGATAGGATAATAAGGATGGAAGGATATAATGCATGATGCATATGAAGATCCTTAGCCTTGTCAGGATAAAAGGAGGGAAAAGGGGGGATGAATGTAAGTAGGATAATGGATAGGAAATAAGGGATAAAGGGGGGTGTGGTAGGTACAATAGCATGGATGAAACTTTCCCCCAATTGTAGAGTGCAAGAAGGTAATCATGGATTATTGAAACAATAGAAATGGGCCATCCCATCCTTTATGGAAGATAAGGAGAGCTAGGGTTTAAGATCTAGAACTATTTCCCTCAAGTTTCATTCAAGGAAACCTTAGAGATCTCAATTTGAAGGTAGAAAGGGGGAAAGAGATCTAGCAATAAGGTATCCTAGGGTGTGATTAAGGACAAAAATGGGTTTACCACCAAGCTAGGGCTTGGTAACACAAGTAGAATGCAAGACCTAATGTTAAAACCTAATGCTGTGCAAAACTTCACTAAATGACCTAGAAATGAATGTAAAAAATAACAACAAATTGAGAAATCAGAGGGGTGCACCTAGAAATGTGCACTTGGAAACCTGGAGCAATTTGGAATAAGGTCTAAAATGTTGAAAATACTAAAATTAATGTAGACTGGGACTCATATGCCAGGTTGGGCGATTTAGTCCTAGATTAGGGTTTCTAGGCAAGAACAAAAATCTAGCAGAGATAAGTCTAAAACACTTGAAAATTGGAAAAATCCCTATATTGGGACTCATACTCAAGAAGTGGTGAATCAGTCCCACTTAGCTTTTTCAGAAAGTCAAAGTCTAAATCTACTCTCCAATTTTTGCTCTGTCTTCTTAGCCTAATTTTCAAGTTTGAATTGCTAAATTCTACTCTATAGATGCCTTTTAGTGATCTTCTAAACAAGGTTACAACTTTGAAAACTTTGCAAACTTGACAACTTTTCTCCAATATTGCTCTTCAATATGTCTTCAACCTAGATTTGAAAATCACACGCTAAGAGAGGGAAAAAATGTTGTTTTGTTAGTAGAAAGGGGTTTTCCTTGGTCAAACCCCATTTTGGTAATCAAACCTTGAAACAAAATGAAATAATGAGGAATGATGAATGAACAATATGTAATGTTGCAACTCACCAAACCCTAGGAATAAAGTGCTACAAACATGCATGAAATGGATCCAATGGATGCAGATTTTAACTCTTGCTTGAATGAGATGGATCTTGACTTGAATGCTTGCTTGAATAATGAAACCCTACATCACAATTGTTAGCTAAAAAAAAACATGATGCATGATGACTTTGACATGATGCTTGTGTAGTGTCAAAAAAAGTAATCTTTTTTCACACTTTATTTGAAATAATTGACACATAATTAACTTAATTATGCTTTGGAGTGGTGTTGTAAGGTGTTACACACATTCACACCTCTCTAGGGTCCTTATTTAATTAAAATATATTTAAATTTTACCTTTCACAAGAGTGTTGTAAAGTGTTGTAACACACTTTCACATCTATCTAGGGTGGTATTAACTAATTGTGGTTAATTAGACTTAATTGGCCCTTTAATTCAAATTCAAGCCCTCTAAATTGCATTTTTCGAGGAAATAATCCTGACACCTAGTAATTAAATAATATAATAGGTTGAATTTGGCAAGTTCTAGCTCCTGGGAATTGGAGCCAGGACCCATTCACCCTAGGTGGCGAAAGTTCACTAGAGGTGAGACAA
This sequence comes from Sequoia sempervirens, assembly GCA_007258455.2. Lineage (NCBI taxonomy): Eukaryota > Viridiplantae > Streptophyta > Pinopsida > Cupressales > Cupressaceae > Sequoia > Sequoia sempervirens. The sequence goes on along the minus strand of VDFB02270651.1, from coordinate 809,415,226 downwards.
AGAAAAAACCACAAAGACAACAATAGGACCAACAAAGCTTTTGACTGGAGTAGAGAATAGAGAATAAGTTTTGGAAAGACCAAAAACTAGATAAAGCAACTCAAGGATGTTTGAAGACAAATTTGAAAAAAAGGCCTCAGATTAGGATTCGAGTAGGATTGGAGGCTGCAATCAATAGACAAGTTACCAATCATATCAACAAAAAAATTCTTTCAAGAAGCACCATCCAACCTAAAGATCTCAGTAGAAGACTTCTCTTTACCAGTAACTATGGGATGTGTTACCCATTAAAAAAATGCACTTTTTCTTCCTTGAATCAGAATAGTCTTATTTTTATGCCTTTAATTCATTCATGGTCGCAGTCCTTGTAAATTCCATAACCTTTATCGCACAATCTTATGATTCTATAACTCAGTCGCTAGGTTTAGAAGTTATATAAGTATCTGACTACCTGATCCTCCTTTCATTCATACTCACCTAAGGGATGGATGTGTCAGAAGTTCTTAAAATTTTAGAACCCGCGATATGCAGTTCTATGGTTCAACATTTTTCGTGATCCCACAATTTTTGAGGCATTTTCCTTGGTTTTTGAATGCCGCCTGCACATTTAATTATCTGTATGACATATCTTGTAGCTGTCTTTTCAGGAGTTATGAGATGCAGAATCAATCTCCAGACATGCTCCTCAACTAATGGTGCATTAATTGGGTCTCTTAAATAACAAGTAAAATTGAAGCTTGCTAAGGTGGCAACACTGTATTAATAGATTGAGTGTCATCATTACCTACCAATGTAATTAAATAAGCCATTTGCAGGGTAAGTTGATGGTACTATAGAAATATGTTTTTCTTATCGACCAAGCAATTCAAGATGGTACTTCCTGGTGAGATTAGAGAATGGGAAGATGAACCTATAACTCTCATGCATTCTGATTTGAATTGGCCAGAAGAAGAACAACTTGATATCATTTCTGAATTGCGTTCACTAGCCTAGAAAGAGAAGACTAGATATGCTGAGTATAATCAAGTGATCCTTGTTTTAGAAGAAGAAGAAGAAGAACATGCTGAATTTCACAATTTGGTCATAGAAATGCAATTAGAATTGTTTAGAATTTTGGCTCCTCCAGTGGTTTAGCGACATGAATGAATCTTTTGTGACACATAATGATAACCTCTTTTTGAAACTGTTCCCATCTAGGAGTCTTTTTTCTTTCTAGTTGTTTTCAAGACTGTTACTTTTATAATGTAACAATTTTTGATATGCCTATATAAAAAAAATCTCCGAATTAAAAAGATGGTGGGGGAAGATAGGAAAAGGAGGGCAGCAATTTTGGGTTTTCAACACAGGTTTATTGTATAGAAAGGTGAAGGCTTTGAACTCACTTATGAGTATTAAAGAAATGAAGAAATATTTTGAATCTTTGAGTTTATCAATGTTTCCTCTGATTGCAATCAAACTGTGCTTCCTTGTAATCTCTTTAATGTTTATCTGTTATATTAAGCTGAGTATGTGGTTATTTTTCGAACTTTGAATCTAGGGTAACTCATCTATTGAAAGGAATTTGCTGATCATTCTTTTCTTATTCCTTGTTGTGGGTTTAAGATAAATGAGCTTTGTATTGTTCATCTATATTATTTTCATTCAAAATGAATCCATCACATTTACCTTCATGGATATGGGTAAATGTTAAATTACCTTTCCTACTTTCTGGTTAAAAGCATACCCATGTTTTTACTTCAATTACTTCTATCATACGAAGGTAGCTACACCTTCCAAAATAAGTAGAGAGTTGGTATAGAAAATCCTCACACCCAACTCAACTGTTGGTGCAATTTTGTCTTTCTATCCAGGGTATTTTTTGAGTCATTTGTTTTTGAACTATTTTCAAAAAGCAAAAATCCATACTAATAGGATGCAACTCAGTAGAAGTACCAAGCTTGACGTCCATTTGCATCTGTTGCTTGCTATCTTCCAATTTTATCAAAATTATTGAATTGATGATCAATAAAGTGAGTATAATTCAGTGTCTCAGTGATTCACCATTGTTATAGCAAGTTCCAACAATAATGTTCACCATTACTAGTTTACCAATTATAAGTATAGACATGAAATTTTTTTTAGTTATAGATATTGAAGTTTTGAGAATCAAAGGGTTAGATCTAGACCAAAAGTTCAAATAAAAAACAAAAAGTTCAATCTTAAAACTATTGCCTTAACCTAAGACAAGTTATCAGAATGACTCGATTCTGATTTCATCGTTCTTCTCTAACACATCTAAATTTAAATGATTTTGATGCAGAATTAAACAATTATCTATTGACCATCAAATCACCTTTGCTGCTTTTAATTAAAAAGATTTCTAAACTAATACTTATAATCTACCACAACTCGTAGTAAATTAATTAAATATTAAACCTAATTATTTGAAAATAACAGATTCTTTTCTTTTGGAATACCTAATAAAAAAAAATAATCACACCAACCTTCCACTTACAAGCCAAGTGCTGATCCGTTTCAGTTTCAAGTCACCTGCACCCGTGATCTATGGGCATATTTGTTTGTGTACGGGTAACCTAAGTACTACAAATCTTCCCAGGCAAAGACAGATTAATTGTGAAGAAGCTCTATAGTTATATCTTTCTTACAAATTGTTAAGAAAAGTTGTCAATATGTAGGGTTTGTGAAAGTCTCCAAGAACTATACTTCACAAAACCCAGTCTATATTGGAAGGGAAAATCTAAATATATATAAAACTTTAACAACTCAATTTGTCTGTTTATATTAAGTTGAGCGACCTAATCAAAAACGCTAAAAATTCAACAATCTGGGCCTTTTTTTTCAAGGCATCGTTATCAATGTGGTTGAAGTTTGATCTTTTTGCCCTTGCACTACCATAACATCGCTTGTCAAGGTAGCCTTCTGGATGAGTATTTGATGCAAAATTGGTTGAGGCGAAAAATAATTTATTCTGTCTCTTAATGGTGGTTATTACAATGTCAGGAAACATTACTGCAATAACAGGCATTTCCGATCACAGCACATTGTTATTATTTCATGTGGCGCACATACTTCCTATTTAGAGAAACATCAGGGCTTCCTACTGATTTATTATTTCCAGATTATATCTTCTACTTTGCTTTAGGTATTTTGTATGATGTTTTCTTCGAGATAAACAAGTTTTAATGTTAGTAGTTTCTTTTTTGTTGCAGGCTATAGAAAATTCATGGTATATGATGGATTGTTTGAGAAAGTCAGAGTTATTCCCAGTGAAAGCAGTCTTGAGGATTTGAAGATGTCGAAAGCAGCAGAGAAAGCAGACAGAAATTCTGCTTTACATTTTTGGAGTATGCAAGTTTCACTGAGACGTAGATTATTACCTCCACCACCTCCAAAACCAAATCAAGCCAAGAGTGCAAGAGTGAATGGAAATCCATCTCCTTTTCGTTTTTTCCCCAGTTCTTCTCCAACTCCTGCTCCTTCCCCACTATGTATTATGAATGGAAATTGACTCCCTTACTTTTGGTTTGTCTGCCATGATGAAAAAAGAACCAACAACCAACGTATTATGGATTCTTATCCCTGACGCAGCTAATGCAAGACTATGTAAAACGAAATTAGAAAATCAATAAATAAATCTATTATTATTTTCTCTTGTCGTTACAAATTGCCAGAACTTTTCATCATTCTCTATAATGTAGCCTTTCTCAATTATTTTAGATTGGCCATTAAAGTGACATGACAGCAGTTTTATTTTCTATTTTTCATTTTCCAAGTGTAGGTCAAGATATGTTTCTTTTTGCTTTTCAAAAGTTAAATTTATTAATTTGAAAATCTTAATATTATATAAATATTTTTAAACAAAAATTATCATTAAAGTTTAAAGAATCAAAGTTTACGATGTTTTTATTCAAAATTTCTTTACAATTGTAGTTGAAGGATTAAGTATATGTATGTGTATGTGTGTATGTGTCTATATATATATATATATATATAAAATCAAACATAACAATTTTAATAAAAAAATCTTATGGATTCTTATATATTTAAAGGTGTTCACATCTCTTGTCCAAGATGCCATCACCCTTGTCAAGTAAAATTTAGACAAAATTTGGATCAAAGTTATGTCTCTATGATTTTTGTGCAGTTTTGTGTTCTATGTCTGAAAATTGTTTTAGTTTCTATGGCTACAATTTATTTTCCCTATTATATGATCACTTAAGTGTTTTGAATCTCATAATAAATGTATGAGCTATACAACCCTGTGCCCCATAGAAATAGTCCCATGAGACATAGTTTCAGACTTATGGCTTCTTATACTGCAATCACAATTGGTGTTGATTCTAAGTCTTATAACTCTTTTACTCAAGGTATTACATTTGCTAAATCCAAATTTGATTCCCTTCCTAACCCAAAATTAACTATGTCTTCATAACAACCTAACATTTATGTGGAATTGGGAAGGTTGTAATTACCCACGTACCTGAAGATAAAATCAAACAATTGGAAAAAGACATAGAAATACTTCAACAATTCTTAAGTATTGAACCTTTTGTTGGAGAAACAGTTCCTCTATTGGATAATCTTAAGAAATTGATCAATAATTTTTAAGGGATAAAAGTGTTGTGTAGCCTAGGTCATATAGTAGATGAAAACATTCCTACAATAGCTAGTTGTACTCAATCCTTGGATAATGCTCAAAACCAATTAAGAAAAAAAGTTTCTTGTCCTACAACCATGCTTTCTATTCCCACCTTTACCCCTCCCATCATACCATTAACCACATAATGTAGTAGTGGCCTAAAAGAAAGTTGAGGATTTTATTGTGGGAATACATATAGCTTTATTCCTTCACCTACAATACTTACATGTTTAAAACCTATTATAAACATGCAAAACAATAACATTCCAGTCATCCACAATAATTTGCCATATTCAATCTCAAAACATGTCACCAAATAATCTTGTGATAAACCAAATTTTGTAAAACATGACATCATTACAACAACAAATCTCAAACATGAACCAAAGTTAATCCAATACTAACCCTCCAACTTACCACATATGTAGTCCATTGTCAGTCACTATTTTAAATACACCCATACAAAAAAACATTGAAATACCTTGCTTTGATAATTATGCTAGCAAACAAGATCTCACTAATCACATATTAGCTTTCATTGCTTTATATAGTGTTTTGCTTTCTGAATATGCTCTCTTAGCTAAATTTTTTTGTGGTTGTTAAAGGATGTTGGACCTTGGATTGGTACTGTTTGTTGCCAAATAAATTGATAGTTTCCTTTACACAACTTGTTAATAAATTCATTCAACACTTTCAAGCAAACATTGGACCTCAAGTTACGTTAACAGATTTAGCCCATTGTAAAAAGAGACCTATAGAGAAGGTGACTGACTTTATAGGATGATACCAAGATCTTTGCTCACAAATCTCCTATAACCTTCCAAATACCAACATACAAAGAGTCTTTATTGGAAATTTGCAATATAACATTAGAGACAAGATTTTGTTGAAGTATACTTCATTTATACATTTATGTAAAACCCTTCAAGATTATCATATATCAACTAGATAATATGAAGATACACCTTCATCAACTTCTACTGGTCAATCCCAAGTCATGAACATCATAACAACTATCAACCATTTAACAAAAAATAAGAAATTTATAAAGATAAACTATCCTCAATCATCCAATAACATCCAGTAGAAGTTTCCGCAATGTCTACAATACCATATCAATCTAGGCCAAGAGATAGGCAATTTTCATGATTGTCTAATTCTCGCCACACTATTATGTTGTAATTTTTAGACAAAATATGATTCAAATTTGTCTTATTAGGACTATTGATACAACTAAACCATTACAACCAAAATTTACAACAAAATTGTGTGAATACCTAGGCATGATGTGGGAGTTTGAGTTCATATTAAACTTATCATTTCCTACTATGATTTTTGTGGGATGACAAGTCTTATTTTCTTATGATTTTATCAAAATTTTGGATATGAAGATCATGAAATTTGACCTTATTTTCCTTTCCTTGAATTTTTGGATAAAGGTTTACTTTTAGACCTTGGATTGAATACCAATTTTAGGAGTATAGAGGAATCATAGCAGTATACTTGTGGACTTGGGGATGTTCCAATACACTATAAGATAAATATAATAAAATAAAAAATTAAATTAGAAATCAAAAGTTTAAAATGAACTAAAATAAAGTAGTTTATATTATACGCTTGAAATAAAGATATAACGTTGTTCATTTTCATATTATTCTTTCCTCGTGATTATCATGAGAGTCATAACCCATCATGTTTCCATGTGATGAACATGATTTTTTGGGTTTATGATAGTAGAGTACTATCCTATTTTATCTTTTTTCTTGTCATTTTGTTTCTAAGATTGTTCTCCACCAAAGGAATAAGCTTTTGACAAAGAGAACCATATGTCATTTTATGTTTTCTACTTATGAGGCCAATTATATAAAACTAGTCTTTAAACACTATAGTAGAAGATGAAAATATGAAAAATGGGTAAAACATGGGAATATTGTTGTCTTAAATCATGTTAAGATCCTTTAGGAGCACTATCAACTAGTTGTATGTTGACATCTAGGTTTTGGGCTAATGTCTAGTATATGTGCTATCACCATAATCCACATTATTATTTGGACCTCTTTGAACAATAGGAATTTCCTAAGCCATTTTTAGGAAATATTTTTTGAATAAAATTTTTCTCCCTTGTTCTAATTAGTATTCATATCATCTAACTTGGGTGAAAGAACTCATATTTTACAATTTGAATCCATATGCTAACTTTTATATAGCTTTTGACTAAGTAATTTTTTATCATTAATGTTTTAGATCAAACTCTAAGATACATTATTAGGACATGAGTTATAGAAAAAGAAAAGAATGAAAGAATAGCTTTGACTACTATTATTCCATTATCTTCCTTGACTATAACTACTAATGATGAATCGTCAATTATGATCTAAAATGTTGATGAAAAAATACTTGCATAATCAAAAATAAAAAATATTACTGTATTGATATCATGGACTATGTAAATTTCATGTTTAATATATATCCATGTTTGTATTGGGATGCAAGACCCAATTTGAAATTATCTTGTTAGTTTAGTGTAATTAGATGAGGTTTTGTACCTCCTAATGGACTTTCCTCTTGTGTAGGTGTTACTCAATGTTTGGATATCAATTTTACTCATCATAGAATGGGTATGTAGTGATGGTCACTCTTATATTGCTCCTTGTGTGTATGAGATGATAAGATCATTGAATTATAGTCAATCATCATTGTGGGGGTAACTCCACCCTCTTTTATGATCACATAGTGTTATATTCCATGATTTGTGTGAATTGTTCCACTTGTGCCACCTTGCATTACATCAAATTGATGATGTCATGTGTGTCATTGTGATATATGAGGAGACATTATGCATATGAAATATGGAAGGTGATATGTGAATCTACACTTGTAACACAAAAACAATTTGCTCCTTTTGTAACTGCTAATGTCTTGGGTGTAAGCTTGAGGCATTAAAATTCAAAAGCACTTTTTTTGCATTACTAGATAGGATACCATTCTATTGATTTCACTTTCATTATATTTTTCTAAGATTTTCTCTCACAATTCATTTCTATTTTATCACTATAGTAAAAACTAACAATATAATGCCTACTTCAAAGTTTGTAAACCCTTTTTACGATCCATTTTGTGCATATCTTGCAATCATGATAAAAGGTGATGAGGGCGCAGCCTGAGACTTAGAAAATAACCCACAAAAAAGAGAATAATTTTATTATTTAGAAAATGGAGTTCTTACATGCAGAGGATCTCAATCCCCAAGTTCTACAATACATGCAAGTTACAGAAAGCTATAGAATCACCCTTTCGCAATATGAGAGCTTGTCCCCCAAAAAGCTACCCTAAAAATTAGAAACCTGCCCATAAATAGAGCTCCTCTTTAGTTTGGAGCTAAAACAACATTAAAATTTGAGTTTAGGTGGTTTGGTGTCAAAAATTACAACTTGAAGTTCA
>VDFB02270651.1:809185229-809407046 GCA_007258455.2 Sequoia sempervirens | reverse complement strand
CATCTAGGTAATGTTAGGTTCTCTCTTTGCTATCCAACGATGTAAATTTTTTCACTTTCTGAAAATGTTAAGCCTTTCATCCATAATTTCTTTTGTTTGTATGTCTCTTTTTTGGGAAAAAGCAGTGTTTGGTGTTTTTTTCATTATAAATCAACCGTTCATCGAAATTTCAAATAAATTACATTTTTAGAAACTAGACTCCATTCTATAATTTTTTTTTTAAATCAATTAGTTTCCAAAATTTGTAGGGGTAGCACAGCCAAAATTCTATTTTTCAGGAAGTGTCCACTTCGAAAATTAATAAAAAATCAAATATTCATTAAAAAATTATCAGAGAAATTGTGCATCAACTACATAATATTAGCTAACTTTTGACCATAGCGATTTTAAAAATACTAAAAAAAAGTTCATCATACAAGGGTCGTATAGGAGTTGCTATGTTATGTTTTTCTGACAAAAACAACACCAATTTGTGTACATCCCTCCCCTTTAATCTCAACCATTTTCAAAATAAATTAGTAGTTTAGAAAGTAGACTCAAAGCACTTCGATCCTTTTTTTTGTTCCATCTCAAAATTTTGAGTGTAACTATCCTCAATTTCACATCCAAGGTCAATATTTCCTGATTTCAAAAAAAAGTTGTCCACTTAAGTCCTCCTTTTGGGAACCATCTTTGTGCACTTACCCACGCATTATAACCATAATAAATAAAACATTGCATAACACTATTGATAACTACCATAGAAAAACCTTAACTCATATATACATAAATAATAAAAAATAAGGTCATGATACAAATGTGTCATCAATAAATGTCTACACAAAATCTTTGAGAGTATCGATATATACAATCTTCAAAAATACTAACTTGAGTTGTTCCAAACTGAAGACCCTGGTGACAGTGGCAATGGTGGACCCCGTGGTGGTGGAAGCCTCATGCTAATTGAGGGACCTAATCTCACTGAACTAGATACTCCTAACCAACTCCTCTCAACAAAACTAGGTGTCACATGCACGATGCTCAGCTTGCATACTTTTGACATTATGTTGTATAGAAAATTGAATTAGACCTTTGGATATTTGACATGTGTTAATCTATGAGTGATGTTTATAGATGTTAGCTAGATTTATTTTGAATTTGATGCATATGTTAGATTATATGATGATGTAATGCACATGTGTTTCGCTTTGATTATGGTTTATGGATTAAAGTTATTAATGAAAATTTAAGTGCAAATGAATGCAAGTATATGTCAAAGATGAGAACATGGTTGAGGTAGAGGTGTTTAGCCAATTGACATCGATGAATGTGGTGAAAATCTTGCACATACCACATAGATCCATTTATTTTTCTTTTTCCATATAGTTTGGCCAATTATGTTTTGTGAGTGTATGCTTTGTGTTTGTTTGAAAATGAAGAAATTTAGTAACATGCATTTAAATGTGGTTAGTAAAGATAAAATAAGATTGAAAATTTAAAAAGACTAACTATCTTGTTTGATCAAAATGCTTCTCCATGCTGTCCAATATGTTTGTTTTATTTTAAAAATTAAATTAAATAATTGTAAAAAAATAAAGATTCTTTATTTTTATTTATTAATTTGTTTATCGAGGTTGGTGAACCAATTTTATATATTGATATTAATATAATAAAATATTATTATCATGTAACTATTTATAAATAGTTTAAAAATTAGAAACTTTGCATGATTATTAAAAAATAAATAAATAATTCTAGAACTAAATTAAATAGGTTAAATAAGTAATTGATAAATAAGTTTTAAATTTTAAAAAGAATGAATAAAAAAAATTATGAAACTAAAAGTTTGCATAAAATCATGCAAAAGATTGGTTAAATGTTCAATTCCAGATTTATGAAATTTGCATGATTGGTTAGTGTATTGTGTTATATGTGCTGATTTGATGATGAATTTCTAAGCAATTAATATCAATGGTATGAAGTTTTATCTTCTCTATATTTGAATTCCCATTTATACGATTTTAACATAGGATACTAAGCACCTTTGATTTATATTATGGTGTGAAGTTTGGAGGTTACCCATAGGTTATACCTTACACCTATTAAATTCATTTGTTGAAATGTTTGTAAAGTCTTTTGAAAATAAATCCATTGTGTGCATATCCTGCAATAACAAAGAAACATTATCATTCACTCAAACAATTCAGCGTGCCTTGACTAGTTTCCATATTTTGTATACATGTCTATCAATATAGTTCAACTTTAATATCTAATAGAATCCCTATATTCCTCAGGATTTCATAGACATCTTTCTGAAATCAAAATTTCCATTTTTACATTAGATTGTAGGTCAAAAGACACACACACACACACACACACACACACACACACATATATATATATATAGAGAGAGAGAGAGAGAACAATATGGTAGGATTTGTGTAAAAATTTTGTGGTTTTGGATTTGATCTTTATTGATTCTAAGCTTTTGAATGATTTGTATGGGTTAGGATTTATTGGAATAGTGATTAGGGTTTATCTTGACTGGAAAACACCTGCAAAAAGTCTAACCTCCTGGTTTCTTTGATATCTTGGTATAATTATGTGTTGACTGGTTTGGCCAGTTCCTGGTTGGTTAAGTCATACCCTATGTTCTTGTGTCCATGCCTTGACTGACCCCTTTTTCTGGTCCATTATATCATGAAAATCTCATTAATTTTTATCGTCTAAACCTTTGAGTTATGGCAGGTTGAGAAATCTTTTTAAATGTTCCTTTTATTAATTTTTTTTCCATAATATCCTAAGATTGGGTTGTGCATATTCTTTTATTAAGTGGCCCTTTGCTCATAATACCTAACAAATGTCCCTATTTTAAAACAACTTATGTCCATGTGCAAATTAACCCACTTAATTTGTTTGATCCATCGCCCCACTTGCACCATTTGGCTACATCGCATTCCATCACACTACTCCTTCGCATCACATTTTCTTCAATCCCTGCTAGTTCCATTGGTGCAAAGTGTGGTGGCATCATTGATCTTACCCTGAGGACAGTTGTCATAATCTCATACCATCACAATGTTTCTTTGTATCGCGTTTTCAACTGTTGAGTGCCTAATGCAAAATGTGATATGCACGGTTGGCCATGATTGAAACACATGGCCAAATCTTGTCTCATCACATGCTTCCTTCGCATCTGATGCAGGAGCATCCAGTGGTGTAGGGGCAATCTTGCATCACCCAAAAAAATGTTTTTCCTTATTTTCTTTAGTTGTTTTGAATCCTATGATGGCACTTAAGGGGTGTGAGACAGTCAGAAGTCAAAAAAGGTGAAAAACGGTCACTTACTATTTTTAGTAAGTTGGCCTAAACGGGCTCTATGGACCTAAAAATTTGCCTCAAGGAACAAAACCGAAAGATATTTTCAGCGGCAGAAGAATTGTCTCAATATCTTGTAGGAAATTGTTAAAAATGTGTCATAGAATGCATAATTTAGAAAATTAAATACTCAATTAGGTCCAATAATTTAAGGGGGGACCAAACATAAAGTGAAATTGTCAAGGGTGACAATTTATGACGCTACAAATCCATAAAAAAGAGCACGCAAGGTTTTATAGTTCATAGGCATGTGGGTCATTTTCACAAGAGAAGAATTTGTAAACACATGGATCATTTCCATAAGTCCAAAATTTAACCAAAACTAGAACATTACATTTTCTAAACATCACAATTCCATATCTAATCACAAAACACTGATTTAGATTATTCTAGCATGATCACAATAAGAAGCTTATATGTTAATTGCACACAAAGTTGAGTCCTAAACCCTCTTTATTATTTCTAAAACTACATAGATATTATCTTTACTCTTAATTCAAAAGAACTACTTATTTGATTGATTTTATTTATCCTACATCATGAGTAGCACAATTGGCTTGGGTAGTGGATTTGCTCCCCTTGATCTTGGATTCGACTCTACTATGAGGTTTAAGAGGTGGGACTTCTTGCAGGCGGTGGCTCCCACCCGTAGGAGACTTGAACTGGGTTGCAGGGACACCCCTCTTGTAAACAAAATAGAAATTATAAAAAAAATCCTTATATGTATCATGAATTCTCTTAATCTCAAACACTAAGCCAAAAGAAATTAGTAATTTAGTAACGAACAAAAAAATTATATAAAAATAAAAAATGTACTGTACTTTTCGCAGCAATTAGACTCTCTTCTGTAGTTTAACCCAAGCGAACTTTTATCCTACTACCTGCTTACTTTTGTTATAGCAAATTTTTAGGCTGCTATCTTTTTTTGTTTTTCTATACAAATTCTGCGAGAATTTCTTTTGGTCTGTGCAATCTTAGTCATGGCTTTCAATCCATCCTAACAAAATGTAAAAATGTCTTTTCTTTTTATTAAATCTCTTAGCATGAGTACCTTAACTTCTCAAATCACTACAGCAACTAAAACCGTATTCAATGAAGGAAAAATCAACTTAGAAATCGCCAAACTATGCAGAGAAAACCGAATGAAGGAAGCCATGGGTATTTTTAATGCCGTCGATAAAAAAAACATAAAAGTAGATCGCAATACATACATTTCTCTTGTACAAATTTGCACGGATAATAAAGCTCTATATGAAGGAAAATCAGTCCATACACACATGCTGTCAGTTGGGTTTCAACCTGATTTATATTTAAGTACCAAGCTTGTAAACATGTATGTAATGTGTAACAGTCTGGTTGATGCACGCCAACTGTTTGACAAAATGCCAACTAGAAATATCTTCTGTTGGAATGCAATGCTAAGAGGGTGTATCAGAAACATGTTTTTTGAAGAGACTGTTAGGCTTTATCACCAAATGCTGGAGGCTGGCATACAGCCAGACCGTTTTACCTTTCCTTATGTTCTCAAAGCGTGCTGTGGGATGTCAGATTTTGAAGAAGGTAAGAAGGTTCATGATCTGATTATATCTGGAGGGCTTGAAACTGATGTTATAGTGGGAAGTAGTCTTATAGATATGTATGCTAAGTGTAGTCGTTTGGAACATGCACACCAAGTGTTTGACAAAATGACTGAACGAGATATTGTTACATGGAGTGCCATAATTGGTGGTTCTGTGCAGAATGATGATTGTGAAAAGGCTTTGAAGCTGTTTAAGGAATTGGCACTGTCGGGTGTGCAACTGGATCCTGTCATGATCGTCTGCATTCTGCCAGCGTGTGCGCGCTTGGGAGCTCTTCAACAGGGTAAGCAGATTCATGAGTTTATACTTAGAAGTGGATTTGAGTCTGATATATATGTACTAAATGCCATTATTGATTTATATGCTAAATGTGGTAGTATTGAAGATGCACGGCATGTTTTTGACAAAATGTCTGAAAGAGATGTTGTCTCTTGGAGCTCAATTATTGCTGGGCATTCGCAGAATGGGCATAATTATGAGACCTTGAGATTGTTTCGTGAAATGAAGCTAGCTGTTGTGGATCCTAGCTCAGTCGCCTCTGCAGGAGTTATCTCTGCATGTGCTGAATTGGTAAATGTTAAATTGGGAAAGGAAATCCATGGTTATATAATTAAAAGTGGCCTGCAGATGGATGTTTTTGTGGGCAGTGCACTTATTGATATGTATTCCAAATGCGGGAGTCTAGATATTGCACGTCGAGTGTTTGATCAAATGTTTCATAGGGATTTGGTGTTATGGAATTCAATGATTGGTGGATATGTCCAGAATGGACATTCCGAGGAGGCCTTAAAACTCGTTAATCGAATTCAACAGGCTGGCTTGAAGCCCAACATAGTAACCTTAGTGAGTATTCTTCCTGCTTGTGCGCGCTTTGTGAAGCAAGGAAAGGAAATCCATTCTTACATAGTGAAAGGTGGGTTGGAAACAGAGTTGATTGTGGGATGTGCTCTGATAGATATGTATGCCAGGTGTGGGGTTATGAAGAGTTGTCAGCTTGTTTTTGACCGAACGTCTTCTAGAGATGTGGTCCTATGGAACTCGATGATATGTGGTTATGTTCAGAACAGTTATAGCAATGAAGCCTTAAAACTCTTTTGTCGCATTCAACAATCAGGCATCACACCTGATTCAGTCACTTTATCAAGCATTCTTCCAGCATGTACGCACTTAGCAAATCTGCAAAAAGGGAAGGAGATACATGACTATGCAATCCGAAATGGATTTGAGGCCTGTGTGTCCATTGGAAATGCCCTCATAGACATGTATGCCAAGTGTGGGACCATAAAATCTGGTCGCTATGTGTTTGACAGAATGGGGGAAAGGGATGTGGTTTCATGGAATGCAATTATTGCAGGATATGGACTGCATGGATATGTGGTCGATGCATTCCATCTGTTTAATGAAATGCAAAGGACAGGCATGCAACCTGACTATATTACATTCATTGCCCTGCTTTCTACATGCAGTCGTGCGGGCCTGGTGGATAAAGGTTGGGAATTTTTCGAATCTATGAGTCGGGATTATGAAATCATGCCTAAGATGGAGCACTATGCATGCATGGTTGACCTTCTTGGCCGATCTGGACAGCTGGATCAGGCACGAGACTTCATTGAGAAATTGCCATTGAAACCTGGTGCTGATGTGTATGCTAGCTTACTTGGTTCCTGCAGAATTCACCACAATGTAGAGTTAGCAGAATTTAGTGCAGAACAACTTTTTGAGTTAGAGCCTGACAATGCTGGATATTATGTTCTGCTTTCAAATATATATGCCACTGCCGGGAGGTGGGTTGATGTAGAAAAGGTAAGATTGCTAATGAAAGATAGAGGTGTTAAAAAACTACCAGGATGTAGCTGGATTTAGGCTGGTAATGGGATTCACACATTCATTGTAGGAGATAAGTCCCATCGACAATCTTCAAAAATCTATAAGACATTGGAGAGATTGTTTGGGCAGATGAGGGTAGCAGGGAGTGTTCCTAACACTGAATTCACACGGAATGATATGGAAGAACATGGATTTTTGTAGTTATAAAAAGAATAGCTCTTGTTGTTTGGGCATATTTGCAATGTTTGAGGAATCTTTGGGATTGTTCATTTACTACTTCTGTGTAATTGGCAACTAGCACATTCTACCCAACTACAAGACTGTCAGGAACTTTTGCAAGGCTGGGGATAATTTTTACTATTCAATGCTTGAATGGTAGTTTTCTGAGCATTCTTCGTAATCCTGATTTTTACAGCTTACAGAAATGGCCAAGAAATCTTTGGGTTATAATTTGTGCTTGGTGAGTTTTCTGGGAAATCATGTAGATAAAGAAACCCCCTTGGATATTTCAAAATAAACAATACTATTTCTGGCTTTCTAGATTGCGAAGATGCTAGCTGGATTCAAGGTTGAGAAAATTGGGAGAGAGCTTCACTTTTCAAAAGATTTGGATGCAGCAGGAAATGCGATGCAAAAGACATTTAATTTGGTGGTGATGCATGTTTAGTAAACCTGCAAGGAATGGAAAAACTTGTAAATATAGTAAAGATGATTATGGGACCAAAGGCTAGCAATGCCCCTATTGGACAAAGTTTCGGTGCCCCAAATGTGACTACAGATGGCATCACTGCAGAAAAAGGCATCAAGTTTAAGAACAAAGTGGAGAATGTAGATGCAAGTCTTGCTATGAAAGTGATGAATGCAACATTTGATACTGCTGACAATGATACAGCATGCACAACTGTCCCTCAAAAATATTCAGAGAGAGTTGTAAATGAATAGCAGCATGGTCGTTGGTGTACTGCATCCAAATGATATCAAAAATTCCTTCCGGATTTGAATATTCAGGAACATGATTTCATGGTTGACATTTAGCCTTTCACTGGCATCAATTATCCAGAACACACAATGTGTTGAGAAGTTGCAGAATACCAACCATTTTGCAACTTAGAACCTTACTCCTATTCATATTTGACCCCATTGGCAGATGACATTGTCTATTAGGTTTTTCCAACCTGTGTAGTTATTCATAATATGAAATTGTAGATTTGTTTACCCAAAGCATGGGAATCTTGAGTGTACTAGACCTCTCTCTAAATGCCAATGCTTATCATTGTATCATTTGGAAGTGATCAATGATGGTTCGTGTTTTTCAATTGAAGATGCTGTATGAAATCAACAAAACTAGCACAAAATAGCAATCAAAGAATGCATGACACCATAACAGAAACAGTCATCAAAACAGAACAGAGACTGATTGTTGTTGTTTCTGGATTAGATTGTGTTAAGAACAGAGACAACAACAGTCAGCATTATAGATTGTGGAAATCTGATCTAATTAAGAACAGAGACTGACAGAATGAAATAACAATTCATTCATCCACAATGAGAGTGCCACGGTTGATTTGCATTTAGTAGCCATATAAATTATGGTGCTATGAATGCTTTCAAGGTACTGGAACTTCTTTTGGTTGACTTTTTCCTATTTAGATAAATAATCATCAAGAAAGGAGATAGCACAAAAAGCTGTATTCAGATCTTAAATCTTCTTTGTCATGGTATTCTGGTTTGCAGCCAACTGAGCCATTTGTTGCACCCAATTGTGAATGTATTGTGCAAGCTCGACATTTAAGAGTCAAGAGTTGCTTCAAGAAACCTGGAGAGATTAGTCAAATGTAACATTAGTGTTTGTGAAATTGTAGAGGGCTTATCTTTGCTATTTATTGCCTATGCACTGTATACCAGGATAGGAATCTTGGATGATGTTATATAGTTGAAAGGTGTTGATGTGTGTTTTGCTACACCAACACATTGGAACAACAAACATTCCTCTACTTGGAAGATGTTAATCTCGTCTTTGTTTGATTTGCAAATTGTAAAATTGCTTCAAACAAGTAGGAGAGTGTTTTGGTAGTCCATTTAAGGGACTCTAGTAGAATACGAAGGGTCACCAACAAAGTTTAATAGTTTAGGATGATAAAATCAATTGTATGCAGCCTTAATACACCTTTAATCATGTTTAAGTTCATGCCCATGAATGTATTTCAAATGTAATTCATAGTGTAGACACTTTAATTTGATCACTTACGGTTGGTCAAATTTATCCCTATTTCGTCTAAAAATTTTCCTTATCCACATTAATTAAAGAGTATTATTGTTCTTTAATTAATGTTACCAATCCTCCTAAAATCTTCTAAATTTCCAAGGTATTAAATTAATCAATTAAATACTGTACCTTTAGTCATTTCTTATTTAAATTAAATATATATACCTATTTATTTAATTTAATCATTTATCATCTCACATGAATTAAATTTAATATTTAATTCATTCATTTTCTCTCTCCTTGTCGCATCCTCCATAATTCTTTTATTATCCCTATTCCATCTCCTAATCCCTTCATTAGGGATGTGCACACACCTAATCCATGATTAGGTGTCACATCCTCCAATTTTTGCAAGTGGCATCCTAATCATCCTCGTTATCCCAATCCTCCACCTAACAACCCCTCTTAATCATTTGCACAACTTTAACCCCTTGATTAGGAAGTGATAATCAACTTGCCATTTATGGCACCCCTCCTTAGTCAACTCAACCTTAATGGCATTCTCCTTGGAGAAGTAACCACACATGGGTTACCTCTCCCCAAGGTACCTTTGAAGAATTTTAAATTCCTCTTTATTCCTTCAAGGTACCTCAAAGGAATTTCTAATTCCTTTTAATCCTCCCCTTCCAATCAATAGGGGAGATTGGACAAGAAAACCCTTTATGAGGGAGATTGTACCCATCCCTCCAAGGTACTTGCAAAGTACCAATCTCCCCTCTCAAGGTTTCACATGGTGACACTTGTCACCACCATATGGGTTGAAATTTCTCAAGGCATGTCAACCCTTGATTTCTAACAATGCATCTTAGCCATCCATTCCCTTCAGCTCTCTCAAATAGCATCTCAACCATTGATTTCTAAAAATGCATCCTAGCCATCCATTCCCTCCAACTCTCTCAAATGACTACACTTAGTCATTTTTCAAAAAAAGACACAAGGCAATCTCATACCTTGAGCAATTTTTATGGTGTTAGGTTACCAAAATTTACCTAAAGCACACATCAAAACCGTGATCACTAGGGCAATCTACGCAATGAGCTCGTCAACATACTTTGATTTCATCAAATTTGGAGAAGGTACGAGTTCTTGGCCCTAATCTTATTGTTGTTTTGATTTTATGTTTGTTTGGGTTTTTTTTGTGTAATACTCATTCATTTAGGAACGTAAAATCATTGCACACATTTTGGTATGGCCGGTGGGACCCACGTCACAGGTCTACTAAAGTTTGTTGCAAGTTTTTCGTAAGTTTGTAGTTGCAGGTTTTTCGCAAAGAGGCAAATTTGTTGCACAAGTGGATACACCATCTTTAGGGGTGGCTTCATCTCCTTCAGAGGTAGATACACTTTGGCCTCTAGCCCTTCAAATCACCAATAGTTACAAAGGAAAGCATGCTTCATAGGTGGTTGCGCTAAACCTATCAAAGGCGGATTTAAAGAGGACGACCGGTGTCATGTTCCTGAAATTGCAACACTATAAACCCAACCGTTGAAATGCAAATAAATAAATAAAACAAAAATATATATTAAAAATATAAATATACATATTAACAATTTAAATATATTATAATTATAATCGTTAAATATTAAACATATGTAAAACTCATAAAAATAAATATATTTACAATAAATTCAATTTATAAAATATTAGTATAAAATATGTAACAAAAAGTTATATATATATATATAGTGAAAGGAAATGCATTTATAAAAATGAGCAGCTAGTGATTCATTTAGTAAAAGATTAAATGAGGATATTAAAAGTAGTAAATAAGAGTCTTTAAAAGGAAACAGTTAGTTTTGGAACAACAACGATTAATATCGTGAAGATGCAGCGATTAAAGAGGCAACAATTAATTTTATAAAGGTAGCAATCAAGCTAAGCATTTATAAACAAAAGGGCATAATAATAAAAAAAAGCTACCTCCATTTGAATAGATGCATATCTTCATGAGGATATAAAGTGAATAAGAGTTTGGATAAAACAAGTAGCAAGGAACAATTTCCTGAGTATGAGAACATATCGAATCAATTTTAGAAATAATACTAGCACATAGAAAAGTAAATAGATTAGATCATAATTAATTATATGCACTTAGCAGACAAGGGCAAAATCAATAGTTAATACACTTGCTTATGTGAATAGAGCAGTCTTATGTTTTAATAAATATTGTGGTATGTTCTATCATGATTATTGTGTACCATAATATATTTATTATGGTAAAATCTTTATGAATCTGGATATATTTAGTGTTTGTAATTCTCAACAAGCAACCATGAGGAGTGGGGAAGATATCAGTAGGATGAGCAGATACTAGATTTCTTTCTAAGTACGCCACTCCACATTGGAAGCACGTGTGTCTGCCACTTGGGGCTTGTAAGGAAGCTAAGGTAGTGGAACAACTTCCTACACTAATCTTGAGAAGAGAATAATGCAAAACTTTATAGATCTTTAACAGTTACAAAAACTTAAACATAAATAATATAAATTTCATGCATACCACAACACAGTGATTTACATAGGGAAAACCCTTTTGAGAGAAAAACCCCACACTCGAAAAGCAACCTAATATATTATTCAGAAATCACAAAGATTACAATAGATTTGTAGCTTCTCACAAGAGTATCACCACTCAAAGATCAAGAGACACTAGGACTGCTATCAAACTCTCAGAATACATTGCTCTACTGCAATCATAATACAACACCCTCATAAAATAGGGTTACATTCTAGGGAAAGACATGCCAACAAAATATCCACCATTAGATCTAGGACCTAATAATGAACGGTCCAGATTTACAATATATCATTATTTAATGTATGTAGGCCATTTTATGAATTTTCTAAAAAAGTTAACACACTCACATTTTGCTCTTTGCTACCATTGTATACACCTATCGGTGTAACTAAGAAATATATATATAAATATATATACATCCTATCAACAATAAACCGTATATAATTGCAAGGTTGAGACACATTTTCCCAACAAATCTCCCACTTGTCAAACACCTTCCAAGAGCAATGTGATGGTGTAAACATCGTCTCTTAATTGCTAGGGGCTGAAAGGCCCATAGTCTCTTAATTCCGTCTGAACTTTTTTGTGTTCACAAGCTTAGTTAAAGCATTAGCAATATTCATCAAAGTCTCTACCTTAACCAGCTTCACCTTGCCATCTTTGACCATATCTCTAACAAAATGATATTGTACATCAATGTGCTTGGTCCTAGCATGAAATGTTGGGTTCTTGGCTAGACATATCGCACTCTGATTGTTGCAATAATTTTTCACTGCACCTTGTTTTATTCCAATATCTGAACACAATCTCTTAAGCTAAATGGCTTATTTACAAGCATAAGTAGCTGCCATATACTCTGCTTCAATAGTGGACAAAGCAACCACAACCTGTCGCTTACTCATCCAACTAATTGCACCACCAAATAAAGTAAACACATAAGCACTGGTGGATTTTCTACTATCAACATCACCTACCCAATTTGAATCCACATAACCATGAATATCAAGGGAAATTTCGTCTTTAGTCATATTACTATGATAACATAAGGAATAATTTTAGGTACCCCACAAATATTTGAAGACTCTTTTAACTGCATCCCAATGAACTCTACTAGAATTAGACATATATCTGGAAAGAACAATCATTGAATGGGCAATGTCTGGTCTAGTACAAAACATAACATAAATCAAACTTCCAACTGCGCTCTAGTAAGGCACTATGCTCATGTCTCCCATCTCTGATGGAGATGTTGGACAATCTGACATAGATAACTTTGTTCCAACTAAAATAGGAACACACAATGGTCTATAATCTTTCATATCAAACCTCTATAAATTTTTGGCCAAACTGGACACTGAAATTATTATTTTTAACTAAATCTTCACATTCGAGCACCTATAGCGGCTAAACTGTGAGGAATTTGAAGATGGTGCAAACTAGAGTCTCATCAAATTTTGTCTGTAGATTCTAAAATATTTTTTCAAAATTTTTGGAATCAAATTACACTTCTTTTCCATCTCCACGAATTTTTTTTTTTTTTAGAAAACAACATTTTTAAAAGTGATGCACACCGTATAGCATAACTTTTTTTCCATGAAGGATAAAATTATAATTCTTTCAAATTTAGATTTGTATCTCTGATATCTAGTGCTTCCACTTGGTTAGATAGTTTTTTATTGAATATTTTTTCCTTAATCAAATTTCAAAGTCAAGCGAATTACAAATCAACCACAGTAGCGACCATTATAGCGCGTAACTTTTTTTATATGTCAAAATTTTATTTTATTTTTGTTGGATCAAGGACTTCAATATCTGGTGCACTCATATTTTCAATTTTTTTATAATCTTCTATTTTTCCATAATGTGAAGAACAAAGAAATTCATTTTTCGATGACAAATCTATGTTTAATAAAACTTAAAAACAAATACATAACAAAACCAAAACATATTAAAATTATATTCATTGGATAGCATTGTTAGGAATACCATAATCATTTGAAATAAATTTTAAATGAATTCATTTGATCCCTGAAAAGATAAATCAAAAGTGATTTTTTATCGACATTTTGATAGGTGTAAAGGAGGCAGCATTTATAGGTATGGTTTTAAAACTAGCGAGGTTCTATCCAAGGGGGTTTGATCTAAGGTGATTTGATCAAACCCTCTTCAATTGGAATCCTTAAAATGAAACTTTTTAAGGCTTAAATCATTATATTTTCTAAAAATATGTGATTTCAGCTAAAATTCGTTCCTCTTAGGAATTGTAAACCACTATTATGACAGCACCCTCTATCTCTTTTAATTTCCATCCCAAGAATGTGTTTAGCTGCACCAAGATCTTTCATTTCAAATTTAGCAGCAAGTTTAGATTTTAGTTCTAAAATCATACATTTCCCTCTACCAATAAATAACATATCATCAACATATAATGCATTAAACAAAAAACAATCACCATCATTTTTATAATAAACACAATGATCTGATTTAGAACGCTCATATCCTAAACTCAACACATGTGTATCGAATTTCAAGTACCACATCCTAGGACTTTGCTTTAAGTCATACAAAGATTTCTTCAATTTGCAAACCAACTTACTTTTACCTTTCACCACGTAGTGCTCTGGTTGTGTCATATAAATATCCTCCTCCAAATCACCATGAAGGAAAGTAGTTTTCACATCCATTTGCTCAACCTCTAAATCATAAGCAACAGCAATAGAAAGCAAAAATATAATGGATGTCATTTTTTTAACAGAAGAAAATATCTCACCATAATCCACATCTTCAACTTGAGAGTAACCTTTTGCAACCAATCTTGCTTCGTACTTCTCAATACCTCCATCTAAACCAAACTTTTTCTTGAACACCCATTTGCAACCAATAGGTTTTTGTCCTTCAGGCAATGGTACAAGATGCCATGTATCGTTCTTTTTCAAAGATGCCATTTCTTCATCCATAGCAATCTTCTAGGATTCTGCATCATTCACACCTAGTAGTGCCTCTTCTACAAATCTGGGTTCATCTATGTTAGTATTCAAATAAAAATACATCTCCAATCACCAGGTGAATACCTTTCAGGTGGTTGTCTATGCCTCGTAGACCTATGAACAAGCTAAGTTGGAGGTTCTTCCTCCTCTTCTGAAGATCCGGAGCTAGATGGGCTCTCAACTTCTTGTCTATCCTTAGGCATCGATTCAACTTTATCAGGTGTAGAAGGAAATTGAAACACATCTTGTTTAATTTTTTATGGTTGCAATGTAACGGAAGAAGGCTTAGTTTCTCTAAAAATAACACTTCTACTATGTATTACCTTATGTGCAACAAGATCCCAAAGCGTGTATCCTTTCACACCATAACTATATCTGATGAAGATACATTTCATAGCCTTGTTCTCCAACTTTGTTCACTTCTCCTTTGGCACATATGCATATGTCTCACAACCAAAAACTCTACGATGTCTTAATAAAGGCTTGCGACTCAACCATGCCGCTATAGGCGTCTTATCAACAAGAGTTGATGTAGGAAACCTGTTAATCAGGTAATAGGCAATGGCAACAGCTTCAGCTCGAAACCTTTGGTCTAGGCCAACACCACTCAACATACTCCTAGCCTTCTCCATCAATGTCATGTTCATTCTTTTTGCAACTCCATTATGTTGTGGAGAATATAGAGTTGTCTTCTATCTATGAATACCATAATCTTTATAGAATCTATCAAAATCATTAGAGAAAAATTCACTGCCATTATCAATCCTTAAACATTTTATTTTCTTTCCAGTCTACAATTCAACCATTGCTTTAAATTCTTTAAATCAGTCAAAAAATTCAGATTTACTCTTTATAAAATATACCCATGTCTTACTATAATCATCAATTAATGAAACATAATATGTGGATTTGCCAATCAAAGGAAAATCTATAGGACCAAACATATTAGAATGAATAAGATCGAATACATCACAATATTTATGAGAACTCAAGTAAAATTGAACCTGGTTTTGTTTTTCATAAATGCAATGCTCACAAAAATCAAATTCAAGATTACAATCAAACAAACCTTCAACAAGTTTTTTTATTTTTCAGGGTCCTTAGACCCTTTTCTCCAATGTGGCCAATTCTTTGGTGCCATAACATAGTTTTCTCTCAGGTAAATTTGACTCAGAAGAAAGAGCACCCTTGGGTACCCAAAAGCCATGACCATCTGTTGAAGGTGAAACTCTCACTTCTTCCACAGACTTTATTTTCATAGAAGTACTATTGCACTCAATAGTGCATGCATCAAACTTATACAATGTCCCATATTTGACACCTCTAGCAATTACCATAGCACCTCTAGCCATCTTGCATCCTACATCAAAAAATAATATCTGTACACTCGCATCAATTAGTTTTCTCATAGATAACAAATTTCGTGCTAATCCAGGAATATGCAACGCATCATTAATCTTTTTTATTCTTCCATCAAGAACCCTGATTTTAACTTTACCACAACCAACAATGTCTAGATGGGAATCATCACCCAAGTACACATTACCTCCATCAAATTCTTCATATTCAAAAAACCAGTCTCTATTAAAGGTCATATGAAAATATGCACTTGATTCAATTAACCATGCATCATTACCTGCATGAGTTTCCTAAGCTGCAATGAATGTGTCACCATCTTCCTTTTCAGACTCAAAATCAAAATCAAAATTCTTCTTTTTATTCTTCTTTTCTTCTTTGTAGTCCTTACAAACATGTATGGGCTTACCATAGTTCTAGTAAATAACTTTGGACTTTCCAAAAGATTTAGATCTCCCCTTGGAGTTGGATTTTTCACGCTTCTCATTCTTCTAGTCTTTTTCCTTATGTCTTCCACGAACATTTAGGGCATCCTTGGCAGTGATGGATACCTTTCTTGTCATCTCTTCAGAAAGCAAAGAACCCACCACATCTTCAGTCTTCAATATAACAGAAGTATTCCCAATATCCATAACAAGGGAATCCCACGAATCAGGAAAAGAACAAAGCAAGATCTGACATTTCTCTTCCTCGTCCATTATGACACCAACTGATGCCAATTGAGCCACCAACATATTAAATGCTTCCAGGTGGTTTGTGATTCATCCACCCTCTCTCATTCTCAAGGAATACAACTTCTTCCTCAAGAAAATATTGTTCACTAAAGATTTGTTTTTATGCATCTCACCAAGCTTCTTCCATAGTTTTTGTGCATAGGTCTCCTTATGGACATTGATTAAAATAGTCTGCCAAACACAATCTGTGATGAGGGCCACACTACCCAAAACCTACATAAATCACAACAATAGATACCAACACAGAAGATGTGAGACAGAAAAATGACTCACTTTCAATTATTTTCAAAAAATGAAATTACAGATTCAAAGCTTACATGCTACAGCCTCATGGGCTTGACTCATTACAACAAAATCAACTCTGAAAAGAAAATCTACTATTCAGAGCCACAATCTGCACTATCAGGGCCACCTTCTACAACCCCCATTTAACCCTTTATTTTCCACATTAACCACCTTAGAATGTTCTAGAAAGTTCAAATTTCCCCTTTTTGTTCTGGCACCAAATGTCCCACCATTTGATTTTTGGCCTAGGAAGAAATTTTTATGAAATTCACTTTTTCGAGGACCAACTTCGTGGGGCCATAAATTTTGATCCAGGTGTCTAATTTGTTATTATTGCATATCGTTGGAAACCTCTCGACGAGCTCTACAACACTCAAATCAATCATAGGTCAGTTCAACCACTTTTTGAGTTGTTTTGGGGCCTCTAAATTTTTATATCTGAATTTGAAGCTACATTGGAGAAATTCCTTGGGATAGAAACTTTAATTTCTCCCAAACTGTGTAGGGTATTGAGGTGATTCTTTCGCGACTAGAAATTTTTTTCAGCTCTGCTCCTTGGGGTAAATTTTCACGTCCATACGAGCCTGTTTAGGTCGACTTACTAAAAATAGTAAGTTCATGTTTTTCGCTATTTTTGACGCCTAACAATCCTATACCCCTTAAGTGCCATAATGGGACACAAAACAACTAAAGAAAATAAAGAAAACAATATGTTTTGGCTGATGCAAGATTACCCTATACCGCTGGATGCTCCTACATCAATTTGATTAGACCCTTGGCTTTATAGTCCATAACATCATATTGAGCAGCTTGAGTAGGATCTGCGAGCCTTGAAATATTCTCATCAACAACATCCCATTGATCTTGATCTATCAACAAATCCTCCATCTTAAGCTTCCACATCTCAAAATTATTTCCAGAAAATTTCTCCACCTCTATTCTCCTTGATGAACTTTCCATCTAAAAATTTTTGCAACAAGATCACAAAGTATCTTTTGCACAAGCTCCCCCTCTTTTTGTAAAATTTATTTCATGTTCTTGGAGGGAGAGATATCAAAAAATCTTGGAGGAGTCTCGACAAAATACTATCTTGATCAATAGTAGTAGATGTTCCTTTATTTTGTGATAAAGATATCTCTTGCTTAGTACAAGGTGTCATACTTACACAAGACTCTTTAGATTGTGAAATTTTGTACTCTCCTCTAAGGGATGGCATAAAATCTAACAAACTCAAATAATTACTAAGACATGTCCTAGGAGTGTTTTGTGTGATGACATTGATGTTAAGCGGAGATTTCTTTGATTCTTTTGTTTCTTTTGAAGGGTAATAACCAATATCACTAGCTATTTCTATCAATTCAGGATGCACCAATATTAGAGTTGTATTTGGAAAATCTTTTGTAATAGTGTTGGAATTGAGTGAAGGATTTTTTGATATTTTTATTTATTTCGAAGGACAATAACCAAGACCACTAGTGGTTTCTTGTGTGTTAGGCTCGATAGGGACATGAATGCCTTGTTCTCTAGCACCACATCTTTTTCCACTATACCCAAGTTGTTTCATAAGTTCTATGATTGACGACTTAGTATAGGCTAACGACACTTGATCCATGAGGATTCGAAGCGTATTTAAGCCACTAAACATCAGTCCAATAAGATCATTCAATGCAAAACTAAACTAAGAGTCCATTAAAACTAACATATTAAAATTTGAAAGTTTCATAAACACCTATTCTAATCCATTGAAACTTACCCTATTGGGAGAGTGGTGTTGCATTGATGTGGAATGGTGACCCTTTCCCAATCCCATGGATAATTAGCTTGTTTCAATCAATTATATTGAAGAGAATCAATGAAACCGATGAGAGATGTGTATGAAAACATGATTTGAAGTTATTTTACCATGATGAAATTTATTTTAACATGATCTATGCTAAGATGATTGATATGGGTGTATGCAAAGCTATTCTAAATGAAGTTTAAAACCCTATTTATGAAATATGCTAAATGGATGCATCTATATTACCATGGAAGCTAAGCTAATATGATGCAAGAAATTAAACTAAAAATATGATAAATAAGTGCTAAATATGAGTGCAAGTGAAAGTGGTTTTAATAGCATGAGTTTACTATTAAAATATGGATCCATTTGTCTCCAAATAGCGACCTATTTATAGGAGGACAAATGAGAAATGAAGGGATGAGATTGAAAAAGTTAATCAATTGTCAAAAAGGAAGGAAGATGGAGGCATGGATCATGGATTCCCATCAAGGGTTAAGGATGCAAGATGATATTTAATCAAGGTCTCACATTCATCCAAACAAACACACTTTCAAAACTTGCACAAGAAGTCTTGTTGAAAGTTTCTTGCAAAAAAAGAATATTCCCCTTTTTCAAATGAGTGAAGAAAGAGAACATTCCCATGGGTGAGGGAAATTAGATATTTAGTTAATTAAAACCAAATTTAATTGTGCAAAGAAGTTTAGGAATATTTCATGGGAATATTCCCTTTCTGGAGGAATGTGCAAAGGAGGAATATTCCTTTGGAATATTCCCTTGCAAGTAGGAGGATTAGCTTTAATTAGAAATTTGATAATTAAATAAAGTTTCAATTATGCAAATGAAGGGAATTAAAGGATATTCATTAAATAAATGATTTAATGAAAAAAAGGAAAATGATATGATATTTAATTAAATAACTTAGGGTTGTTTAATTAAATAAGATGATTTGGGGATTAAATTAAATAATTTAATTTATTCAATTTAATAGGATACAATGTTAGTATGAAAGGAGGTGAATTAAACTAATTAGGTCAATTAGATTAATAGATGAAATTAATGCACTTATTTAAATAGATAAGATAATTTAATCAACTAAGTGAAAAGATGATGGGTTTTAGGATGAAACAGTGTTAGTATATCATATTCGAGCACATGATATCATTCAGAACATTTTTAAGTGTACAAGTTCATAAACTCTTCCACAAATATTTTTCATTTCTTTTGGATTTGGTAGTTGTTCATGTGAATGCTTGATCTAGACTTGCTCAAACATGGACAAACAACACAATGTTAGTCAATAAACAAATCTAAACCAGCATTCCCCATGAGATTCATTTGAAGCATGATGAACAAGAAATGAAATAAATAAAAAAAGTGAAAGCAATCTAAATCCTATTCAATGCAAACAAACTCTCAATCCCATGGGGGAATTGGTGCTATTTTGATTTGGAAAATAGCTCTTTCCCAATTCCTTGCAAGATTTGATGATCTTTGATGAAAATCCTCCATAACATAGCTATGAAAGATGAAATGTGGATAAAAATGGATGAAAATTCCTAAGAGTGTGGATCCAAATGAGCATGGTGATCTTACATGGATTGTGGATGATCAAATACAATAGAGGAGGCCTCTATTTATAACAAAGAAGGATGGAAGATTGAAGAATAGGATGAATGTGGGATTAAAGATGGACCAATGGCATTGTGCCACTTGTCAAGATGCTAATGGAAGGAGGTTGAGCACATTTTGATCAATGTGCATGCATTTGAAATTTGAATTTGAAGAAGTGACATGTTGGAGGGAGAAGAAAATGGAGTAAATGCCACTTGGCTCAAGGAAAAGGACATGTAAGAGGCTTTTAATGCCTCGATGGATGTACAAACCCTTTTGGAGGGATTTTTCAAACTTGAAGAATATTCCCTTTTGGATGCCTTTTTGAAAGTAATTGAAGATTTAATAAATCAATTGAAATGATTTTCATGAGCAAGTTGCAAAATCTAGAGGATTGGAGTGATTAAGATTAAGATTAATTAGGGTTTGATTAATTTAAAAGGAGATTAGTTGATTTGAGCATTTTGACTTAGAATTTTGGATTGAAATAAATCAAAATGAGAGGAAAATGATTTAGATTTAATTAAATAAATATTTGATTTATTTAATTAAAAGGAGATGATGTTAGATTAAATTAAATAAAGATTAATTTATTTTATTTAATAGAAAGACTTTAGAGCTTAATTAAATGAAGTGAATTATTTAATTAAAAGAGAGACTATAAGATTAATTAAATAAAATGATTTATTTAATTAATAGGAGATGATGACTTAATTAGATAAAATTGATTTATTTAATCAAATAAAGATTATTCGATTAAATGGTTAGCAAAGGAGATGATTCAGGATGAACTAGTGTTAGTAAAATCAGGATCAAGTGTATAGGATCAATTAATATATTTTACATGTCTACATTTTACCTTTCTTTGAAGCAATGTACCTGTTGTGTTGGTTCAAAGAATAATC
Organism: Sequoia sempervirens; assembly: GCA_007258455.2. Lineage (NCBI taxonomy): Eukaryota > Viridiplantae > Streptophyta > Pinopsida > Cupressales > Cupressaceae > Sequoia > Sequoia sempervirens. Next base: position 809,385,840 of record VDFB02270651.1, on the reverse strand, counting down.
TTGTCACGATCAAAATTCAAAAAATTTCTAATCTTTTCGAATGCCCCAGCGGAAAGAAGTATACTGGTACACTGCTCCCTCGAGAGATCGAGCGAAACGTTCAATTTGAGGGTCAATCTCATGAAAAAGAGGTTCAAGATTAGTTCAGCCTAGAGAGGACTAGAAATCTTAAATGTTTGATGTAGAAAAATTTGATGGTGTAGATAGGTCATCCGCCATGGGTAGCCTCATGTATATTTTGATATAACATACAAATTCGATACTTGGATAGAAATGTTAGTAAAGATAGAAGAATAAGATGGATATAAGTAGAAGAATAAGATGGGTGAACCCTTGATTCTAAGAAGATGCAGAAGTAAAACAAGTCCATGAGTCATTAATACTTTATTAGATATGATGATGAGTGATGATGATGATTTTCTTACCAGGAATTGGCATTTTAAAAGGGCTACTTACCTTATGTTTGATAACACACATAGATGCAATGCATCAAGGTATAAAGAACCAAGATGGCATTGCACCTAGTATGATGGACTTTGATGACAATCAGATAAGAGTAATCCTATTCACACCTAACATATGGAAACCTTACTAGGATGTACTTCAAATATTTCAAACATCTCAGACCAAAACACGGAAAGGAAAAACCTAACAATGTATAGTCAACAAGTTGTCCAAAACACCTTCCATGCATACCTAATAAAGCAAGTATTCACCAAGGTTATATTACAAGAACATCCAACAAGCACAATAAAAAAAAGATAATGATCGTTGCCCCATTCCTTTCTCTCTAAATCTTTTTGATTAGACATCATCGAGAGGTCATTGGAATGAGCGCAATAAGATAAATCAAAGAAAAGATCAAGTAAGCAAACAAGTCAATGTTCTTCATACCGCTAGCCAAAGGGATGTATTTTGAGGATAAGAATCTGAAGTGATTGTCGAAGATAATGCCCATTGTAGGAAGGATGCATCCTAAGACATGATAGTGGATGGTGGCTGATGAGGAAAAATAACCTCATCATAATAATACCATAAAGACCTATTTTATATATCCAAATTCCTATCCTCTGCCAATTGATTAAATTTTAGGAGAAATAAATGCTTAGTTTTTAGTGAGAAATTGTATAACTTTATTTCTTTTGATTTCTTGAAGTATTTTTCCAATACAGATTTAATGGGTTATTTTAAGTGTTTTGTAGATAATAGTCGATCATCAAGTTGCAAATTGAAGTATTCAGCTAGCACGTGCTCTAGAACAGGTTGAAGGTGTACGCTGGAAATATGCTTTGAAACTTTAGGGTAATGGACTGAAGATATAGTTACTCTTTAAAAGTTTTAATTTTTGTTATGTTTTAAGTTAAAGACTTCATGGCTCGACTCGAGCCTCTTTAATGATGTTGTAATGGATTTTAAAGATATACGAGTTATTCGTAGATCTATTTTAGATATTTTCAATGGTTATCCATACCATCTGAAATATAGCATTCAATTAGAGTTTTTCGATAAAAGACATAATCTCCAGAAGTAAAATATCCAATGACAAAAGTAATGTTATACTGTCAAAATATTTTCCAAAGTTATGAATAAAGATATCGTTATCTAAAATTTATGTGTTATGAGTTATGGAAGAATATTACATGGTTGATTGAAGCACTTTCGAATTAGTTGTGTATGTGATTTGAGAACGTAGTAACCCGCGAGCTGGCCACTCGAGGGGAGATAGTTGGATAGATGAGTACTTTTCTTTATGATACTTGTATTGCATGAATAGTCATTCAGTGGGGAATTATTAGGTTTATCATTGTAGAGTTTAAGTTTTGAAGTATTTGTTGTCTTTCACTTCTGTAGTTCCTTGTTATTAACTGTTAGAGTTTTTACTGATAAAGAAGATATTTTGTGAGTTGTTTATAAGTTTTTCTACTTCCATAGTTTATCAACTTCTTAGTTTAATTGTTTTTGTACTTTCAAATCTAGTTATCATGCTTTCTAAATTAGTTTTCTTATTCTTTTTAGTTTAAATATTTCTTGCTTTCTTAGGATAAATTGTTTTATAGTTTCACATTTAAACGACCTTAGGTTAGAATTAATATTAATTGTTCTAAAAGTTAGAAAATCTAAGGGAGATACTTTGGACTTCTTCTATTGCAAATTGCCTTAAACACTACCCGATTGACATATTTAATTTTATCTTCTAAAGTAATGGGACCTAATGACAGCCTATCACTTTTTAGTGCCATTGTTGGGGACCCTTTAGCTTTTATTGCTTGAGTGTTAATAGACGACACCTCGAATACCTCTTTTAGGCCAAAAATACCTTCTTAGGCTTCCTTCTCTGCATGGTTAGGAAAAGAGGCCCTCACAGACGATTTATACCAAAGAACACCCCAAAATACGTTCCAATCATACATAGGGAGGCCCAAGGCTCAGAAGATCACTCTGTTGACAAACTACTTGAGCCTAATCCACCAGAGGCTTTCCACTATTTTCCTGAAGATCGTTTTGTCGCACAACCTGTTGTTGAGGAAATTATTCTTGAGGAGCACATTCCTCTAAACATCATGATAGATTGTAGGGCTGACGCTAATCGCAATCGTAATAATAATTTTTTGGACGCTCTAATTTTTCCCCCGTAAAAAAAAAATTAGCATATCCCCCTTCTTCCCCATTCGATGACTTGATTTTTTTACCCAATGACTTCTCGCTGCTCGGTGATGATCCATTCAAGAATCCATTAACCATAGCTATTAATATTTCTCTCTTCCTAAATTCTACCATAAAACCTGATGCAGGAGCATCCAGTGGTATATTGCAGTTTCAGTTTCCCAGATTTGCACCTGAAAATATTTCAAGTTAGATTTGAGGCACTTAGAGTTCCCAAATCAGCCCTGAAACTTGCTAAAATCAGCATAGTGGATTTCGAGCGTGTTATTGACTTCGAGACCTTACAACGGTTCAAATCGTTCACAAATCCGAGTCCCGGATCAAAAGTTATGGCCCCGGGAAGTTGGCGCACTTTCTAGAAGATACAATTGCAAATGTTCTTTTGAAATTTGAACTTCAAGTTGTAATTTTTCGACGCCAAACCACCTAAACTCAAACTTGAATTTTGTTTTGGCTCCAAACGAAAGAGGAGCTCTATTTATGGGCGGGTTTCTAATTTTTGGGTAACTTTTTGGGGACAAGCTTGCATATTGCGAAAGGGTGATTCTGTAGCTTTATGTAACTTGCATGTGTTGTAGAACTTGGGGATTTGAGATTCTCTACATGTAACAAGCTCCATTTTCTAAATAATAAAATTATTCTCTTGTTTGTGGGTTATTTTCTAAGTCTCGGGTTGCGCCCTCATCAAAACCCAAGGCAAGAAATTGTTGTCAAAAATTGGTTATCACTTAGCATGACATGATTACTCTATGCTTAGGATTGTGCCACATTTGGAGGAATACCCACAACCTTTTTTCTGCTTTAGTATCATTTAAATATGATAGATCTTTATCCACCCACAAAACTATTATATCACGGCCATTTAAAGTTTAAATAGTGTTTGAAAGTATTAACATGAATTTTACCGCCTTCCCTGACTTAACGTCGTAGCTTTCAGAATTCATAATGTTAAGCATCAATATACATATTTATCATGCCTCTAAACATATATGCTCCTCTTTATGAGAGTTGAGCAATTCACTAACGTGGCTTTATTAGCCTATACAATTTATCTTTAATAATATAAAGATAATAATCATTCAATATTAAGAATATTATTTGCATGCAGTGACAACGTCGATTGTTGCATCATTATTTTGGCATCTTCACCACAATTTAAATATCACATAATAATGTTAATAGCATAATGTAGAGCACATATATATACACACAAGAAGCTTAATAAACCCCAAAATGGCCACACCCACAAAATGGATGAACGTGACTCAACTGCACCTTAGGTTGAATTACCTCCAATCGTGCTAGAGCTAACCTTAGACTCTAAGGTTTATAAAAACAAAACTTGATTGATGAAAAACTCAGATGGAATTGTCAAAGGATTCACAACTCCCTCCTCTTAGGTGATACTCCCCCTCTTTCTCCTTGGAGGTGTTCGGATCGCTCCTACAATCCCACTCAAGAAAAAAAATAGGTAGTCAGTTTGGAAACCATTACATAATTATCATATCATTGTATTTTCATTAATCATTTTCTTTAAAAAAATATAATCATCTCATAGCATTCCATCAAGTTCGTAGCATCAAGTAACCATATCAGCATTCCATTTAAAAACAATAACTTATCATTGCACATTTATCCATCATAATATGCAACTTTCAAGGTTTCATAATATCACAATTCATCACATTAATTACCATAAAGGGTGTTGCCACAATAGTGGTTTACAATTTCTAAGAGATCCTGATTTTTGCTAAAATCACATAATTTTAGAAAACATAATGCTTTAAGCCTTGAAATGTTCCATTTAAAGGATTCAAATTGAATAGGATTTTATCAAACCATCTTAGACCAAGCCCCCTTGGATAGAACCCTGCTAGTTTTAAACCATACCTATAACGGAGTCTCTTTTACACCTATCAAAATACTGATTAAAAACCACTTTTGATTTACCTTTTGGGGGATCAAATGAATTCATTTAAAATTTAATTTTTTGTGAGTTTGTAGTCCTTATTATAAGCTTCCAAAAAATTATAATTTTAATAAAATTTAATTTGATTATTCTATTTATTTTTTATTTCTTGTGAATGTAGGTTTTTCACCAAAAATCAAACTCTTTGTTTTGCACATGTGGAAAAATAGCAGATTATCAAAAAAAAACTTAAAAAATATGATTGCACGAGATATTTAAGTCCTTGATCCAACAAAAAAATAAAAATTGAATTTCGATACATACAAAAAATGTTACGTGTTATACGGTCATGCTATGTCAGAATTGTAATTGGTCTGGCTTCGAAACTTGATTCAAGAAAAAATATTTGATAAAAAACTATCTAACAAAGTAGAAGCACTAGACATCAGAGTTACAAATCTAAATTTGAAAGAATTGGAATTTATCCTTCAGGTAAAAAAAGTTATGCATTATACGGTGAGCGTCACTTTTTAAAAATGTTGTTCTCTGAAAAAAACTAGTTAGATTTAAACCATACCTATAATCGAATCTCCTCTACACCTATCAAAATGCTGATAAAAAACCACTTTTGATTTACCTTTTGGGTGATCAAATGAATTCATTTAAAAATTGTGTTTTGTAAGCCTGCAGCCCTTATTATAAGCTTCCTAAAAAGTATAATTTTAAATATGTTTAATTTGATTATTATATTTATTTTTTTATTTCTTGTGAATGTAGGATTTTCAATGAACATCAAGTTCCTTATTTCACACATACGAAAAAATAGAAAAATAGAGAAAAAAATTATAAAAAATACATGTGCCCTAGGTATTGATGTCCTTATTCAAAAAAAAAAAGAATAAGTTAATTCAAATGAATACAAAAAAAGTTATGCGGGCCGAAGTACACATCTATCCAAATTATAATTACGCTGACTTGGAAAATTAATTAAAAAAAGTATGTAACAAAAAATTATGAAAAAATATCCATCCCCTAGATATTGGTTTGAAAAATTTGTATTTTAAAAACCAGAATTGTATCCTATCTATAAAAAAAAGTTACGTGGGCCGAAGTAAACATCACTTTTTTAAAATGCTGATTAGTAGAAAAAATAAGTTATTAAAAATTACATAAATGATTCACAATTTATTTTTAAATTTTTTTAAAAATATATAATTAGATCTACACAAAATATCTAACAAATAACTAGTTTGATTCATCTTCAAAACCTTAATGGTTTAGCTGCTATAGGTGTAAGAAAGTGAATGTCTGGTGAAAAATCCTGATTTTAATGTCAAGTTTGGCCAAAAACTGTAACCCATTATTGTGGAATCACCTTTGAACTACTTTGAAGGATTTGGCTATGCACTAGTTTATGGGACTACCGATTGGAAGTATTACAACTTGGGAGAAAATGGAGACTGTTTTCTTGAATAAATATCAAAGTTATTGTAGGGTGAGTGATCGTAAGGAAGAGTTGTTTAAACTTAGGAAAAACGAGGATGAGAGTCTAGAGGACTATTTAGATAGGTTTCTCTTCTTATCTAAATGATGTGGAGAAATGACTATTAGTGTTGAGATTCTCAAGACTATATTTCTTAAAGGACTCGATGACAACACAAGAAGAATTCTTGATCTGATGGGAAAAGGCGACGTGTCTCAGTTAGCCCTTGAAGACATATGTGATTTGTGTCGCAATTTCTCACGTACCCATGGAGGAATCTGAAAAACAAACCTTTTCAAAGGGAATAATGAGATAGGCAAGCTCCGAGAAGAAATGGCAAATCTTAAGACAAACATACTTGTTCAATTGAACATTGCATTGGATGGCATACAAGCAAAAACAAGTAATCCTGAGACTTTGTCAATCTATTGTCCTAGGTGTCAAAACAAACATCTTTTACATGAATGTCATTTAGACAAGGTTAATGTTTGTCAAATATATTAGAAAAACCATCCTACCAACTAGTGTGAGCTTCTTACTGATCTCAAAAATACTAAGAAAAAAACTGCTCAGGTTGAAGAAGAAATAAATGTGCTAAACCAACGCCAAGGAGGTAATTTTTCTTATGGGTAGAGTTTCAATCCTGCTTGGAGACCAAAAAATAATTGGGTTAGTAATCAGTGGACTCCATCTTGGAATCAACCCCTTCCTCCACAACCCAATTGGGGAACTCCTTATTGGGGACCTCCTGAATGGGCAAGTCAATCATGGGGAACTCAACAATGGCCAAACCAATCACAACCACAATGGTATCCACAACACACTACTCCCCAATGGAATCAAGGATATAATCAATTTTATAATGGTCCTAAGAGGAGTCAACAAAAAAAATTTCTACCACCACCTCAGAACGAGTAGATAAATCAACCTCAACTTTTGGCACAACCACTTCCCAATCCTAAGAATAATCGAAAGAATACTCTGGTATATACTACTGAACAAGATAATGTCACAGGACTTACTACAATTCATTGTGGAAATGTTTAGTTACGTTCTGGTAGGACACTTCAATCGCCCACCATCGAGGAGGTAGTGGATGAACCCATTCCTCAAAATCTTGAGAAGGATACTCCATCCAACTATACCGTACCTGCAAATAATACTAAGCCTTCTTCGGTAGCAAGAGCTGCTAACTTACCTCAGGAGGAGGAATGTCAATCTTTGACTGAACTTAGTAAGGATACCCTTCCAAAGGAGAAAACTCAAGTACCATTTCTCGAGTGTCTAAAATCGACAACTCTGAAAGATACTCTGGAAATGTCCTTGGCCTCTGAAACTGCATTAATTCAGGAAATCAAACAATTGCAAATAGAGGTTCCCTTGCTGCAAGCAATAAATGAAATCCCTGAGTTGAATCAATTGATCAAACAACTGTGTATTAAAACTTTGGGAAGGAAACTAAAGAAAATAAACATTGTGCATATCGATGGCTATTTAGCTGACTTTTTGTCTCGAAAGACTATTGCTCCAAAATATGATGATCCTAGAAGTCCACTGATAACTGTTACAATTAATGAGGTAGCAATACCTAATGCATTAGTGGATTTGGGAGCAGCTATTAATGTAATGATTGTGGATGTGATGGAAAAATTAATCCTTACTAATTTATGTCCCACAACTATAGTCTTATAGATGGAAAATCAGTCTATAGCCATTCCAAAAGGCATTATTAAAAATGTTCTTGTCAAAGTTGATGGATGGGAATGTCTAGTTGAGTTCCAAATAATCCAATCACTTACACCTAAAGATAGCTACCCAATAATTCTCGGAAGACCATGGTTGGCTACTTTCACGACTAAAATTGATTGTCGAGAAGGAGGAATGACCATTTCACATGGTCTAGATAGTAAACTTTTATTCTTATATCCTCCTGCTAAACCCACCGAACATAATAAAGTTTGGGTTGATGAACCAGAAGAATCTAGTGGTCAAGACAGTTTGGCCTCGTTGGCCATGGTAGTGATTAAACAACATGGAGAGGAATTAGAGGATGAGTTAGTAAATGAGGTAGCACACCTTGCTATAGGCTTGAGTGAAGAGGTAATGGAAGATGTACCAAAAATTATGGGACAACCGATTGATATAAGTGGGATGGAACATAATTATACTACAATGGGAATGCCTTGTCCTTTGGCCAATATGATTCCCATAATAAGCTATTTCCTTGACGATATTACAAGATTTCATCGACTTATACCTCATATTTTTCCTCTTAACACCTTGTTACGACCGATACATATTGTTACTTCGACTTAGCCAGGAACAAAAACAATTATGTTGTTGCCAAGAAAAACCTTGAACGTCAATAGTTGGCTGACAGAAACACAAGAGGATAAGTTATTTAATCTGTTGGTAAAAAGGTCTAAAGCTTTTGCTTGGGACTATACATACATGAGGGGAATTCACCTGAGTGTTTTTACACATCACATTTATACTGATCCTAATATAAGACCTATACATCAGCCATAGAGGAGACTCAATCCAGTGTTAAAGAATCTTGTCAAAATTGAGATTGAGAAACTCCTCCAAGCAGGATTTATTTATCCTATCTCTGATAGTAAGTGGGTGTCACCTATGGTGGTTGTACCTAAGAAAAATGGGAAGTGGAGAATTTGTGTAGATCATAGAGAACTTAATAAATCCACTTTTCGAGATTATTTTCCCTTGCTATTTGTTGACCAGGTTTTGGTCAACTTGGCTGGGAGAAAATATTTCTCCTTTTTATATGGATTTAGTGGTTACAACCAAATTTAGGTAGCACCAGAAGACCAAGAGAAGACAATGTTTACTTGTCCATGAGGCACATTTGCATACCAAGTTCTTCCTTTTGGACTTTGTAATGCTCCAACGACTTTTCATAGGGCCATTTTGGCTATATTTGTAGCTCTTTGCAATGATTATGTAGAAGTCTATATGGATGATTTCATACTCTATGGGCCAACCTATGATGAAGCTCTTCAAAACATGGATAGGGTTTTACAAGTTTGTGAGGATAACCGACTGTCCCTTAGTCACGAAAAAGGTTTTAATAATGGTGGAACAAGGAATAGTCTTAGGTCATCATATTTCCTCAAAAGGAATAAAGGTTGATCCCAAAAAAATTGAAGTCATTCAACAATTTACTATTCCTCAAACCCAAACAGATGTTCGAAGTTTTCTTGGGCATGCTCGATACTATAGAAGGTTCATAGAAAGCTTTAGTAAGATAGCGACCCCTATGTTTTCTCTTCTCCAAAGAGATGTAGAGTTTAATTGGATGTCTGAGTGTCAACAATCATTTGAAACGATAAAGCAGAAGCTTATCTCTGCTCCTGTATTGCGTGGGCAAAATTGGAGTCTTCCCTTCCACATACATGTCGATGCTTCGAATCATGCAATTGGTGTAGTATTGGGACAAAAGATGAAGATGGGGGTAAATATGCCATATATTTCATTAGTAAAAAACTGACATCTGTTGAGAGAAACTACACAATGACAAAAAAAGAATTTTTGGTTGTGGTTCATGCCATTAAAAAGTTCTGCCATTATATTACAAGATATAAAGTTACAATCTATATAGATCATTCAGTTGTAAAATATTTAATGAATAAAACTGTAGTTAATGGTCAAATAATGAGATGGTTACTACTCCTTCAGGAGTTCAATGTGACAATACTTGACAAGCTAGGGAGATTTAACGAAGTCGCAGAATTTTTGTCTCGAATCAAACAAGAAGAGGGTGACCGAGCACTTGTGCAAGATGAGTTTCCAGATGAAAATTTGTTTGCCATCTCTACAAAGACTCCTTGGTTTTCTGATATTGCCAACTATTTGGCTACCTCTGAAGTACCCCCTGGGTTTACATCAAAACAAAGGAAGCAACTTATCCAAGAGAGTGCACCATTTAAATGGATTAATAGGATTTTATTCCATTGTGGACTTGATATGGTTTTGAGAAGATGTGTCAGGGCTAATGAAACTTTTAGTATTCTTAGGGCCTGACACGATGATCCTTCTAGGGGTCATTACTCTACAAAAAGAAATTCTCATAAAAATTTAGGTGTTGGATATTATTGGCCTTCAATGCATAAAGATATTAAAAACTATGTTCGTCGTTGTGATGAATGTCAAAGAGTGGGAAGGCCAACTGCTTCTACGGAAATTCCTTTGCAACCTCAGGTAGTTTAGGAACCATTTGAAAAATGGGGGTTAGATTTTATCGGCCCCATAGATCCTTCCTCTCAAGGGAAAGAATACATATTAGTTTGTACTAGTTATCTGATGAAATGGGAAAAAGTTCAAGCCTTACGAGTTGCGAGAGAAGAGAAAGTTGCTGATTTTCTCTATAATAAAATCTTTCTTAGATTTGGAGCCCCCCGAACTATCGTTACAAATCAGGGATGCCAATTTATGTCCAAAGTTCTCCTGGCATTTACAGACCATTTTCAAGTAAGTCATAAGAAGTCATCCCCTTATCACACTCAAGCAAATGGTCAAGTAGAGGTGACTAATAGGGAGTTAGAAAATATATTGACAAAAACGGTCTCTTCAGGAAGAAGAGATTGGGCCAGGAAATTGCCTGAAGCTGTTTGGGCATACAACACAACATGGAAATCTACAACTGGATTCAGCCCCTATGAGCTTGTCTTTGGGAAGAAACTTCTTCCTATTGAGTTTGAACTCCAAACCCTATGTACAACTATGGAGTTGGGTCTAGATCTGAAACAAGCTCAAATAGAACGAGTTTTACAGTTAAGTGAGTTGGATGAGCTTCATTTAGATGATGTCCATCAAACTGAATTAGTTCAACATCAACAAAAAGTTTGACATGACAAACACATTAAAGAGAGAGAGTTCCATAATGGTGACTGGGCCTTTCTATTTGATTCAAGATATAAAGAACATAAAGGAAAACTCAGGACTCATTGGTTAGGGCCATATAAAATTTTTGAAGTCTTTTCAAATGGCACGGTTCAGCTAAAACCCATTGATGGTGATTCACGAACCCTCTTGGTTAACGGTCATCGCCTACGTATCTACCATAAGCTTGTTAACAAAGAAATGCAGGGAGAGATCCAATGCATTGACTCTGTCGAGGCAAAGTCTACCTGATTCAGTAAATACGTTATCTAACAAAAAATGAAAAGTTGTAATAAAAAGACATTTGTACCAATTTGCTTTCAAAGCATTTTTCATTAGTCTTTATTTTATTCTCGGATTTAACACGTGTTTTCATTTTATAGGACTTCTCATGAAGGAATAACAACTTCCGAAGCACCTTTCTTTGATGCTCTGGAACTTGACAGTTTGAACGTCAATGCTCTGGAACTTGATGGTCCAGCTGTTCGATGCTCCAGAACCTCCTCTTCAGCTCACCATGTTAGAAAGATGTTCCTGTAGAATGATATAAAGCTCCTAAAGTTTGAGTTTATTGTGTCTACCACTTTTTCTTCTTTCTGGTTGCATATTTCGATGATGCTCCAGAACTTTCATTCAGTTGTTGCTCTGGCTGCATCTTTCAACGATGCTCTAGAACTTTCATTTGGTTATCATTCTAGCTGCATCTTTCGGCGATGCTCCGAAAATTATCCACCTTCCTTGTTTCGAATGCATTCCTTCTGCGTGCTCTGAAACTTACTTGTTAGTTTCAAGCACGTATTCTTTTGCATGCTTTGGAACTTATTCATCTTTCATTCTGCCGCCTCTTTCTGAAAATTTCAAATTTTCTCTGTTGCTTTGATTATCATCCATCGGTAACACGCCTCCATTTTATTTAAAGTTTTTCTTTTGCCATAAAATCCGCCATAATAGCTTGTCTTGATTAATGACTTTGTCATCTACAAGCTTCCTTATTCATGTCATAATAACTAAGTTGTCACCTCAACCAATACCATTGCATTATCCTGTCAAATTAGTAAGGTACGAGATCCTCAAGCGATCATAGAATGTAAGTAAGTACAAATTTTTGCTTTAAATAAGTAGTTATTTTTTAATATAATATAATTGATTGGCATGAGTTTCCTTTCCCAATTTAGTAAATTGAGCCACTTGGCGATTAATTTCTAAGTACGGAACTCATTTTGTGGCTCTTCATGCAAATTGGAATTATTATATGGTGAGCTCTAGGTAATGGTAGAACAAATAATCTTAGTTTGATCATATTCACAAAAATATTTGTGCTCAAATTCTGGCATTATTGAAATTTTTAGCAGGGTGGTAGAGACAAGACAAAAAATGGGTGGTACCAAGAAGAAATCCGAGCTGGCTTTTGCAAAAAAATTGTTGGGTTTAAGTAACATTTCTCGGCTATTTGAGGAATTCGGGTGGGTGGATTTTATCAGGAAGTTTGAAGGATATAATGAAAAGTTGGTGAAGGTGTTTGCAAAAAAATACTCTAATGGTCAGGTGACATTGCATGGGAAGCGTTTTAAGGTGAGCCCAAAAATTATTTCTTCTCTTTCAAGGTTAGAAAATTCTGGCATTAGAATCTCAGAAACAACACAAATAACATATCAAAAATTATCAGAATTGTTTCTTAGACAAGGGGACCCTCAGCCCATGATAGTTATCTGTACGAGGGGACAAAATAAGGGGTTTCATCGAGCTTCTATATTAGAACCCTGGGGTACTGTTGTTGCATGGATCATTAAGTATTTTACTTGTGAAGGCCAACTTACTACTGTTGTAGGACCTACATTCTCCATGTTAATACATTTGCGGCATGGGAAGGAAAACCCTACTCTTAGGGTTAATTTTCCTCATTTCTTGAATGATTCTGTTAATTTTCAATAGAAAGATATAAAACTGGTTCGGGGCCACTAAAGCATCATGGGTTAATCCAATTAATTTGCAAATATCATTTTTGTAACAAACCTAGAAGCAAATGGGGAAATTTTTTGGGGAAGTTTGATAAGTCTATACCAGGAAGGAAATTAGAATTAGGAGAATCTTCAAAACAAGTTGTTGCACCTTCCAAAGCAACTTCCCCCAAGGACCCTAAGGCTCCTGAAACCCAAATTCCCACCATTCTTGGTGAGGAAGTGCTCGAATTTGAAAATGAGGAGTTTGAAACCCTAGGTCAGTCAGAAGATGTTGAAATAATAAATCCAAATGTAGATAGTAATCATGTTAAGAAGACGAAACGAATGACAGTTTTTCCTTACCAAAATGCTCCAACAATTTTAACTTATCAGGATACTCCTCCTTTAAGGCAGAGTAAAATATTGTCTTCTAAATCTACATAAACCCCAATACAGAGCAGAGGGAGTAGATCAAAATCCAAAAAGAAAAAGAAACCCTTGGAAATTGATGAGCAAATTCACCAATCTTTAGAGAAAGAAATTTGTGTTGAAGAAGTTCATTCTCATTTGGTGTCTGAAGAAGAAGCCCTTGACCAAGAAAAACAAGGAACATAAAAGGGACAATCTCCACTTCCTATGGAGGTTGATGATAGTGTGTTAGGAAATTTGTCTCCTATGATCAATAAAGTTGTTGAAATAGTTGAAACTGAAAACATTAATGCAGAATTGGAAAAGTTGAAATTAGAAAATGAAGAGCTAAGGAATCAATTACAAAAAAATAAGGAATATATGGAATTCCAACAAGAAGAATTAATGGTACATACTACTGTAATAAGTAAAAGGGACCAGGAAATTTAGGGTTTAAAATTGAAAGTACAGGAAAAAGATACATTTATTAGTTCCAGGATTGCAAATACAAATTTAGAGTTGTAATGAGGAAAATAGGGTACACAGAGATGGTTTTAATAAAGAAAATTATGGAATTAGAGAAAGATTTGTAGGAAAGCACAAGTAAACCAATGATGGAATCCAAAGAATTTTAAACCAAACCAACAGTGACTAAATGGTTCCAAATTCAAATTCCTCCATTATTGATGAAATGGATGGAACAGTGTTATTTCCTGAGGAATGCACAGATTGAAAATAATAGATTCAAAATGGAAATGGTGTTATTAAAAGAAGCATTTCATAAAGCCTATAAGGGAAAACAAGATGTATGTCAAATAGCAGAATTTATTTTATCTTGTAGAAGACCATCAAGATTGTACTCAATGTTTTTGAATGAACAATTCTTTAGATGGATGCTTCTAGATCATTCTCTATTCTTTTTGTACGTCTGCATTGATTGGTGTGCTCTTGGTCAAATATTTTTCTCGATATTTTCCGGTTTTCATGTTCTTGGCCAACATGATGGCTGTAACGTGTTGCGGATCCTTCAAGATTTAAATTTGAATGTTTGGTGCACTCAAAGATATTGTTTTAGGTCGTATCATAATATTAGCCGATGGTGTTTGATCCACATTGAAATTTTATTTGTAAATTTGGTTTGACATTGTAAATATGTTTTATATTTTTCTTGGCCGACAAGGTTATTGATGTAATTCCATGTTACGGATATATAAGAGCGATTGTTTGAGCGAAGTTAGTGTGCATAAGAGAGAAAATGTATGCTAGAGAAAGGTCATATGTGCAAATAGTGTTCTAATCATTCAATTGCAGAGTAGAGTGAGAAGAAGTTTGAGTGAAGTGTGAAGAAGGTTTTTGTGCTTAACTAGAACTTTAATCAGGCTTGTGTAGAAGCTATTTTATTAGTTAATACCCTGTGGGTCTAATCCAAATTTTTGTGTATTGTTGGGCAGTGAACCCTCTTGTATTTGAGCAGTGATCTCTAGGAAGTGTGCCTGAATGCATGTGCATTCCCATTATTTTTCATTATACTTTTAACAGTGTATAATATTGGGGACTAACATCCACTATGGTTTTTCCCCTAACAAGGTTTCCACGTAAAAAATCTTGGTGTTCTCTATTTTTTGATGTTCTTATTGTTTATGGTTTATTATTCATTCATCAAATCTAAGATTAAGTTAAGTAAAGTTTGAAAAGTTTGAATATTCTGTGACAACTGATTCACTCCCCCACTCTCAGTTGTTTATCCTTGTTTTTCCAACAAAATCCATAGATAACTAAGTCATGGCTTGTAGTTCCTGAAAGAGGTGTCTAGGTACCACTTTCAGTCCTTCCACCAAGGCTTGGTGGCACAAATACCCACCTTATGAAGCATTTCAGTCGGAATGACATTCACCAGACCAACATAAGTGTCACAATCCTAGTTTTGAAGTTTGTAATGAGCACTATTAGATGACTACATCACGTGGCCTGGGAATTTTGTTTCTCCACTAATAATTTTGGAGCTCTTGGATTGGTTTCAATCCAATGCTAGGGATTAACATTATGTATTAAAGAAACTATTATGATAATAACCTTTTCTCCTAGTTTGATTATGGGATTATGAATATCTAAATGTTATATTTTTACTTTTGATAAGAGGGGCACATGATCATGCTAGTAATCTAGTGTAGGACAAACATATTGATGAAAATTTATTTGAACAAATTCTAGATAGAATGATGTCAATTAATTGAATAATAGATTAAAGATAAGATGGTGTGACCTAATAAAATGATCAATTAAATTTTATTTCATTAAACATGTCTAAATAATCAAATTACACATTAGAGATATACATAACAAAAAAATTGTTGAAACATATTTTTTTCTCCTCAACAATTAATAAATATATTTTCAATACTTTTTAAATTATTCCACCTTTTAGAAATTTGCATATCATCTAATTTTTAATCTTAGAATGAATGCCAATCCCTAAAAATTGTAAATAATATGAATAAATAAAAGTCATTTTACAATCACAAATTTAAGAGTAGATAACTCTAGGTGATTCGTAGGACATCAAAATTCAAGATCTCAAAACTGTGCTCACACTAAAACTTTTGAGAATGTTGGAAGTAGAAATCAATCAATCATGTCTTTTTAACAAGATAGTGACAAATCACCTAATCTTTTTAAAAAGATAGATACGAATCACCTAATCTTTTGAAAATTTGTTGTAATGTCATAATCATTTGATTAGACACACTAGATAAGAGATACAAATAAATTGAATTGAAATGAGAATACTTTTTTTAGTCTTTCTTCATTTTCACGATGGATTGTATAATGAGGATGAAGTGTAATTTTCTTGCCCATATCAACTAGAACAAACGCCAAGTCCTAAAAATTTCAAATTACCTGAATGAATAAAAGTCATTTTACAAAATACCCATAAAAGTTCTTTCACAAACCTTAGCTTTTTAGGAAATCCTAACCCATATTCACACTCACAGAAACAATATGAGAAAATGGACAAAGAACAAAAATAATACTTTCCTCAACAAAATTAGAACTTGAAAACCCAAAAAATTTTAAAATACGAACTATTCTCATCTTCATCGGATAAATTGAAATGCAACTAACTATTTAACTCAGCAATAGACACTAACCAATAAAGAATAGTGAAGAATAGACATAAACAGAAAAAATGTAAACAACAACAAACAATAGACGGTGACCCATAAAATGCAAATATGTAAACCACTATAAAATGACATTGTAAAATTATTGCTAAAATTTATGGATTAGATTGTGTCTGAAATTTTTGCATCAATGTTTCAAATCACACTCCATGATTCATCATTAGGATAAGAGAGCACAAGCATGAAATGAATAGCTACAGACCAAGGTAGGAATAAAAAGGGAGAGAGGAGAAGGGGGGTTGGAGGGGGTTAAGGCACAAAATTCAAGGAGACAAGATGGACCAATAAGAAAAATAAGAGATTAACTTTTATAATTAAGAATATATAAGCAAGAAAAAATAAATAAAGAAGAAAAGAAAGGAATAAATAAATAAAATTATTATAACCATGCACACATACACACAAGCACACACACATACATATGTGTGTGTGGGGTTATAATAATTATACTTATTTATTCCTTTCTTTTCTTCTTTATTTATTTTTTCTTGCTTATATATTCTTAATTATAAAAGTTAGTCTCTTATTTTTCTTATTGGTCCATCTTGTCTCCTTGAATTTTGTGCCTTAACCCCCTCCAACACCCCCCCTTCTTCTCTCTCCCTCTTTATTCCTACCTTGGTCTACAGCTATTCATTTCATCTTTGTGCTCTCTTATCCTATTCATTTCATCCTTGTGCTCTCTTATATATGTGTGGTTATAATAATTTTATTTATTTATTCCTTTCTTTTCTTCTTTATTTATTTTTTCTTTCTTATATATTCTTAATTATAAAAGTTAGTCTCTTATTTTTCTTATTCGTCCATCTTGTCTCCTTGAATTTTATGCCTTAACCCCCTCCAACGCCCCCTTCTCCTCGCTCCCTTTTTATTCATACCTTGGTTTGCAACTATTCATTTCATCCTTGTGCTCTCTTATCCTATTCATTTCATCCTTTTTATTGGTCCATCTTGTCTCCTTGAATTTTGTGCCTTAACCCCCTCCAACCCCCCCTTCTCCTCTCTCCCTTTTTATTCCTACCTTGGTCTGCAGCTATTCATTTCATCCTTGTGCTCTCTTATCCTGATGATGAATCATAGAGTGTGATTCGAAACATTGATGTAAAAATTTCATACACAATCTAATCCATAAATTTTTGCAATAACCTACGTGGATTGTGGAAATCTACTATTACTAATTGACATTGTAAAAGACATGCAATCCTACAAAGGCTTCGTATTTCACTCCCCATACAATAGATATAAATCAGTTCAACATACATGGATTTAATGATTTTATACCCAAACATTTTCCATTTACTCACACCCAATTTTCATTTCCATTAAAAAAATTCAAGTGCAATTGTAGTGCATCATGTACCCCTAAAAAAAGAGAGAACAATGCAAATAACACTTTGGTCGATAGAATTTAAACTTCAAGCCCAAGAAATACTTCAAATACGAAAAATTCTCATTTTCAACCAATAAATTGAAGTGCACCTAGCTACTTCCATTCTTAACCATGGGTAGTAGAGAAATCCACATTAATGAATTACGGTGTCAAGTATTTAACTCAACAATAGACAACAACCCATAAAAGCAACCCACAATTGCAAAGGACCAAACAAGAAAGGCTAGCCCATATTTACACTCACAAAAAAACTCAAGCAAATGGGAAAACAACACAAATAATACTTTGCTTAATAGAATTAAAACTTCAAAACCAAGAAATATTCAAAACACAAACTATTCTCATCTTTATCCAATAAATTGAAATACAAGTAACTATTTAACTTGGAAACATACACTAACCCATAAAGAATAGAAAAGAATAGACATAAACACACAAAATGCAAACAACAACAAACAATAGACATTGACCCATAAAATACAAATATGTAAACCACTATAAAATGACAATGTAAAAGACTATAAACCCTTTCAATAGACACAGATTTAATGATTTTCTTCCTAAAAAAATTTCATTTACTTACACCTAATTTTCATTTTCATTCAATAAACTCAACTGCAGTTGCAATGCATGACTACACTCAAGAGAAATTAACTATAAAATGCACAGATGTGGAGAACTATAAAACAACACTCTAAAAGATATAGGAACTTACAAATGCTTCATTTTTCAATTCCAAATTCGTAGACATAAATGAAAAAAATCAAACTGTAAAAGATAGAGTAACTTACAGATGCCACCTTTCTCACTTCCAACACCGTAGATGAAAATCCTCCCAATAGACACAAATTTTAGACTCGTCAAACAACCTGAGCATATGACCAAACAACACAAATACCACTTTGGATGATAGAATTAAAAATTAACACCATAAACCAGTAATGACAATTGTACTTTAGTATGCTCACAATAAATGAGAAGAAACAAATAGTAAATGCAAATGTACTGCCCAAGACGCCACACGTCCCCACAATGAATACATGGCAAGATACGACTATACAAAAAATTCATGAAATATTTTCAATAACAAAGGTCCCTACAATAATTATTATAATTAAACATATTTAGAAAATGCCAAAACCACGAGGAAAATTACACCCGCTAATCACAAAATTACAAAAATAGGAAAAAAAATTCACTTTTTCTAAATATTTTCTGGAACATAAGCCACACTTTAAAGCTTTATTTTCTGACACCTTTCCCAAAGCACAATTTTAATATGCAAGATTGAGGCGATAACATTAGTTCCCCTTCTAGAACTTTACATATTATCTAATTTTTAATCTTAGAATGAATGCCAAGCTCTGAAAATTGTAAATCATAATAAAATTCATTTTACAATCACAAATTTAAGAGTGATAACTCCACGCGATCCATAGGACATCAAAATTCAAGATCTCAAAACCGTGCTCACACTGAAAGTTTTGAGAACGTGGGACGTGGAAATCAATCAATCATATCTTTTTAACAAGATAGCTACGAATCACCTAATCTTTTAACAAGATAGATACGAATCACCTAATCTTTTGAAAATTTGTTGTATAGTCATAATCATTTGATTAGACACACTAGATAAGAGATACAAATATTCAATTGAAATAGGAATAATTTTTTCAGTCTTTCTTCATTTTCACAATGGATTGTATAATGAGGATGATGTGTAATTTTCTTGCCCATATCAACTAGAACAAATGCCAAGTCCTAAAAATTTCAAATCACCTGAATAAATAAAAGTCATTTTAAAATGGAAAATTCAAGAGTAGATAACTCCAGGCGATCAATAGTAGTGAAAGTTTTTGAAAATGTTGGATGTGGAAAGAAATCAATTGTGTCTTTTTTACTCTATTTAGTTAGCTAACGATACGGAATCACCGAATCTTGTAAAAATTTGATGTACGGTCATAACCATTTTGTTAGAAACTTGAGATAAAAGTTAGAAACTTGAGATATATTCGAGAAGATTTTTTTCAGTCTTTCTTCATTTTCATGATGGATTCTATAATAAGAAAGATGAAGTGTAATTTGACAATTGGAACAAGAGAGTATAGTCCACAAACCTCTAAAATTTCTAGATTGTTTGACTGTTGAAATTATAGCGTTTAAAGATGATTTTATTTAATGATAACACGTCATGCCTTTGAATAAAAGAAAATTATTTAAAATTGATAATTTGAAGGGTATAAATATCATGGAGGGGGTTGGAAGTGAGACAAAGCTCACTGTAATTGCAATTCTCAACTTGTATTCAAATAGCTCTAAATGGCTTTTTCATTTGCCAAGCTAAATGTAATGGTAGGAGGTCCACCAACTGAGTTAGTGTTCATGTCCATTGTATTCACAAGCTTGGGTTTCTAGGTTCTGTACAAATTG
The DNA here is from genome assembly GCA_007258455.2 of Sequoia sempervirens. Classification (NCBI taxonomy): domain Eukaryota; kingdom Viridiplantae; phylum Streptophyta; class Pinopsida; order Cupressales; family Cupressaceae; genus Sequoia; species Sequoia sempervirens. Next base: position 809,365,535 of record VDFB02270651.1, on the reverse strand, counting down.
TTAGGTTTCCAGAAGGGAAATGGAAAAGCATCTAGATTGCCACCAGGGCCATTAGGCTAGCCCATTATAGGAAACATGCATCAGTTGGGGAAGCTCCCTCACCGTTCCCTTCACAACCTTGCTAAGCAATATGGTCCCATTATGTTTTTGAGATTGGGTTCTACTCCTACTATGGTGATCTCTTCCTCTGAGATGGCCAAAGATATTTTGAAAACCCATGATTTGGTTTTTGCCAACAGGCCCGAATCTACTGCTGCAAAATATGTAGCTTATGGTGAGAAAAACAAGGGTTTGGCTGCTTATGGAGATTACTGGAAACATATAAGGAAAGTCTGTGTGTTGGAGTTGCTAAGTGCCACGAAAGTCAAGATTTTTAGATCAGTGTGAGAGGAGGAGGTCTCTCTAGCGGTGAAAAGCATCTAGGAGAAGAGCAAACATGGCACAGTTGATGTGAATGTTGTAAAGAAGCAAAGGTGCATGGAATCGCTTCCTACGCTAATCTTGAGAGGACGATTATGCAAATTCAACTAACTATTACAAAGATTTCAATGGACAAATAAACATGCATAAATGAAATATCATAATAAAAACATAACACAGTAATTACCGTGGGGAAACCCTTCTTGGAGAAAAACCCCACCCTCCAAAACCCGCACAATGTATTATCAAATCAAGAAGATTACAATACACTTGCAATGCAAGTTCTTAAAGGAGCACATCACCACAACTCGAACTTGGACTCGGAGAGACTCCTTCTAGCACCCAGTCTTGCAAACTGAACTCGATGATTCAAACACCTCCCCAAGCCCTCCTTTTATAGTGATTTACAACTTGGAAACCATTTGTGGTTTTACAAAACCATGGGCCAAAACCATGGGCAAAACAACCATGCCACATGTTACCCACTTGTCATTTGTAACTCCAAGATGGAAAAACAACCAAGTTAAAATAGCATTTTCGTCCATAATTTTGTCCTCTAGTTTAAACCCCCATAAAATTTATACAATGAGTTTTTTATACTCTAAAAATAGCCCTCCTATATTCTACTAGGGACAAGGCACATTTTTTTAACAACTCATACACCTTTTTCCAACACATAAACATGTGGAGAACTACCACAAACAAATTCTAGAATTTTCTGGAAAAAAGCTTTCAAGGTTGAGACACAATTCTCAACATTCTCCCACTTGTCGAACACCTTGCAAGAGTTAGGGGATCCAAAGTGTCATGGACTTAATTGCTAGAGGCCGAGAGCCCCATAGACTCTGAACACCATCTGAATTTCTTTGTGCTCACAGGCTTAGTTAATGCATCAACAACATTCACCAAAGTATCCACCTTCTTCAGCTTCACCTTGCCGTCCTCGACTATATCTATCACAAAATGATATTGTACATCAATGTGCTTGGTCCTGGCATGAAATGTCGAGTTCTTCGCTAGGAAGATTGCACTCTAACTATCACTATAAATTGTCACTGCACCCTGTTTGAACTCTATATCTGAACACAATCTCTTTAGCCAGATGGCTTCCTTGTAGGCATGAGTAGCTGCCATATACTTTGCCTCTGTAGTGGACAAAGTGACCACAGCTTGTCGCTTTCTCATCCAACTGACCACCGAATAATGTAAACACATATGCACTAGTGGATCTTCTTTTATCAACATCATCGGCCCAGTCTGAATCCACGTAGCCTTGAATATCCAAGGAATGCTTGTTTCGTATTCCATGAAAACATATAGAGTACTTTGAGGTACCCCACAAGTATCTGAAAACTCTTTTTACTGCATCCCAATGTGCTTTTCCTAGATTAGACATGTAACGAGAAAGTACTCCCACTGCTTGGGCAATGTCTAGTCTTGTACAGACCATAGCATACATCAAACTTCCAATAGCACTCTGATATGGTACTCGACTCATCTCTTCCATCTCCAATAGGGATGTAGAACACTGTGAGCTAGAAAGCTTTATTCCCATAGTAACAGGAACACTCAATGTTCTGGAATCCTGCATATTGAATCTTCTCAGAGTAGTACCAACATACTTACTCTGGCCTAGCCAAAGCTTTCTATTTTTCCTATCTCTTATAATCTCCATTCCCAGAATATGCCCTGCTACACCAAGATCTTTCATTTCAAACTTTGCTGAGAGCTGAGATTTTAATTCTACAATCAAACCTTTTCCTTTGCCAATAAACAACATGTCATCAACATACAAGGAAATAACCAGGAAATAATCACCATCAGACTTGTAATATATATACAGTGATCAGATTTAGATCGCACAAATCCCAAACTCAAAACATATGTATCAAACTTCTGGTACCACATCCTAGGACTTTTTTTAAACCATACAAGGATTTCTTCAACTTACAGACCAAATGACTTTTACCTTTCACCACAAAGTGCTCTAGCTGTGTCATATAAATTTCTTCCTCCAAATCTCCAGGAAGGAAAGTTGTTTTCACATCCATCTGCTCAACCTCTAGATCATAAGCAATTGCAATAGAAAGTAAAAAACGAATGGATGTCATTTTTGCTACAGGAGAAAAAATTTCACCATAATCAACTCCTGCAACCTGGGAGTAACCTTTTGCAACCAAACGTGCTTTATACTTCTCAATACTTCCATCTGAACCCATCTTTCTTTTGAACACCCATTTACAACCAACAAGCTTTCGTCCTTCAGGCAATGGTACAAGGTCCCATGTGTCAGTCTTCTTAAGAGTTGCCATCTCTTCTTCCATGGCTATTTTCTAGGACTCTGAATCATTCATACCAAGAGCCTCTTCTACAGATTTCGGTTCATCAATATTAGCATTCAAAGAAAATATACACCTCCAATCATTAGGAGAATATCCATACCTTTCTGGTGCTTTCCTCTGTCTACTAGACCTTCGAACAAGATCTGGTTCAGGTTCAGGTTCTCCCTCTTCCTCTGATGATTTAGAACTCGTAGAGCTCTCCTCAACATCTTGTCTTTTTAAGGGCCTCAATTCGACTTTCTCAGGTGTCGCAGGCAGTTGAATCACATCTTTCTTTTCTTCCATCTGTTCTAGCTGCACTATAATAGAAGAAGGCTTAGTTTCTCTAAAAATAACACTTCTAGAATAAAATACCTTTTGTGCAATAGGATCCCAAAGCTTGTATCCTTTCACACCATAACTATATCCAATGAAGATACATTTGACAGCTTTGTTGTCCAATTTTGTCTGCTTCTCCTTTGGCACATGAGCATATGCCTCACAACCAAACACTCTCAGATGTCTAAGTGAAGGCTTGTGGTCTGACCACGCTTCCATTGGCATCTTATCAACAAGAGCTGATGTAGGAGACTTGTTTATCAGGTAGCAGGCAGTGGCAACAGCTTCAGCCCAAAACTTTTGTTCCAGTCCAGCTCCACTCAGCATACTCCTAGCCTTCTCCATCAAGGTCCTGTTCATTCTTTCTGCAACTCCATTCTGCTGTGGAGAATACGGAGTCATCTTCTCTCTTTTAATACCACAACCTTTACAAAATGTTTCAAAATCATTAGAGCAATATTCACCACCATTTTCAATTCTCAAACACTTTATCTTCTTTCCAGTTTGCAACTCAACCATTGCTTTAAATTCTTTGAAATGACTGAAAACTTCAGCTTTACTCCTAAGAAAATAAACCCATGTTCTTCTACTAAAATCATCAATGAAAGAAACATCAACTGGACCAAATACATTTGAATGGATAAGATCCAAAATACATGAAGACTTACGAGAACTCGAGTAAAACTGAATATGATTTTGTTTACCATAGATACAATGCTCACAAAAATTGAACTCAAGATTGCAGTCATTCAACCTATCAACAAGGTTTTATTTTTCAAGGTCCGTAGACCCTTCTCACCTATGTGGCTGAGTCTTTGGTGCCATAACATGGTCTTCTCTATAGGTAACTTTGATTTGGTAGATAGAGCACCCTTGGGTACCCAAAAACCATGACCATCTGTTGAAAGAGAAACCCTCTCCTTCTCCAACAAAGTAGTCATTTTCACAATCTTATCAGAAGTACTATTGCACTCAACCGTGCATGCATCAAGCTGGTACAATGTACCCAATCTACTTCCTCTTGCTATTACCATAGCACCTCTCACCATTTTCACACTTATTTCAAAAAACTATACAAGCACACCTGCATCTATTAGTTTGCTAACAGATAACAAATTTCTTGCTAGTCCCGGGATATGCAAGACACCATCAAATCTTCTAATTCTACCATCAAAAAATTTCACACGAATAGTTCCACAACCAACAATATCAAGAATAGAGTTATCACCCAAATACACCTTACCACCATCAAAATTTTCATACTTACTAAACCAGTTTCTATTAGGAGTCATGTGGAAAGATGCACCTGAGTCTATCAACCATGCATTGTCACCTACATGAGTGGCCAAGGCTGTGATGAAAGCATCTCCATCTTCCTTCTCAGACTCAGAATCAGAATCTTGCTTCTTCTTCTTCTTCTTCTCCTCTTTGCAATCCTTTCGGAAGTGTCCAGGTTTGCCACAATTCCAACAGATTGCCTTGGACTTACCAGGAGATTTTGATCTCCCCTTATTCTTGGACTTAGAATGGCCATGCTACTTTTTGTTCTTGCCTCTTTCTTTTGGTCTTCCTCGAACACTCAAAGCCTTTTTGGCATTCAGAGAGACCTTCCTTCTCATCTCCTCAGAAAGTAGAGAACCAACAATGTCCTCCATCTTCAAGACAACTAAAGTGCTCCCTATGGCCATGACAAGGCTGTCCCATGAGTCTGGCAATGAAACAGCAAAGTTTGGCACCTTTCTTCTTCATCCATCTTAACCCCAACTAAGGTCAACTAAGTCACCAACATATTGAATGTTTCAAGATGCTCAGAAATTCATCCACCTTCTTCCATTCTCAAGGAATACAACTTCTTCCTCAAGAAAATCTTATTCACAAGTGATTTTGCTTGGTAGATCTCACTTAGCTTCTTCCAAAGCTTCTTTGTAGTAGATTCTTCATGGACATTAATCAGAATTGAATCTGCAAGGACCTTTAGCTTTTCTATCAGTCACATCATATTGTGCAGCTAAAGTTGGATCTACGGGCCTCAGTGTATTCTCATCCACCGCATCCCATAGATCTCGATCAATTAACAGATCTTCCATCTTCAGCTTACACATCTCAAAGTTTGTGCCAGAAAAATTTTCTACATCAATCCTCCCCAATATGCTTGCCATCTTTGCAATCCTACAATACAGAAATGAAAACCTCTGCACAAGCTCCCACTCAAACCTTGATTAGCTCAAAAAACCCTATACCCAACAAATAGAACCAAAACTGGCCATGCTCTGATACCACTTGTAAGGAAGCAAAGGTGCACGGAATTGCTTCCTATGCTAATCTTGAGAGGATGATTATGCAAATTCAACTAACTATTATATAGATTTCAATGGACAAATAAACATGCATAAATGAAATATCACAATAAACACATAACGCAGTAATTAATGTGGGGAAACCCTTCCAGGAGAAAAACCCCACCCTCCAAAACCCGCACAATGTATTATCAAATCAAGAAGATTACAATACACTTGCAATGCAAGTTCTTATAGGAGCGCATCACCACAACTCAAACTCGAACTCAGAGAGACTCCTTCTAGCACCCAGTCTTGCAAACTGAACTCGATGATTCAAACACCTCCCCAAGCCCTCCTTTTATAGTGATTTACAACCTGGAAACCATTTGTGGTTTTACAAAACCATGGGCCAAAACCATGGGCAAAACAACCATGCCACATGTTACCCACTTGTCATTTGTAACTCTAAGATGGAAAAACAACCAAGTTAAAATAGCATTTTCGTCCATAATTTTGTCCTCTAGTTTAGACCCCCATAAAAGTTATACAATGAGTTGTTTATACTCTAAAAATAGCCCTCCTATATTCTACTAGGGACAAGGCACATTTTTTTAACAACTCATACACCTTTTTCCAACACATAAACATGTGGAGAACTACCACAAACAAATTCTAGAATTTTCCGGAAAAAAGCTTGCAAGGTTGAGACACAATTCTCAACAAATGTGAGCAAGACCATAGCATCTCTCATCTCCTCTATAATCTGGAGGACACTGGCTGGCATGAGAATTTTTGAAGATGATGATTTGGTAGGCAAGGAGCTTGAGATGATGACGCACGAGGTCATACGTATCATCAGAGCTTTCAACATTGGAGATTTCATTCCTTCCCTTGCATGGATAGATGAGCTGAGCAGTGCGAAGGGGCAGATGAAGAAGGCCCATAATTTCTTTGTTGTAGTTGTTGAGAAGATTATAGATGAACACAAGGGAAACCAGGACCAGGAAGATCATGCCAAGGACTTGGTTGACTTACTTTTGGAGATGGCACGGAATGAAAGCAGCATAAAAATCACAAGAGAACACATGAAAGCAACTGTTTTGGTATGCTCCCTTTCCTAAAGACTCTATCTCCTCTAATCAATATTGAGTGTTTTTTATAGTAAAGAATAAGATTTGATTATATTATTTTATAAAACAGGTGAGTTGAAAAGTTTGGAACAAAACTATTTAAATGTTGACTAATCATAGATATAGAAAAAAATATAAGTAATATAAGCAATAAACTCGCCAAGTAGAAAATTATGATCTTTAGGATTGCCTCATCTAGTTAGAATTGTTAAGAGGGGGAGTCTCAAGTTTTACTAGAATAATTATGATTTGGTTGCTCCTAGTGAGCATCATTTAGAGGGGGGTTATCAATTCTAATTGGAGAAAAACTAATGCCAATATTAGAAGTTTATCATTTTTGGCAACTAGTATCATCCCAACTACAAAGTTGTATAGTAGCAAAGTGTTGATAATAGTGAAAATATTGTCTCCATGATCTTCACTATGATGGAGGATAACCATGAGACCCATGAGAAGATCAAGAACTATGGCTACATCCACGTCAATGCCTTCAAGGAGGGTATTGGTACAAGTTTTCAAATTCATTCATCTTTTATGTAATAGTTTCTTTGTTTTCTTGGCAGGATATGTTTCTTGGGGTATTGGAGACAACGATCACCACCTTAGAATGGGCAATGAGTGAGATAGTGAGAAACCATCAGGTGACCAAGAAGCTACAAGCAAATATCAATTTTGTAGTAGGAAAGTCTCGCACAGTGAGAGAATTTGACCTTACAAGAATGGAATACTTGCAATGTGTGGTAAAAGAATTTTTTTGATTGTACCCTGCAAGGCCCTTAATGCTTCCTCATGAATCTAGAGAAATTTGCACTATTGTTGGCTACTATATACCTCAGAAGACACGGATTATTGTGAATGTGTGGGCAATAGGAAGAGATCCAAATGTGTGGGAAGATCCTTTGACCTTCAAGCCTGGGAGATTTATAAATAAGAATATTGATATAAAGGGTCGAGACTTTGAGATGCTTCCATTTGGTGCAAGAAGGAGAGGATGCCCTACGATTGGACTTGCCATGGCAAATGTTGAGCTTGTGTTGGCTCAGTTGGTGCACTACTTTGATTGGACTTTGGAAGGTAATGGGAATGCCATAGAGTTAGATATGATTGAAAGCTTCAAGACTAGTATTCCAAGAAAGGACAATCTTTTTGCTATTCCCAACTTGAAAGTATTTTCATCTTTTCCAATTGAATATATTGGAAATTTTGATTTTTCTTAAGATTTGTTTAGACACATATAACAATTTGGAGTAGTAAATATGGTAGATATTCTTACCATGAAATAAAGTTTGAGTAGGTAATTGAGGATTCTATGAGATGTTTTATTTACTCTACTTTATAATATATTTGGATTTTCAAATATAGATGTCTTAATTTTTCTAAGTTTTCACATGGTATATGTATGAAGTATTTTTAAATCTAATTTGCATATAAACTTGAGTTACATTAATAATCATTTTTTCATATCAACTATAAATCCCATGCATACATTAGAAAGTGTATGTTTTTTATTGAATAGTGCTAAAAATATAATAAAAATAAGTAGGTTAAAATGTTGCAAGGAACCTAGGATAAATATTATCAACATAAAATCATTGCAAATTTGAGAATGCTAATGAGCACAAGAAGTTGGTATCCGTGTATAAGGAAAAAGACTCTACAAAATTCAGTGTGACATTGGCATTGTACACTAATCTCTTATTTACAATGTATTGACTAATTTTAAATGAGAATGACTGAAATATTCAAGACTAGTATTCCAAGGAAGGATAATATTTTTACTATTCCCAACTTGAAAGTGTGTTTATCTTTTCTAATTGAATAAATTGGAAAATTTGAATTTTCATAAGCTTTCCTTAGACACACATAAAAATATATATTTATAAATGTGATATACTCTTACCAAGAAATAAAGGGTAAATGCACAAAGATGGGGGACCAAAAAGGGGTCTTAAGTGGCTACTTTTTTTCTAAAATTGGAAAAGGCCAATCATGGATGAGAAACTGAAGATAGTTAAATGAAAATTTTTGAAGATACAACAAAAAAAATTCATAGTGCTCCGAGTCTACTTTCTAAACTACTATTTTCTTAATGGTAGAGATTAAGGGGTTCAAAAAGAGGGGCCACACAAAATGGTCTTATTTTTACATAAAAAACATAACATAGTTGTGACATCCTATTCCTTCTTATAGAGAGTTACCACGTGAAATATTCACCAAACAAAAATAACTAAAACATAGGTGAACAAAGATACAAATTTTTTATTTAAACATGGAACTTGCTTCTGCATAATTGTTACCATTTAGATACAACAAAAACATCTGTAAATACTTTTCCAACTGAAAAGACAAACTTTATTTACTTTTTGCATTTCCATTCAATGATTTCATTTTAAGTTGTAAACAATAAATTAAAGAGAGTAAAGTCAAAGATCCTTATCTAGACTCTTTTTGTCTTCCAAGACTCGACATGTCATCTACAAGAGGGAGAGCATCACTCAGGTGCTTTACCTCCAACCATGGACTTAAGCAGTCCCCCGCACACCTTCCTAACTGGAAGTGGCCCTACCCTTCAATGAAGAGATTAGTTAGAAACCATCTTAGTTCTACCATCTGAGCTCTAGTGTTGAGCCCTACTTAACTAATACTATCAAACAACTATGGATACTTTCTAACTATGTACGACATCTCTTACTAGCAAAGTATCTAGGTCACAGTGAAGTGACAAGTGCATGTAGAGACAGCTGCACTCACTATGGCCATAGTATTTATATCATGGATATATTCGCTACCAAGAGTGAAGTTGTATGTTCATCCACCCTACCTGATTTGGAATACCTTTCCTAACCTAGGGTATACTAGAACTAACTATTCCATCCTATAAACAATCACAAAAAAATTATGACTCGGCATAACTTGTCTTACTAAACATAACTAAATTGAGTTGATGAGATGATAAATCTTTGTCAAACCCTCAAATTATTTTGTGTAATTAACGGGTCTTTGCATCTACCACTAGTTCAAGATAAACAAAATACAAGGGTATTTCCCACATAACAATTTACCTGGAATTTCTTTACCAATACAAACAACTAACTTGACCTAACTGGTCATATACTAACAAGGAAAAATTCTTTAACATAATACCCTCTACTGGGTGGTATTCGACTCAATACAAAACCTTAGTAGGGTTTGGAAAACTTACAATGAAATTATTTTACATTTCATGGAAATAATTCAAATCACAATTCATTTATCACAAGGAAACAAGGACTCTATCCTTTTACTGATTAGGCAATCTTGCCACTATAGCACCTAACTGTGTTCATTAATTCATTATCTCTTCTTTACACGCATTCTTTATTTATTGACAAAATGCTTAGTCATAATTACTAATAGATATTAGTTTAAGCTGAAAATCCCTTCTTCTTTTTATAGCCTCAAAGGTTCATTGTTTTAGCTTCGTCATAGAGCCCTTCCTTAGAAAATGGGGGTTTTCTAGGTGAATAACTCTTTTGGGTTGTTGGTTATTTCTGACTCAAACACTCGAGTTACCATCTGAACAGTAAATTTTTGTAGGTAAGCACTCTCTTACACTTTTAGGGTTTCGCACCTAAAAGGAGAAAGGTATCCCACAAAGACTTGCGGGTTCACTCAAGACTAATGCTAATATGACTGTAATATGTCTAAATGGAATTTTTTGACTACAAAACTAATGAAATGCAAGATGTTTGAAAACACAATGTGATATGCAAAATGACCTAAGAAAATTTCAAAAAAACTATAACAAAACTAAATGAGACTAGAGACGTACACTTGGAAACTAGAATGTGATGCAGAGAGGCTCTGGAATCCTGTAGGATTTGTTGTTGAAGCCAACTGGGATACTTACACCAAGTTGGGTGACTTAGTCTTGTTTCGGAGAAATTCTATTGGAACAAGTTTTAGCCAAAAGGGTATCTAGAACTATAGAAAACAATTTTCAGGCCTGGTAGTGTGACTAATTTTCCACTGATGGCGACTTAGTCCACCTTCATCTTTCAAGAATTTTGAAGATGCAATTTGTAGCTCTCGGTCTACACTTCGGTTCCTAATAGGTGTCTAGTTTTGAATCTACAAAATTTGGTCTGTAGGCGATCTCCAAGCTTCTTTTAGGGTTTTTTTGACTTTGAAATACTTTGATGAATTGTTGACACCTTTTAACACCTTTCTCTTTGACAAATCTACATACAAGACCTGCAAAACACACATTCAAAGAGGGGAAAAAGGGCTAAGGGTTAGTGAATAGGGGTTGGCCTTGGTTAAACCCTAATTTGGTAATTAAACCCTTGAAAATGAAATGGAAAGAGAATGATGAATGAACAACATGAAATGCTACAACTCACCAAACCCTTGATGTAGAAATCTAAAGATATGCAAATAGAAGCTTCAATGAATGTAGACTTGACAATGCCTATAATGCTTGAGAATGATTAAGTGAATGAGTGAATGAATGTATGGATGATCAGGGTGAAAATGAGAGGAAATCCCTTTATTTATACATTATTATATAAAATTTCTCAAAAATACGACATCACAGGCCAACCTCAAGGTCTAGAAAATAATATCCTGCCAGAATTTTAAATTAATTTTGATTTTTGTGACAAGTGGGACTAAGTCACCCCTAGTGGCAACTTGGTCCCACCAAGGCAATTTTAACGGGTGCCAGGAATTAAAGTGTATTTAATGATGTTTAATGGGATTATTCTTCAAAACACACTTAAGTAGGGCCTGTAAGTGCATTAAGGGGTCATTTAAACATAAGAAAGGGTCAAATTATTGATGACAAGCCTAGAAAAGCATGAAATTTTGTTACAACACTTTGAAATAAGGCTTGGTAAGTGATAAACAGAGGTTATTTAGGTGAATTATAATAAAAGGGCACTAGAAAAGTGTGAAAGTGGGTTACAACACTTTACAACACTTTTACAAGACATCATAGAATTCTTAGTGATTCACAAGGTTCCAAGACCTAATATGAATGTTTTGACCACATTACAACATTAAATCTAGGCAAAACCAGGCCAACATCCATAAGAAAGACCCAAATAAGCATAAAAATGTCCACAAATACATTTTTTTGTGACACATTTAGTCCCCACTTTAGTGAGAGGATGAACTTGCTTCAAACTCACACTAAATTATCCGAAAATGCATATCAAGAGGGATCCAAATGCACCCATACTAGCAAGATGAGACGACAACAATCAAGCAGGGTGATGAAGCCCCCAAGATCAAGATTACATTGCAAACCAAACATTAGCACAAAGGAACACACATGAAAATGATGAAAAATAATGAAAGAGAGTGAAGGAGGAGGAAAATAGAGAGTCGGATCAAGCTTTGATCGTTTGTCCATCCCATTGTGGTTCAAATCTAGGCTATTTTTTTGGAAAACACATATACTTACTCTAAGGCAACGAAACTCATGGTTGTTCATTTGGTGAGAAGGCCCAAAATGGTGAGAAACATACACTCATGGCTAGTATGTACTCACACACACGCAGGTGTCTATGGGTCGAAATGCATGCCTCGGAATGGGCTTCCCACTCAACCATACCAAAGTTATACCTCCTGATAACTTTAATAAGGTGCCACAAAAGAAAATGACATTTCGAGCTTCACAAGACAAGCAAAACTTTGTATGCTTGGAGCTCCTGAACAAATGTGATGGCACCACATACATGAAAGATGTGTAATGCAAGGTGGCCATATAGAAAATGGAAAATGCAACATGAAAAAGGATGTTGAAAGGAGTCTTTCTTAGTTCATGCAATTTCTTTAACTTAGGGAACATTGTGTCTAATGTCTCCAAGAGAGGACCGATCAAAGAATAGAAAATTCACAACTTAGGGGATGCAATGGATCGCATCAATCCACCAAGAGGAATGTAATATGCTAAGATAGATCATTCTCATGAAGGAAATCGCATGCAATGTCATCCACAAAGTGACAAAATGCATCGTATGAAGTAAGAAGGATGCACTAAGAACCAAGAAAAAGGAAAAATGCAAAATAATAATGCTAATATATGCCCCCATTTTAAAGGAAATGATACACACCATACTATGAGAAATTACTTTAAAGTAGCAAATGAAATATGGAAACAAGAAAGAGTACATGAGAGACAACTTAGAAAGCCCTATGCCAAGTCATGTTTCCGAGTAAGGCTATGTCATGTGAAGGAAAGGAAAATGTAAATAAAGGAAGGTGTTGCCCCCAAAATGAAAACACCAAACACATAAGGGATCTATGGATTTGGGGTCAGTATGTTCATTGTTGCAATGGTATTAGAGAGCTCAGAACTATCACCATTCCCCAAATACATATAACTAGAAGAATGACACAAAAAGAGTGAAACCAAAGAAAAAGAAAGATCCTTTTGGGTCAACATGGAAGATACATAGGGTGTCTCGACACTTTGCGTCATCCCCAAAAGGAAAACACAAGCCAAATGAAAATAAAAAAGGAAAAATAAAATGGAAAATCTTTCGGGTCAACATGAATGAGACATGAATGTCTCAATGCCTTACATCATCCCCGAAAGGAAAACTCAAGAAAAAGATAAAAGAAAAGGAAAAGAAAAAGAAAAGGGAAAGCCTTTTGGGTCAACATGAAAGAGACTTAGATGTCTCAATTCCTTGCATCATCCCCAAAAGGAAAACACAAGAAAAAGAGAAAATAAAAGGAAAATGGAAAGCCTTTTGGGTCAACATGAAAGAGACTTTGATGTCTCAATGCCTTGCGCCATCCCCAAAAGGAAAACACAAGAAAAAGAGAAAAGAAAAGGAAAAGAAAAAGAAAAGGGAAAGCCTTATGGGTCAACATGAAAGAGACTTAGATGTCTCAATGCCTTGTGTCATCTCCAAAAGGAAAACACAAGAAAAGAGAAAATATTTAAGGAAAAGAAAAAGAAAATCCTTTTGGGTCAACATGAAAGAGACATAGATGTCTCAATGCACTGTGTCATCCCCAAAAGGAAAGCACAAGAAAAGGACAAAAGAAAAAGGAAAAAGTGATGAACGACATAGAAAATAATGAAGGCACAAATAGAGGAATGGCACAAAGAGAGAGAACATCAAACATAATAGCACAGGGGAAAACGTTACACACATGCAAACACTCAAAAGAAAAGGAAAAAGAAAGTGCAAAAGACTAGTAAGGAAAATGCGATTCAACCATCGAGCAATTCATCTACCTCCCAGTCATGTTCATGATAGGTCAAGGGTGGGAAACTATCCAAAGGGACAAGAGAAAGTGCCGAACTAGGGGAAGCACTAGGTTCTACACTCTTTGTAGAAGATTTGTTGTTTAAGCTCATGGAAGAGGAGAACAATGTATTCAAATCATTATGCACCCCTTTGTCAATTTTTTGTGATCTCATCATCATCATCCAAATTAATCACAATAGGAGGACGAATAATAATGTCCAATGAAGGGTGTGCCTCTTGTTGTGATTGTTGTATTGGATCATTTTTTTATGGTTGAGGAGGAGATTCATCATTCATTGCTTCTATCAAGTGTGGATTTTGATTTTATTTATTTTTCCTCTTCTTGTAAATTGTGAGCAAGGGCATGATGTCTATGCCTACACTCCCTAGCTCCTAGATGTTTCTTTTGGTTTTGTTGTTGAGTTGTTTTTGTGAAGGAGCGGGTTGATCAACCATAGGTTGCTTTTCTTCCCCAGGGGGAGGAATGGAAGGAACCATGAAAATTTGTTCATCCACTTTCTCTTTTGCTTTGTAAACTTGTTTTATGCAAGGAGACATGATGGAGTTGTTATCATTGTCTCATGGTCTCTAGGACAATGTTGGGGAAGTTTCTGGTGTTGGTTGAGCTTGGTTGGTTTGTTCTTGTTCGGGTTGAAGAATTGTTTCATCTAGAATAGGAGTGTCAGAAGTGGACGGAATATGTTGCGAAGAGACAATTCTGCTATTTTCTTTGCTTTAAATTTTTAGTAAGCAATGAAAAATAAATCTTTTTGAGGTGTTATAGGTTCCATGGGCTTGGACCAAAAGCCTTATAAGGAAAAGTTTCCTTTGGAAGACAATGCATTAAATCCGCTATGGTGAATAGTGAATATTTCACTGTCAAATGGAAACTTTGAACACTTGTGGATAACGAAAGGGACAACTTTCATTGAGCAAAGCCATGGGTGGCCCAACCTTAAACAAAATTGGTCCGATTGCGGGATGATGGAAAATGTGACATCCAATTTTTTTGGTCCTATTTGTAATGGAAGGATGATCGATCCTATTGTAGGGCAAGAAAAACCATTGTGTTTTTTGATCCATGCTTTTGGTTTATCATAATCATCTTGATAAAGATCATGTAATACCAAAAATTCCTTGGTGATCACATTCTCTCCACAAGCAGGATAGATATTAGTATCCCATTAGTGGGTTTGTCATAGATATGACCGACTATGTAAAGAGGACCATCAGAGATTTTTTTAAGTATGTCCTTAAAGAGGAGAAAGTAATATCAAGAGATTTCTTAGGTTGGCCCTTACGAGGGATAACATCTATCACAACTACCATTTCATCCATAGGATTAACAGTGGTAATATGTGGAATGGGATCAGGATGTTCAACATTTGTATGAACATTCATCACATCATTCTTTGTAGTTTCACTAGCTTTGACAAATGAAATATTATGTTTAGGCATGGGATCAATGAAAATTTGTAAGTTTTGATTTGGAAGGGAAACAAACTTATTTCCGTGATTATTAACACCTGGAATGGATAGACGTTAGAATCAATGAGGTCTTGTACAAGGTGTTTAAGACACTTAATGTTTTGTGTCATGTCCATTTTTTCTATGATAATGGCAATATGCATTAGATTTAAAGTTTGGAGGTAAAGGCTTAGTAGGATCGGGTACTTTGATGGAACGTAAGGTAATATTTTGTTGTTGTAAAAGTTGGTACATTGTGTTATAAAGGGTGTCTAGTAAAGGTGTGAATTGTATTTTCAAATTTCCATAACTATAGGGTATTGTGGTTTTAACAACTCCTACTTGGTTGTTGACGGTTTGAGTTGGTTGTTGAGGGGGGTTGAACTCTAAGAACCCTTTGTTTTGTTTTATAAATGGTTGGGAATTCTTTTCGTTGACATGTTCAGATTTCTCAGCTCGGCTAGAAGTGGACTTTGCATCTCGACTAGTAACTAAATTGTGATAATCACAAAGGGTGTTACACAAGTGCATAAAGGAGGGGAATTTCATCATAGTGAGTTTGTCCTAAAGTTTGGTTTGCAATTTTTATATAAAAATCTTTTGAAGGTGTAGGTTAGGAATCTTGGCATTGATTTGAGAATAAAGTGATTGATAGTGTGAGATAAAATAAGTTATATTTTCTTCTTCATGTTGCTTGCATCTCATCAAATCGACCAAGGTATTCTTTGGAGTCATATGCACTTGGAAATGATTTATAAATGCATCAAATAGTTCATTGAATCAACAAATTGAATTGTTCAGTAAGGATGAAAATCATTCCAAGTTAGTGTCTTTTAGAGTCCTAGGAAATAGTTTTGCTAACAGTTTATCATCAAGGACAACGTCACTACATAAGGAAACACGTAGGAAGTAACATGGTTAGAAGGATCTCCCTTCCCTCCATATTTCTCAAATCTAGGCATCTCTATTCCTTGTGGCATGGGTGTTCACAATATTTCCAAAGAAAATGGGTTACTTCAAACATAATGTGTGGGTGATCCATTTTGATTTTGGTTTATGGTTGATATTTGTTTTTGCATAGATGAAATTGCTTGGAAAAGTTTTGTTATGAGAGGGTCATTATAAGTGGTATGAGGTGGAAAGGAAAGTGGTGATGGAGTTTATGTAGTGGTAGGGCAAGTGAATGGAATGCTTATATATGGTATTGTAGAAGAGGATAAAACATGCAATGCCACATAGGAATTAGGAATGTTAGCAAGAATAGCCGAGGAAATAATTGCATTACTAACTAGTTGGAATGTTTTTGTGACATGAGAAGTGGTATAGGTAGGCATGGAGGCTACTATGGAAGGAGGAGGAGCTTGAGGTCCCCCTTGGCTAACCACAGTTTTTTTTGGTTGAGATACACTAGAGGTGGAAGGAACATGTTTTGTATATATCTCAACTATTTGTTTCACATTGTCCAAGCCTTCATCACTTTCAAGCATGCGATGGATGTTTTCTATGGTATAAAATGCAGTGGCTTAAATGTTTTCAAGGCTCACTTGATGTTGAAGATGTGTTAAGTCTTCATGAATGTTAATGATTTTTTCTTGTGGGATGTGATCATTTTGTGTGTCAACTTGTGTGTTACTAGAAGTAAAAGAGTTGCTAAAGGTAGTATCCATGCTTAGTGTACTCATTATAATACTAGGAGTGGAAGCTTTAGATAACCCAAGATCGACAATGAGTGTATTATCATGGGGTAACATGAGTCTTGAACTTATTCTCACTAAGGTATTAGCAATAGGACACCAAACACTCATGCAAAGGTCTCTAAATGCGGGTAAATGTAAATACAATGTAAACTAAGAAGAATGAAATGCTTAAAGATGAAATTCTGAAAAGTCAAACTGAAATGTAGAAACAACAAACAAAAATGCAGAAATTGCAAATTAAATTCCAAAAAATGCAATGATAAATATGCAATTGGACTAAGTCGCCTAGGGTGGTGAATTAGTCCAAGTAGTGATTTTTTTGAGAATTTTCAAAAAAATTAAATGGAATTTTATGATTTTTAGGTTTTCAGATGCAGATATAATATGAATATGTAGAGTTTGTGAATTTTTAATGAAATGCAATGCAAAAACACAAGCTAGATGAGCTTTTCACTAATGTAAATTTTAAAGCCCTAGGATGCAATTTAAACAATGAAAAATGCAATGCAATGTTGATGCAAGCTATTCCTAGGATGTAAATGCACTCTAAATCAAAAATAGAATGTTCTAAATGTAGGTTCACCAAAATGAACCACAATTTTTTGTAGGTAAACAAGCTCTTACACTTCTAGGGTTTTGCACCTAAAAGGAGAAAGGTATCCCACAAAAACTTGGGAGTTCACTCAAGACTAATGCTAATATGACTGAAATATGTCTAAATGGAATGCTTTAAATGCAAAAAATTGATAAAAGTAATTGAATTATTAATGCCAAACTAATGAAATGCAAGATGTTTGAAAACACAAATGTAATATGCAAAATGACCTAAGAATGCAAACAAACTATAACATAACTAAATGAGACTGGAGAGGTGCACCTGGAAACTAGAATGTGATGCAGAGAGGCTCTAGAATCCCATAGAATTTATTGTTGAACCCAACTGGGACACTCGCACCAAGCTAGGTGACTTAGTCCTGTTTTGGGGAAATTCTATTAGAACAAGTTTCAGCCAAAAGGGTATCCAAAATTGTAGAAAACACTTTTTCAGGCCTTTCAGTGGAACTAATTCACCACTGATGGTGACTTATTCTACCTTCAGCTTTCGGTAATTTCAAAGATGCAATCTGTAGCTCTTAGTCTACACTTTGGTTCCCGATAGGTGTCTGGTTCTAAATCTACATAATTCGGTCTATAGGTGATCTCTAAGCTTCTTTTAGGGTTTTCTTGACTTTGAAAGACTTTGAGGAATTTTTGACACCTTTTAACATGTTTCTCTTTTAAAAATATGCATACAAGACCTGTAAAACACACATGCAAGGAGGGGAAAAAGGGTTAAGGGTTAGTGAATAGGGGTTTGCCATGGTCAAACCCCAATTTGGTAATTAAACACTTGAAAATGAAATGAAATGGAAAGAGAATGATGAATGAACAACAAGCAATGCTACAACTCACCAAACCCTTGATGTAGAAATCTGAAGATTGCAAATAGAAGCTTCAATAAATGTAGACTTGATAATTCCTATGATGCTTGAGAATGATTAAGTGAATGAGTGAATGAATGTATGGATGAATGGGGGTGAAAATGACAAGAAAACCCTTTATTTATACATGATTATATAAAATTTCCCAAAAATACCACATCACAGGCCGACCTCAAGGTTGAGAAAATAATCTCACCAGAACTTTGAAATAATTTTGATTTTTGTGCCAAGTGGGACTAAGTCACCCATACTTGGTGACTTGGTCCAATCAGAGCAATTTTAATGGGTGTTGGCCCAAATTAAAGTGTATTTAATGATGTTTAACAGGATTATTCTCTGAAACACACTTAAGTAGGGCCTGTAAGTGCATTAAGGGGTCATTTAAACATAAGAAAGGGTCAAATTATTGATGACAAGCCTAGAAAAGTGTGAAATTTTGTTACAACAATTTGAAATAAGGCTTGGTAAGTGATAAAAAGAGGTTATTTAGGTGAATTATAATAAAAGGGTCCTAGAAAAGTGTGAAAGTGGGTTACAACACTTTACAACACTTTTACAAGATGTTATAGAATTCTTATTGATTCACAAGGGTCCAAGACCTAATGTGAATGTGTTGACCACATTACAACATTAAATCTAGGAAAAACTAGGCCAACATCCATAAGAAAAACCCAAATGAGCGTAAAAATGTCCAAAGATACTTTTTTTTGTGACACACTGGATCACGTATCTACCTCTAGAGGTCTTTGCTACAACCACCTGCTCGAATATCAACCCTAACCCTTGAGAGTGACTACTTTTGATATAATCTTTAAGAATTAAACTTGTCACAAAAAAATATCTTCTTGACCTTCTTGGTTATAATGTAGTATGAACATCACATAGATAAAGTCTATACAATAAAGGATAGATCTTCATTAAGAATATAATTTCTTTTAGATTTTATTCCTCTATGCATTCTTGTGAAATATTGTTAATGAAGGATAAAAACAATGGTAGACCAATTCGTTCCCTCTTACACTAAATTTACATAACATAAGCATTGACAAAGTGTCATGAAGAAGATTCTCACCCAAGATGACTCAAAATTCCCATTCATTCAATGGTAAACAAAAGGAGACTTTTACTCGACACCACTTGACTATCAAGTCATAACTTGATTGAGTTGATTTGGTTCAGAAGAATCCTAACTTAGCGAGTGGTTGGTCTTAGGATTGCAACTCAAGGCATTCCTTGCCAAAAAAACATAAACCTATCCTAACTGGTCGTACTATAGTGAAAATGAATTTTAATTTTCAGAAACCATTTCTAGCATAAAGTCCTTCAAATAGGGTGTTAAGGATACCTACTCCTTAACGCAAAGAAAATTCTCAACATTAACTAGCATCAATTGTACTTAATTTGGTTATACCATTTCCTTTACTCTTAATCTTTTATCTTGGTTCAAACCATCCAAGAACCATGGCTCGGTGGTTTCTTATCATAAGCTTATTAAAGAACCTTATTTAATTAATTGTGTTCGATGGAGACTTTCAAACTGACAAGAAAATATGTCCTTTTCTTTATGAATAAAATGAGAGTTTCATAATAACAATTAACTAGTCTCGTAAATCTTTCCAAACTATTCAACAACTATCCCATCCCAACTTGGACAAATAAAGAATTAAATAAAGATACTTGCATGTTCAATTAATATGGATAACACTATTAGTGTTTCTAATAATGCATTAACATCCTTTCTTACTCAATGTTAACATTATAATGGAGATTGGAGAATCCACGTGAAGCCTTCCATGATCAGTAAAGAACTTCTTAGATAAAGGGTAAAGGTAACATTCCTATACTCTGAATAGCACGTATTATGGGTCTTTCTTCCTAGTTCGGTTGCTCTTGCTTTAAACTTAGACTTTAATGATCCTTTGCTCCCTTCTTATGCATTGAAGGAAAATATAAATAAAAAGAAAGAGGAATATTTAAAGCAAACACTCAGTTATTATCAAGACATTGTTCTCTCTGTAAAAATGACTTTGTTCTCTTCTTTCACTATCTAGTTAAATTCAAAATGTGGGATAAGAATAGTAAATGACAAGGCAGAAGTATGAAGAGGCCCGCATTCACTATTGTTCTTATTGGTGTTTGCTTCAAACCAAGTGACTCAGAGTTACAATGCTCTTCATCCACAAAACTTGTCTCATAAGTATCTACTTCTTGGCCTCCAAATTGATGTCGTTAGATTCCCTTTTCAACTCCAAAATTGTGGCTATAATAATTGAACTTTCTTTCTTTTTAGTTTCTCTCTTCACAACAAATCTCCTCTTGGCTAATGCTATTGTGCATTATGTAGTCTTTAAATAGAAGCATTCATAAACTTCTATTCAATAATTTTCTTGCTCCACTAAGGAAAGATTGAATGAATGGATTAATCTCCTCATGTGATTGAAACTCGAGACTCATTAACCCTCTGAGAATAGTTTTTGGACGCTATAATGTTTCCCCCATAAAAAAAAAATTAGCATATCCCCCTTTTTCCCCATTCAATGACTTGATTTTGTTACCCCAATGACTTCTCACTGATTGGTGATGATCCATTCAAGAATCCATTTACCATAGCTATTAATATTTCTCTCTTCCTAAATTCTACCATAAAACCTGATGCAGGAGCATCCAGTGGTATATTGCAGTTTCAATTTCCCAGATTTGCACCTGAAAATCTTCCAACTTAGATTTGAGGCACTTAGAGTTCCCGGATCAGCCCTAAAACTTGCAAAAATTGGCGTAGTGGATTTCTAGCGCATTATTGACTTCGAGACCTTTCCAACGGTTCAAATGGTTCGCGAATCGGAGTCCCGGATCAAAAGTTATGGCCCCGGGAAGTTGGCGCACTTTCTAGAAGATACAATTGCAAATGTTCTTTTGAAATTTGAACTTCAAGTTGTAATTTTTCGGCGCCAAACCACCTAAACTCAAATTTGAATGTTGTTTTGGCTCCAAATGAAAGAGGAGCTCTATTTATGGGTGGGTTTTTAATTTCTGGGAAACCTTTTGGGGACAAGCTTGCATATTGCGAAAGGGTGATTCTGTAGTTTTCTGTAACTTGCATGTGTTGTAGAACTTGGGGATTTGAGATCCTCTACATGTAACAAGCTCCATTTTCTGAATAATAAAATTATTCTCTTGTTTGTGGGTTATTTTCTAAGTCTCAGGTTGCACCCTCATAAAAACCCAAGGCAAGAAATGGTTGTCAAAAATTGGTTATCACTTAGCATGACATGATTACTCTATGCTTAGGATTGTGCCACATTTGGAGGAATACCCACAACCTTTTTCTGCTTTAGTATCATTTGAAATATGATAGATCTTTATCCACCCACAAAACTATTATATCACGGCCATTTAAAGTTTAAATAGTGTTTGAAAGTATTAACATGACTTTTACCGCCTTCCCTGACTTAACGTCGTAGCTTTCAGAATTCATAATGCTAAGCATCAATATACATATTTATCATGCCTCTAAACGTATATGCTCCTCTTTATGAGAGTCGAGCAATTCACTAACATGTGGCTTTATTAGCCTATACAATTTATCTTTAAGAATATAAAGATAATAATCATTCAATATTAAGAATATTATTTGCATGCGGTGACAACATCGATTGTTGCATCGTTATTTTGGCATCTTCACCACAATTTAAATATCACATAATAATGTTAATAGCATAATGTAGAGCATGTATATATACACAAGAAGCGTAATAAACCCCAAAATGGCCACACCCACAAAACGGATGAACGTGACTCAACTGCACCTTAGGTTGAATTACCTCCAATCGTGCTAGAGCTAACCTTAGACTCTAAGGTTTATAAAAACAAAACTTGATTGATGCAAAACTCAGATGGAATTGTCAAAAGATTCACAACTCCCTTCTCTTAGGTGATACTCCCCCTCTTTCTCCTTGGAGGTGTTCGGATCGCTCCTACAATCCCACTCAAGAAAACAAATAGGTAGTCAGTCTGGAAACCATTACATAATTATCATATCGTTGTATTTTCATTAATCATTTTCTTTAAAAAAATATAATCATCTCATAGCATTCCATCAAGTTCGTAGCATCAAGTAACCATATCAGCATTCCATTTAAAAACAATAACTTATCATTGCACATTTATCCATCATAATATGCAACTTTCAAGGTTTCATAATATCACAATTCATCACATTAATTACCATAAAGGGTGCTGCCATAATAGTGGTTTACAATTTCTGAGAGATCCTGATTTTTGCGAAATCACATAATTTTAGAAAATATAATGATTTAAGCCTTGAAATGTTCCATTTAAAGGATTCAAATTGAATAGGATTTTATCAAACCATCTTAGACCAAGCCCCCTTGGATAGAACCCCGCTAGTTTTAAACCATACCTATAACGGAGTCTCTTTTACACCTATCAAAATGCTGATTAAAAACCACTTTTGATTTACCTTTTGGGGGATCAAATGAATTCATTTAAAATTTAATTTTTGTGAGTTTGTAGTCCTTATTATAAGCTTCCAAAAAATTATAATTTTAATAAAATTTAATTTGATTATTTTATTTCTTTTTTATTTCTTGTGAATGTAGGTTTTTCACCAAAAATCAAGCTCTTTGTTTTTCACATGTGGAAAAATAGCAAATTATCAAAAAAAAACTTAAAAAATATGATTGCACGAGATATTTAAGTCCTTGATCCAACAAAAAAATAAAAATTGAATTTCGATACATACAAAAAAAGTTACGCGTTATACGGTCGTGCTATGTCTAAATTGTAATTGGTTTGGCTTCGAAACTTGATTAAAGAAAAAATATTTGATAAAAAACTATCTAACAAAGTAGAAGCACTAGACATCAGAGTTACAAATCTAAATTTGAAAGAATTGGAATTTATCCTTCAGGGAAAAAAAAGTTATGCATTATACGGTGAGCGTCACTTTTTAAAAATGTTGTTTTCTGAAAAAAAAAACTAGTTAGATTTAAACCATACCTATAATCGAATCTCCTCTACACCTATCAAAATGCTAATAAAAAACCACTTTTGATTTACCTTTTGGGTGATCAAATGAATTCATTTAAAAATTGTGTTTTGTAAGCCTGCAGCCCTTATTATAAGCTTCCTAAAAAGTATAATTTTAAATATGTTTAATTTGATTATTATATTTATTTTTTATTTCTTGTGAATGTAGGATTTTCAATTAACATCAAGTTCCTTATTTCAAACATACGAAAAAATAGAAAACTAGAGAAAAAAATTATAAAAAATAAATGTGCCCTAGGTATTGATGTCCTTATTCAAAAAAAAAAAGAATAAGTTAATTCAAATGAATACAAAAAAAGTTATGCGGGCCGAAGTACACATCTATCCAAATTATAATTACGCTGACTTGGAAAATTAATTTTAAAAAAAGTATGTAACAAAAAATTATGAAAAAATATCCATCCCCTAGATATTGGTTTGAAAAATTTGTATTTTAAAAACCAGAATTGTATCCTATCTATAAAAAAAAGTTACGTGGGCCGAAGTAAACATCACTTTTTTAAAATGCTGATTAGTAGAAAAAATAAGTTATTAAAAATTACATAAATGATTCACAATTTATTTTTAAATTTTTTTAAAAATATATAATTAGCATCTACACAAAATATCTAACAAATAACTAGTTTGATTCATCTTCAAAACCTTAATGGTTTAGCTGCTATAGGTGTAAAAAAAGTGAATGTCTGGTGAAAAATCTTGATTTTAATGTCAAGTTTAGCCAAAAACTGTAACCCATTATTGTGGAATCACCTTTGAACTACTTTCAAGGATTTGGCTATGCGCTGGTTTATGGGACTATAGACTGGTAGTATTACAACTTGGGAGGAAATGGAGACTGTTTTCTTGAATAAATATCAAAGTTATTGTAGGGTGAGTGATCGTAAGGAAGAGTTGTTTAAACTTAGGAAAAACGAGGATGAGAGTCTAGAGGACTATTTAGATAGGTTTCTCTTCTTATCTAAATGATGTGGAGAAATGACTATTAGTGTTGAGATTTTCAAGACTATATTTCTTAAAGGACTCGATGATGACACAAGAAGAAGTCTAGATCTAATGGGAAAAGGTGATGTGTCTTAGTTAGCCGTTGAAGACATATGTGATTTGTGTTGCAATTTCTCACGTACCCATGGAGGAATCTGAAAAAAAAACCTTTTCAGAGGGAATAATGAGATAGGCAAGCTATGAGAAGAAATAGCAAATCTTAAGATAGACATACTTGTTCAATTGAACACTGCATTGGATGGCATACAAGAAAAACACGTAACCCTGAGACTTTGTAAATCTATTGTCCTAGGTGTCAAAACAAACATCTTTTACGTGAATGTCATTTAGACAAGGTTAATGTTTTTCAAATCTATTAGAAAAACCATCCTACCAACTAGTGTGAGCTTCTTACTGATCTCAAAAATACTAATAAAAAAATTGCTCAGGTTGAAGAAGAAATAAATGTGCTAAACCAACGCCAAGGAGGTAATTTTTCTTATGGGTAGAGTTTTAATCCTGCTTGGAAACCACAAAATAATTGGGTTAGTAATCAGTGGACTCCATTCTGGAATCAACCCCTTCCTCCACAACCCAATTGGGGAACTCCTTATTGGGGACCTCCTGAATGGGCAAGTCAATCATGGGGAACTCAACAATGGCCAAACCAATCACAACCACAATGGTATCCACAACACACTACTCCCCAATGGAAGCAAGGATAGAATCAATTTTATAATGGTCCTAAGAGGAGTCAACAACAAAATTTTCTACCACCACCACAGAACGAGTAGATAAATCAACCTCAACTTTTGGCACAACCACTTCCCAATCCTAAGAATAATTGAAAGAATACTCTGGTATATACTACTAAACAAGATAATGTCACAGGACTTACTACAATTCATTGTGGAAATGTTTAGTTACGTTCTGGTAGGACACTTCAATCGCCCACCATCGAGGAGGTAGTGGATGAACCCATTCCTCAAAATCTTGAGAAGGATACTCCATCCAACTATACCGTACCTGCAAATAATACTAAGCCTTCTTCGGTAGCAAGAGCTGCTAACTTACCTCAGGAGGAGGAATGTCAATCTTTGACTGAACTTAGTAAGGATACCCTTCCAAAGGAGAAAACTCAAGTACCATTTCTCGAGTGTCTAAAATCGACAACTCTGAAAGATACTCTGGAAATGTCCTTGGCCTCTGAAACTGCATTAATTCAGGAAATCAAACAATTACAAATAGAGGTTCCCTTGCTGCAAGCAATAAATGAAATCCCTGAGTTGAATCAATTGATCAAACAACTGTGTATTAAAACTTTGGGAAGGAAACTAAAGAAAATAAACATTGTGCATATCGATGGCTATTTAGCTGACTTTTTATCTCGAAAGACTGTTGCTCCAAAATATGATGATCCTAGAAGTCCACTGATAACTGTTACAATTAATGAGGTAGCAATACCTAATGCATTAGTGGATTTGGGAGCAGCTATTAATGTAATGATTGTGGATGTGATGGAAAAATTAATCCTTACTAATTTATGTCCCACAACTATAGTCTTATAGATGGAAAATCAGTCTATAGCCATTCCAAAAGGCATTATTAAAAATGTTCTTGTCAAAGTTGATGGATGGGAATGTCTAGTTGAGTTCCAAATAATCCAATCACTTACACCTAAAGATAGCTACCCAATAATTCTCGGAAGACCATGGTTGGCTACTTTCACTGCTAAAATTGATTGTCGAGAAGGAGGAATGACCATTTCACATGGTCTAGATAGTAAACTTTTATTCTTATATCCTCCTGCTAAACCCACCGAACATAATAAAGTTTGGGTTGATGAACCAGAAGAATCTAGTGGTCAAGACAGTTTGGCCTCATTGGCCATGGTAGTGATTAAACAACATGGAGAGGAATTAGAGGATGAGTTAGTAAATGAGGTAGCACACCTTGCTATAGGCTTGAGTGAAGAGGTAATGGAAGATGTACCAAAAATTATGGGACAACCGATTGATATAAGTGGGATGGAACATAATTATACTACAATGGGAATGCCTTGTCCTTTGGCCAATATGATTCCCATAATAAGCTATTTCCTTGACGATATTACAAGATTTCATCGACTTATACCTCATATTTTTCCTCTTAACACCTTGTTACGACCGATACATATTGTTACTTCGACTTAGCCAGGAACAAAAACAATTATGTTGTTGCCAAGAAAAACCTTGAACGTCAATAGTTGGTTGACAGAAACACAAGAGGATAAGTTATTTAATCTGTTGGTAAAAAGGTCTAAAGCTTTTGCTTGGGACTATACATACATGAGGGGAATTCACCTGAGTGTTTTTACACATCACATTTATACTGATCCTAATATAAGACCTATACATCAGCCATAGAGGATACTCAATCCAGTGTTAAAGAATCTTGTCAAAATTGAGATTGAGAAACTCCTCCAAGCAGGATTTATTTATCCTATCTCTGATAGTAAGTGGGTGTCACCTATGGTGGTTGTACCTAAGAAAAATGGGAAGTGGAGAATTTGTGTAGATCATAGAGAACTTAATAAATCCACTTTTCGAGATTATTTTCCCTTGCTATTTGTTGACCAGGTTTTGGTCAACTTGGCTGGGAGAAAATATTTCTCCTTTTTATATGGATTTAGTGGTTACAACCAAATTTAGGTAGCACCAGAAGACCAAGAGAAGACAATTTTTACTTGTCCATGAGGCACATTTGCATACCAAGTTCTTCCTTTTGGACTTTGTAATGCTCCAACGACTTTTCATAGGGCCATTTTGGCTATATTTGTAGCTCTTTGCAATGATTATGTAGAAGTCTATATGGATGATTTCATACTCTATGGGCCAACCTATGATGAAGCTCTTCAAAACATGGATAGGGTTTTACAAGTTTGTGAGGATAACCGACTGTCCCTTAGTCACGAAAAAGGTTTTAATAATGGTGGAACAAGGAATAGTCTTAGGTCATCATATTTCCTCAAAAGGAATAAAGGTTGATCCCAAAAAAATTGAAGTCATTCAACAATTTACTATTCCTCAAACCCAAACAGATGTTCGAAGTTTTCTTGGGCATGCTCGATACTATAGAAGGTTCATAGAAAGCTTTAGTAAGATAGCGACCCCTATGTTTTCTCTTCTCCAAAGAGATGTAGAGTTTAATTGGATGTCTGAGTGTCAACAATCATTTGAAACGATAAAGCAGAAGCTTATCTCTGCTCCTGTATTGCGTGGGCCAAATTGGAGTCTTCCCTTCCACATACATGTCGATGCTTTGAATTATGCAATTGGTGTAGTATTGGGACAAAAGATGAAGATGGGGGTAAATATGCCATATATTTCATTAGTAAAAAACTGACATCTGTTGAGAGAAACTACACAACGACAAAAAAAGAATTTTTGGTTGTGGTTCATGCCATTAAAAAGTTCTGCCATTATATTACAAGATATAAAGTTACAATCTATATAGATCATTCAGTTGTAAAATATTTAATGAATAAAACTGTAGTTAATGGTCAAATAATGAGATGGTTACTACTCCTTCAGGAGTTCAATGTGACAATACTTGACAAGCTAGGGAGATTTAACGAAGTCGCAGAATTTTTGTCTCGAATCAAACAAGAAGAGGGTGACCGAGCACTTGTGCAAGATGAGTTTCCAGATGAAAATTTGTTTGCCATCTCTACAAAGACTCCTTGGTTTTCTGATATTGCCAACTATTTGGCTACCTCTGAAGTACCCCCTGGGTTTACATCAAAACAAAGGAAGCAACTTATCCAAGAGAGTGCACCATTTAAATGGATTAATAGGATTTTATTCCGTTGTGGACTTGATATGGTTTTGAGAAGATGTGTCAGGGCTAATGAAACTTTTAGTATTCTGAGGGCCTGACACGATGATCCTTCTAGGGGTCATTACTCTACAAAAATAAATTCTCATAAAAATTTAGGTGTTGGATATTATTGGCCTTCAATGCATAAAGATATTAAAAACTATGTTCGCCGTTGTGATGAATGCCAAAGAGTGGGAAGGCCAACTGCTTCTACGGAAATTCCTTTGCAACCTCAGGTAGTTTAGGAACCATTTGAAAAATGGGGGTTAGATTTTATCGGCCCCATAGATCCTTCCTCTCAAGGGAAAGAATACATATTAGTTTGTACTAGTTATCTGATGAAATGGGCAAAAGTTCAAGCCTTACGAGTTGCGAGAGAAGAGAAAGTTGCTGATTTTCTCTATAATAAAATCTTTCTTAGATTTGGAGCCCCCCGAACTATCGTTACAAATCAGGGATGCCAATTTATGTCCAAAGTTCTCCTGGCATTTACAGACCATTTTCAAGTAAGTCATAAGAAGTCATCCCCTTATCACCCTCAAGCAAATGGTCAAGTAGAGGTGACTAATAGGGAGTTAGAAAATATATTGACAAAAACGGTCTCTTCAGGAAGAAGAGATTGGGCCAGGAATTTTCTTGAAGCCGTTTAGGCATACAACACAACATAGAAATCTACAACTGGATTCAGCCCCTATGAGCTTGTCTTTGGGAAGAAACCTCTTCCTATTGAGTTTGAACTCCAAACCCTATGTACAACTATGGAGTTGGGTCTAGATCTGAAACGAGCTCAAATACAATGAGTTTTACAATTAAGTGTGTTGGATGAGCTTCGTTTAGATGATGTCCATCAAACTGAATTAGTTCAACATCAATGGAAAGTTTGGCATGAAAAACACATTAAAGAGAGAGAGTTCCATAATGGTGATTGGGCCTTTCTATTTGATTCAAGATATAAAGACCATAAAGGAAAACTTGGGACTCATTGTTTATGGCCATATAAAAATTTTGAAGTCTTCTCAAATGGCACGGTTCAGCTAAAACCCATTGATGGTGATTCACGAACCCTCTTGGTTAACGGTCATCGCCTACGTATCTACCATAAGCCTGTTAACAAAGAAATGTAGGGAGAGATCCAATGCATTGACTCTATCAAGGCAGAGTCTACCTGATTCAGTAAATACATTATCTAAAAAAAAAATGAAAAAGACATGTGTACCAATTTGCTTTCAAAGCATTTTTCATTAGTCTTTATTTTATTCTTGGATTCAACACGTGCTTTCATTTTACAGGACTTCTCATGAAGGAATAACAACTTCCGGAGCACCTTTCTTTGATGCTCTGGAACTTGACAATTTGAACGTCGATGCTCTGGAACTTGATGGTCCAACTGTTCGATGCTGCAAAACCTGACGGTTTGAACATCGATGCTCCAGAACCTCCTCTTCAGCTCACCATGTTAGAAAGATGTTCCTATAGAATGATATAAAGCTCCTGAAGTTTGAGTTTATTATGTCTGCCACTTTTTCTTCTTTCTGGTTGCATCTTTCGACGATGATCCGGAACTTTTATTCAGTTGTTGCTCTGGCTGCATCTTTCGACGATTCTCTAGAACTTTCATTTGGTTATCATTCTGGTTGCATCTTTCGGCGATGCTCTGAAAATTATCGACCTTCCTTGTTTTGAATGCATTCCTTCCACGTGCTTTGAAACTTACTTGTTAGTTTCAAGCATGTATTCTTTTGCATGCTTTGGAACTTATTCATCTTTCATTATGCCGCCTATTTCTGAAAATTTCAAATTTTCTCTGCTACTTTGATTATCATCCATCGGTACACACACCTCCATTTTCTTTAAAGTTTTTCTTTTTCCATAAAATCCGCCATAATAGCTTGTCTTCATTAATGACTTTATCATCCGCAAGCTTCCTTATTCATGTCATAATAACTAAGTTGTCACCTCAGCCAATACCATTGCATTATCCTATCAAATCAGTAAGGTACGAGATCTTCAAGCGATCATAGAATGTAAGTAAGTACAAATTTTTGCTTTAAATAAGTAGTTATTTTTTAATATAATATAATTGATTGGCATGAGTTTCCTTTCCCAATTTAGTAAATTAAGCCACTTGGTGATTAATTTCTATGTACGGTACTCATTTTGTGGCTCTTCATGCAAATTGGAATTATTATATGGTAAGCTCTAGGTAATGGTAGAACAAATAATCTTAGTTTGATCATATTCACAAAAATATTTGTGCTCAAATTCTGGCATTATTGAAATTTTTAGCAGGGTGGTAGAGACAAGACATAAAATGGGTGGTACCAAGAAGAAATCCGAGCTGGCTTCTGCAAAAAAATTGTTGGGTTTAAGTAACATTTATCGGCTATTTGAGGAATTCGGGTGGGTGGATTTTATCAGGAAGTTTGAAGGATATAATGAAAAGTTGGTGAAGGCGTTTGCAGAAAAATTACTCTAATGGTCAGGTGACATTGCATGGGAAGCGTTTTAAGGTGAGCCCAAAAATTATTTCTTCTCTTTCAGGGTTAGAAAATTCTGGCATTAGAATCTCAGAAACAACACAAATAACATATCAGAAATTATCAGAATTGTTTCTTAGACAAGGGGACCCTAAGCCCATGATAGTTATCAGTACGAGGGGACAAAATAAGAGGTTTCAACGAGCTTCTATATTAGAACCCTGGGGTACTGTTGTTGCATGGATCATTAAGTATTTTACTTGTGAAGGCCAACTTACTATTGTTGTAGGACCTACATTCTGCATGTTAATACATTTGCGGCATGAGAAGGAAAACCCTACTCTTAGGGTTAATTTTTCTCATTTCTTGAATGATTCTGTTAATTTTCAATAGAAAGATATAAAACTGGTTTGGGGCCACTAAAGCATCATGGGTTCGGGGCCACTAAAGCATCATGGTTCTGTTAGTTTGTATTGATTATCTGATGAAATGGACAGAAGTTCAAGCCTTACGAGTTACCAGAGAAGAGCAAGTTGTTGATTTTCTCTATAATAAAATCTTTCTTAGATTTGGAGCCCCCCAAACTATCGTTACAATTCAGGGACGCCAATTTATGTCCAAAGTTCTCCTGGCATTTACAGACCATTTTAAAGTCATAAGAAGTCATCCCCTTATCACCTTCAAGCAAATGGTCAAGTAGAGGTGACTAATAGGGAGTTAGAAAATATTTTGACAAAAACGGTCTCTTCGGGAAGAAGAGATTGGGCCAGGAAATTGCCTGAAGTTGTTTGGGCATACAACACAACATGGAAATCTACAACTAGATTCAGCCCCTATGAGCTTGTCTTTGGGAAGAAACCTCTTCCTATTGAGTTTGAACTCCAAACCCTATGTACAACTATGGAGTTGGGTCTAGATCTGAAACGAGCTCAAATAGAACGATTTTTACAGTTAAGTGAGTTGGATGAGCTTCGTTTAGATGATTTCCATCAAACTGAATTAGTTCAACATCAACAGAAAGTTTGGCATGACAAACACATTAAAGAGAGAGAGTTCCATAATGGTGACTGGGCCTTTCTATTTGATTCAAGATATAAAGAACGTAAAGGAAAACTCGAGACTCATTGGTTAGGGCCATATAAAATTTCTAAAGTCTTTTCAAATGGCACGGTTCAGCTAAAACCCATTGATGGTGATTCACGAACCCTCTTGGTTAACGGTCATCGCCTACGTATCTACCATAAGCCTATTAACAAAGAAATGCAGGGAGAGATCCAATGCATTGACTCTATCGAGGCAAAGTCTACCTGATTCAGTAAATACGTTATCTACAAAAAATGAAAAGTTGTAATAAAAAGACATTTGTACCAATTTGCTTTCAAAGCATTTTTCATTAGTCTTTATTTTATTCTCGGATTTAACACGTGTTTTCATTTTATAGGACTTCTCATGAAGGAATAACAACTTCCGAAGCACCTTTCTTTGATGCTCTGGAACTTGACAGTTTGAACGTCAATGCTCTGGAACTTGATGGTCCAGCTGTTCGATGCTCCAGAACCTCCTCTTCAGCTCACCATGTTAGAAAGATGTTCCTGTAGAATGATATAAAGCTCCTAAAGTTTGAGTTTATTGTGTCTACCACTTTTTCTTCTTTCTGGTTGCATATTTCGATGATGCTCCAGAACTTTCATTCAGTTGTTGCTCTGGCTGCATCTTTCAACGATGCTCTAGAACTTTCATTTGGTTATCATTCTAGCTGCATCTTTCGGCGATGCTCCGAAAATTATCCACCTTCCTTGTTTCGAATGCATTCCTTCTGCGTGCTCTGAAACTTACTTGTTAGTTTCAAGCACGTATTCTTTTGCATGCTTTGGAACTTATTCATCTTTCATTCTGCCGCCTCTTTCTGAAAATTTCAAATTTTCTCTGTTGCTTTGATTATCATCCATCGGTAACACGCCTCCATTTTATTTAAAGTTTTTCTTTTGCCATAAAATCCGCCATAATAGCTTGTCTTGATTAATGACTTTGTCATCTACAAGCTTCCTTATTCATGTCATAATAACTAAGTTGTCACCTCAACCAATACCATTGCATTATCCTGTCAAATTAGTAAGGTACGAGATCCTCAAGCGATCATAGAATGTAAGTAAGTACAAATTTTTGCTTTAAATAAGTAGTTATTTTTTAATATAATATAATTGATTGGCATGAGTTTCCTTTCCCAATTTAGTAAATTGAGCCACTTGGCGATTAATTTCTAAGTACGGAACTCATTTTGTGGCTCTTCATGCAAATTGGAATTATTATATGGTGAGCTCTAGGTAATGGTAGAACAAATAATCTTAGTTTGATCATATTCACAAAAATATTTGTGCTCAAATTCTGGCATTATTGAAATTTTTAGCAGGGTGGTAGAGACAAGACAAAAAATGGGTGGTACCAAGAAGAAATCCGAGCTGGCTTTTGCAAAAAAATTGTTGGGTTTAAGTAACATTTCTCGGCTATTTGAGGAATTCGGGTGGGTGGATTTTATCAGGAAGTTTGAAGGATATAATGAAAAGTTGGTGAAGGTGTTTGCAAAAAAATACTCTAATGGTCAGGTGACATTGCATGGGAAGCGTTTTAAGGTGAGCCCAAAAATTATTTCTTCTCTTTCAAGGTTAGAAAATTCTGGCATTAGAATCTCAGAAACAACACAAATAACATATCAAAAATTATCAGAATTGTTTCTTAGACAAGGGGACCCTCAGCCCATGATAGTTATCTGTACGAGGGGACAAAATAAGGGGTTTCATCGAGCTTCTATATTAGAACCCTGGGGTACTGTTGTTGCATGGATCATTAAGTATTTTACTTGTGAAGGCCAACTTACTACTGTTGTAGGACCTACATTCTCCATGTTAATACATTTGCGGCATGGGAAGGAAAACCCTACTCTTAGGGTTAATTTTCCTCATTTCTTGAATGATTCTGTTAATTTTCAATAGAAAGATATAAAACTGGTTCGGGGCCACTAAAGCATCATGGGTTAATCCAATTAATTTGCAAATATCATTTTTGTAACAAACCTAGAAGCAAATGGGGAAATTTTTTGGGGAAGTTTGATAAGTCTATACCAGGAAGGAAATTAGAATTAGGAGAATCTTCAAAACAAGTTGTTGCACCTTCCAAAGCAACTTCCCCCAAGGACCCTAAGGCTCCTGAAACCCAAATTCCCACCATTCTTGGTGAGGAAGTGCTCGAATTTGAAAATGAGGAGTTTGAAACCCTAGGTCAGTCAGAAGATGTTGAAATAATAAATCCAAATGTAGATAGTAATCATGTTAAGAAGACGAAACGAATGACAGTTTTTCCTTACCAAAATGCTCCAACAATTTTAACTTATCAGGATACTCCTCCTTTAAGGCAGAGTAAAATATTGTCTTCTAAATCTACATAAACCCCAATACAGAGCAGAGGGAGTAGATCAAAATCCAAAAAGAAAAAGAAACCCTTGGAAATTGATGAGCAAATTCACCAATCTTTAGAGAAAGAAATTTGTGTTGAAGAAGTTCATTCTCATTTGGTGTCTGAAGAAGAAGCCCTTGACCAAGAAAAACAAGGAACATAAAAGGGACAATCTCCACTTCCTATGGAGGTTGATGATAGTGTGTTAGGAAATTTGTCTCCTATGATCAATAAAGTTGTTGAAATAGTTGAAACTGAAAACATTAATGCAGAATTGGAAAAGTTGAAATTAGAAAATGAAGAGCTAAGGAATCAATTACAAAAAAATAAGGAATATATGGAATTCCAACAAGAAGAATTAATGGTACATACTGCTGTAATAAGTAAAAGGGACCAGGAAATTTAAGGTTTAAAATTGAAAGTACAGGAAAAAGATACATTTATTAGTTCCAGGATTGCAAATACAAATTTAGAGTTGTAATGAGGAAAACAGGGTACACAGAGATGGTTTTAATAAAGAAAATTATGGAATTAGAGCAAGATTTGTAGGAAAGCACAAGTAAACCAATGATGGAATCCAAAGAATTTCAAACTGAACCAACAGTGACTAAATGGTTCCAAATTCAAATTCCTCCATTATTGATGAAATGGATGGAACGGTGTTATCTCTTGAGGAATGCACAGATTGAAAATAATAGATTCAAAATGAAAATGGTGTTATTAAAAGAAGCATTTCATAAAGCCTATAAGGGAAAACAAGATGTATGTCAAATAGCAGAATTTATTTTATCTTGTAGAAGACCATCAAGATTGTACTCAATGTTTTTGAATGAACAATTCTTTAGATGGAAATTACTCAGAATTTATAATGACTAGCCTCATGAACCTTATGACAAAGAATTTGTTAAGATATT
Source organism: Sequoia sempervirens (assembly GCA_007258455.2). NCBI lineage: Eukaryota > Viridiplantae > Streptophyta > Pinopsida > Cupressales > Cupressaceae > Sequoia > Sequoia sempervirens. The sequence continues at coordinate 809,330,404 of VDFB02270651.1, read as the reverse complement.
TGCACACTCAAAGCCTAAAGATCAAGAGATGCTTTGTGAATTCTTTACTCATGATCTTCTATTAGAAAAGCATACTGATTTCTTTATTAATCTTTTTGTGGGAGAAGTGCAATTAAGATCTTTGTTGTCTACTATGCGGAATCAAATGCATTGGCAAGAACGTAACAAGGAATACGCCCAGGAAAAGAAAAGTTTGGGACTTCAAATGAGATATCGAAATAGTAGACCAACAATTTTCAAGAAAACATTTGTCTCTTCTATTAGATGAAATAATGAAAGAAAGATATGATGAAAGCTTACGATTCTGTTGTAATCATTTCATGAAGTAGGGGCAAAAATTAGTTGGTAGGGCCTGGCATGCATGTGAAGAGAGATACACTCCATTGCCTGTATATTTAAAGAAAAGAGAAGTGATATCTCCTCTTAGCCTCAGATGGTCCTTCAGAAGAGCAGATTCCTTAGCCAAAGTCTTGGAAGATCTTAGAACAAAGTGGATAGGGATGAGGTACAGACCTCCCCTATTGCTTTGTCTATTCCCTACTTTCCATATTAATACAAATCAAGATGATAGAGTCTTCAGTGAATGGAAAGGGGGAGATTCTTTTCATAGAGGCTTCTACCATGCACCTGTAAACTTTGATGTAACAACAAGAGATTTGTATGATATTAGTGCAAAATATGAAGAGGGGAGTAGAGGACAGGGCCACAATTAAGGGGTAGGAGGACCTGCCAGGAATTAGGAAGGGGAGGAAATGACGAGGTAAAAATAACCTCATCATAATAATACCATAAAGACCTATTTTATATATCCAAATTCCTATCCTCTGCCAATTGATTAAATTTTAGGAGAAATAATTGCTTAGTTTTTAGTGAGAAATTGTATAACTTTATTTCTTTTGATTTCTTGAAGTATTTTTCCAATACATATTTAATGGGTTATTTTAAGTGTTTTGTAGATAATAATCGGTCATCAAGTTGTAGATTGAAGCATTTAGCCAGCACGTGCTCCAGAACAGGTTGAAGGTGTACCCTGGAAATATGCTCTGAAACTTTAGGGTGATGGACCGAAGATATAGTTACTCTTTAAAAGTTTTAATTTATGTTATGTTTTAAGTTAAAGACTTCATGGCTCGACTCGAGCCTCTTTAATGTTGTTGTAATGGATTTTAAAGATATACGAGTTATCCGTAGATCTACTTTAGATATTTTCAATGGTTATCCATACCATCTAAAATATAACATTCAGTTAGAGATTTCTATAAAAGACGTAATCTCCATAAGTAAAATATCCAGTGACAAAAGTAATGTTATATTGTCAGAATATTTTTTGAAGTTATGAATAAAGAGATCGTTATCTAAAATTTATGTGTTATGAGTTATGGAAGAATATTATGGTTGATTGAAGCACTTTCAAATTAGCTATGTATATGATTTGAGAACATAGTAACCCGTGAGCTGGCCACTCGAAGGGAGATAGTTGGATAGATAAGTACTTTTCTTTATGATAGTTGTATTGCATGAATAGTCATTCAGTAGGGAATTATTAGGTTTATCATTGTAGAGTTTAAGTTTTGAAGTATTTGTTTGTCTTTCACTTTTGTAGTTCCTTGTTATTAACTGTTAGAGTTTTTACTAATAAAGAAGATGGTTTGTGAGTTGTTTATAAGTTTTTCTACTTCCATAGTTTATCAACTTCTTATTTTAATTATTTTTGTACTTTCTAATCTAGTTATCATGATTTCTAAATTGTTTTCTTATGCTTTTTAGTTTTAATATTTCTTGCTTTCTTAGGATAAATTGTTTTACAGTTTCACAGTTAAACGGCCTTAGGTTAAAGAATTAATATCAATTGTTCTAAAAGTTAGAAAATCTAAGGGAGATACTTCGGACTTCTTCTATTGCAAATTTCCTTGAACACTACCCGATCAACATATTGAATTTTATCTTCTAAAGTAATGGGACCTAACAACAGCCTATCAATGGCAAGTTGATAGGTTGTTTGAAAGGCTATTGATATAAGGTCGATTGACATGTTTGAAAATGATCAAGAGTTTGATTTTGGATTTAAAATTTTGTCGTTTCGATTTTGATTTTGCGTTTGAAGCTTGTTTTTGTTGATTGTTGTGGTTGTTTCTATTTGTTTTTCCAAAGGGTCAGTGTGCTGATTTGTTTATTATGGATGAGATTATTGCGGGTGAAAGTGAAATGGGACGGATGGATTTTTTCAAATATTTGAATGTTTTTGATGTTTTGAAATATTTTGAGGTTGTTTTTTAGGTTTTTCCGATATTTTACAAATATTTTAATTTTTAAATTTTCTAATTTGTTTTCGGTGTTTTATGAGATTTTATGAATGTTTTTGGATGTTGTGTCTCGAGAGCTGATCAAAGATTACCCTTGCCTACGACTTTTAAGCTCAGAGACGACTTAGTTCAGATTTTTGACTTTTTGTGACTTGTTTTGGGATTTTGATATGTTTTGGATTTTTTTGGATTTTCTTGGTTTTTTGAATGTTTTTGTACTTTCGCATGATTTTGATGATTTGGATATGGATATGTTTGATGATATCAGTGATCTGTTTTGGGATTTTGTTGAAAACCAAGCCAAGGTTGATTGATCAGTTTGATGATGATAACATTGTTGAGGATACACAACAATGCAAGGATAGTGTTAAGCAACGTAAGGGTTAGGATGGATATCCCAAGATGATGAGGGATTGATTGGATTTGATTGATCAAGATTTTGAAGCTTGATTTGGAACAAAATTATTTTTGGATGATTTGATGTGACGTTGACGTGCAAATTAGATGCAACTAATATTGATTGTTTGGATTGATGTTCAATTAAAGATAAATCTTGATAAGGAACATCTTCTCATCAAAATATGCCATGGGCTAGTGATTTTGATTCTTGCTCACAAGTGGTTTGACAAATTTTATTTTATGTTTTCCAATGTTCGGATCACCACATAAGTTGGAGGATATAGATCAAGATTTATTCCTGAAGCAAGATGTAAATATCTACCCCCAGTGTCTAGCAATGTTTGAAATGTCATGGATGGATGGATGTGGTAAGCATGCAAAGGATGCTAAGGATTATCTTGTGATAAGATAAGGTGTTTGAACAGAGGAATGCTTCACAACTCAAATAACGTTGGGTAGGAAAGGATCAATGAAAATTACTCATGTCAAGATGTTTACAATAAGCAAGTGTAAAGTGTGCACCAAAGTTTTATCAAGGTTCATGGATGAATGAATTAATTATGGATGAGATGGATGGAATGTTGGATTTATTATGGATGAGATAAGATACCTCCACCCGAAATGGCGCACGTAGATGATTGATTTTACACATGACACCTGTTTGCCAGGTTTTCATCATGGTACCTGTCTAAAGCGCCACCATAGTGGTTTTTACTGGAGGACAATTTTTTTTCTTTACTATTTTCAATCCCTTTTTTATTTTTTTGGACTTTCATATTTTTTTTTTTTTGAAAGATTTTAAGCTCATGCTAAACCACCTGGTGGTGTTGATGTAGATTCTCCTATCATAATTTTCCATCGATATCCTTCCTAAAGAAGTTGTTTTTCCAAGATACGTGCACTTGAATACAACTTTTGAGATTCTAGATCTACTTTGTTGATACCAGAGTTAACTTTGTCTTTGTGCGCACACCACGATAGAGTGCCTTCTGAATCCTTATGATGAAGGGTGGTTGCCAATACATGGTCCATGTGAGAATTGGATATCATGCATGGAGGCATGGATGGTGTTGTGTGTTTAGGAATAGGAGATGGATTGGTTGATAGTTTGGAACCTTTGACTCTCCAAACTTGGGAAGATGAGAAATAATGGGTGGATACGAAAGTGTGCATGGAATTAGGACCAACTGCTTGATATACTTTCTGCATTGCTTGAAAAGCCTGATTTTTCCTTTGTGGACATCTTTGATGGATACTTTTCCCATTTTTTATTTTTCCCCATAGTTTCTTTAATTGATGGAGTTTGATAGGGATAATCTTTCTTTGTATTTTTCGGTATCCATGTGTATTTGATTTGTCCATTATGCTTCTCAGCTTCTTTTGCTTTGATAGCGTTCTTTGTGTTGTGATCCAAATCTTTCTTTTGATGTTGGTCCCAATTCATGGATGGGGTGATGGGTGGATGAAGATTCATGATGTGGTTGGTTGTAGTATTGGCATCGGTTTCATCATAAGGATTCTTCATGCTCCCTATGTTGACGTTTGCTTGAGACATAGTTTCCCCCAATATTATAGAGGTATCACCGATATATTTAGATCCCTTCATTGTCAACTAACCAAGACCTTGATGCTTAGGATTGCCAATAATTTGCATTGGTTCTATGATACCCTATTCATGTAGGCCTAATCCTCTGCCTTGATAATTCATCTGTTGCAACATTTTATTTGCAATAGGATATGATTTACCTTGGAAAAAAGGTGCTAATCCTTCTATGCTCTGTCATGGATCTTCAAAGGTGTTAGCTTCTTCATTGATAAGATAGCTTTCCCTTAAAAAGGTAAGTGATCCAAGTTTATAAGTGATAGGATCCTCCATAAGTGGGATAACTTCCTGATTCATATATTTGGCTTGATCTTGCGAAATATCTTATTTTAATGCTTCTTCAAGAGGTGTCGATGATTCACTGTCCTTGTAAAATTCTTCCTTATGATTCATTTTTTATATGCCTTCACAAGATGTTCCTGATTCACAACTTCTATAGAAGCCCTCTTCATGACCCATTTCTAATATGTCTCTAGATTTTTTTCGTATCTTGATCATGTGTACAAATGTTAAGAGTAGGAGACTCTTGTCCCTTGGTGATGATATCAAGAGTATGAGACTCTTGTTTTGAATGAAGATCATCTACATGTCCATTAGGAGTAAGCATCTCATGGGTAAATGGAGGAATATGTGCTATATGGATATGATCATTATTTTCGACATATTGTATAGATAGGAGAGTGTCCATTAGATCATTGTAGTATCTTGGAGATACAAATTCTTGATTTTGAATGATTTCAGAATTGCTTTTGACATGATTTGGATCAAGCTCTTGACATGGGTCAGTTTCAAAGGGTGGATTGCTTATAAAGGTTTCTTGGATATCTTCATTAGGAATGGGAAGTGGCTCAATATCCTCTTGAATTAAAATATAAATATAACATTTCCTTTTTGTTGACTTTATATTATAACTCCATTTGGGCGCTTTAAACCAATACTTTATTATTTGACTTTTATATCATTTAATGACCCCTTTATAATAAAGTCAAATAAGTCACTTTTATAACTACTTATAATAATTAATTATTATCAAAGTATCACTTTAATAATAATTATAAAATCACAACTCCATCAATAAACATCATTTACTGAATTTGATAGTGTCAGGAGGTAACCCACTGAATCAACTGCTCACCTAGGTTGCTTACCAAAAATAGTAAGGCTGGCCTCTATCACCCAACTAACTTACTATAAATAGTAAGTTTATAAAAACAGAGCCAGAAAACCCTGAGATGGATGTCCCTAAAATGCAAATTATGAGTTGTTGAAGAAAATAATACAAAGAAAATTGCCCCCATGATTCTAATTCGACAAGTAACTCTATCAATATTCCCTTTGGAATTGCTACAAATTGGTTAGCTAGTTGCATGTAATATACACCCCTGATTTTTTTTTTGCTTTTTCCCAACTGTTGTTTCAATTTTTTTGAGTTTGCTTGTTTGATGTTTTTTCATATATCATTGAATTTGAAACATGCTAAGGTATAAATAACATATTTCAAAGAGAAATAACAAGATAACTTGCAAGAAAGAGAGGTTTTTTGCCTTCATTAACATTCTGATTTCATCATAAAGTTTAGATTTTACAAGACAAATATCAAAAAATACATAACAATTCTTAGACCTAGCCAAGTAGCATAAGGCATATTTTAAGCTTCCAAGGTACACCAATCTGCAACAATATTTCTTGGCTCAAACTCCTTATTTTCCAACACCCAACAGTTAGACAATAAACCCCAATACCCAGCCACAGGCGCCTATTCAATGTGTAGGTCACAAACTAGTGTTTTAGCAGCAAGAAGGCATCCCTCTAGAAAATTTTGATCTGCTCCAATAAATTCCAAACTTAGTAAAAAATTGCAATCTTGTGCTTGAAAGAATCGCCACGAGAAGGCCCTTCCATTGATTTAATACCCATTTTGACATCTAAATTCATTTTGGAGCTATGAGAAAAAACGTGGGTTTAGGTCCAACAAAGTATTACCCAGAATAAGATATGCAACACTCCAAAATCTTCCTAAAAATGTACCCAAACTGAAAACTAAAAAATCCACACCAAAAACTCCTTAAAGTATTAATAAATCTTCTTTTTCAATCACCAAAATCGAACTCTATGAAGTTCTATATGATCCCTGCTGTAGAATCATTCACAATCTAACTAGGGTGGATATTTCACCATTGAAACCAACCCAAACGTATAGAGTTTTCATCCTCAGTTCGTAGCCCAAGCAATCTGGAAGAATTCCAATAGTATTTCGTTATGTTGCCAAAATAGAGATGTGCAAATGAGAGCCAAAATGGAGTTATAAAGAAATTAGTGTGATGGACTTGAAACATCTCTTAATTTCCTCCTAAAACCCACACCCTTCTCTTCATTTGAAAAATAAAACATTTTGAATTCTCTTTTCTCCCTTCTCTAGGCATCCCACTTTATGGAGAAATAAAATATTAATAAACTTTTTAAAAACAACTTAAAGTTGTACACCTAGGCCCAAGGTACTTTTTTTCTTTTGAATGATGATTCGCCCCTTTTTCACTAAAGTTTATAAAATTATTTTATTAAACAGCTTAAGTGACTGAATAAAACAATTATTAAATACTTCAACCTTAGGTTGTCCAGACCATATGAGAAATAATATTTCTGCACACACAAAGGCCTGAGATCAACTCCCCCAAGAATGACTTACTATAAATAGCACTGCTAAAATAGAAAGTGCTCACCATACACCAACCAGAGCAAAACTAAGGACCATTGAAGAGTACTGTGACCAACTGAAGATAGCAAACATCATAAACCGGCCATGGCCAAAAATATAAAGATGCCAACCACCACAACCGCCACCATTACTAGAAATAGTACTTACTATAAATAGCATACTACTAAAAATAGTAAGTGACTTCAAACGCATTTTGAGCACAAATCGGGTAGCCATCACAACTTACTAAAAATAGTAAGTCCGGAAAAGGTTGTCAGATGTAGATTCATGTCATACCATTGCGAATCTTTCAAAAAACCCAAAAAGAATCCAAAAACCAACCTGCATACAAACTCCTGATTGAAATGCATGTCACATCTCTCTGAAGCTTTCTAAAAACCTAGAAAGATCCAAAAAACACACTGTCAAACTCACGCATGTAAACCCTTGAATCCACAAAAGAAACCTCCTAGAAAATAGGAAACCCTAATTCTACCTCTAACTAGCCTATAGACATCCAGAAATAGGCTAATAGTCACTGCAAAGTGTAGTGCTAAAAATGGGGACATTACAGTCCACCCTTCCCAAAATTGTTCGTCCTCAAGCAATACCACCACAACTTCAAAAATACTTAAACTGATTTGCACCAAAACAAGTAGGATCTCAGGGTCCCATGCCCATCTCAGGAAGGACTCACCATGTTGATGTTGCACCACTCTGATCACATAAGTGAAACCATCATGCCAAAACTGCATTAACCTCACCTGTGACCCCAAAATGTTACCACCCATGAAACTCAAGTTGAAGAAACTCGAAGGACTGAAATCAATACCATGCAACATTTCATGCCCAAAAGACTCTAAGTAATCAATACCAACAATGCCACGATTTGTCACAAACCGGGCAATAGGAAAGATAATCTACTCAACTCAAATTCAAACCCCTCAGCATATCTCCATATGGTATCTGACAAAGTCGCGACCACATAAGTGACTTCTCCAAATCTCCTTGCAAAAAGGAAAACAATCCTTTGCAAGAGCTCAACAAACTCATCCCCATAACTCCACATGAATCTACTATGCCTCGTTTGAATTATTCAGATACAACCATGGGAAATTTTCAAAACTCTTACAGTTCCCACTCTAAGAGCTTCAAAATGATGAACCAAAGCAAGCAAAGCTTTGTTGTACCAATCATAAGTAAAAGAGAGTGCATAAGGATAGCCACTAGTTAGAGCTTGAACAATTCCCATACACGGATATTGATTGCCCCAACTCGCCATACATCTCATCTGAAACCATAAACCAGTCTTGCCAAGAGATTGTGAAGTCTGAAGAAGAGTACACCAACTGCCCACCAAGTTTGAAATGATTGGCTTGGGACCTGATTTTAGGAAAATTAGCATCCAAGATGATGAACAATTGCTACAACATTGGAAATCGTCATCCAAAACAACACATTTGCTCATGTCCAAGGCTGAAAATATCCTCTCTAGTGACTCCAACTCCACATAGAACCATCCTTTGCTCAGAATATCTTTCCAATCCACTAGTTGATGAGCAAAAGGAACCATCGAATGACTGGTAAAAAAGGGGACAACACCAAAAAAATTGATAATTTGATCCTTATCCCTCCAAAAATCCTCTTTCTATATGTAATAAGCTCCATCAAACCATGTTGAGGATCCCAAGCATGGATACCCAACCGAAAGTGATCACCAACACACCAGAAAGAATCCTCAACACATCTCCAAGTGCCAATAAGAACCAAGTGCATACTCAAGAAATTGGTGTCTCCTCTAGTGAACCCCTGAAACCCTTCTACTTCCGAATCAAAAGCATGTCTTGGTGATGATTGGGGGTCCTTGGCCCTTTCCAATTTCTCCATTGGGGAATACAAATTTGACCCTATTCATCTTAACCTTCCAATGGTTTCATATACCTTTGCCAAGAAAGTTGATTGTCCTCCCACTAAGGAAAGCAATCAAGCTACTATTAAGGAAAATGATTGTACCCCTACCGAGGAAGATGGTTGTGCTTCTATTAAAGAGGCTAATTTTTTTGTATTCCTATCAAGAAGGATGATTGTCATTATTTTTATAGATGAGTATGATACCCGTTGGTGGAATGATACTATCTATGTAGATCCACCTCTTTCTCAAGATTTGCAAACACTTTACGGCCCTAGATTTAAGCTTATTTCTAAATATGGTTATGGACGTAAGGGTTGTGGATGTAATGAAAAAGGCATCAAATAGGATCCTTCCTTTTGGTATATGTATTGCTCCATTTCCAACAAGCTCAAGTTATGTTTGCAATATAGAGAGAGAGGGAGAGATAGGGATAGAAAGAGGAAGAAGGGGGGGTAAGGAGATAGAGATAGATAGGAAGGTAAAGATAGAGATGGAGATGGAAATGGAGATGGAGAGGGAGAGGGATATGGAGAGGAGATGGAGAGATAAAGAGAGAGAGGTTATAGGGGTAGATAGAGATGGAAGAGATAAATGCATAGAGAGAGGGAGAGAGATAAATAAAGATAGATATAGGAAGTGAGGTAGAGAAAGGGAAAGATATAGGGGTGCAGATAGATGGAGAGATGATGTGATAGAGATAGTGGGAGAGATGGAAGAAGAAATATGGAGAGATAAATAGGCAAAGAGATATTGCTAGAGATAGGGAAGGAGAAATGTAAGGAGTGTGTGTGTGTGTGTATGCATGAGTAAGAGAAAGATATGGAAAGAGAGATAGAGAGGGGATAAATATGTATAAATAGTTAAAGAAGGGAGAGAGAGAGGGAGAGAAATAGAGAGGGGAGAGGATAAGTAGAGAGATATAGAAAGAGGGAGTGATAGGGAGAGAGGCGGAGAGAGGGAGAGATAGGGATAGAAAGAGGGAGAGATGGAGATATAAAGGAGAGATAGAGTGATAAGTGATAGATATAACACATGGGTAAAGATAGAGAGGGTGAGAGAGAGATAAATATATAGAGGGAGAGATGGAAGGAGAGAGGAAGAGGGAGAGGGAGAAATAGATATAAAAAGAGGGAGACAATTAAAGAGGGGGAGATGGAGAGAGAAAGATAAAGATATAGGAAGTGTTATATAGAGGGGTAAAAGCACAAACCTGTGTCACACTTTATAAAGGAATCGGGCAACAGCAAAAAAAATTCTGAACTTCGACCACATAAAAGTGGTCTTTATGTTTTGAATTTCAAAATGTTGTAAACTAATGAAATGTAGAAAATTTGTTGTAGTTTATTCCTATAATTTTTAAATTTCAAAAAAAAAATTGTTTTCATTATGTTTTTATCAATTTAACGACAAATTTTGGAATGCTGAAAATTTCATAAAAGAGTGACTTCACAGACCGTCAAGAAACAAATTCAAAAAATTTCATTTCTCCCTTCTTTTTTCAAATAGGTAACTTCAATATCTTGTGCATGGGAAAAAAAATCAAATTTGGATGTATATTTTTCTCGTAATAACATTTTAAAGTCAAACATGTCAGAATTTGACAGTTTTCACAGACCGTCAACTATTTTCAATTTTTTTAGTCGTTTTCAAAAAACAAAATATACCCTTTTAAAGAAAACTCTCTCTTCTCGTGCCCCATATAAGATTTAAATTTTTTTAATAAGTTTTACTATCTTTTTTTTTATTTGTAATCAGCCTCTTTTTTTATTTTTAAAACTTACTTGCATTATTTTAAAAATAAAATATATTAAAACTAATCAAAAAATTAAAAAAATTATATATTTGGATTCTTCACCCTGAGCTCTACAAAAGGATATTTTTATTTTTTGCAGAAAGATCATTCTGACTAGAGGAATACTCTGCCAAAGTTGAATGTCAAAAAATTCTGAAAAATGATGAGTTGGCTGCCATGTAGGATGCCAACTAGACATTCTCGGCCGAGAGGGTTTCGACAGAGCAAGTTTCGGCCAAAACTCTCTCGACCAAAAATTTCTTAATATTTCCAACCATAAATACACTTTTTCCATGTTTTTGGCCAGCCATATTCGGCCGAGAGGGTTTCGGCCGAAACCATCTCAGCCCAAAATGTGTCTGCCACGTCAGCGTCGCAAGGTTTCGGTCGAAAGTGACTCAGCCTAATGTGTTCCGGCCGAAAATTGTTCGCTCGGAACCATTTATTTGGCCAAAAGTGTGACACACTATTGTGCTTTTACCCAGATATATATATATATAGAGAGAGAGAGAGAGAGTAGGAGAGATGGAGGGACACATATAGATAATTAGATATAAATAAAGATGGAGAGGGAGAGGGAGAGATGGAGGGATACATATAGATAATTAGATATAAATAAAGAGGGAGAGGGAGAGATGGGAAGATAAACATAGAGGGGGAAAGAGTGAGATAAAAGAGGTGATGGAGACAAGTAATAGAGAGAGAGGGAGATAGAGATGGAGATAGAGATAGAGATAGGGAGGGAGAAATAGGGATTCTTTGTGAGAGAGAGTGGGAGAGAGAGAGAGATAGAGATAGATATAGGGAGGGAGAAACAAGGAGTGAGAGTGTGTATTTGAGTGCAAGAGATATTTGACATAGAGATAGAGGGAGAGATATATATAAATAGACATAGAGGAGTTAGGGAGAGGGAGAAAATAGAGAAGGGATAGAGGGGATGTAGAAAGATGTAGAAAGAGTGATAGGGAGAGAGATAGGGAGGGAGAGATAGGGATATAAATAGGGAGAGATAAAGACATATATAGTGGGAAAGAGAGAGGGGAGAGAGAGAGAGATATGTAGGGAGAGGTAAAGAGAGAGATAGGGAGAGAGAGAGAGAGAGAGAGAGAGAGAGAGAGAGATGGAGATGGAGATATAAGTGGAGATAGAAAGAGGGAGAGACAAATAGAGAGGGAGAGATAGAGGGATAGAAAGATAGAGATGGGAAGTTGTATAGAGGTAGAGAGAGGGAGATATATTAATACACAAAGAGAGTTAGAGAGAGGTACATCTATGGGGAGACAAATATAGAGAGAGATGTGAAGAGAAAGAGAGAGATCTCTCTATATCTCTATCTCCCTCTATATCTCTATGTTTTTCATTACCTCTCAATCTCTCTCTTCCTCTTTCTCCCCTATTTCTCTATATTTGTCTTCCATTCTCTCTTATTCTATTTGTCTCTTTCTCTCTCCCTATCTCTCTCTCCAAAGACTCTCTTTTTCTATCCTTATTTATCCCCCCCTCTCTCTCCCCCTTTCCCTCTTTATCTCTTGATCTTTCTACCTATATGTATGTGTGTGTGTGTGTCTCTTATTTCTCTTTATCTATCTATCTCCCTCTATCTATGTGACTATATCTATCTATGCCTCTACTCTTCTCTCTTTTCCTCTTTCTCTTTCTTTATCATTCTTCATATCTCTCTCTTTGTCTCTCCCTCTTTATTCCTTTATATGTCTACCTCTATCTTTGTATCTATATATCTCTTTAATATATTTTTCTCCCTCTATATCTCTCTATTTTTCTCTCTCTATCTCTACCTTTGTTTCTATCTTCTCTTTTTTGTATCTCCCTCTCCATCTCTCTATCCCTCCATTTTTATCTTTATTTCTCTTTCTAACTCTCTCTAATTCTCTCTATCTCTCTCTTTGTCTATCTACCTCTCCCATCCTTTGTCTCATTTTATCCTTATTTCTTTCTCTCTCTTTGTTTCTCTCTTTTTTCTCTAGTTTCCTCTCTATATCTTATCTCCATCTCACTCTCCCTTCTCTCTTCCTCTCTCTTTTATCTCTCTATCTCTCTATCTATTTTCCTCCTTAAGTGTGCAATGGGTACAATGAAGATGTTTTAAAGGTGAATTATCATATCCTTAATCAAATGACATGCTACCCTAAGCATAACTCCCTCTAGACATGTGCTATCCTTGGATTGTTGACATGAAATGACTAATCAAAAGTTAGCTTCTCTCTTTCACACACTCTATTACTTTTAATTCAAATTTTAAGTTTGAGATTCATTTTATTAAATAAATTAAAATAAATATACAAAATAGAATTATTTCACAATAATTAAAATTTTAATAAAATAAATAATTATAAATTAAATTAATTTTTCTAATTTCTAATTATTATTTAAAATTTCATTATAAAAAGACATAAATAATAAATAATAATTTTCATCTTAAATCTAAATAAAAATTGAAATATAAAAAACTAAATATAAAGTCAAAAAATATCAAAATCCAAATATTAATAAGAATAATAATTTTCACGTGAGTGTCACTAGTCACATGAAAAAATTACCAAGTGCACTATGATTCCTATAGTCTAAAAAATAATAATTTTAAAAATTTAATAATAAATAATAAAATTATTAAGTTAATGAATGATTAAATAAAAAATAAAACTATTTTTTAATTTATTAGAATTGAAGTATTAATAAAATGTGCCTAAAAAATATAATTAATATATTGCAAACAATATTCACATATATAAGTTCAACATTAACAAATAAAAAATTATTATAAAATTGAAACAATACTACACACCAAACATAAAAAGTTAAAAAAAAAAGACCTATTAAAAAGAAAAAAATATCAATTTGATAATTTATTGATTTATATATTATATTTATTTTATATTATAATATAATAATTATGAAAATCTTAAAAATAAAATAATATTTGTGAAGTCCTAAATATATAATTAGCTATTTATACATTATATTTATTATTTTTTATATTTTATAAATAAAAGAAATCTAGTCTAAGTTTAAAAAATGTAAAAATGTAAAATTCAATTTGTAAATTATTGATTTATATATTATATTTATTCTATATTATAATACAATAATTATTAAAACCTTAAAAATAAAAATAATATTTATGAAATCCTAAATATATAATTAATTATTTATACATTATATTTATTATTTTTTATATTTTATAAATAAAGGAAATCTAAAAGTCTAAGTTTAAAGCTAAGACTAGATAAGAAAACATTTTTTTCTTTAATATATTATATTTTTTAATATTTTAGAAATTCTATGATTAGATCATTTAATAGTCTTGGGCCCTTTTTGTGATTTTCAACCATTGATTTTTAAAAAACATTTATAAATAAAAGAAATCTAAAAATCTAAGTTTAAAAAAAAATTAAAAGATAAAAAATCAATTTGTAAATTATTGATTTATATATTATATTTATTCTATATTATAATATAATAATTATTAAAATCTTAAAAATAAAAATAATACGTAGGAAGTCCTAAATATATAATTAACTATTTATACATTATATTTTTTTTTATTTTATAAATAAAAGCAATCTAAAAGTCATGATAAAAATGAAATCTAAAATTTTAGAAAATCTGATGGTTGAGATCATTTCAATAGTCTTGAATCCTCGTGTGATTTTCGTCCATTGATTTTAAAAAGGTCATCAACTTCATATAGGGAATGTCTTCAGGGTAAAAATAGATTACATTTAGAATTAATAATAAATCTAGTAGTTTATGTTTAAATATTTAAAATTTATATGTTTATGTATAAAACGTGTTAATTAGATGAAAAAGTTTATGTTTAGGAGAGATCTTATTGTTGCTTCCATTTAATGTTTTTCTTACAAAAAGAATTAGACTTTTTGCAAAACATTCTGAATCTGCTCAATAATATCATTGTTTTTCAACTTCCTTCTCCATAGAGGAAGATTTTATTGCTAAAGGCACAAGAAATCTTCCTCTACTAAACAAAGTTGAAAAGATAATTGCTAAAGACACAAGACGAGCTATGAATCTTGTGCCTTTAATAATAAAATATTCGTCTACTACAAAGTTGAAAATGTAGATGGCCTCCACAATTGATAGAGTAGAAGTGTCTGCTATGCACAATTGCAATCACATTTTTCTATCAAAAATTGAAGGCCAACAACAATATGATCTGATACTAGACAAGGGCTTAAACGCCCTTCCCAATGTTTAGCCCTTTAGGTAGTCAATTACATCAAGGATTAGATCAAGGTATATTTGGGTGTAAGAGATGACAAGTATTAAAGAAGAACGAGAGAAAAAATAGATGGCAATCAAATGCATCCAGCTCAATGCATCTACCCTAGAGCCCTTGCAAATTTGAGGGTCTTTGGTCTAGGAGTTTAGGATGTCAAATAAAATTAGCCAAACAAGATTGAATCCATACTAAAAAATTTAATATTTTCATAAAAAAATTATGATTGTTCACACTCCTAAAATATGAAGATAATGATTCTTGTACTAAAGAAGTGTTCCTTCAAGAACATGAAGAATATATTCAAATTGCATCATTAAGAAGAGCTTTTAGAAAAGACTGAAGAATATATTCAAATTGCATCATTAAGAAGAGCTTTTAGAAAAGACTGAATATACACAAATTTCATATCACACTTCGTGATACCATGCCTATCAAATAAAAGTTTGTTGAGAGACTGTAAATTATTATTATTGCTTATTTTAAGTTGTGTTTGTAGATGTGATTTGTCTCCTACACGAAAAACATGTACCATTGTATGGCCTTCAATTCCTCAATGTTTTATCAATTTCCTACCATTTGAGCCTCACGCCACCTGCCCACTTCTGTGTAGATGTTGGAGAGAACATTTGTCAAGAGATAAGACAACCCAAAATAAGTTTGTTATCACAAGCCACTACGACTGCCAAACCCAAGAGCTTTAAACAACAATTAGTACGTGTCAAACTATGGTCTATTGAAACCTATCTGACACTGTCGCGTCTCAATGTAGTTTCCACAACATGTGCAATCAAGCTTCCTCTATTCAAATTCCACTAATTTTCCCTTTCTCCCCGTTAGTTATGTGATGAAGGAATTACAGTTAGAAAAGCGTAAAGTTGAACACAATGGCAAAAGGGTTTCTAAAACATTTATCAAGGTGTTCTCAATATTTTTGCTTCCGCTCAGAGTTCTGCTCAAATATGGCTATGGAGTATGTGTTTACCTTTCTCATTTATTGTGCCTCCATTTTTCTCATATAATGACAATCTTAGTATTCTAATTTATTTGGGTAACACTGGCGGACTTGCAAGTGGAGTTTTGGATAGATCTGTTGCTGACATTTTTGGGTTTCATTCAGGGAATTATATATGCTCTTTATGTTCTTGTTGGATGATAATTGTAAAGGTCAAATAGAGAAATAAGGCTCCTTGATCATGTTGAGTAGGGGGGAATGCCCATTTTTTCTCATTCACTTTTGGATTTTTTTGTTTCTGATCATGATTTGAAATGCATTGTAATGTAAAAATGTATTATGCTTTTCTGTTCTATATATTGCAAAGATGTTGGTCAATATGATTTGAAAGACTCGTATATTTATTAATGAAGATCCAGTAGACTTTGAAGTATACTAAGATTTTCAGCTTGTACAGTTGTTCAATGCCTCCTCATAATGCTTTTTAAATTTCTCTGTATCCATTTCATTAATGTGTTTTAAGGCGAACAATCGACTTACTAAATAATATATTTATATTAGTTTTGGGTAACCCTCACAGCCATTGTATTAGTTGGGCAGGCTTCTTGACCAGAAGCTCCCAGACTGTGAAGGAAAAAGTGGATTATAAGAGATGGAGATGGAGATGGAGGTGGAGAATGCGAGAGATATGGAGAGGAGTGGGAGAGATAAGGTCTTTATGCTTTGGTAGATGTCCATACCATGTTCCAATGCTCCTATTAGAATGCTGGCAAAAGTTGTTGAGTCTGGCTATACACCTGCCAATTGCACTTGCTTGAAAGTTGCCAAAGATTTTTTAAAAATTCCATTTTGTGCATATTCTGCAATCATTGCATTCCATGAGATAACCTCTCTTTGAGGCATTTTATCAAACAGTTCACGTGCCTTTTCTATGCTTCCACATTTTGCATACATGTCTATCAGAGCATTTCCAACTATAAATCTGAGAAAAATCCTCCTTCCATGATTCTTTGATGGATGTCCATACCCTGTTCCAAAGCTCTCGTTTTGGCACATGCAGTGAGGATACTGGCGAAGGTTGTGGAATTTGGCTTTGCGCCTGCCAATTGCATTTGCTTGAAAGTTTCTAAAGCCTTTTCAAAAAATCCACTTTGTACATATCCTGCAATCATAGCAGTCCATGAGATGAGATATTTTTTCAGGTATTCTGTCAAACAGTTCACGTGCATTGTTAATACTTCCACTTCTTGCATCAGGTCTACTAGGGCAGTCGCGACCATAATATCTGACAAAGTTCCTCTATATTTATGCTTCGATGGATGTACATACTATTCCAAAACTCCCATTTTGGTATGTTCAGGGAGGATGCTAGCAATGGTTGCGGAATTTGGGTTTAAACTAAATAGGGAGGATGCTAGCAAAGGTTGCAATAAGAGGAAATTTCTAAAGCCTTTTCAACAAATCTGTTTTGTGCATATTGCAGTCCACGAAACCACATCTCTTTGAGGCATATTGTCAAACAATTCACGTGCCTTGTCTATGCTTCCACATTTTGCACACATGTCTACCAGGGCAGTTGCAACTACAGAATTTGTCAGGCTCCTGCAATGTCGTCTATAAAAACGGTGGTTAATGGGAACAGGATTATTCAGCTTTTCCAGCAAAGCATCCACAAACCCCTTTTCAGCTGTGGTGAAGATCACAATCTCATAACTAAGATGTGGCAATTTACTGAACAGTTGCTCCAGCCCAGGCCTTTTTAACACATAATAGGTTTGTCTCCACTATAAGCCTTTTAGTTCGATTGTAAAATCATAGCTTGGAAGACTTGAGATGGTTGACTGGATAACTGTCCCGCTAAGGTTTAATACTACATTCCTCTTATAATTTCCTTCCATAGCGGGAGAGAGGGCACATTATCATTGTTGTTCTGTTCTTCGTTCATATCCTTCTCAGATTGTGAATGCGTCCTCACATCAAAAGGCCTGGACTCTGCAACACTACTGCAAAAATCCATGAGGTGAAACAATGCTCTGTCTCTATCTCTCATATCTCTGCTGCAAGAATCCACAGTGCGCAAATTTTCTGGCCGTAAAGAAACACAAGGCCACACATCATCATAAATCAGCTTCTCCAGATCCCGCGGTAAGCACTGGTGCTCCACCTGGAACTGCAGGCCACAGTCCGCACCGGAAACGAACTACTTGCTGCTCCGTTTACCCACAAATGCACATGTTGGATGCTGATAATTGCGAAACAAATTGACACAAATGACACGCAGCACACCCAGAACCACAGAAAAACGAAGGGGTAAGATGATTTCTATCGTCTTCCATCCCTTCTGAAGAAAGTGCCGTTGATCTGCAAAAGTAGCTCGGTTCATTTCAAATAGAAACGCCTTCGGCGTAATAATAAATTTATCTTGGACTTCTAAATATCTATGATAATCAATATGCAAAATTGGAGCTTGTGTTACAAAAAATAAAAAATATTTGAAAATCCACATCTTTATCAAAAGAAAAGGGAGAGACCAAATAATATGCCAAAATGCGATTAAGGCACATATAGAATGCATAAAAATGCAAAAACAAGAACTAGGGAATTTTTAAACAAATTTAAGCATTTTAACTCAAAGCAAACTTAGGTTTCACTTATATATCAACATGAATAATAAATCAATTACAAAGGGTCTAAGAATACTTGGGATCTTGTGACAGACAACCAAAGTTTGTAAAGAATCAAATATAATCACCTGAAAACCCTAGCTTAATTTTGAGAAAGAAAACTGCATTTTTCTATAAATGTTTTGAGTGTGATGAACATGAGAAATTAATTGATAAAAATGAATTGAATACAAGTGCAAATATTGTTTGTAGTTTATAGGATGCAAAGGAGAGGCAAAGCTTGAGCTGTGAAAACAAATAATTGAAAACAATTGATGTTTTACAAATACAACAAAAAAAACCAAAACCACTAAAATAATTTATAAGACTTACAAAACAATAAAAAACCCTAAAATATTTTTTTTTGTGGGAGGTGGAAGTTGAAATGCAATAACTCTACTATGAATGAAACATCAAACTTAAAATAAAAAAATATTGTATGCTAATGTAGGCTTAAAAGAATCTTGAAGAAATTGTCTTCATTTGGGCTTAAAAAGATCTTAAAGAATTCCCAGGACTTAAAAGTATCTCAGCTTGAAGAAAAATATAGTTTGAATTTGACCAAAAAATCACCTCTACGTTTGTCATCCGTTTGAATTAGACAGCACTCAGAGATCCTCAAATTTGTCTTTTTAGCAAGTATACAAATATTATTAGGAGTCTAATATTACCATTTCAGCTCAATATAAATCAATATTATAAGGAAATGCATGTTTTTGACTATAAGCAAATATTAAATGTTTGATTTTCTGTCTGTATGTGTTTTTCAATCAGAGTCAGTCATTCCACGACTTTGTCTTTGGTCTAGCTCATTTGTCAATTTTACTAATTATTACATTATTTAGGGTTTGAATCAGATTGAATGAATGAATGAAGACTTTTAATAACATTAACGAGATCAAACAGTCTATGGAATCCATGAACACCACAACAACCCGAAACAGAAAGCACATCCCAACAATTACTTGATCTTCCTTTCCTTTTCGAGTTGAATTAAAGAAGATGGTTTTAATCAGTACACAGTTTTAGTCATTAAATTTATAACAGCACAGTAGGGTTCTGTTGTCGGTTACAATGCCACATTGCTTATCGTATTTTGACAAAAATGCAAATTTACTTTTATAACGTCGAGAAATTCAATGCCACGCGATACACCGAATTGAATTCATCGCCACTGCCTTTGAATGAATGAAAGATTCCTGTGGAACTGGAATATAGATGAAGAATATATGTCCAAAAAAATATATCATGACCGATTCAATTGCATCAAGCCGCCTGTGCCGTGTCCTAGGTTGGGGTGATCCCCAGTAAACATCAGGAAAGTTTGTCACTGCTCAGTGCTCTAGAAAGGCTATAAATTTGAGTGAAAGGCATGGGAAGAGAGACAAAGCTTTCCTTCTGACTGCAATTAGTAAGTTGAACTCGAATTGCTCTAATGGCTTTTAGATTTTCTGAGCTGCCTGCGATTGTAGGAGCTCCACCAACAGGGTCTCTGTTCATGCCCATAGTTTTTACAATCTTGGGTTTCTGGGTTTTGTTCAAATTTTTAGGCTCGCAGAAGGGGACAGGAAAGGCTTCTAGATTGCCACCCGGGCCATTAGCTTGGCCCATCATAGGAAATATGCATCAACTGGGGGAGCTCCCTCACCGTTCTCTTCGTGACCTTGCTAAGCAATATGGTCCCATTATGTTTTTGAGATTGGGTTCTGCTCCTACTGTGGTGGTCTCTTCCTCTGAGATGGCCAAACAGTTTTTAAAAACCCATGATTTGGTTTTTGCGAACAGGCCTGAATCTGCTGCTTCAAAATATGTAGCTTATAATGAAAAGAATGTGGGTTTGGCTCCTTATGGAGATTACTGGAGGCACATGAGGAAAGTCTGTGTGATGGAGTTGTTGAGTGCAAGGAGAATTGAGAGCTTCAGGTCTGTGCGAGAGGAGGAAGTTTCTCTGGCTGTGAAAGGCATCTGGGAGAAGAGTAGGCATGGCACTGTTGCTGTGAATGTGAGCAAGACTATAGCATCTCTCATTCCATCTATAATCTGGAGAACACTGGCTGGCACTAAATTTTCTGAAGATGATGATTTGGTAGGCAAGGAGCTCAACAGAATGGTACACCAGGTCACAAGTATGATCGGAGCTTTCAACATTGGAGACTTCATTCCTTCCATTGCTTGGATTGATGACTTGAGTGGTGTGAAGAGGAAGATGAAGAAGGCCCACAATTTCTTTGATGCAGTTGTTGAGAAGATTATTGATGAACACATGGAAGAGCGCAGGCGCAGGGGAAATCAAGAAAAGGAAGACCATACTAAGGACCTGGTAGATGTACTTCTGGAGATGCCACAGAATGAAAATGAAACAAAAATCACCAGAGAACACATTAAAGCAACAATTTTTGTATGCTGACCTCCCCCTCTGATCATTTGCTTGAATTAGTTATCTTCTTTAATTCAGTGCCAAGAAGTTAAGGGTATCCTTACTATTTTTCTTGCTTTTGACAGGACATGTTTCTTGGGGGTTTGGAGACAACAATCAACACCTTAGAGTGGGCAATGAGTGAGATGGTGAGAAACCCTCAGGTTGCCAAAAAGCTGCAGGCAGAAATTGAATCTGTAGCAGGAAAAGACTGCATGGTGAGAGAATCAGAACTTGCTGGCATGGAATACCTGCAGTGTGTGGTGAAAGAGGTGTTCCGATTGTACCCTGCAGGGCCCTTAATGCTTCCCCATGAATCCAGAGAAGTCTGTACTATTGCTGGCTACTTTATACCTCGCAAGACAAGGCTGATTGTGAATGTGTGGGCAATTGGAAGAGATCCAGCAGTGTGGGAAGATCCCTCAACATTCAAGCCTGAAAGATTTATAGGTAAGAATATTGATATCAAAGGGCGAGACTTCGAGATGCTTCCTTTTGGTGCAGGGAGGAGAGGATGCCCTGGGGCTGGATTTGCAATGGCCAACATTGACCTTGTGTTGGCTCAGCTGGTACACTGCTTTGACTGGACTTTGGAAGGCAATGCGGATCCCTTTGAGTTGGATATGACTGAAAGCTTTAGGACCAGTATTCCCAGAAAAGATAATCTTTTTGCTGTTCCCACCTTGAAACTGAATTTGAACATGTAGAAGTGAGGAAATTCAATAACTACTAGTTCAATCCAGTCTCATCAACAGCCATGCGTATACTTTTCTTATCAAAGAACAGAGTTTAAGTTAATGTAACAGTTCTTATATGTTGGTTTTTAAATTTTCAGATATTACACTATGAATAAAAATACTTCTCATTTGTAATCTTGTTTTGGAGCTTTTAAATGTTTACTGCTGTAGGACTGGTAACACAATTGTTTGAATCGTTTTGTTGGGAAGCGGGACCTCTTCAGGTGACAGGACCAGCTAAAAGAATTATAGTAGTTTGTCTATTTCTAGAATAAACCTCTATATTACTATTAGAGATCGGTCGTTGGTCTGTCAATCCTATATATACACACATAAATTATCAAATATTTAATTCAGTTCTAATTTTTAAAATAGACTTAAGATATCTAACTTTTGATATTTTAGACTTCATATCTTTTCAAAATAATAATAATTTTTTTATAATCAATAATGTTAGACATCTTATGTTTCAAATATAACATAAATTATGTATGATCATCTTATGCTTCATATATAATATAAATTATATATGATCTAGTATATAATTGTTGCATTTCTATTGGTTATAATCATTTTATAAATAAGTAGAATAGTTAACAAATTCATTTAAGGTTCCTTTCAAAATTTGATATTTGTAGCATGGGTAGTCTGGAGTAACTTTTGGGTGGTTGTTGATTGTCTATGTTTTTATCTGTTTGCAGTTTTTCTTTGATAGGATTTTAGGGTCTTTCAAAACCTAATTGTAATGGGTTTCGGGTCCCATCAAAACATGTTTTTCCACTAATAAAAAACAAATACATTTATAGAAATATGGTGGAGGAAAAGAAAATTGATTTGATATTTTTGGTGGTAGGTAGAAGTTGAGATGCAATTTGTAAAAATTATATATTTACTTGAAAATTTTATAACTCTAATTTGAACAAAATAGTCTTAAAATATTTATTTTTTTAAATTATGTTAATGTGGACTTAAAAGAATCTCGATGAAATTGTCTTCATGTGGGCTTAAAAGGATCTTAAAGAATTCCTAAGACTTAGAGTATCATTAGCTTGAAGAAAAATATAGTTTCAATTTGACCAAAAAAAAGCTTACATTAGCATGAAATCACCTCTATATTTGTCTTCCTTTTGAATTGTACCACACCCACAAATACTCAAATTTGTCATTTACCAAGAATATACATATTATTATTAGTATAATATTACTATTTCAACTCAATACAAATCAATATTCTAAGGAAATGCAAGTTGTTTGGCTATAAGCAAATATGAAACGTTTGATTTGTTGTGTGTATGTCTTTTCCAATCAAAATCAGTCATCCCATGACTTTGTATTTGGTCTTCATGATTACAATGTAGCTTGCTTGTCAACTTTACTAATTACTTACATTATGATTTGATTTACTACTAATCACACCTTGGTGTGCAATGGGTGCATCGAAGATGTGTGGAAGGTGAATTAGGGAAAATTTTGGTCTATTTGTTTGCATACATTTATGCAATATACATGAGGTCAATTGGTAGGCCATTTAGAAAATGATGTTTGTGCAACAAAGCTCTCAATGGAGAAGTGATAGCTTCAAAACAAATATGCATCCACTTACAGGGATCTAAACACAACTAAAACAAAACCTTTAATCATGAAGATAATCAAGCTCTATTGCTAGCAAGCTCACATTATGTTTGCAATAGGGAGAGAGGGAGAGAGAGAGGGTGGGGGGATAGAAAGAGGAAGAGATATAGGGGAAAGAGTGAGAGAGAGGGGGGGTAAGGAGATAGAGATAGAGATGGAGATGGAGATGGAAATGGAGATGGAAATGGAGATGGAGAAGGAGAGGGATATGGAGAGGAGTTGGAGAGATAAAGAGAGAGAGGATAGAGGGATAGATAGAGATGGAAGAGATAACTACATAGAGAGATGGAGAGAGATGGAGAGAGATAAATAAAGATAGAGATAGGAAGTGATATAGAGAGATAGGTAGAGAGAGGTAAAGATATAGGGGTGGACATAGATGGAGAGATGATGTGATAGAGATATGAGGAGAGATGGAAGAAGAAATATGGAGAGATAAAGAGGCAAAGAGATAGTGCTAGATATAGGGAAGGAGAAACAAGGAGTGTGTATGTATGAGTAAGAGAAAGATATGGAAAGAGAGATAGAGAGGGGGATAGATATGTATAAATAGATAAAGAAGAGGGGAGAGAGAGGGAGAGAAATAGAGAGAGGAGACAGGATAAGTAGAGAGATATAGAAAGAGGGAGTGATAGGCAGAGAGGTGGAGAGGGGGAGAGATAGGGATAGAAAGAGGGAGAGATAGAGATATAAAGGAGAGATAGAGTGATACATATAACACATGGGTAAAGATAGAGAGGGTGAGAGAAAATTACAAAGAGATAAATATATAGAGGGAGAGATGGAAGGAGAGAGGGAGAGGAAGAGGGAGAAATAGATATAGAAAGAGGGAGACAATTAAAGAGGGGGAGATGGAGAGAGAAAGATAAAGATATAGGAAATGTTATGTAGAGAGGTATTTATAGAGAGAGAGAGAGAGTAGGAGAGATGGATGGATACATATAGATAATTAGATATAAATGAAGAGGGAGAGGGAGAGATGGGAAGATAAACATAGAGGGGGAAAGAGTGAGATAAAAGAGGTGATGGAGACAAGTAATAGAGAGAGAGGGAGATAGAGATAGAGAGAAGGATGAGAGATAGAAAGATAGAGATAGAAATAGGGAGTGTGTGTGAGAGAGAATGAGAGATATAGAGATAGAGATAGGGAGGGAGAAACAAGGAGTGAGAGTGTGCATTCAAGTGCGAGAGATATTTGAGATATAGATAGAGGGAGAGATATATATAAATAGATAAAGAGGACTTAGCGCTCGAGAGGGAGAAAATAGAGAGAGGATAGAGGGGATGTAGAGAGATGTAGAAAGAGTGATAGGGAGAGAGATGGAGAGAGGGAGGGAGAGATAGGGATATAAATAGGGAGAGATAAAGAGATATATAGTGGAAAAGATAGAGGGGAAAGAGAGAGACAGAGATAGAGACAGAGACAGATATGTAGGGAGAGGTAAGGAGAGAGATAGAGAGAGAGATGGAGATGGAGATGGAGATGGAGATGGAGATGGATAGAGATATAAGTGGAGATAGAAAGAGGGAGAGAAAAATAGAGAGGGATAGATAGAGGGATAGATAGAGGGATAGAAAGATAGAGATGGGAAGTTGTATAGAGAGGTAGAGAGATGGAGATATATTAATATACAAAGAGAGTTAGGGAGAAGTATATCTACGGGGAGACAAATATAGAGAGAGATGTGAAGAGAAAGAGAGATCTGTTTATATCTATATCTCCCTCTCTATCTCTATGTTTCTCATTACCTCTCAATCTCTATCTTCCTCTTTCTCCCATATTTCTCTATATTTGTCTTCCCTTCTCTCGTAATCTATCTCTCTTTGTCTCTTTCTCTCTCCATATATCTCTCTCTAAAGACTCTCTTTTTTATCCTTATTTATCTCCCCCCTCTCTCCCCCTTTCCCTCTTACTCTTGATCTTTCTACCTATGTGTGTGTGTGTCTCCTATTTCTCTTTATCTATCTATCTCCCTCTATCTATGTGACTATATCTATCTATGCCTCTTCTCTTCTCTCTTTTCCTCTTTATTTTTCTTTATCATTCTTCATATCTCTATCACTTTGTCTCTCCCTCTTTATTCCTTGATATGTCTACCTCTATCTTTGTATCTCTATATCTCTTTAATCTCTTTAATTTCCTTTTCTCCCTCTCTATCTCTCTATTTTTCTCTATATCTCTACCTTTGTTTCTATCTTTTGTTTTTTTGTGTCTCCCTCTCCCTCTCTCTATCCCTCCATTTTTATCTTTGTTTCTCTTTCTAAATCTCTCTAATTATCTCTAACTCTCTCTTTTTCTATATTCCTCTCTCATCCTTTGTCTCATTTTATCCTTATTTATTTATCTCTCTTCATTTCTCTCTTTTTTCTCTATTTTCCTCTCTATATCTTATCTCCATCTCACTCTCCCTTCTCTCTTCCTCTCTCTTTTATCTCTCTATCTCCCCCTATTTTTTTTCCTCCTTAAGTGTGCAATGGGTATAATGGGGATGTTTTAAAGGTGAATTATCATATCCTTAATCAAATGACATGCTAGCCTAAGCATAAATCCCTCTAGAAATGTGTTATCCTGGTGCAAGAGCACCCGTGAGATTTTGGTTTTGTCATTATTTTGGTTTTGTGTCTCTCTTATGTAATAAGGTCCTTTTGGATCATCTTTATGTTTGTAAGGGTCTAGATGAGGTCTTAGGAGGATAGGTGTGGTCAAGTAGTTAAAAATGTAAAAGTTGCTATAGGTTTTAAAAGTTGTCAATATTGTCTAAAATGTTGCAAATTGTGGAATTTGAAGAGTCGCATGGTGTAAATAAAGGAATTAGAATGGTTCTAGTTTGAAAATCAATTTTAAATGGCTGGTACATATTTAAATAGCCTTGGGGAGGTCAAAACCAAGGTTGGTAGTTACAATTTTGAAGTTTAAACAATAAAATTTCTTTATTTTTTGCAAATCTAAATGTTGCAACATTGTTCTTTGATATGGTATAGTATTGTACAAAATTTTCATGATCTGCACATGATTGGTTGTGATAGAGGATTGAGTTATCTTTCATTTGCAATTGGTTTAGTTAATTCTCTATAATCGGCCTGTTGCAGCACATGGTACGGATTTGATATTCCATATCTTGATCTCAGACCAATTTGGATTGAAATAAATGTGAATCTACTTCTAATGCACTTGGTCTCATCGATTTTTGTTGAGTTTGGAGAGAGATATTGCAATTTTGGAAAAACAATTCAAAACTGTCATAAACCCCAGACAAGGTAACTAGTGACTTTCAAAATATGATTTCTCATGGTTTCCATGGTGGAGAATTCTAATTTTTTTGTGTGGGAGTCTAAAATGTTGTATATTACCATGCTCCAAAGTTTTAGGTTCCATATTGAGGCTTGCATGTGTTTTGATGATGCCCTAAGTCTGATTTTTCATATTTTAGGCTTAATTGGTAGAAGGACAAACCATTTTTTAAGGATTTTGTACAAAGTAACCTACCCTAATTTTGAGATGTGTTGTATAAAGCCCAAATGGGTATCTAGAACTATCTTTACATTTTGGATATCATGTCTGCATTGAAAGTTATGGCCAAAAAACTCAATTTGTTGCCCCCATGTTTTAGGTTTTAAAAACTGAAGGCTTGTGAGGAAAAACCCACCAAGTGATGTTTTTGGGTTTCAAGATTGGTTGATTTAGATTATTTTGGAGTTTTCCTCCCATGATTTGCATCAAATTGGTATCATAGCCTAAAATTTCTAGGAAAAGAAGTTTGGAGTTTGTGTGTTGCCTTTTTGTAGGTTGAAGCAAGAATTTGGATGCCAAAAGACTAGGTAGTGAAGAAAGGAGGAAACCTAGGTGAGGTATCACGAAGACAAGAGAAGCAAGGTGAAAAAGACTTGTTTAAGAAAGAAGAATGAAAATGTTGAGAAGATTAGTCTGTGGAGACTTGTAGAGTAAGGAGGTACCAAGCAAGAAACAAGTGATGAGAAAAGAGAAAAGTGAGATGAAGAAGAAAGATGAGAAGGTAAAACAAATTAATATTGAGCAAGAGATAATAGAATTGAGAAAAGCCTTAGAACAAATGGACAAAGAACGAGAAAGAATGTAAGAAAGAATGGAACTTTCAGAGATGCAGCAGTTGCTTGAGAGAGAAAACCAAGAACAAGGTTGGCATTTACCAATAAAGAAGAAGGTCATGTGGCTTATCAAGAAAATCATTCAGAGGAGAAGAAGGTAAGAGGGGACAATAGAACCATAATTAAAGAATATTTTTTGATGAAGAGAAAAAGCCATCTAAGAAATAGGAAGAGGTAAGTAAGATAATGGTGAGTAAACCTAGGACTATTCTAATATCAACAAGCATTGAAGAGTTTCCTTGGGAAGTTCAAAATGTCTTGAAGGATCATGTAGACATGGTGGTTGATAAATTTTTTGAATTTTTGCTTCCAAGGAAAGGTGTTAGTCACTATTTAGCTTTTGTTCTAGGGGTTGTTCTGTCATATATAGCAGCCTATGACAAACAAAATGAAGAATGTGATGTGTCTAAAGAAGGAGATGGTGCCTATACAAATGATGCACTTGTTTGGAAGGTTGTAAATGAAAGAAATTTTGATGCTAAAGGCAAGAGGATTGTTGGGAAAGAGTGTAGATTTGAGCAAGCAATTTTGGAAGGGAAAAGAAGGTATGGAACAACATAATGACCAAACTGAGTTGTAGATGGAAGATGGACATTTAGGCAAGCATCTACTACAAGTGGAGCAGCAAAAGGGAGTTGCAGATGTTAGAGGCAAAAAGACAAGACAAAGTTCTCTTGATGAGATTGCAGCCTTGGGAGACAAGAATGCTAAGGTGAAAATGAAACAAGTCATTGAAGGGGAACAAGGTATCATTGAAGTGCATTACATCTATCAAAGAAGAAAGGATAAGTTACAAGGTATAGGAGCAAATGGTGGATAGGTTTATACTGACAAGTTCAAATATTTTTGCCAAATGTTCAAGAAACCTACAATGAAGATGAAGCAAGCATGGAACTATTTCAAAGAAGAAAATTTGCAGGGATTTAAAGACATTAGACAATAGTTTTCAAGCATTATTCTCAAGTTGCTACCTTCTATTCAAGCGGAGCTTGAATCTTTTCTTTGCTTGGGAGTATGGTGCAGGAGCACCCATGAGATTTTGGTTTTTTCCATTGTTTTGGTTTTGTGTATCTCTTATGTAATAAGGTCCTTTTGGATCATCTTTATGTTTGTAAGGTTCTAAATGAGGTCTTAGGAGGATAGGTTTGGTCAAGTTGTCAAAAATGTAAAAGCTACTATAGGTTTTAAAAGTTGTCAATATTGTCTAAAATGTTGCAAATTGTGGAATTTGAAGAGTCACATGGTGTAAATGAAGGAATTAGAATAGTTATAGTTTTAAAATCAGTTGTAAATGGTTGGTACATGTTTAAATATCCTTGGGGAGGTCGAAACCAAGGTTGGTAGTTACACTTTTGAAGTTTAAGCAATAAAATTCCTTTGTTTTCTGCAAATTTGAACGTTGCAACACTGTTCTATGATATGGTATGATACTTACAAAATTTTCATGATCTAAACGTGATTATGTGTGATAGAGGATTGAGTTATTTTTCACTTTCAATTGGTTTTGTTGATTTTCGTTAAGTTTTATGTAAGTTATGATCAAATTGGTGATTGCCACTTCCAGATTTTTTTGTAACCGGCCTATTGCAACACGTGGTATGAATTTGATATTCCATATCTTGATCTCAAACCAATTGGGATTGAAATACATGTGAATCTTCTTTCTAATTCACTTGGTCTCATCACTTTTTGTTGAGTTTGGAGAGATATATTGCAATTTTGGCAAAAACAATTCAAAACTGCCATAAACCTTAAGCAGGGTAACTAGTGACTTTCAAAATTGATTTTTCATTGTTTCCATGGTGGAGAATTCTAATTTTTTATGTGGCAGTCTAAAATTTTGTATATTACCATGCTCCAAAGTTGCAGGGTTCCATATTGAGGTTTGCATGTGTTTTGATGATGCCCTAGGTCTGACTTTTCATGTTTTAACCTTAATTCGCAGAAGGACAATCCATTTTTTAAGGATTCCATACAAAGTAACCTACCCTGATTTTGAGATATGTTGTATAAAACCAAAATGGGTATCTAGAACTATCTTTACATTTTGGATATCATATCTGCACTAAAAGTTGTGGCCAAAAAACTCAATTTGTTGCCCCCATGTTTTAGGCTTTAAATATTAAAGGCTTGTAAGGAAAAACCCACCAAGTGATGTTTTAGGGTTTCAAGATTTGTTGATTTAGGTTTTTTTGGAGTTGTCCTCCCCTGATCTACATCATATCCTTGGATTGTTGACATGAAATGACTAATCAAAATTCAGCTTCTCTCTTTCACACACATTATAACTTTTAATTCAAATTTTAAGTTTGAGATTCATTTTATTATATAAATTAAAATAAAAATCCAAAATAGAATTATTTCACAATAATTAAAATTTTAATAAAATAAATAATTATAAATTAAATTAATTTTTATAATTTCTAATTATTATTTACAATTTCATTATAAAAAGACATAAATAATAAATAATAAATTTTAATCTTAAACCTAAGCAAAAATTAAAATATAACAAACTAAATATAAAGTCAAGAAATATCAAAATCCAAATATTAATAAAAATAATAATTTTCACCTCAGCATCCCTAGTCGCATGAAAAAAGTTCACCAAGCACATTGTAGTTTATATAGGGGGGCTACCCGATTCCTATAGTCTAAAAAGTAATAATTTTAAAAAATTAATAGTAAATAATAAAATTATTAAGTTAATGAATGATTAAATTAAAAAAAAAAACTATTTTTTTAATTTATTAGAATTGAAATATTAATAAATGTGCCTAAAAAATATAATTAATATATTACAAACAATATTCACATATATAAATTCAACATTAACAAATAAAAAAATTATTATAAAATTGAAACAATACTACACACCAAACATAAAAAGTTAATAAAAATTGGACCTATTAAAAAGAAAAAAATCAATTTGATAATTTATTGATTTATATATTATATGTATTCTATATTATAATATTAATTATTAAAATCTTATATATATATATATATATATATATATATTTATTTGTGAAGTCCTAAATATATAATTAACTATTTATACATTATATTTATTATTTTTTATATTTTATAAATAAAAGAAATCTAAAAGTTTAAGTTTAAAAACTTAAAAAATTAAAAATCAATTGGTAAATTATTGATTTATATATTATATTTATTCTATATTAAAATATAATAATTATTAAAATATTAAAAATAAAAATAATATTTATGAAGTCCTAAATATATAATTAATTATTTATACATTATATTTATTATTTTTATATTTTATAAATAAAAGAAATCTAAAATTCTAAGTTCAAAGCTAGGACTA
This sequence comes from Sequoia sempervirens, assembly GCA_007258455.2. Lineage (NCBI taxonomy): Eukaryota > Viridiplantae > Streptophyta > Pinopsida > Cupressales > Cupressaceae > Sequoia > Sequoia sempervirens. The sequence continues at coordinate 809,299,586 of VDFB02270651.1, read as the reverse complement.
GATAAGAATACATTTTTTTCTTTAATATATTATATTTTTTAATATTTTAGAAATTTTATGATTGAGATTATTTAATAGTCTTGCATCCTTCTTTATGATTTTTAACCATTGATTTTAAAAAGCATTTATAAATAAAAGAAATCTAAAAGTCTAAGTTTAAAAATTAAAAAGATAAAAAATCTATTCGTAAATTATTGATTTATATATTATATTGATTCTATATTATAATATAATAATTATTAAAGTCTTAAAAATAAAAATAATATTTAGGAAGTCCTAAATATATAATTAACTATTTATACATGATATTTTTTATATTTTATAAGTAAAAGAAATCTAAAAGTTATGATATAAAAGTCAGCTTAAAGCTATGATGAGATAAGAATACATTTTTTTCTTTAATTATATATTATATTTTTTAATATTTTAGAAAATCTCATGGTTGAGATCATTTCAATAGTCTTGCATCCTTGTGTGATTTTCATCCATTGATTTTAAAAAGGTCATCAACTTCATATAGGGAATGCCTTTGGTATAAAAATAGATTACATTTGGAATTAATAATAAATCTAGTAGTTTATGTTATTTAAATATTTAAAATTTATATGTTTATGTATAAAACGTGTTAATTAGATGAAAAAGTTTTAATTTATAAATTGTTGGAATTTTTATAATAGAATTTTGTGTAAAATATTTAGAAATATGATATATATATAAGTTTAATTATGGATGAATTTTAGTATTAATTGTTGTGTAATATAGCAATAGATATGTTACAAGGCAAACTACTAGATTAAAATGGTGAAGTTACAACAATGATAGTCTATTGATATGTCACATTCACATGTGACAATGTATCTATGAACATGGACCTCCCCTCCCTATTCCTTCTCCCCCATATCCCATCCTTCTCATGTGCCAAAAAAAGAGGGGTTGGAGTGTCGCAAGGGGAGAAGGGTAACTAATTGTAAAGACGAAAAGTACATCCTTAGCATTTTCCTTAGGTCATTTCACATTCGATTTAGTACTCTCCTTTACAAAATTTACTTACAACCATCTCCAATTGTTTGGAATGCCAAAATTTCCTTTCAGAATTAAGCACACTACATTTTAAGCACCTCACAATACCCATTCTTAGTTATCTACCCATCTTGGACACTAGCATGCCATAGTGTTCTAGAATTTAAATTCTTTTTTTCCTCACATAAACACTCCCTTTTTCATAAAACCCCTAATCAAGTAACTTGCTTCTAACTAGAAATAAGCAAAATATTTATAAAAAATAGATGTTAAAGGAAATAAAGATCACTAGGAAAGTACATTAACCACAACTGAGTACACACACAAACACTAAGGTTTGTGTAGGATCATGGGGATCCAAAAAGTGGCGATATGACAAAAAAAATGTTTTTCATTTTCCTAGAATCATGAAATTTCACTTTGAATTTTACAAAAGTCAGGTAAAAAGTACATGTTGCCATGGTAAGAACCAAAGCAAAACAGATATCTGTTTTGTTGAAACTATATAAAAATATTAATATATACTATACTTTTATTTATACATACATACATACATATATATATATTATTATATAGATTATATATATATAATTTATATATTAATATTATATTATTAAATGATTTCTAGACATTATATTATATAATTAATATATAATATATGTTTTTTATTAGATTAGCAGGGAAGGGCCCTGAACCCATACAAAGAAAAAAATAGACCAAAAAACCAAACAAAATAGATTGGTCAAACATAGAAAACCAGTTAGAAACAACAAGACAAGAACAACAACAAAAAATAGACTGATAGCAAGGAAGGATCCACCAGCAAAAGACAAAAAAAAAATAGAAACCCAGGGACAAACAGTTCAAGCACTAGAGATAGAATCCAATGACTTTTCCTCCAAGGTTATGTTAAATGAAACAATTACCATCTTAGAATTATGTTTCTTCTTACATTGCACAATTGTCCAAGAAGAATTTGAAACTACAGTTGAAATATTTTGACCAAAATGGGGAGAATCCCCTTTAGAGTAATTGATAAGAGGAACAATAGATACTTTAGGTGAAGCATCTATAGCTAATCCCAAACCAACAATATTCGTAGTTAAGACAACTTTTTTTAGAAAGGGGACAACAGGGGCCTCAAGGGAGGCATCACACACAACATTAGGAGCAGCCTTGTCTAGAGACAACATAGTAGCACCCACAACAACATGGTTATTCATCTGCATAGAATACACCATTAAATTTTCATAGAAGGCCTTGAATTATCGTCATCAAAAGAAGAGTCCCTGGTAGGGTACACCATTAAATGTTCACAGAGAGAATTCTTCCACTAGGTAGAGGAAGAAACAAGGTGGGAGCCTCAAGAATAGTCATGAGCCAAGTGACCAACATCAAAACAATGTTTGCAGCAAAAAGGAATACCTTCATAATCCACCAGCTAAGACTAGGACCAGCCATTAACTTGAAGCACTACCTCACCAGATAAAGCCTTAGAAAAATCTACCTCCACGAAAATCTGAGAAAATGAGTTGTGAGTAAAATTCTTGGAAGCATTATCCACTTTCAAGAACCTACCAAGAGCATTGCCTATTCCCTCATAAGCAAAGGAGCACCAGAACTATAAGGGAAGATATGGAAAACTTACCCAAATAGGCACAACATCTATGGGTTCCTTCAAAGGGTTAAAGGAATGAACCCAAGGCCTCATGGACAAGGGATGAGAATCCCATTTCCACAAACCATAGTCTAAAATTGCTTGTTTATCCTTAAGAGGAAAAAACCCCACAACAAAAAACCTTCTTGCAAAAGGGTAAATCTCCATCGAGCCTTCAACTAACAAAGATCAATGTTTGGAGATCCAAAGGTGCAAATCAAGGAGGGAAGGTGACAAATGGAAAAACCTACAAAAAAGGGAAATCTTAAAATAGAAATCAATGTGTTCAAAGACTTTCTTATCAAGGGAAAAAAAAGAAGCAATATCTACACACCATAGAGGACACACAGAGCCCTCCCCATACCTGTTGATCCACACAACATCAATAAATGAATGTGAAACATAGCCATTCATTGCAATAGGAAAAACTGTAGCAGTCCCCACAAAAGGAGGTTTTAGGGCAACCTCAACGACACCTACAATAGACCCCACAACAATTTTTGGGGCAACATTGATAGTGAGATCAATAATGAGCTCGCACCCAGGCAAGGAAAGTAGGTGTGACTCAACTAAGCAAGAAGAGCAAAATCCAACCTTGTTCAAATTACAAGTTGGGCAGGAAAGACGAGAGGCGTCCATAGCGAGAGTATCAAATTTCTCCTTGTATCTATATACATAATATATGTTATATATTATAATATATAATTATAATTATTAATATATTATATAATATATAATTATAATTATTAATATATTATATAATATATAATTATAATTATTAATATATTATATAATATATAATATATATTTTATAATATAATATATATATATTATAAATTATATTTTTATGTGATATGTACCTTGTATAGAACATAAAATGGGTGTCGTTCCTTTAGGGATGGACCCGAATTTTTAAAAAAATCATTTAAACAAAAATAGATATCCATTTCTTGTTGTGTTAATAAAAAAAACAAAGGCCAAAACTATTTTATATAATATTAATATACTAATATTATGTTACATATATTAATATAATATATTATATTATATTATGTATTAATATATATACATTAATAAGTTAATATGTATTTAATTTTTTATACATAAGAGAGTTTTTTTATTAATAATAAAACAAAAAAACAAACGTCTACCATGTAGGTAAGAGGGAAAACTGTAAACCCTTTAATCACCAGCCCTAAGAACTCAACTAAACTAAACTCAAAAAGCCATACCAAAAAACTCAACAAACCTCCAAGAACTCAACTAAACTTAACCAAATCTAACCACTATAATGGCATCGATACTGCCATAGCTACCCTAAACTAGACAGACCAAAATTATCAATGACAAACCAAAAAATGAACCAACCCAACTTACAAAAATTTGTTCAAAACAATGAAATCTTTGAATTCCTCCTTACAATCCTCACTATCCACTGCCATCAACCCAAAATTTTCTTGAGGAAGATAATTGCAACTGTCGCAATCAACCGATGTTGCATCAAACTTGGACCCTGTAAATCCAAAAGGAAAGGAAATATTTTCACCATCTCCTCTGAGCTCACCTGTTCCATGTTGCAAGGTTGTAGACATCCCTTGCCTTCTATCACCACATGAAGAACCTCATCAACGCCTTCGACCAAGTCTTCTCTAAACAATTTCAACAGCAATTGTTTTGCTTCCTCCTTCGGCTCTAGATTATCTAGCAAAGAGGAAAGGAAACGGGAAGAGACATGAAAATTGTCTCTCCCATACTCCTTGCACTCCAAATGAGTGAAACCCAACATAATTTTCATTGTTGCAAGCACCAACAGATCATATTTCACCAAAACTCATTTCAATCGTTGGTTGGTGACCTCCCTAAAAGAAGCATATATTGCCAACTAATGTAGAGATATTGGAGTGTCAGTTCCAAACCAAGCAAGGCTTGCAACAAAAACCTCTATGAAAAATTTGGAACACTTCGCCATCATCGACCCCTTACCAAAGACACTTGACAGAGGGGATGGAGAGAAACCCACAAACACAACTCATCCAAAAAGAAAGCTTAAGGAAAAAAATGAGCCAAGCTTGCCATAAATAAACCCGGACTATGAAATCGTCACCAAACTCAACAAATTGTACTTCCTCCTGGTGTGCTAGATGTCATTGCTAAGACAAGAGCTCATATACCATTAAAATTTATCATCACTATTCATGGAGGCCAGCAAAAATTTTGTCACCACCATACACCCAGCTTGTCGACAAGACAAGTGAACACCACCCTACATACTATACTACCTACTCATCACCAAAGATCCCCGAACAACTACCACTGTGGCAATCATGCCACCTCCCTCCACTACCATGGAGTGATGCCCTCCCTACCACCCACAAACTCTTCGACCTTGTCAACCAAATTCTCTAATATCTGGACCAAACACTCCCATATTAGACAAAAGATCCGCCTCAGAATTGCCTTCCCTCAACACTTGATTAATTATTACTTGATCAAACCTTTCTACCCTTTCCAAAGTAGCTTCCAATAGTTCACCTAATTTCCAATTTGGAATCTATTTAGATCTCAGCGCATTAATCACCAAAGAAGAATCCCCTTCGATTACTACATGACTCACCCCCAAATATACACATAAATCCAAACCCAAAAGAAGAGCTTGGAATTCCATAGCATTGTTTGTGCCTTCTGGTAAATACTTCACTAATCTCCCCAAAATCATACCTTTAGAATCTCTAATTACACACCCTACTTTGGAGGGTCCAAGATTTCCTTTGGAAGCCCCATCAAATTTCAATTTTACCCAACCTGGTTCCGATGGAAGCCATTTTACCTTCTTTCTATCCTCTATCGAAGCAACTCCTCTTGAGCCCCTAGAAATTGGAGTTCTCAAACCTGGCCAATTCTTCAAAATCCATGCATCCCACTCCAAGAAGTTACCTAACTTAAATGGATTCAAATCTTCCAATCTAGAATTAAACAATTCTATTATGCTAACCTCAGTCTTGCATTGTAACTTAGGGATCGAAAGCTCCTTTTCCTAAAAAATACGCCTATTTCTCTCCTTCTACACCTCCCATAAAACAATTGACGGGCTCGACACCCACAAATCCCCAAATAGAGATTGCTTACCCTTAGACGGCCATGATTTTAACCAATCAAAGAGTTTGAATGGAAGGACCGTTTTCCATTGAAGCTTGGAGCATAACCATTTCCAAATCTCTTGAGTATATTTATAGTTCAAAAATAAGTGATCCACGGTCTCAGCGTCGTGAAACAAAGAGAACACCTGGAGGGGCCCTAAAATCCCAACTTAGAAAATCTATCACCTATCAGAACTATGCCCTGTGCTGCCGCTCAAGTAAAAATACCAACTTTAGGCAAGCAAGCCTTATTCCAACAAAGATGAGTTGGGAGAGTTGAAGACTCCATCCCAGACGATGCTAGAAGAATAACCAAACTTGATCGAATACTCCCCAATAGGCAAAGCATTCCATCTCAACTTGTCCCTTCCTTTTCTTTGCCAAATTCACCTTTTTGAGATAATTTTCTCCATTGTCTCCACCTCTTGATCCGAAAAACCCAACTACCTAAAATACTTCCTTTTGATGAGACCATCCTCTAATGATGGTGAAACATCAACATAATCTCTAAATTTAAAACCCCACACTTGGTTAGCTTTTTCTTTTATTCTACCAAGCTCTAGATTTCCTGCTAGCTTAGGCAGACCTTCCCACAAGTCTTCCCAAAACAGAGCCTCCCTCCCATCTTTCACTTCCCATGTTAAAAAATCCAAAATTAGATCTCTTGAATTACAAATGAAGTTCCAAATTTGGGAACCCTTAGGAAGAAAGATGGCAGTAAGGAAACAATTTGGTTCAGCATCCAAATACTTCGCCTAAACAATTTTAACCCATTTAAGGTCGGGCTAAGAATGTATCACCCAGGCTAATTTTTCCCCCAACACCTTATTTTGCAAAAGAAGATTCTTCAAACCTACCCCATCTTCCTCCTTTTTCTCACAAATCTTTTGCCACTTCACTAAGGGAAAAAATTTCTTATCTGAGTTACCCTTCCGGAAAAATTCCTTCATTGTTTTTTTTAAGGATTTACTTATGCCAACTGTTAAGGGCAGACATGACATCATGTAAACAGGTAAGGCATATATCACAGATTTTAGCATTGTTAACCCACCAACCCAAGAAAGCCACTTATTCTTCTAAGAAGAAATTATTTCCTTAAAATATTTCAATCAATGAATTCCAAATACCCCCACTTTTAACTCCCTTCTCAAGCAGAAGACCCAGATACTTGCAAGGTAATTGACCTTTTTTGAAACCAAGAATCCTTAGAATTTTCATTTCATTCACACAGGTGGTATTGAAAAAGAAAACCTCTAACTTTGCTACATTGACCTCTTGCCCCGAAGCTTGAAAGTAATTGTCTAGAATACCTTTGAGCCTTCTTTCTTCCATTGTCGATGCCAATCTGAACAACATCGTATCATCTACAAATTGTTGATGTGTGATTGAAGGAAAACTACTTGTTACCTGAATGCCTTCCACCAGACCAGTCCTCTTGGCATCCTCTAATGCCCTTCCCAAAGCTTCTACCATAATGACAAATAGAAAAGGGAAAAGGGGATCACCCTGCCTTAAACCTCTTGACACAGCAAAGAGACCTTTAGGAGACCCATTCACAAGAACAAAGTAACGAAGCGACGCAATCCAACCAAGCTTTCTAAAAACCAAAAGCTTCCATAAATTTAAACAAAAACCACCAATTTACTCTCTCATTGCCTTCTTGATATCCAAATTCAAAAGCATAGCAAGTCTTTTCATCTTTTGAACCGAGTGAATAACCTCTTGTGCAATAATCACCTCATCAAAAATTGATCTACCCAAAACAAAATCTGTCTGCTCTTCTAATATGATACATGGTAAAATACTTTTCAAATGATTAGCCACTGCTTTAGCCAAAATTTTATAGATAGTATTGTAGAGAGAAATAGGTTGAAACTCATCCCATGATTCAGGCTTCTCCTTCTTAGGAATTAAATCAATTAAAGTGTTATTCATCTCCTTGAGAACCCTACCCGAGCTCCTTGAATCTTCAATCACCTCAAACACCTCTGTTCCCACAATATCCTAACACTTATGAAAGAAAGCCATCAGGAAGCCATCTGGACCTGGTGCCTTCTCCAGGTGAAGATCAAAAACTGCTACTTTTATTTCTTCCTCCATAAATTTTGCATTCAAACTATCCATCTAAGCTGGGGAAACCAAAGTTGGAATACCTTTCAAACTTTCTTCCTAAGCATCCAAATGTAAGCCTTCCCAATCATTTAGCAAATTATAGAAGAAATCAACTGTCAAGGCTTTAATATCCACTAGATCTTCAAGAAGATGTCCATCGGTCACCTTAATACAAGTGACCCGATTCAATTCCCTTTGGGCTTTAGTGGAGTTATGAAATTTTTTGTATTTCTATCTCCAGCTTTTAACCAAATTTCTCTAGATTTTTGCCTCCAGAGTACCTCTTCCTTTGCTAATAACTCATTAAAATTTCTTGTTAACTCATCTTTCTCAAAATCCACATCATCCATACCTTCTTGAATTACTACCTCTGACAACGCTTCCAATTCCTGCTTGACTATAAACTTTTTTGTGAAAATATTTTTAAAACACTCCTTATTCCACTGCTTAACCTTTACTTTATATATTTCAGCTTGGTGACAATATTAAACATTTTGGAACCTCCCGGGGAACACTCTTTCCACCAAGATTCAATCAAACCCAAAAGTTGGGGTCCTTGAAGCACATCATTTCAAACTTAAAAGGGAATCGAACTGGCCCCTTATCTCCATCAATACATAAAAGAACTGGGTAATGATCATATTCACTCCCAAAAATAATCTTACTATCTAAATTGAAGGGGAAAAGACTCATATTTCCTTTAAAGAAAAATCTATCCAGCTTTTCTGAAATACTGCAAAAACCTTTCCTACGATTGGTCCAAGTGAAACATCCATTACCAGTAAAAACTTCAACCAATGAGTTTCGCTCCACAAAATTCTAAAAATATGTTTGAGATTGCAGAGCCCTACCCACACCTTCTTTCTTATCCTCTGGCCTCAAAATCGCATTCAAATCTCCTCCCAAAATGCAGAAGTCCCTATCTAAACTATTGAGAAACCCATCTAACTCTTTCCAAACCACTCTTTTAAGCAAACACAAGGAAGGACCATAAACATTAATAAGCAAAAATTGAAGATTAGAGGATAAACTTCTTACCCTACAAGCATGCCATCGCCTACGAGCAAACAATTCTTTAACCACAACTGACTGGGGCTTCCAAATGGTTAACAAATCATCTGAGGCACATTTTACCCCCACCCCCAACCACTTCCAATGCTTTAGTTTCCTGCTGAATTTGGAGAGGTCCTGATCATCCAATTTTTTTTCTTGGAATAGACATATTTCCACCTAATTAATTTCCATCATGTGCCTTACTAGGCACCATTTGTTAGGGGTGTTTAAACCCCTAACATTCCATGTTAAGAGCTTCATTGATGTTCAAAAAGAGCATTTCTCTTCCCTACTTTCATCATGGAGTCAATTGTTTGTTGACCATTCACTTCCTCATCCCATTTCCTCTTCTCTTGGTTAGAAATATTGCCTCTCTTTTTATTTTCCCCACAGTCAGGTGAAGATTTAGACATTTCTTTCTAATGAATCCCTAACTTAAACCTTACATTGGCCATTCTTTGAGAAAGCTTCCTCTTTTTAGCTAACTAAGGAATCCCAACTACAAGCCCTGCTAACAACCCTCTTGGAAAGTCTTCCTCACCCCCATTCTCCAACTCCATTTCCTCTGCAAACATCCAAGCATTAGCCTTTTCCTCTTCAACCAAAACCACTAACTCTTTACCTACCTCAATTAATGAATTCAACTCCACATTGGTGCAATCTTCACCTAGGATCTCCAGCACCTCCAAAATTTTCTCATCCAGAGACAGATTTTGAACCACCTGCAACTCCTCCTCCCCTACCGCTTTATTACCCATATCTATCTATGAGCCCTACTAACCCACTTGTTGCAATGGGGTTGAAACCGGTTCTTCCTCCTAATTTTGAGCAGGGGTTTCATGGATAACTTCTTGAGTTGATGAAGAAACACCCTTTTTTGAAGACAATCCTTTTTCTTGATGCACCTCCTCCTAATTTTGAATAAGGGTTGTACCAATAGTTTCTCCTTGAGCTATTGAACGAAAACCCTTCTTTGCAACCAAACCCTTTTCGTGTTGCACCTTGACAACCTTTGATTCCTTTGAGCTCCCTGCCTTATTTTTTGAACACCTACTACCCAATGGTTGCACTAAACTATCCTTTGTGAAGGAGTCTCCTTCCAACTTTTGAATCCAGCTTCCTGATCTGTATAGGATCTAGACTAAATTGCAGAAATGAATGCTTAAACTTTTACAATGCTTTTACAATGATTATTTCAAGTTAATTAAAACAAAATTAACTTAAGGAAATAACAGAATGAAAGTAATAACAAGGTGATTTAACAGAAAGGAAGGAAATGAGAGACAGAAAGAGAGAGAAGAAGAGAAGTGCAAACAATGTTTGATAACGGAGTTCGTCACGAAAGTGACTACGTCTCCGGGTCCACTCCAATAGAGAGACCGATCCGATTAACTCCAAAATCAATTACAAAGCACCACAATCATTCTCCAAGCACTTCGGCAGCATAACAACACTCTGACGTGCAAGAATGGAATCTCTACAAGACCTCTCTTTCGATTATCTCCACAACTTCAAGACTTCGTCACCTGAAAGAAAACTTGTTTTTCACTCTCATCTCACACCCCCTTAAATACATAAAATTTCCTCAAATTGGCTTTAACCAATTGATTTGAAAATATTTCCCAAACCCACCTTATCTATCCAAATACATAAAATTCTTCAAAAATATCCCTATTTTACATAATAAATCTTTGATAATCCCAAAGAAAATAAATTTAAGCCCTTTTAGTTTTAAAAAAAAAAAAAACAAACTATCAAATCAAACCGCTAACAAATTCGAAAACCGCCGGAGTTGACCAAGGCCACGTGGCATGCCAAGGAGGTGCCACGTGGCAGAATGCAATTCGCTGAAAAAGTTGACTAGGATGCTGATGTGGATGCCAACGAGGATGATGATTCATGTGATGACGTGGACGATGACTAGACCTGCTGACTGTGCGTACAGACTGCCACGTGTCACTCTATGATTGGTCCGTACAAATGCCACATGTCACACTCTGATTTGTTCACATCAGATTCCATACCACGTGATGAAGTCATCTGTACGGATGATGACGTCATCACTGTACCTTCAGTCCACAAGTCAAACCTGAAACTTTGACCAGTTGTATCTTGAGCCTCCGATGTCAGATTTCGACGAAACGAACGTCGTCGGAATCGTCTCGATGAGCTCTTCGACTTGACACTGCTTCGGTTGATTTATGAAACAATCATTTTTTCACTTCCTGGACGCCCTCTGTTCCTAGTTTGACCAAAGGTTTGACTGGCCATAACTTGCGCAAACGGACTCCTTTTTGCTCCGTTCGAGTTGCGTTGGAACCAGGACGCTGAGATCTTTCTGATGGTGCAGATTCTGGAGAGAAATGAGACACTTCAATTTTCACTAAAAAATGTCCACCGGATCAGGCCTCCCCACTGAAGACCTTTTGGACCTCCAAAAGTGGCATTTACTCTGACATTGAGGACTTGGCCTCCCCACTTGTCCTGTATCTTCTGTACATCTGAAAACCTGACTCACAAGCACAATGAAGACTGCAGAAATATTGTTGATCATAAACATAACTTTATCACTTCCATAAGCATCTACATCAAATGTCGTAGCCACTAACCAACAAAAATTGACTAGCATCAAGCTGAACAACAATGCAAAAATGAAAGAGAATAAGTCAACAACAATTCGATCCTTTACAACAAGAACATTATTACCCAAGGATCCATCAATGCTTTCAATAATCATTTTCTCATGTTGAACTGCAAGTGCATCCTGCAACATCTGACCCTGGTTAGCTACTCCAAGTTCAAGTGTAGAACCACCTGTACTGACAGACATAAGAGTTAATTCTTTACTTGCATTAATTGCCCTCTTTAACTTCCCTGTATTTGCAAAAGAACGATCAGTCTTAACCCTGTGAGAATGTACAATGTACTGAATGCCATCCTTAAACAAGTGATAATGATTTTGTTGCCTGTAGAAGATTGCTTTTCTGTCATAAAGATAAGGGCTACCAAGCACTACCCCACAGATATCCAATGGAACTACATCAAACTGTACTTCATCCACAAACTTACTAGTGATTGTGAACCTTAAGGTGCATTGTCTTGTTACTTGCAACTTATCATTTTCACAAATCCAGCCTAGTGGATAAGGTTTCTTATGTTGTGTAGTTTTTAATCCCAAGTTCTTTACTACACTTTCAAAAATCAGATTAACTTGAGAACCACTATCTATGAGTGCATCAATTTTAGTGTTTTTAGCAACAACCCTTAAATGGAAAAGCTCATTCCTTTTTACATCTTCAGAGAAATCATTAACTATAGAAGAAGAAGCACAACTAGCAACAGAAACACCAGAAATAGGAGCTTTACCTTTTAGACCCATCGCTGTTATCTTAGTCTCATCATCTGAATCTGAACCAAGATCCATAACAACATTCATGGATTTTTCCTTACCCTTATGTTTCTGATTACGTCTTTGAGCCCACTTAGGCCTCAGTTCTGGATGTAACTTCCAACAGTGATCTTCATCATGACCATCCTTGTCACAATGAGTGCAAGAAAGTTTCTCATCCTTCTTAATTGTAGCTGCCTTCTTTCCTTTCCCTGTCTCTGCATTCTTAGAAGATTTCTTTACATCATTATCAAACTTGTCAATGAAAGATCCTTTACCCCTTGACTCTAAGTGTGTAGCTTGAACAGACACTTCATCCAAATTACAAGGGTTCAAAACCAAAATGGAATGCCTAAGATAGGAATGCAAACCTCCTATGTACTTCAACAACGTGTCCTGAGTGTACAAAGGAACATTCAAAGCAATAGCCCTTTTCCTAAATTCATGGGTGTACTCTTGGACAGTTTGACCCTTCCCTTGCCTAAACATTTTCCAATCCATCATTAATTGCTGCATATGTCCTAGGGGATAAAACTGCTTCTTAAGAGCATTAATAAATTCTGCCCAAGTTAAATGACTCTACCATGTTGTGAAACTTCGCCTTAGACTTACTCTCCCACCGTGTTAAAGCTATACCCTAAACGAAGAGTAGCTAATTGGATCCTATCAACATCATCTATTAGGTTATGGACTCTACAGTAGACCTCTATTTGTTGAATCCAATCATCCAATTTTCCAGCATTAAGTTCACCACAATATTTAGGTAAATCAAATTTTACATCCAGTTTAATTTTAGGTTTATACCCACTCTTGAAAGGATTAGAAGAAATAGAATGAGGAGAAGATGGAGAAGAAGGAGAAGGAGAAGAGGGAGGAGAAGAAGAAAAGGGATGATCTTGTTTCTTTCCACCATCTCTATGTTGTTCCTCTTTCTTGTCTTTGCGATCTTCTTGCTTCGACGAACCTTCTTCACGTTCTTTCCGCTCTTGTCTCTCCTGAAAAAGAATGTCCACCTTAGCCTTCATCTCGAGGAATGCTCTTCGAAACTCCTGCTCACTGATTTCTTCAAGAACCTCCATTCCAGAAACTGACATCTTCGAAAATGTTCTTCGCTTCCCGATCTCAGGATCAAAGTCTTCGAGTTTGCCTTCACCCTTCTGAATCCTGGATCTCGTTAGCGTTCAAAAAAAATAACTGCAATAAAAGTCAACTGTGCTCTGATACCAACTTGATCTGTATAGGATCTAGACTAAATTGCAGAAATGAATGCTTAAACTTTTACAATGCTTTTACAATGATTATTTCAAGTTAATTAAAACAAAATTAACTTAAGGAAATAACAGAATGAAAGTAATAACAAGGTGATTTAACAGAAAGGAAGGAAATGAGAGACAGAAAGAGAGAGAAGAAGAGAAGTGCAAACAACGTTTGATAACGGAGTTCGTCACGAAAGTGACTACGTCTCCGGGTCCACTCCAATAGAGAGACCGATCCGATTAACTCCAAAATCAATTACAAAGCACCACAATTATTCTCCAAGCACTTCGGCAGCATAACAACGCTCTGACGTGCAAGAATGGAATCTCTACAAGACCTCTCTTTCGATTATCTCCACAGCTTCAAGACTTCGTCACCTGAAAGAAAACTTGTTTTTCACTCTCATCTCACACCCCCTTAAATACATAAAATTTCCTCAAATTGGCCTTTAACCAATTGATTTGAAAATATTTCCCAAACCCACCTTATCTCTCCAAATACATAAAAATCTTCAAAAATCTCCCTATTTTACATAATAAATCTTTGATAATCCCAAAGAAAATAAATTTAAGCCCTTTTAGTTTTTAACTCCCGGGCTTATTTTGTTTTGGAAGTTTTGATTAATCCTTAAAAGGATTATTTGTTGAAATTAGGAGGGATTAATTTAAAATAAGGGCATTCGGTTAACTAATAGTTAACAAAAACAGCCGATGTCGTTATATATTCATAAGCCAATCGATGGCTTAGCGGTGACTTTCTATTTTTTAGAAGCCGGCGGTTGGGGGTTCAATCCCCGCCGTTGGCTTTTAATAGCCATTTCGCAGTTTTAATTCAACAAAACACAACTGTCACCACTCATACTTAGAGCCGAGATTGTAGGCGGATTGGTTGGAAGCGGGCGCTGCTTGTAGGACGTTGGGGGATCGAATCCCCCAACAAACTTTTTGTTAAAAAAAACAAACAAACTATCAAATCAAACCGCTAACAAATTCGAAAACCGCTGGAGTTGACCAAGGCCACGTGGCATGCCGAGGAGGTGCCACGTGGCAGAATGCAATTTGCTGAAAAAGCTGACTAGGATGCTGATGTGGATGCCAACGAGGATGCTAATTCATGTGATGACGTGGACGATGACTAGACCTGTTGACTGTGCGTACGGACTGCCACGTGTCACTCTATGATTGGTCCGTACAAATGCCACATGTCACACTCTGATTTGTCCACATCAGATTCCATACCACGTGCTGAAGTCAGCTGTATGGATGATGACGTCATCAATGTACCTTCAGTCCACAAGTCAAACCTGAAACTTTGACCAGCTGTATCTTGAGCCTCCGATGTCGGATTTCGACGAAACGAACGTCGTCAGAATCATCTCGATGAGCTCTTCGACTTGACGCTGCTTCGGTTGATTTATGAAACAATCATTTTTTTCACTTCCTGGATGCCCTCTGTTCCCAGTTTGACCGAAGGTTTGACTGGCCATAACTTGCGCAAACAGACTCCTTTTTGCTCCATTCAAGTTGCATTGGAACCAGGATGCTGAGATCTTTCTGATGGTGCAGATTCTGGAGAGAAATGAGACACTTCAATTTTCACTAAAAAATGTCCACCGGATCACTTCCATAGTCTAAAATTAGCTCAATCTTCTCATACAGATGATGCACTAGGTTATTTTCCACACAAATTCGCACATGAGATTGTGTCTTTCACGCCTTTCGCCTTTCTTTTGCACAGACAAAAGTTCCCAAATGATTGCCAATCTCCTCAAGAATACTTGGTTCCTAAAACTCAGTGGGGAGATTCGGTAGGCTATACCAATCTTGCACTATTTCCATAACATGAGATGTTGGATTAAAACCTACCTTCCACCACCTCAAATAAAAGCCACACCCATCAAGGACCCAAATACCGTTCACTATTTCTTCCCTTAGCTCCCTATTCAAATAAATCACCAAGAAAAATCCATTATGAAGGGATTTGAATTGCAGTTTGTCACCCCAGCGTGATTTCCACCATTTAACCAAAAACTCCCAGTTGAGACCCAAACCATACCACTTCCCAATCAAGCCCATATTTTCCAATCTTAGGACTTCAGCTTGGAGCTTCACCGCGCTCACCACCAAAGTAGCCCAACCACCCAGGATCCCATTCTTGATTTTTACAACTAGTCTCCTAGTTTCTCCACCCTGGGCCTCTTCCCTATCCTCCTCCCATTCCAAATCAAACTTTTTCCTTTTCCAAACTTCCTTAGTGAAGCTTTTCCTCCTTCTAGGGTTTTTATATCTACCCTCAACTTCCATCCTTGCTAGACCTCCATTCCCTCTATCTCTTTTTGCCGCAGTTTGTGAAAAGCATTGTTTCTATAACCGCCTCTTCTTTGACAACCCCTAAAACCTTGTCTATCATTTTCCAGTCTTCTACCTTCATAGCCCCACCCATCTACATGGGAATCATTTTGAAAATCTTTCTCTGGTCGGTCCCATCTATCTGGGTTCCAAAGCCCGCCATGATCCTCCTATCGGTTACCTCTGAAACCATCCTAATTCCCCTCAAAACGTCTCCATGCAGATGACTGTTGCAAACCTTGAGCACACGCCATTAACATTCTATGTCTGGTTATTTGATATTGTTACTTGCAAAGTTTCATGTGTTAATATGTATATATATATATACATTATATTAATATATATGTTAGTATATATAAAATTTATAGGCAAGTGGTTAAGACGTCTTGTCTCCCCTTCGTCCCTGTGGTACTAAAGAGTCACACCAACATCACTGGTCACGTGAAAAAAGTTTACCAAGTGCACTACAAATTATAGGGGGGGCTACCTGATTCTTACAGTCTAAAATATATAATCTATATAATAATATATATTATTATATAGATTATATATATATATATATAATTTATATATTATTATATGATTTATATATATTATATTATTATTATTATTTATTATATATATATAATATATTATATATTATTAATATATAATATATAATATAATATATAAGACTATATTATAATGTACAATATAATATTATAATACAATATATATATTATATTATAATATATATTATATAAATTATATTTTATATGTAATATATAACTTGTATATAACATGGGTGTCATTGGATCCGACTTTATTTTAAAAATTGTTTAAAATGAAAGAGATATTTGTTTCCTGTGGTATTAATAAAAAAAAGGGTGCCCGAATTTATTTTACCCTTTTTACCTTTTGTGTTGTGCAACTTGAGCAATTTGGGTGAAATGGATATCCGTTTCTAACTATTTTCAAGCACCAAAATTTCCCTCCAATCACAAGTAAGTTGGATTTTATTGTTTTTCTTCAATTTCTTTTATTTTTGCATTGTTTTTTAAGAAATTTAGAGAAAAAATAGGTTTTTTAATAAGCACATTAGTTTGTATTAAAAAAATTGTTAATTTTAGAACTTTTCAACATCAAACAGGTTTTCCCATGGTTGAGAATCCCAACCTTGCTGCAAATGAAAACCTTGTATAACCTAACCCTCCCACACCACCAAATTCTCCATTACAAAATGCACCAACTATCCATGAAGCTATTCGTGGTAATTTAAATGAATTGAGAAACATTTGTTGGATTTGCGAGATGCACCCTCACTTGTCTGATATGAAAACCACATTAGAAACAATAATTTCTAATGTTGAAACTCTCACAAATCAACATATTAGGTTTGTAGAGTGGCAACAATCTATGAGGCAACAATATGTCAATGGCTTATTGTATGATGAAGTGAG
Source organism: Sequoia sempervirens (assembly GCA_007258455.2). Taxonomy (NCBI): domain Eukaryota; kingdom Viridiplantae; phylum Streptophyta; class Pinopsida; order Cupressales; family Cupressaceae; genus Sequoia; species Sequoia sempervirens. Next base: position 809,282,175 of record VDFB02270651.1, on the reverse strand, counting down.
GGAACTTGACATTAAGAAATCCCAATTAGCACAACTATTTATCAATCCTAAAACTAGACAACTTGTTGATGTGCGCAATCCTAAATATTGAATTAAATGATGCACACATCGAGGTATCGTAGATAATTTTTGGCAACGTTGGTGGATGATTTCTGATAAACTATCCAATAACAATCTTGATGTCCTACAATACTTTGTGAAAACTATATGCTAAGTTTGTCCTAAGTAAGCATGTCAACTACATTGATATGTGAAATTTATAAGGTGTGGGTAGAGGATGCCTCATGGTAGACCAAGGGCACATCAAGTAACCCCACTACTTCCCCCTTCACCTATTGCTTCCCCACCTCCAATATCTTACCTAGAGATTGTTACTAATGTAGGCAATCAGAGTATCCTCACCATACATGCTTTGAGTGGCCATTTGATCACACAGACCTCACATTTTGCACAACCGCATGATGGTGATACACCTGTTGCATCAGCTGGTATCAGTATACCCTCCTCTTCACCACATATTTGTGTGCCCCATCACTACATTATGTGCCCCCATGTATGTTTGGGTCCTCTTGGACAGCCTACTGAGGCTTTGATGGAGACATCCGACTATAAGGTCCATGATATGTTGGATGTAGGAGATGAGAGAGCACAGGGCAGAGCATTTCCAGGAGAGACATAGAGTGCGGGAGATGACATGGATGTGACGATAAGACTTAAAGTAATTTCATATTGCATTTTATCTTTTATTTCATATTTTATAAGAGATGTTAGTACTAATGTATATTTATGTGCTAGAATCTTTAACAGTTGTTGAAGGAGGACAAATTTCATCTGTCTAAGAGGGTACTCAATCAGCCATTTCATTTGGCCTAGAGAGTCGATATATGGTATATTTTTGGCACATACATGTTTGCAAATTTTTTATTATATGTGCATATCATTTAAATTGTGATTTAGATGTTCACTTTTCAAATCAATTATGATTAAATACAATGTACATAGATTGATAGTCTTATGTATTCTTGTTTTTTTATGCAACAATCTGGTACTTTTACAACCATGATGACTGCTTCTAACACATTGAAAGAAGCATCACAACAAGTCCATGTTTTTTTATATTCTCAACATTATGATTAAATGTACATGTTCATTTAAATCATCTTACATTTTTGTCATTTTAAATATAGGAAACCATCTTAGTTGGTTCATCCATCATGAGCCCTTTTAGAATAGAAGAACAAGCATCACATGAGGTATGTGTTTATTTTATATTGAAAATATATATGTTTAGATAGGAGTAGATATATGTTTAGTAAATATGATTATTTGTCAACAATTATATATTAATTTGTATCAATTTTATTTTACCTACTATAGTCCTTTGTCCAATTCAGCAATGTGATGAATCCAGGATAGACTAGGACTCATGATCATCCTACGATACAATCTCTAATGCTTGAGAGATGATGATAATATAACCACATCATTTTCCAAAACTCATTACATTCCAAATATAATCAAAGAAAAGGATGCATATATCAAGATCTTTCCATAAATGCTCAAAAGGAAAATTCAGTAATAAATTTCATTCCATGTATGCAAAAGAAGTAAACTGCATTAACAACAAAGATCTTTGTATGATACATATGTAAATTCCATTTGCATATCAATGAGTTTCCATAAATTCTTTCAAGTTTCAATCACGTCATTAACTTTCAATCAATACATCTATTTCAATTTTACATCAAAACTTTCATTCCAATACATCTATTTCAATGTTACAATACTGAATTTCAAATAAAGTTACATTTACTAGTGGGCTTTACAAGCCATTCAAAATAATACATAAATACATTTATAGCATGTGAACCTCTGAACCTCAACTGTCATGACACCACTGGTCTTCTTGCAAGCTGGGGCCAAAAGTGTGATTAAGGCGCCTTTTCCGCCCAACCACGAAGTACAAAACTTCCCTAGGTTTCTCCCTAACTCGAAGAAATCCCCAGCCCTACATGAGGAGCCTAGCAACCTGAAACAATAACGTAGGAGGGAACTCTCGATGCAAGCCTAATGCCTATATGCATTCCTAACATGAGAATTACATATTTCTTGCAAACAGAAAGGTGGTAGAGACCTATATACATTTAATTCTAGGATTTTAATTCCATCTATTTCAATGGTGCATGTGCTTGGCCAAGAAAGAAAATAAATAAATGATAGCTTTAGAAAAGGTAAAACTACCGTTTCTATGGATCCACTTTTGGCATCCTGTCTCAGAAGTTTCCCAAATGAACAATAAAATAATAAATTTTTTGTCTAAGTTTTCATTCTATTTTACTCATCACAACTTCAAAGGAAGTCCAACAATTACAAAGTTCACACAAATTCACTAATAACTTTACATTAGCACACTAACTTAAGTGAAAATTGATCACAAGTTGGTTTTGCAACTCAATTCCTATTATTTCAAAATGATCTAAGTTTGGTCTTTTTGAAAAGAGCGTGTATGAATTCACAAGTTCTAACTTTTATTTGAATAATTGTCCAAAATAACAAATTTATATAAATTTAAAAAAAACTACACAAATCAGCCTTAGAAGTATGGATTGGATTACATAGATTTCCCACATTAATCAATGGAGGTATATCTAGAAATATATGCAACGGATACTAAGTCAACATTTAGGTGAAATAGAATATGAATAATTCTAGCACAAAAGTTTACTTATTCTTGTTCAGATTCAAAAATTATGTATCTTAGATTTGGCAACTAATCTCCCATTGAGGGTATAAGATTAAAATGTTAAGTTTGAAACTCATATTCATATTCAATTATATAACTATATTTCTCAACATGTTTTTTTGCATTCATTCGTGCTTAAATTCAAAAAAAGCCAAGTCTATGTCATTATGCATGGTTTCAGCTTGATTTTATTTTAATCAGTCCATATAAAAACCCAAATTTACATATGTATATATATTTACTAAGGTAGACAGATAATCATATACATATATATTATCATATAATTGTATTGTTACATATTTTACATTTAAATGTATAGAAGCATTTCATTTCCTAGGTAATCATATTATGTGTATATATATTTATAGCTCAGGAATCTTTTACAATAGAACCATAAATTTTCTCAGTAAAGAAAATATTTTCACAACTCAATATTCATGTTGTTTGTATGTGTGTGTGTGTGTGTATATATAGATGTAGCATATAATCATATATATATATATATATTGAACTGTGCAATGTATATTTCCAAAAGGAATTCTACAGTGAAAATGCGGTTTCAAAATCATCATATGTATTTTTCCCTATGGAATTCTACAGTAGAATGCGGTTTCAAAATTGTCATACAGTTTCAAAAAAAACATATATTACACATTAAGGGCTTACGCCCCCCCCATATGGAGAGGTGTTGCCTGTGGAAGGCAACGCTTCCTCCACAGGCTAAGGCCTGTGGAAGGTAGCGCTTCCTCCACAGGCTAAGGCCTGTGGAGGGAGCGTTGTCCCCCACAGCGCAACCCTTCCCTTATGGGGAGGGCTCGGCTATGCAGAAATCCTAGCCGCCCTTACTACACACTACAATTTTTAAACAAAACTTCAATTTCAATAATTTATGGAAACTATCCCATCAGAAATTTGTTTTTATGTAATGGCAAAATAATCTAGGTTTATAAACAAATGCACGTATATATTTATAAAATATATATATATATAAGTTTATATATGTATTTTCAAAACTTCTGTGAAATGAATGAGCAATCTGGAACAAAATTTTAAACCACAGTTTGCAAAGGAGAAAAGCCCCAATCTAGAAGTGGAGAAAGTATACAATTTCTTTTTAAGCACACCAAATAATAGAAGATTTTCTCAATCTTTCACAGTCTTGCATACAGTTCAAAGACTTGGCATTCAAATTCTTCAGTAATATTTTCATACTTCAAACAAGATTTGTGGAAAAAGAATGGAAAACCTGGATATTTCGCTCCCAGCTAGAGATGCTCTTCAGACAACTTCTTCTCTTTGCCCCTTTTCAATCTAGTTTTACTGAGAAAGCTTCTTCTCTTTCCTCCTTTCCAGCTACTTTACCAACTCTTTAATTTCTTACTATCTACCAAAGAATAATTCTCAAACTCAATATTCTGAAGGATTTAGCATTTTCTTAGCAGCCATTAAAGCAAAAATTGTAGAGTTTAATTTCAAGAATGATTTCAAGAACGGTTGTTTTCTTGGGAACTCTTTTCCCTTTTAATAATGTTTTACCTTTCAATTTCCTACCCTAATCTTGAAAATGGATTCTAAAATTAAAATTAAAATATAAATATAACTTTGTGTTTTTACATTTCATATTCATAAATAAGAGATATGTAAAAGTAATCCACAATTACTGCTACACAAATGATAAACATTTCGAAAAATACCTCTTCAATTATTCAATTCAAAGTAAATATATGTATATCTAATATTTAAATAAATATTATCTAATTATCATTTAATTTTATTATCACAAGAATTTAACACAAGTTAAAGAAAATAGGATACTCACTTTGATTTGCAGCACGGTAAAACAAAATCAATAGTTAATTTTATAATTAAATTTAATTCATTTACTTTATCATGCTTTCATTTCATTATTTATTTAATTTAACTAATTATTATTTGATTTGCAAATAATTCAAAACAAACACACTAAAATTAGACATTCCTAAATGCAATCTATATGAATCTAAGTGCTCGTGTGTGTGATCGAGAGAACATCCTGCTTTGTTATGTCAAGAAGCTAACCTCCTCTCCTTAATCACACCCTTGGTCTTCGACCTCCTGCAACTCAAGTGCACTCAAGCACACAACAATAACTGAATTAGTATCACATGAAAATATGAATCAAGCAATATAATATATGAATTCAAAAATTTCTACTCTATTTTGCTTCATCTACAAAGTAAAACACGTTCGATACTATTCAACTTTCCATAACTTAAGTAAACACTTTTCTTATATCATCACACCAAAACTCCATAATATTAATTATTATTCTACCACACACATCAAGTCATATAACAAATCCACACAATACCAAAAGCAACCTGCATCAGGGGCTGAGACGTGACACAATCACATGCAAAACACCTTGTAGAAAAAAAAGCAAGACTTGAAGTAAACGAGAATTGTATTTTAGATATATTATAGTTCAATATAGTGATTTTGATGTTAAATTGACAATTTCTAAATTATAGAATATAAGTTTTTATTGGTAGTCTAACTTGTCAACCATTGACATAATTAATCTAATCTGCAGTTTGAATTGTTATTCTGCAGGGAATTTCAGAGCCACTAAATTCTTCGAGGAGGCTCAATTTTGATGATCCAACACAAGATTAGGATTTGCTAGAGATTGATACATTTAGAGATTGATACATAGCTATTTGGCATGTATATTGTATATAGATCTTGAGATGGCATATATGTCAAATTTTGTAAAACTTGTGATATTGCTATCAAGATTCAACCATGTAGTTTTACGAGTCAAACTCATTGACCCATGATTCATGAATAGAACTTGTTAAAACTTGTTTTGACTTGGCATATATACCAAATTTGTATATGCACATACACAATTATTTTATAATTTGATATATGAAAATTGATATTCAATCTAATTTGTTCCTCGTGTGCATCACTTTCAACTTTGAAACTTAAAATTGAAATGTATAATCAGTTTAGAATGGTTTTAACTTATGATCAATAACTTGTTATAGATTAATAAAATTGCATTTTAATAGAACTTATGAATTACAATTGGTAATCCATCTATGTTAGTGTTAAATTTGGTTGCCTTTGGCAAGTTCGCCAAATTTTATGACCATTTATCTAATGTTATCACTAAATTTGATCACCATTTTTTTGAATGTTGAGATCATAGTGGTTATGTGGAAGCTCTAGTTCAAATTTTTCATTCTAGTTGCATGTTGAACACTCAATTTGACATCAATAACACTAAAAAGTATAGTAATACATTAGAATAGTAATAAAAGATAACTTAATACATTAGAATTATGTACTAAATGGGCTCAAATAACTCTTCTACAAAAGAATACACATGATTTAAAACTCTCTTGGATGAATTTACATTTAACATTATTTTAGTTTTACGAACTTCTTTAATGAAGTGGGCAGCTGATTTTTTTCAAAAGAAGCTAAAATTAATTCAAAATGGTATAAGAAGCATTGTATGATGTTTGTTGAGAAGGTAAATCTTATACTAACCATAGCCAAATAAAAAAGAAAGGTAGTGTGAGATTATTCAATTGGAAGAATCATAAAAATTGTCATGTCTTTTACCTTTTCATATCTCTACCAACCATTCACTTATTGTATTTTTTTTTAGTAGCCTAAAATTGTATATTTGTGTTGCATGTAATTACTAGCACTTGCACCAGAAGGGGGTGCAAGGGTTACGCCGATAGAAAAGTATATGTAAATTAACATGCATTAAGGAGGCATATTCTTTATTTTTATTGATGCCATATTTCAACTATATCATATATCAAGTTTTTGGAAAATATGTTATTTCTATATCACATCTATTGATAGTCATATACATATCAGGACAATTTAACAATGCATTTATCTAGACACCAATCCTAAAGATGAATAGTAATCTATTTTTTTTCAAAATCCTCGATGTATAAAGAACTACTTTCAGCAAATATTATTGGTAAGAAACCTTCCATAAATGATTAGATTAATTTAACTGGGCATTCCAAGCACGCAATGTTACAACCAAAATAATTCAAATTAGCTTTAGCTCTATCATTTTCAATTTCCTCTCTTGCTACAAATAACTCAATTTGTTCATATGTTTTGTTTGTGCCTTTAATAATACTAAATTTGTACTCTTGACAGAGCAATGTTGTTGTTTGCTATTAATATCCATTCAAATTCAAACCTTGCATTTATAAAATCTTAGAATGCCTATCTCAATGGCTAGCTATGTCAAACACCCTTTGGCTATGATAGAATCTAGCACAAATAGTGATAGATATGTGAGACAATGTCCCCTTCGAAAATGACCTACACATTGTAGACCTCTTATGCTCATGTCCAACATAGAGGGGTCAACTACTCTTCATTGTGATTAGTGACAGGACTCTTATTCTCTTTTGTGATTGGTGATGGCCTCCTTTAAGGGCTCCCTTCTTAATTATTGGGTAACAACTTGTATTTGAATTTGATAATTGAACTATTGGTCCCCAGTTCAATTTTCAGGGATCCCTTGTAATTATCTAGCATATTATTTCTTAATCCAAATTGGCACTGGTTGAATAGATAAGTAAGCTATATACAAGTCAACAAAGTACTTTGTTATTAAATTTATGGGAGTAGCAGCTATCCCTAAAATGGCCTGAAAAATAACCCTACAACTAAAATCTTATATTTGATCAACTTTCATAAAGCTTTTATTTAGGACTTGGCAGATGCATGTGGAAGCATTAGTATTGCACCATAACTTTGAGTTGTTCATCTTGCCTTGTGAAGAACATTGTGTGATGGATGGTTCATGTATATTTCTGTTTAAAGGAATACTAAAATTCTAATACTGTGCATACTCTTATACTTCTCATTCTTGGTGGAGATAGAGCCATTGCTTATTTAAAAAAATGATTGACTTAGATAACTCGTTTCTTTCCAAATTTTGTCTTCATTGTATTATGATTCAGAAAGAATGGGATGAAGGAAGGTTTTTATTGTTAGATTTTTGGAACAGCTTAATGCATTTCTTTTTGGGCTTCCCCGTCTACGTATACCTCTCTCCTCTTACCCCTGTTTCACCAAACAAAAATAGTAAATGTTAACCATAACATAGAAGAAAAAATGTCTAAGACATTAGGAATCTCAAAGATTAATTGAGGAAAGCATACCTAATTTCACACAATCATACAGTCAATAAAATAGATTATACAGTTTCCCTTTTAAAGACTCCAAAATACGAGAATTTCATTTCCTCTGCAGTTAATAATCATTTCAAAATCGCAAAGAAAGAGTATCAAACTTAAATGTGTCAAAGAATTGCACTGTAGTGGGAATTGAGGCCATTTGTGAGAGCATGATCCAGGTTCAAGTCCCCCCTTACTGCAATTAGGTTGCTCACAACTCTAGCGGACATATGGTAAGGCAAGTTAGATGCGGTGCAGTTAGGGTAACGATTAATAAGGTTGCCCATAACTCCAACGAAGGTATAGAGAGGAAAGTTAGATGTAGTGCAGTTGCCACGTAGGAACTATGAGGTGCTTTTCTTCCCGGCAAATGTCTGTAAATCTTGGATACGGTGAGGCTGAGATGTTACGATTATACAACACATACCTCTGTGACCCATGTTTTTCAATCTTGATAATGTGATTTGAACTAAACCAACACTGTGTTACAAGACTGTTCTTAACTCCACTCAAATATTACTTCAAATCTTTATTTGAAATGACCTGTCATATTTACAACTATTTGACGATTTGAAATGAAACGAACAAAATAACTAATATTTTTCATCATTGGAAAAAAATGAGAATAATCTAAATGAAAATTGTTGTTGATGATTGTTACCTGGCAACTGAAACAACTGCAACGCGCCTGGGTTTCGTGATGCCCACCATTCCAAATTTAGTGAATCCATGCCTGTGCATAATTTGTGAGAGCTGAGTGGTTTTCCCTGAACCAGTTTCTCCAATTATAACAACTGTTGAGTTGAGACACGAAAGTTGTATAACATTGAATTTGACTTTTGAACTTGACAGATCCAACTACACTTCTTTAATGCTCTTCCACGTTCTCACTTACAATTTCTTAGAAGCAGAGAAAATTTATGACGGTTCAAACCATATCAAAGATTTCGTATGATTTTATCTGATTTGAAGGGACATTGACTACTGATATGACGTGTGATGTATTTGATCAAATCTACCAGCAACGAACAAAATCTAGAAACGGTACCCTGCATTTATCATATTGCCCAACAGTCCATATAATTCAATGCACAGATAATTTGTTGTTGAATTTCACATTCAATGAAACCATTACCGGTTTTGTGAGAAAGTTTCGTAGTTTGTTGGTGTGAGACAGGTTTCCAGCATAAAGCTCCTACAATATATAGCCTATCGGCTAATAAAGCTATTATAGGAGGTATTTTTGTAGTGTGTCAAATTAAGGTTCACATACATTACATTCAAGAATTCATTCATATTAAGGTTCGTATACATTACATTCAACAGTTCATTCATAGACAAGTTCAAAATCTTCACCATTGCTCGACTATTAAGTAGTTGCCAACATGAACCAATGCAAAAATGTGAGTGGTTTTGATGTGAAAATAGATACACATGTGACATTGATGTGATTTTGAGGTGCATACACATAATCATCAATACAACTAAGAATACCCATATAATTTTATCAATGTCCTCATGTACAAATACATCAATGCATCTTGCTACCAACTATCCTAGATATGCAACTAATATGTGCCCAGGATGATACCCTCGCTTTATAACATACATCTCAAATTATCACTAATGTGAAAGAACCTACATTGCAATATTACAAGCTAATTGTTAAAAAGCAAAAAAATCATTGAGTAAAAGTAACTTAACAATGAAACCAACATGAACTCTAATGTTGGATGCATTGCCATCGAACCTCACATCCTACTCAAAGCTTGTGTTGAGCAATGTCTACATATAAATATTAGGAAAGTATGGATTATAAACAACATGAGCAAAAAGTCAACTGATCATTCTTTGAAATCAACAATGGCTAAAATTAAACACGAATATTGGAAAATACAAAAATTGTTAATAATTTAGTAATTTTGATGAATGGGCAGTGTGGCCACGTCGAAGTAGGCAAGTAAATACTAGGAAATCTTTGACTTTGTTACCCAGGTCACCCGATCATTTTGGGGTGCTCTTTCCAAGATAGTCTCTTAAGAGCCCTAAAAGCCAAAAATTGTCAAACTTTGACAAAGTCATTCCGAGAGCTCATGGCACATAGGAATGGTTTGTCTGGATCTACAGGTGGATATCAAATCACTTCAAATCAACCTCTCTCAATTTGGGTCAACTCAACATTGTTTGTGTGTTCTAGTCTCAAATGCATTCTTGCAAAAAATGTTAGTGGAAAGCAGTGCAAAAATGGAAAGAAGCATTTTTTTTCTTGTGTGCATAATGGAGTAAAACCAATTATACCAAAAAGTCAAGGTGGGTAGTACAATGCTAATAAAGGCCTCCTTTTCTTGCCCAATCCCCCCCATGATTCACAAGTGCACTAATTCGAGCTAGTCTTGAAAGTGTCGTAAGAGCAAAAAATGCAAAATTGTAAAATTTATAATTATTTTGATGAATGGGTAACATGAACATGTCGAGGTAGGCAATGAAATACTAGGGAAGGCCTGACTTCATTGCCCTAGTCACTCGATCGATCTGGGCTGCTCTTTTCGAGGTAGTGTCTTAAGAGCCTTAAGAGCAAAAAATGCAAAATTTGTAAATACTAATTTTGATGAATGGGTAGCATGAACATGTCGAGGTAGGCGGGTAAATACTAGGGAAGGTCTGACTTTGTTGCCCAAGTCACTCGATCAATCAGTGATGCTCTTTCTAGGGTAGTCTTTTAAGAGGCTTAAGAGCAAAAAATGCAAAATTTGTAAAAAAAATAGAAATTTTGATGAATGGATAGCGTGGAAATGTCGAGGTAGATAGGTAAATACTAGGGAAGGTCTAACTTTGTTGCCCAAGACATCTAATCATTCTAGGGTGCTCTTTCTGGGGTAGTCTCTTAAGAGCCCTAAAAACCAAAAATTGTCAAACTTTGATGAAGTCGTTTCAGGAGCTCGTGGCACATAGGAATGCTTTGTCTAGACCTACAAATGGATATCGAATCCCTTCAAACCAACCTCTTTCAGTTTGAGTCAACTCAACACCGTTTGTGTGTTCCAATGTCAAATGCATCCTTGCAAAAATTGTTAGTGTAAAGCAATGCAAAAATGGAAAGAACCATTTTTTTTGTTTTGTGCATAATGGAGAAAAACCATCTATACCAACAAGTCAAGGTGGGCAGTCCAATGCTATGAAAGGCCTCCTTTTCTCGCCCAAGCCCCTTTGTGATTCTCAAGCGCACTAATCTAGGTTAGTCTTGAAAGTGTTGTAAGAGCAAAAAATGCAAAATTGTAAAATTTATAGTTATTTTGATGAACACAACGAGGTAGGCAAGTAAATACTAGGAAAGGTCTAACTTCATTGTCCAAGTCACTCAATCAATCTGGGGTGCTCTTTTTGGGGTAGTGTCTTAAGGGTTTTAAGAGTAAAAAATGTATAATTTGTAGTAATTTTGATGAATGGGCAATGTGAACACGTCAAGGTAGGTAGGTAAATACTAGGGAAGGTCTGACTTCGTTGCCCAAGTCACTCGATCGATCTAGGGTGCTCTTTCTTGGGTAGTCTCTTAAGAGGTTTAAGAGCAACAAAATGCAAAATTTGTTATTTTTTTAGTAATATTGATTAATGGACGGTGTGGACACGTCGAGGGGGGTAGGTAAATACTAGGACTTCATTGCCCAAGTCACTTGACCGATTTGAGGTGCTCTTGCCAAGGTAGCGTCTTAAGAGCCTTAAGAGCAAAAAATACAAAATTTGTAAAATTTATAGTAATTTTGATGAATGGGCAGTGTGAACACATCGAGGTAGGCAAGTAAATACTAGGGAAGGTCTGACCTTGTTGCCTAAGTCACTGATCTGGGGTAGTCTCTTAAGAGGCTTAAGAGTAAAAAATGCAAAATTTGTAAAAAATTTAGTAATTTTAATAAATGGACAGTGTGGACATGTCGAGGTCTAGGGAAGGTCTGAATTCATTGCCCAAGTCACTTCGATCCAGGATGCTCTTTTCTGGGGTAGTGTCTTCCATGGGGTAGTCTCTTTCATTGACCAAGTCACTCGATAGGGGCGCTCTTTTTAGGATAGTCTCTTAAGAGGCTTAAGAGCAAAAAATGCTTTGTAAAAGCCAAGGTAGGTAAAATACTAGTTTGACATTGCCCAACACCTGATTGAAGGTAGTCAAGAGTCCAAAAATTGTCAAACTTTGACGAAGTCGTTCTGGGAGCTCGTGGCATGTAGGAATGTTTTGTCTAGACCTATAGATGGATATTGAATCCCTTCAAACCAAACTCTCTCAATTTGGGTCAACTCAACACCGTTTGTGTGTTTTAGTGTCAAATACATTCTTGCAAAAATTGTTAGTGGAAAGCAGTGCAAAAATGGAAAGAAGCGTGTTTTTTTTTTTTTTCTTTTTTTGTGCATAATGGAGAAAAACCAACTATACCAATAAGTCAAGGTGGGCAGTCCAATGCTACGAAATTCCTCCTTTGTTCACCCAAGCCCCTCGTGATTCCCGAGTGCACTAATCCAGGGTAGTCTTGAAAGTGTCGTAAGAGCAAATAATGCAAACTTGTAAAATTTATAGTTATTTTGATGAATGGGCAACGTGAAAATGTTGAGGATCTACTTTTTTGGCCAATGCCTGCCTAAGATTTGTTTCGATATCAATAATTTATAATCCATAGAGATCATGTATATCTTTCTTGCCAAAGACTTCTTTCTATGTATATCACTGCTTATAATTTTTCTACTCAAACAATAGATTTCTCAAGCTAAGGCGCACCATTTTGGTTTTCCTCTAAGCTCTAGAAAGTGAGGGATTTTGTTTTCTTCCAACCCCAGGGGTCTTATGCAAGAGCATCCCTAGTTGTAAAGCAATCCTATATCAACCAAAAAACATCTCTTTTCTTGCATATCAATCTGTAGCGGTTTCAACATTTCATTCTGCATTCCACCGCATTGTCATTTCTCAACTTGCCGAACAAGATATAACATCTACACAAGGCCATCTATATCATATCCAGATTTCAAATCATTTGTATTTGGTTTCAAAAAGTTATTGCTCTCAGAATTTCACTGTAATTCCCAGACAGAGCATTTAGGGCTAACTTGGTCCAAAATTCTTAGTGCAAACCTATTCCGAAGCATGCAGAGCCTAATGGGGCATCATACAAGCATTTTCAGTCCAATGGGATCTATCTTGGAGATTTGCAAGACATTTCGTTTCGGGAAGTATTATCTTCTCATGTTCAAGGTCGACCTACACGTTCGATCTTTCATCAAGGTTTGTAACCTTGGAGGCCGATGCAAGCCTTTGTTGGAGTTGGAGAATCATATTTAAAACCATTTGTAATTCGTTGTAATGATCAATAGGTAGTTAGTGATAGTTTGATAGATAGATTTTCCAAATTACCCCATTGTGGGTATGTAATAAGACCTTTGGCCAATTGTAATGTTGAATGCCCTTGCTATAGGCTTGTGAACCCTAATTATGCCCCCTTGAAGCATATGATGCATGTAAGATTGCCAATTCAATGAACATCTATATTTGTATAGAATTTTCTTGTGTATTCCCGTTGTGTTGACTCTAAGCTACACGAATGGACAATCCTTTCGAGACCCTCCATCCGTGATTGCACCAACTATGTGGCCCATTTGAACCTCCCTATCATATAGAGTGGTGGATGGGACTATTCTAAATTTCTAAGATGTATATAGGATGCATCAACAAGTGTTCCATGGGTGGTGGTGTTGCTAGATTTGGCCTTGGCCTAGGCCTAGGACTACCATATTACTATTCTAAATAAGTGTCAAATTTTGCACATACTAATATCTACCCTTTCTATTGTGTGACCTATGTGTAGTGAATGAAATTCAACTAAGCAAGAAAAAGACTAGCTTTCTTTGCTAAATGACCTCAATAAACACTACAGTTAGATTAATTAGCCATTTTCGATAAAAGAACCTAATTTACCACTAATCAAACCAAATTATGCTAACTAATCTAATGTGTTTTAACTTTGAAATATTATAGTTATTTAAACAAGCTAAAACACTATAAAAGGAAAGTAATTGTTATTGTTTATAGAAAATAAAATGAAAAGATTGATTAAATGAAAACAAAGCTAGAAACGAACAATAGAGAAGAACTTGACCCCAACATATGGAATTCACTAGTTTGGATGCCATCACTTAGCACAAATACCAACATGATGCATTGTAGTTCATATGATGAATGCTTCTAGAATCTCAATTTGTTTCAAAATGCATGCCTTAGGATGTACATAGGATGCTTGAATAATCCATATAAAGAACGCCATGATATATATCTTTCGCATTCATCATTTAATAATATTAACATAGAAAACTAACGATGGTCAATTAAGAGTCCTATTGGTGGAGGTACCCATGAATGAGCCTCGGTGTACCAAATCTGATTCTATTATAGACGTTATGTAAATCTCTGCTATCCAATCTCCTTGAAACAGGTTGAAGATTGCTTTAAGATAAAAAAAAATAAAGGCCAAGTAACGGTACAGATTGCTTTAGGCAAACAAACCTCTATAAAGGTTTGGAAAAGCTTTTTGAAAGTTATGTTCTACATGGTAGCCTATTGGAAAATCGTGTTTTCACTGTTCAACATCAAGAGGAAGATGCCAAGACAAGCATGATGGTGTCTTAAGGAGAACGTGACAGAATTCTTCCTCCATCTCCTAAACTACTAAGCTTTTGTGGGATGAAAAACCTTCTGAAGAGGGAAGGTATGATCTGTAAGGATCATTATTAATCTACTTCATCAACTCAATCTCAAGAATTCATCAGAATCAAACTTGTAAATAGAGTGGTTTTGCACAGTGAAAAAATACCAGATTCAATCAGTGGCAATTGTGTTATTGTTAGAGGAAGTTGCATTTGTGTCCTGGCAACTGTGGATGTGTCACAACAATAATTGGTGGGTGTGCATGTGTGATGGCAGATTCACTTGTGTGTGGTGGTTTAATCAGATTGAAGTGAACATGCAGACCATTGGCAGAGTATAGTGTCTCTTACCATGCTGGATCAATTGGGAATCCTTTAGTGCATGAGAGGACATGCCCAAAAGTTATATAAATAAGAGAGAAAAGTCCAATTGTTAGAGAAGTATGAGAGTGAAGAAGTAGTGTATTCAGTTGTTTGTAGGAGGAAGAATTGTGACATAGAGTAGTGTTAGTGATTATAGCAGTATGAGGTTTGCTGCAGCAAGTTTTACTTGAGCTTGTTGTAAATGTTGTGGCCAAGACAAGAAATGGAACTTGAGCTACTGCTGCTTCCAACTGGTTTTCCCTATACCATAGTCTCTAGGATAAAGTTGTTGTGCCAATTTTGTTGTGGCTTGTCATTCTTTACTGTTTCATTTTAATTTCAGCAACATCAATATTGTTCTGAATTCCACAACTTAAGAGGACTTGTTTTCAAGCACAAGTTATATTGTTATTTTCTTATTTCTGTAATTTCTAACAAAGTAGATAAACTTTAGAGCTTATTAATCACTGTGTAAGATATGATTATAACCGTATGGAGAAGTGCCCTATGGAGTGCAGATTTTTAGTAATTCAAAAACTTGCAGAGGCTCACAGAGGCACATGCACTAAGAGTCTGGAAACGAATCTCAAAACAAAATTGTGAGGCAGCTGATAGGCACGCTTGTATGAAGGCAAGCATGAACAAAATTTCAAAATCTTGCATCTGACAAAGGAAGCACGTGTCATGAGAGTGTTTTCTACAAATCTTTGGAATAAAAAATTTGCAGCTGTATTGGGAGGCGCACATCATATTGCTTAGATACTGACTTTCCAAGTTTGAAATTCACAAATACATGTTAAAGAGTGCGCCTTAGTTGAGAGGAGTAGAAAACAAAAAAATGTGCAATTACTTATTATGGCACGTGCCAGTTATAGAAGGCAGATTTGTAAGAAGGCCACAAGTTCTTCCAATAAGGAACATGACTTTTCAAACTTAGTTGAATCTGCTATATATAGAAATGTGTCCCTGAAAAAAAAGGAAATTTTCGATAGCAAAATTTTTGACTGAGAAACATTGTTTTTTTTTATGATCTCACCTGGCATTTATCCTTTTATCTTTGTTTTTTCTTCACCATTTGGCAGAACAGATCAGCAACAGTTTTTGTCATATCAGCAGCAATGATCATTATCAAGGTGAAGGGGATTTTTTGTGATTGGCTTCAATCCTATTTCCCAATTTCTGGGTAGTCTTCATTGATTGTTGGCAACTTATATCATTTCCAATCATATCCAATAAGGCTTTCAACTTTCAGAAATTCAGATTTGCATCAGCTGTGTCTATCTGCAGTGGAACCTTTGTTCAAATTGTCTGCAATCCAGTGATACATCACCTAGAATTTTCAAATGTTGTTGCATTGCCTAGGGTTTCAACTACGTAAAATTCATCATTTTGGCAATCTCTTCTTGGTCTGAACCCTAAAGTTGAATGAAAAACACAGCATTTTTCCAGAAAACTGATTGATGAAACTTGCATATTCTATGTTTTCTTAATAATCTAACACAAACAGAACTAAAAACCAAATGAAACTTGCACCTATTCAAATGATACCTTCCCTCTTCAGGAGGTATTTCATCCCACAGAAGCTTTTAGTAGTTTTGGAGATGGAGGAAGAATTCTGTCACATTCTCCTTGAGACACCATCATGCTTGCCTCGGCATCTTCCTCTTGATGTCGAACGGTGAAAACATGATTTTCCAATAGGCTACCATGTAGAACATAACTTTCAAAAAGCTTTTCCAAAACTTTATAGAGGTTTGTTTGCCTAAAGCAATCTGTACTGTTACTTGCCTTTATTTTTTGTATCATAAAGCAATCTTCAACCTGTGCCTTTAAGGAGATTGGACAGCAGAGATTTACATAGCATCTATAATAGAATCTGATTTGGTACACCAAGGCTCATTCATGGACACCTCCACCAATACGACTCTTAATTGACTGTCATTAGTTTACTATGTTAATATTATTATATGATGAATGCGAAAGATATATCTCAGCGTTCTTTATATAGATTATTCATGCATCCTATATACATCCTAAGGCATGCATTTTGAAACAAATTGAGATTCTAGAAGCATTCGTCATACGAACCACAACACACCATGTTGGTATTTGTGCTAAGTGTTGGCAACCAGACTAGTGAATTCCATATGTTGGGGTCAAGTTCTTCTCTATTGTTCGTTTCTAGATTTGTTTTCATTTAATCAATCTTTTCATTTTATTTTCTATAAATAATAACGATTAGTTTCCTTTTATGGTGTTTTAGCTTGTTTAAATAACTATAATCTTTCATAGTTAAAACACATTAGATTAGTTAGCATAATTTGCTTTCATTAGTGGTAAATTAGATTCTTTTATCAAAAATGGCTAATTAATCTAACTGTAATGTTTATTGAGGTCATTTAGCAAAGAAAGCTAGTCTTTTTCTTGCTTAGTTGAATTTTATACACTACACTTAGGTCACACAATAAAAAGGGTAGATATTAGTATGTACAAAATTTGACACTTATTTAGACTCCTAAAACAAAAGGATAAGAATAGTAATATGCTAGTCCTGGGCCTAGGCCAAATACTAGCAACACCACCACCCGTGGAACACTTTTGGTGCATCCTATATACATCCTAGAAATCTAGAATAGTCCCACCCACCATTCTATATGATAGGGAGGCTCAAATGGGCCACATAGCAATACCCACCCAACAAATTAATACACCTACTTTAGTTTTAGCCTTACTCCTACCCCTAATAATGCCAATAACAGTAATACTACCCTAAGTCCTATTACTAAGAATACCCCTAAACATGTGATTTTCACTACTACTAGTATTACCCCTAATCACTGACTTAAGAGTACCTCAAACAAAACTATCTTTAACTACCAAAACTCGTCATTTTTTTAAGATGAGTTTAAAATATCTTACCCAAGTCAATACACAATACCCTCCTTGAGGAAGTAATGTAGTTAAATATAGTCAAAGAAGGGCCAACTTGGCAAAGGCACATTGGAACATTATTATGAACTTGTTGACTTAACACGTCAAGATTTTCAATCCAGAAAGAAAAGAAAAAAACATATAAAATTTGCAAACATAACAAGAATCCTACTTACGAATGTTATTCGCATTATTGGCTTCCACAAAAGTAAAAAAAAGAAACTTAGTTAAAATTTGGACAACATGCAACCTAACCCCATGCAAAACCCAAGTGGAATTAACCCCTTTTAAGCATACTTCCGAATGGGATTCTGCACACAATTAACCTACTCAAGCAAAATGCTCCAACCGTATATATGCATTGTCAAAGTCTAAAATGGGAAGAACCAGATCTAGTTGGGAGTCATAAGACATCTTGTGGAATAATTTGGGAACAAACTTTTTTTTGATAGTGCCACTACAAACCCAGTAGTTGAATCAGTATGGTAACCTATGGTTTGAAGCCTTTAAAGCAAAATGTTCCAACTGTTTACATGCATTGTCAAAATCTAAAATGAGAAGAACCAGACCTAGTTGGGAATCATAAGACATCTCGTGGAATAATTTGGGAACAAACTTTTTTTTGATAGTGCCACTACAAAACCAGTAGTTGAATTTAAATAGGCTAAAAAAGGGCCACCCTTGAGCAAGGAAACTTCAAAAAGCTCTGCAATAAATGCAATATTGAGCATGAAATACAAGTGCTATGAAAATCAAGGAAAGACCACCAAACACAGTATCAAAACTAAACCAGCCTCTCTATATCACGCACAAGCAAATACCTGTTATGCTCATATTTGGTATTTTAATCTTTGTTAAAACAAATTTAATATAAAAATTCAATCCCCAATGTCCCCTTGAGAAGGATGCATGCAGAGATGCTCCTTTTAGAGGACACAAAAATGCCTCTCATACGCTGCCCTGCCTTATGGCAGTTAACAATAAATAGCCCTTCAAAACTATTTTTGTATCCCATATAACCTTTCTCTCTCTAAAGAATTGTAATGATGCCAGTACCAGAATCTATTGAAATTTTTTGCCAAGAATTCAAAACTGAAAAAACTGCTACATGACATCCATAAACAAAAGCTATACAAAAACTGGGGAGTTCGTTTCATATTATGTTTGGAAAGTCTCACCCTTTATCTGATGCAAGAGCACTGAAAGTACCACCCAAGTTCTAAAAGACCAAGAAAATACCATTATATGCACTTTGAAATATGTATGGTTTGAGTTGAAACCATAGAGGCTGACTTTAAATTAAAGAAAGGAGATTCAAATAGAAACTGCAAAGGATTTTAGCAACAAAATCAAAATAAATTCAGGTGCCCCGCTACATAGCAAATTGAACTTTTGCTGTAGGTTTACAATTACAAGCGATGTGATTCCATTATCAGGCATGTCAGCATACAATAACCTCACCTCGAAACTAAATGGTTAGGAAATTTTGTACCAAACAAAAAGAGAAACCTTTATTCCACTTGTGGTTTTTGGCAGGGAACAAAACACAGTTTCTATCCTTCAAATGAATTGGTTATTTTTATCTTTGATCTAATTATTCCCTCATCAGGATGTCAAAGGATCCTCAAAAAGATGGGATCAAAAACCATTACGCAGTTGTTTGCAGACAATATTATGCTTACCTGTGAGAATCTCAAATCTTTGATGGCTATTTTTATTCCTAGTTTTTGGCAGGATACTTCCCTGGAGGTCCATCATCCCAGTATTAGTCTGAATCTGTTTATGCTGAAGCTACTGCTGCTATGCTGAGGACCCATTCGACCAAGGCTAAACTTAACTTAGGCAATAGGATCAGGAAATCTTAAGTTTTGGATGATTTGAAATCACTTAGGATAGCTCACATAACCAAGTATCAGGCTTTCATATCTTGATGGGATGTGGTACACCAAACCCGATAATAGATCGATACCACATTGTTCTCGTTCTAATTTGAGATGAACTTCCACAGGATCAATTCTCACCACTAAGAGGATACCTACAGAAGTCAATTCCAGTCTGATTCCCTTTCGCAACGCACAGGAGCAGCCTCTCATAAGCAGCTCCCATCTTCTTGGCCGTAAACAACCTCTCAGCCCTCCTCCTACAGTTCCTCCCCTTCTCCTTCAAAACTCCCTTTCCATCGTCCAAAACCCTCTCCAACCCTTTCTTCAAAGACTCGAGCCTGGGACTAAAAGTATACCCAAAATCCTCGCTCACAATCAAACTCTTAACCACGCTCGCAAAGTGCGACGCCATAACCGCCTTCCCACAAAGCATGGCCTCAATGGTCGTGTGGTCGAGCCCCTGGGCCCTCAAAGTCGGGTTCAGGAAAACATCCAGTGCATTATAAAATCCCCCCAGCTGAGCAGCGCTGAGCGGCCCAAGAACTTTTACATTCTGGCCCAATTCCTTATATCTATCCGCCCATGGCCCGTCCCCTGCAATTAAAACGAAAAAATTAGGGTTTCCAGAAAGAGAGCTTCCGATTAGGGATTGCAGCGCCTCAAAAACCAGCGGGTGGCCCTTATCCTTCACCAGCCGCCCGGCCATGCCGATCACCAGAGCTGCGCTCTCCGGGATCCCGTACTTGAGCCGGAAAGATTTCCCAGCAGATTCGTCCGGCTTGAAGAGCCCTTCGTCCACGCCGTTGATAATCACATGAACTCTTTCTCTCGGCAGCATATAGATTGTGCGCAGGACTTCTCCGACCGAGTCACTGGTGGCGACATGGTGAGCATACGAGGGAAAAAATTTCACCTCCTCAATTACTCGTTGCAGGCGATCGTTCAAGGCTCTCTGCAAGTCAAGTGTTCGAGGCTCGGCAGGGTTTCTGGTGAGATCCTGCACTATGTCGGAGTGAATTGTCTCGTAGCCAATGCCGTGCCACGACGCCACAACGTTTGCCAACCCCGCAGCCCGGCCGTGCTCTAGCGCGACGGACTCAGAGTGAATTACATCGAAGCCCGCTTTTCCTTCCGCATTTCTTAGGGTTTGATTAACCATCAGAAATTGCTCCCATGCTTCGCGGGAATTTATGTGGCCAGCCGCAGTGGGCTTCGAGAAATGAAACGTCATTAGCTTGAGGTCAGCTGTGTCCAGCGGGGCTCGATCCCGGGGCGCTGAGGCCGTAAAGACGTGGATTTCATGGCCGCGGAGAGCGAGCTCTCGGTGTAGGGTTCGAGCGTGGCGTTCGAGTCCTCCAGCGGCGGAGCCCAGCGGCCATTTTTTCACAAACAAGGCTATTCTCAACCGCGGGTTCGAGTCCCGCCGCGAGGGGAAGCTGAGCGTATTCCACGAGCTGGAAAGCTCGCGCAGGTCGCCTCGGAAGGGGAGTCGATCCCGCGACGTGGCGTCTGCTGTTGTGCAGAGGGGCTGGAGATTGTGAGCAGGAGATAGGAAAAGCCATGGGGCGTAGAGGAGAAAGGAGAGGAGGAGTAAGAAGATCCAAATAATGTACCAGTTGCACAGCTTGGTAGTGTTCTTTGCCTTACTCTGGATTTCATGGCTCCAACTGCTGCCGTTGCCCATTTCATTCTGCTGCTACGAAAGTGCGGACGAGCCATTCCATTGGATCAGTAGGTGGTCTTTACATACGTTGAAAGCAGAGGCACGTCCACGACTGTATTTTCTTCATTTTCTGTTGCATGTCCAAAGTCAACAAAGGTGTTATTTTCGCTTTTTCACATAAAGGTCTTGAATATCGCACGGATGATTTGTTTATTAGTCGCTGCCGTGGGATTGATAGCAAAAGTATTGTCCATATTCATTTTCTAAATGAAATTAACAAACTACCTATTTTAAATAATCTATATAGATGTGGGCGGCAAGGTGGACGATTTGCCACAGACGTGACAAGTCCGTCTACGAGTGACCGTACTGAGGCGGACGGGTGTCAGGGGTTTGTGGTAGTTGTGGTTTAAACAGGAAAGATGGAGTCTTTATGAGCCATCGTGACGCAGTACCGGAGGGCAGTGTCTATGGAGGCAACAATTTCTACCGGGCATTGATGCTGCATCCATGCATCATAAATCAATCCGTACCTGTTGTGCTAACCGTCTGCCAGTGTCGTATATGCCAGTCAGGGTCAGACAAATACGGTATCTTGATTTTCTCGCCTTAAACTCTATGCGTCCTTATTTTTATTTTTCTCAAGGTTATTCCTGGGTTCAGTATAAAGTATAAAATTTAAATGAAATAAAATTATATTTTAATTTTGTTTTTAATTAAATATTTATTTATTTATTTTTAATTTTCATTATTTAATCATAATTTTAAAATTATAAAAATACTTAAAATATTAATAAAATTTAATAAAAATTTAAAATTTTATTTTAATGTAAAATAGATAAAATATTTAGTATAGAAAATATTAAAATTTTAATATCTTTAATAAAAATTATTACTATAAATTTTGATAAAAATAAGTTTTTATTTTAATCATAAAATTAAAAAATTTAAAAATAATAATTTATTTTAATGTAAAATACATAAGATAGGAAAGAGTATAAAATTTAAATGAAATTTATTTAAAAAATAAGATTATATTTTAATTTTGTTTTTTGTATTTACAAGATTTTAATATTTTATATTAAATTTAAACATTTTTATTGTCTATCTTATTTTAAAAAATTAAACAAACATTATATTCAAAAAATTTATACTCATTTTATATTAAAAATGTTTAAAATTTAAAGATTTACATAAAATGTTATACATTAAATATTTGAAATTTTGTTCTAAATATTTGAACATTATAATTGTCTTCAATAATCAAATTTAAATACATATGATAGGGAAGAGTATACAAATTTAAATGAAATTTATTTTAAAAAAATATTATATTTTAATTTTCTTTTTTGTATTTAGAAGATTCTAATATTTTATATTAAATTTAAATATTTTTATTTTCTATCTTATTTCAAAAAATTAAATAAACATTATATTCAAAAAAATTATATTCATTTTATAAATTAAAAAAGTTTATAATTTAAAGATTTACATAAAATCTTATACATTAAATATTTAAAATTTTGTTCTAAAAATTTGAACATTATAATTGTCTTCAATAATCAAATTTAAAAATTATAAATAAAAACTTATGTTTTTCAAAATTTCTAGTAATAATTAATTTATTTATAATGAGAAATATATGTTTTAGAATATTTTATTTATGATATATAGTTAAATAATAATTAATAATTTTTATTAACAATTTAAAAATTAATAATAAATAAAATAATTTATTAAAAATAATCAAAAATGTCTATACAATATATATTAAACTTAATTATCTATTTTAAAGAAACCATGAAAAGATTTTATTTAGTATACAAAATAATAAAGATACACTAAAAATATTGTTTTAAAAAAATGATAAAATACTTTTTAATTCAAAAGTATATATAGAATATAAATAAAATTTTAAAAATCATGATTTTACATCATGTGAAATTATTATACAATTGGTAAAATATAGTTTTTGGAAGGTTATTTAGATAAATGTTTATTATATTTTTTGGTACACAGTACATTAGAATATAAATATTTAGTATCGATAGTTAGTAATAAAGAAGACAGAGTAGTGATAAGCCACCACTCATGTATCCTGCCCACCAACTTTACAAGGGCTACTTTGACAATGGTACTAATTCACGAAAAATCTAACATTTTAATGTATAAATCTAAATATAATATATGGATTCCATCCTCTTAAAGTTAGTGTAAGCAAATACATAATTAATTTGAAGATATCACCTCTCTATTGAAACCTTTGTTGCACACACAACATCATTACTAAATGACCTGCCAATTTTGTAAAATAAGATAGGAAAATAAAAAAATATTTAAATTTAATATAAAAATATTAGAATCTTGTAAATACAAACAAAATTAAAAAATATAATCTTTAAAAATAAATTTCATTTCAAATTTTATACTCTTCCCCTATCATATGCATTTAAATTTGATTATTGAAGACAATTATAATGTTCAAATATTTAGAACAAAATTTTAAATATTTAATGTATAACATTTTATGTAAATCTTTAAATTTTAAACTTTTTTAATATAAAATGAATATAATTTTTTTGAATATAATGTTTGTTTAATTTTTTTAAATAAGATAGAAAATAAAAATGTTTAAATTTAATATAAAATATTAAAATCTTGTAAATACAAAAATAAAATAAAAATATAATCTTATTTTTTAAATAAATTTCATTTAAATTTTATACTCTTCCCTATCTTATGTATTTACATTAAAATAAATAATTATTTTTAAATGTTTTAATTTTATGATTAAAATAAAAAGATTATTTTTATCAAAATTTATAGTAATAATTTATATTAAAGATATGAAAATTTTAATATTTAAATTAATTTAATAGAAACATTTTTTTAAAAATTTAATATTTTCTATACTAAATATTTTATCTATTTTACATTAAAATAAAATTTTAAATTTTTACTAAATTTTATTAATATTTTAAGTATTTTTATAATTTTAAAATTATGATTAAATATTGAAAATTAAAAATAAATAAATAAATATTTAATTAAAAACAAAATTAAAATATAATCTTATTTCATTTAAATTTTATACTCTATACTGAACCAGGAATAACCTTGAGAAAAATAAAAATAAGGACGCATTTATTTAAGGCAAGAAAATCAAGATACCTATTTTTTTCTCGCCACAACCCGACCTGCATATACCATTAATCGGGCGCATGGTTAGCATAAGGTGCACGGATTGGTTTATGATGCATGGATGCAGCATCCATGCCCGGTAGAAATTGTTGCCTCCATAGACACTGTCGTACCGGAGGAGGCTAGGGATGATTTGTTTGTTTTCCAAAACATTTGATTAGACCGCTCGCCCAAAACATTTGATTAGACCGCTCGCCTTGCCTATACACGTACTCATTCACTTGAGTGATGGCAGCCTTGGCATTCGCAGCCTGTCATGATATTGGCACATTGGCAGTGTACAAAATAATAAAACAGGGGTTTAATGTGGTGTATTCTCATTCAAGTTTGAAGGTGGTGAGGGCAACGCTACCATTTCTCCCTATGATTGTTGATTTCTCTGACTAGCTTCAAGGTGTAGGACAAAAATGATCGAACGTTCAAAATTCATAATTGAGATGTCGGTGGAATTGGTGGTTTGTTTTGGGGTGGATACCCTAATAGCCTTAGATTGCAAGGATCGCCAAACGCTTTCTAGTAGGTTACAGACCAGCGCCTCAAGCACATTTTGCTCAACATTGACCCATTAACGGTGGTGGTTGTGAAAATGGTGCTTGGCAAGGGGCATCTAAAGCACAAGGAGTTTTTTAGAGCAAATTTGCAGGTGGCTTCGAGGTTTCTAGCCTCCATTCTAGACAACCAAGTGCCAAAGGCGGAGGTAAAAACTTTGATGGGCAAATTGTTCAAAGAGGATTTGTTGGGCGGCTTGGAGGAGGTTTTAAACGTGTCCATTCCTAGCAAAGGTGCTCTGCAACCGTGTGACGTGGACCTGGTAAAGAAATTGGGTGAGGTAATCAAAATTTACCCTTTCCTTCTCAATTTAAAAGGGATGGCCTTGGTGTGACACAGAATGATAGTTGTGGTTGTGGTGAATTTTTAAAGAAGATCTTTCTGCTGGAAGAGGTCAATGACTTTGAGTGGGTCAAATTTGATGCCTTTGCGAAAGCAAATGGCTTTCTGTAAATGTTGGGATCCTTTGTTTCCCTTTGCTTTGGTGTCGAGTTTGGGTTTGGTGATTGTGCTAGGTCCCCATCTCTGTAATGTTTTGGTGTGATGGTTCTTGGTCTCATCGAGTATGGCATACAACTAGGTCTTTTTAAAATGTTAGCTCCCAACAAAGTAATGTTGGCATGCCAAGGGTGGGCATTTTGCTAGTATAGTCTGGTATGAACGGTTTTTGTGTTGTTTGAATGGTGGGCTGGTGTGGATAGACACCATTTTGGCTTGCATTTTAGGAAATTGTTTTGTTCTGGTAGTCCCGTGGGTGTTAAGGTCCACGTGTAACTTGCCCTGGTGGTGATTTTTGGTTTGGAGTCCAATCTCATATCCTACATAGCAGATGCTTGTAAATCTTTCCAGTATATCAATATACTCTCTCTTACGTAGCAAAAAAGAAATCTATATAAATAATGTTGCAAGATATATCTTTCTTCAATCACATATATATATATATATATAAGCATAATAGTATTATTATATATTAATATTAATATTATATTTATATAATACAATAAAATTTCTCGATGTAATTTATATATATTAATGTTATTATTATATTAATTTCACATGGTGATGTCCAACCACTTTAGTTTTTGAACAAGAATATTAGCATTTGAAGTGTGCATATTACAATACACAATGGGTGAGAAAAATTGAAAATGGCATTGTCAACAAAGTGGTGGATCTTTATAATTTTCCCCCTTTTTAGATACTTAGAAATTTTGGATGCTCAGTGTGTAGTCTATGGAAAGTTCCCAAGTCCATGACACTCAGTTTGGTCACATTGTTAAAGTTCTTTAACATTTAATAGTGGTGAGTTTGACTTCTTTCCTAAAATATTTTAATGGGATAGGTGGTTGTATAAGTTCACTCATATTTGCATTTCTATTGGCTTGTCTTGCCAACAATTGCTAAAGGCAACTCACCCATCTTCATATTTTAAATGTCCAAAAGACCTTTGAAATATCTCCAATTGTACTTTTATTGGCCTATTATGTGGTAGCTGATTTAGGATTACGTTTTGTTGATTAAAAGATTGGATTATATCAAACATTGCTAGTACCTTGGTACCTTGTTGTCTATGGCAATTGATTTCCACAGTTTTGTTAGTGGAGTAGCAACACTTAGCAGCACCAGCATGACTACATATTAGTGTTTGTTCGTTGGTTGATCAAAATGGAAATCTTTATGTTGTTCTTTAATACCATTGGAACTTCATAAGTGTGGACTATTCTTTGAGTATGCTTGGGACAATTTTGTGCTAACTATCACTTTAGACTATGATTCATGCTCTTGTCTCACTTTTTTTTAATATTGTGTAAGCTTCCAGGTTGTTATTGTGTTTTTTCATCCACAGATTTATAGTCGGACTGAGACTATTAATTCCATTGTAGTCAATCCTCTACATTGTTGATAAAAAGAATAGGAAATGGGCTGTCGCTTTGTGTATAGTGTTTTCTATTTGTGTATGTTCAATTTTTTTTATTAGCTTTATTGCTTATCTTATTGTCTAAGTTGGATCTATTCTATTAAAAAAAACTCTTCTCTTGTTGATTGGTGGGAATGCATTTTTTCTTACAATACCAAGTCATTGGTGTCAACATTTTTTTTCATAAATGTGACATGTTAATATTTTTTGGTTTTGTGGCTTTCTCAAAAAAAATTACACTATTAAAATTTTGGCTTTGGCTAGTCTTTTCCCCTTTTTGTTTGGAAGAAATATTATGTTCTTTGACATTGTTGTCATTTGCTCATTGCACTTCTTCTTATTGAAATAAAACAATAAGTTCTTGATAGGTAACTTGGAGACTACAAATTATAAAGCAATTATAAACATCTTGAACATTAAAGGTAGATCTTGGAGTAGAATCATCACTAGTTTATCTTCAACTTCCTTCTCCAACTGAAATAATTGATTTTTGATATCTATGAGTTGCATAAAAAATTCTTTGACCTTCTCTCAATAAAAAATTTTGAGCACTTAGCTTCCCCATTATATAACACACATTCCTTATTTACCTTGAATGCGCTCATCAACATTTTTCAACCTTTGTGATAATTTTACATGTTTTAAACATACGTAGCCAACTTTTTTTTTACTAATAGTACAATGAGCATGAGAGACTTTCAAAATTTAGGTTTAACTCACTTCTTGTCTTTTACATAGCTCAAGCCATCAAATTATTGAACACACAATATCCCAATTTTCTCAAACATTAGGAGTGTAGTGTTCATCTACAAACAATAATTTGGATCTAATCACATTTCCTTGCCTCTTCAATCTCACTAATATTTGAGGCTTTCTACATTAGTTGAATATGGAAAGCACTTCAATTTGGAAAGATAGGTAGAGAAGCTGACATATATACTTTCTTGAAAAAGTCTTAGTGGAAGGCTTTTCATCCCATAGAAGCTTAGTAGTTAAGGAGATGAAGGAAGAATTATATCACGTTCTCCTTGAGACACCATCATGCTTGCCTCAACATCTTCCTCTTGATGTTGAACAGTGAAAACATGATTTTCCAATAGGTTGCCATGTAGAACATAACTTTCAAAAAGCTTTTCCAAACCTTTATAGAGGTTTGTTTGCCTAAAACAATATGTACCATTACTTGCCTTTATTTTTGTATCTTAAAGCAATCTTCAACTTGTTTAAGGAGATTGAACAACAAAGATTTAGATATCATCTATAATAGAATCAAATTTGGTACACCAAGGCTCATTCATGGACACCTCCACCAATAAGACTCTTAATTGGTTGTCATTAGTTTGCTATATTAATATTATTATATGATGAATGAGAAAGATATATCTTAATGTTCTTTATATAGATTACTCATGCATCATATATACATACTTTTTAACCTTAGTGATGTAGTCTTGGATGTTGTCAAAGTTCTTAGGACCAAGGATCACTAGTTCATTATCAATTTGATAGACTTTTTCTTCATTTGTAATACCATAAAATGTTTAGACACATCCATGGAACACTTATTGATGTATATAGGATGCATCAATAAGTGTTCTAATAATAGCTATATTGATCTCACCTTTAGACACATCCATCTGTTCATGGACTTGCAAGTAGATCAAGTAAACAACAAACTTTGGAGAAATGTTAGTTATCTCTTCACCCTTGGAAGAAATGAAAGTTCCTATTAGACCTTAGAAATCGTAAAATTTCAATAGATAAGCACAACTACACCTTGAACAAATTTCTTGACTTAATGTAGTAGATTTCTCAAAATAACCAAATACATCCCACCATGATATAGATTGAACCCCAATTATTTAGACCATGAAGGCACAAAACAATTCCATGTACAAAAAAATTCCAAGCATAAGAAGTTTACTAACAAATTATAACAAATAAAAATTTAGTTCAAAATGTAAACACAAATAAATCTAGAAAAAATCCTCATAATAATGTTTGAAGAGATTTAAATTATACTATGATCATCAAAGAAATTATTGTAACATAAATCTATAAAAGTTACCACTAAATTGTTGGACTTGATCGTTGAACCCCACAACTCCCATAAATCACCTACAATCAAAATGCCTATCACATAACAAGAGAAAAAACCATTGATTGTGCTATACAACATAGAGAAATGAATTGATCAAAAAGGGATCCATGATTGAGATTCTATATTAAATAGATATTGGATTGCATTGCAATGATGAATAATGAAATTTTATAAAAGAAAAAGGAAAAATAGCAACACTAGATGCACCCTTAGGTGAGGATTAAATTAAATCATGACAAATATCCTTATTCTATGTTATTAGAGAAAAAAAAAGACCTAAAAATAGAAAAAAACTCTTACATTTAGCTTAAGTATAATTAAATAAAAAGGGGACCTAATTAATTAATTGATGATTAATTAATTAATTAATTAGGTAATATGCCTATTTTACTCTACACCCCCTTTAATTTCAACTTAGGGAGAAGCTTAAAACCTAATGGTGAATGCATGGATGGGTCCTAACTACACAACCTAATGAAGAACCCATGTACAAACAAATGAATCTCTCATAATTGGAGAAAAGGAGAAAACCTCATGAGATAAAATCATCTCCAAAAAAAGATAATGAAATAAATGCATACTAGTGAAAGAACAAAATAAGGACTTGATATGACCCCCAAGGATTGATTCTATCACATAAGTACAATGAATTTCCCCTCAATAGGAGAGATAAGATTATAATATGAACCATAAAGAATTAGCCCATGTGCCAATGATGAAATTCTAAAGATAAAGCATGATGCATTGCTTACAAATAAAATTTCTCCCCTTAGGAAGAAATAGATCTATTGGTGATTGGATAAGCAATTCCCATAAGCTAGATAAATAGGGAATCCAAATCCAAATAATTTTTTGAAAATTTCTCAAACATCCACATGTTGGAATGAGATGATGTCAATCTATAATCCTATATATACCAATGTGAAACAAGATTCAAAGAAGTTGATGATGGGCTAACAATTATAATGTATTTGTAATGAAAGAGGAGATAAATTTCCTCAAATGAATCCTCCAAATCTGCAATATGAGACTCCACAAACAAGGATGATATGTATGATGGATATGAATCCCAAATAGTGCTATCTAGAAGAGGATAAATAATTTTCTATACTAAATTAATAGGGGCCATAGATGTTGTGATACTAATCTAATCAAGAAAAATAAAAGATGGACATTGGATCTCAATATGAAGACTGAGAGCAAGGGGACAAGTCTTTGAACCATCAAAACACGTAAGAACTATGATATACTCACACTCATCTAAAGTATCATCATCAAAGGGTGTGATATATGTATCATCAAGGGAATGAAAAAATATAAAGTAGGATCCTTTAGGAATGGAGATATAAGATGGTCTCCATAGATCTCCCAAATTCTAGTCCAAAGTGTGTGGGAACAGTCAATGTTTGATACAACACATAGTGTCATGATCAACACTAGAACAAATCAATTCTACAACATGGTCAATGATGTTAGCCCATGTGGATATATTCCCTAGTGTGTTTGGTTCAAGTATGAATCCATAGAGATGAGGAAATAGATTAAGCCACCTAATATGTGTCAAGATGTCATTTTTCCAAGAATCATAATTGTCATTTACTAGGATGACCACAAAAGGATGAAGAGAAAAACCCCTAATATGTCATGTCTCATACTTTGATGCTACCTGAATTTACTTTATGTGGAACTAATTTATGGATAATTGTGTGTGATAGAATAAATATTATGTTATTGTGAAAGATGAGATAAGTAAATCATTATTTTATTTTGAAAAAGATGAAATTTAATGAATATTATTTTATTTTGAAATGATGCAATATAGAAAATGTTATTTTTGAATGATAAACTATATTGCTTCATTTTTTTTTGGACACTAATCTATTAATGGGTACCTGAGTTTTCATGAGTTGTAGGTTGTTGAAGACAAGGGTGTGGTTAAGGTAGAGGAGGCTAGCTACCTTGCAGGGTTAAGTGGAGTGGTCTCTCTCGCACACACAAACACTTAGAAATCATATAGTTACATTATAATTGCATTAATTAATTGTATTATATTGCTTCTTATTTAATAGTTGGTTATTTAAATAACTGAAGGCAAAAATTAAATGCTCATAAAAATAGTTTTAATTTATTTTATTTCTTAGCTTTATTTGAAGAATAAAATTATTATTATTTATTGTTTTATAGATAATTGTGATGCAAGCTAATAAATCATGTTTGTTATTAAAAATTAGTTTTATTTGATAAATTAGAAATAAATCCTAGAAAAGAAAGCAAGATTTCGAAAACAAAACAATGAGAAAGAAAACAATAGAAATTTAGAAAAATAGAAGAAAAGAACTTAAATTTAGAAAATAAAACACAAAAACAAAGCAAAACAAAATAACAAAAAAGAAAGAAAATAATAAAAGAGAATGATCTCTCATTCTCTCAACAACACAAGATTCATTCACAATTTTCAGTCTGCAAAACAAAAACAGAAACAAAGACAAAAGAGTTAGGAAATTGGGAAAAGTAGAACGGTGAAAAAGAAGAGAAGAACAAGAAGAGAGTCAAATAGGATAGCATTTTACTAGGTTTTTATGCAATTTCCATTATGTCAAATCTTAGTTTGTGTGAATTAAATGTTATGGAACAATCTCCATTTTTATGTGAAAGGATAAATCTCATTGTTGATACTAATTTGATTATATCAATACCAAAATTGAAGTTATGCATTTTGATGTTAAAATAATTTATTTTCTATATATGATAAACTAGGTATCACGGTTGTTATGAAACTGTATACTTTCTTTTATTCTACTAATAATATATATACATATATACAACAAACCATAATGTTGGTATTATTGTATTATATATATACGCTATACTATTGTATATATTAATAATGAATATATATTAAGAATATATAAATACTATGTTGATATATGAAATCATTGTGTTGCGGATTTAATTGGAAAGAAGATTTTTTTTTTTAATATTTAAATGCATTATTTATAGCCTATGGCTGTGGAAAGGCAACGACCTTTCCACAGGCCACACTCCTTATGGAGGCCATTTTCCCTCTCACAACCATTATGAATGAATATATATGTAGTTTGTAGTTTTTAACTTGCACAATATTTCGTTGGTTGCATTTTTTGATGTCTCTAAGAAAAGTAACCCATGTCATTCTAGAATAAGCATCAATCAAAAGCATAAAGTACCTATCACCTTGTAGAATTATCACCCGTGTAGGACCATAAAGATCTGTATGCACTAATTCCAACAGTCCAGTAGCAGATTGTTCCTTTCCCTTAAAGCTACTCCTTGTTTGTTTTCCAAATTGACAAACAACATTGATAGGTTTTGTGATTCTAAGTAAATATCTCACTACATGAACTAAAATAATTTTTTCCAAGTTATCAAAATTCATGTGACACATCCTTCGGTGCCATAACCAACTATCATTAATCTATGACATAAATCAATGGTCATTAACACCCTTAAGCTGATAGATATTTCCATCTACTTTCTTACCAATAGAAATCATAGTTCTGGACCCTTTTCGGATCTCACATGCTTCATCCTTAAACACAAGATTATATACCTTTTGCTACACATTTATTTGACACTCAAGAGATTATGTCTTAATCCCTTAACATAGTAAACATTGTTAGTATTATATGCTTGCCGTCAAAACTGATTGAACGTATTCCACAAATCTTAGCTCATAAATCATCTCCAAACTTAACTAATCCTCCATCATAATTTTCAAGTTTAACAAACTTACTTTTGTCTCTCGTCATATGATTAGAGCAACCACTATCAACAACCCAATAATTCTTATCCTCTTTGACATGAAAACCAGATACCAAAGTATCTTCAATTTTATCCTTCATCTCCAAAATACTTTCCTTCACACAAATTTTAGGGTTAATAGAACCAAATTCTTATTTTATAGCCAAAAATAGACATTCATTATCATCAAAATTTTCATAATCAGATTCATCATAAAAAATACCAGTATTTTCTTTCACAGAGTAAGCTTTCTTAATTATCTTTCCTTTATTTTCCTTGATCTTATTGTTTAGAGCTCTTTTTGGACATCTAGAAGCATAATGACCTATCTCACCACAACTAAAACATTTAAAAGGTAATTTACCTTTGTACTTACTGGTGCCTTTTTTCATCTTCTTCACTAAGTTAGCTTCCAAATCATCAAGATCTTCATCACTTGTATCTTCAACCTTCTTTGATTTACCAGCCTTGAAAGCAGTCTCTAATTTTGTACCTTTCTTCATTTTTCTCATTTCAAATGCAGTCAGAGTACCAATCAATTGATCTCTGGAATAATTATCAAAATCAACAGTTTCCTCAATAGTAGATACCTTTTCACTGTAACAATATGGAAGAGATCTGATAACTTTATTTTCCACTTTAGATTCTTTAACTGTTGCACCAAGGCCTCTCATGTTACTTACCAATTTATCAACTCTCTGTATGTAGCCTTTAATTGTTTCATCTTCAATCATATGCATCATTTTAAATTGTGCCTTCAAGTTCTACAACTTTTCTTGTTTGACCTTCGGATATCCTTCATAAATTCTTTGTAACTTATCCCATACTTCTTTATCAGTTTTCAAAGTCGTAAATTTAACTAATTCAATATTTGAAATACTATTCACAATAATAAATATTGCCTTCGCATTGATCTCATGTGTGTTGATTTTTGCACTTGTACTTGGGCCATTCAGAGGTGGAGTATATGTATTCTGATAAGCCTTCTCAATCTCATATCTCTGAGCAAAAAAATATCCTTCCATCTTTGTCTTCCAGAATGTATAATCTGAGTCATCACATCTAGGATATTCCAAAGGAATCTTGTTCACCATCCTAAATCTACCTCAAGTGGTTAAGCTCTTCTTCAAGGAACCTTGCTCTGGTACCAATTGTTGAAATGAACAAGAAAACTGAGAGGGGGGTCGAATTAGTTGTAACAAATTAAACCTTCAAAACCCTCAATAGTAATCAAATCCTCAAGCATTCATTAAACCCTTATTTTGTTAGTTTTATTAAACATGACATGAAGATAACATAAATTGAAATCACAACACCATGCACAAGAGAACACCAGATTTACGTGGAAAACCTAATGAGGGAAAAACCATAGTAAGGATTATCTCACAATATAAGTAATATTAAAACTGATACAAAGGGGCTCACTACCAACATATGACACATTGTTCGAAAGGCTCACTGCCAAGGCCCATTGCTACAAAAAGAATACAAGAAGATAGAAGAAGAATGTTATACAGAGAAAATGCTTCTCAATGCAATAAGGAGTCTACCACAATTGTTTTCACACTTTCACGGTCTCATACGAAAGATTTTGGATGCCTTCAGCTCACTGCCTTTAGGAACCCTAACATGAAATTCGCATTGATTTGCTCAAATTCATATCACACACATTACTCCCATAAATATCAAATCTATCTTACTTCTTACTCTTCCTCTCTCCCTCTTGCATCAACACCATACATATTTATATCAATATCTACCTCAAAAACTTTCTCCAATGTCGGCCACTAGCTTCTATACATTCAAATTCAAAATAGGTCGACACCTAAACATTCCCGCGGTGGATAGGAAAAAATGAGACCAAAATGAATCCTTAATTAGGACCCAAATAGATCCCAATACACTTCCACAAGCCTCACATGTAGTGTTAAACAAAAGGTCAGCCAACACTTGTGCAAAACACAATAATAATTAAGTACACACTTCCTTAGACCAAGCCAAAAGTTCTAGACAACATAATTCACTTGAACTCAATCCAAAATAATCCACGAACTACTTAAGATTCATCAAACACTTCCTCCAAGCTTGCATCAACAAATACTTTAACTTAGAACAATTGATGACTCTAATAGTGCATTTAAACTCCCAACAATAGTTAAATCTAATGGCAACACACTATATTGACTGGTGATAATATCAAGTAGGTTAGCAATTGAAATTCCAATGAATATTCCTTTGGAAATAACATTATAAAATCAGTCAACACATTCCCAACAATCAACATCGAAATTCTTAAGGAATATTCTAGGTGTTTGGTGAATATATTAGTAAGGGAAGCAAATAAACTATTGAACAACATATTTTAGTGGTCAAAAGAATATTATGTTTGTTGTTTTTAGCATGATGTCAAACCCTATACCATCCACTTGGCCTCTAACACTACCAATTATGCATTAAAAGGAGTTTTTTTTTGTCATAACTTGGGCATATGGTGTTATATTTTTACAAAAAAACATCATAAAGTTGGTTTTGTGTACTTTCTAATGGTATAGGTCTCATCATCAGATTTTCTACTAGTTAAATTTATCGCCTGTTGAAGTGAGATTATCATTTTTTACTTCCAAGTTTATAACTTCTTTGCTATATCTTCGATTTTCATGATTCTTGTGGATTTGGAAAGGTATTTGAGATCTATTCAAATATATACATGCATTTTTCTAGAATCTAATCTGGGTATTTTTTATTCATTTTATCATTATTTAAAATTTTGATCAATTACTTCATTTGAGCTTCATTACATGCATTGAGGTTATTGGTTTTTGATTTAATCATCCAAGGAGGTATCATAGGTTTTTCTCTTCTCCCTTTTGTGGTCATCCTAGAAAATGACAATTATGATTATTGGAAAAATGTCATCTTCACATATATTAGGTGGCTTAATCTTTTTCCTTATCTCTATGGACTCATACCTGAACCAAACACACTAGGGAATATATCCACATGGGCTAACATCATTGGCCATGTTGTAGAATTGGTTTGTTCTAGTGTTGATCATGACACTATGTGTTGTATCGAACATTGACTATTCCCACACACTTTGGACTAGAATTTGGGAGATCTATGGAGACCATCATATCTCTCCATTCCCAAAGGATCCTACTTTAGATTTTCTCATTCCCCTTCACAATACATATATCATACCCTTTGATGATGATACTTTAAAGGAGCTTGAGTATATCATAGGTCTTACATGTTTTGATGGTTCAGAGACTTGTCCTCTTGCTCCCACTCTTCATATTGAGATCCAATGTCCATCTTCTATTGTTCTTGATCAGATTAGTAACACATCTATGGCCCCTATTAATTTATTGTAGAAAATTATTTATCCTCTTCTAGAAAAAACTACTTGGGATTCATATCCATCATACATACCATCCTTTTTTGTGGAGTCTCATATTGTAGATTTGGAGGATTCATTTGAGGAAACTTATCTCCTCTTTCATGGCAACTACATTATCATTGTTAGCCCATCATCACCTTCTTTGAATCTTGTTTCACATTAGTATGTATAGGTTTCTAGATTGACATCATCTCATTCCAACATGTGGATGTTGGAGAAATTTTTAAAAAACCATTTGGATTTGGATTCACTGTTTATCTAGCTTATGGAAATTGCTTATCCAATCACCAATGGATGTATTTCTATCTTTAGAATTTTATCTTTGGAACATGGGCTAGTTCTTTATGGGGGGTCTATATTCTCATCTTCTCTCTCCTATTGGGGGGACATTCATTGTAGTTATGTGATAGAATCAATCCTTGGGGGTCATATCAAGTCCTTTTTTTCTTTCACTAGTATGCATTTGTTTCATTCCCTTTTTTTGGAGACAATTTTTCTCATGAAGTTTTCTCTTTTTTCTCCAATTATGAGAGATTCATTTGTTTATACATAGGTTCTTAATTAGGTTGTGTATCTAGGACCCATCCATGCATTCACCATTAGGTTTTAATCTTCTCCCTAAGTTGAAATTAAAGGGGGTGTTAGAGTAAAATAGGTATATTGCATAATTAATTAATTAATCATCAATTAATTATTTAGGTCCCCTTTTTATTTTATTATACTTTAGCTAAAATTAAGAGTGTTTCTCTATTTTTAAGTCATGTTCTCTTTTGTCTCATAACATAGAATAAGGACATTTGTCATGATCTAATTTAATCTTGACGTAAGGGTGCATCTAGGGTTGCTATTTTTCCCTTTTCTTTTATAAAAGTTCATTATTCGTCATTGTAATGCAATCCAATATCCATTAATTATAGAATCTCAATCATGGATCCCTTTTTGATCAATTCATTTCTCAAAGTTGCAAAGCACAATTACTGTTTTTTTCTCTCTTTATGTGATAGACATTTTGATTGTAGGTAATTTCGGGGAGTTGTGGGGTTCAATAATCAACTCCAACAATTTAGTGGTAAATTTTATATATTTATGTTACAAAAATTTATTTGATGATAATAATATAATTTAAAGCTCATCAAACATTATTGTGAGGATTTTTTCTAGATTTATTTGTGTTTACCTTTTAAACTAAATTTTTGTTTGTTACAATTTTTTAGCAAGTCTTATGCTTGTAATGTTTTTGCATATGGAATTTTTTTGTGCCTCCATGGTCTTAATAACTGGGGTTCAATCTATGTCATGATGGGATGTATTTGTTTTTTTTTTAGAAATATACTAAATTAAGTCAAGAAATTTGTTCAAGGTGTAGTTGTTCTTGTCTATTAAAATTTTATGATTTCTAAGGTCTAATAGGAACTTGCATGTCTTCCGAGAGTGAAGAGATAACTAACATTTCTCCAAAGGTTATTGTTTTCTTGATCTACTTGCAAGTCCTTCAATAGATGGATGTGTCTAAAGATGAGATCAATAGAGCTATTATTAGTCACCTAGCTAATGAAGGAAAACTTAAAATGAGTGTTGCTAATGAAGTTGATTCTAATGATTTGTTTGGAGTGGATGATCTTGGTAACTTTGATAATTTCCCTATGTCTGCATGTCCAAAATGGTGGGTGTGAGAAGTCCTTAAGTACAATATTTTGGACCTTGCTAAAAGAATTTGAAGTCATTGAATTCAAGGAGATAGTAAAAATTGAGAAGAGGAAGAAGAATACTACTACTTAGCTTTTCTTCTTTTGTGGATTGCCATTGTTTTGGAAGCCTTTATGTCTTGTTTATGAATATGTAGCTATTCAATTTATACTTTTACTTGTTACTTCAATGGAGGTTTTTTCTTACTACTATTTTGTTACAATTTTGGACATAATTGTTTTATCCTTTGTATTATTGTTACTCTATGAGCCATATGTAATGTATGTATGTATGTGTGTGTGTGTGTGATAAGGGGGATTCACTGCACACGAGTCTCTTTGTTCTCAAGAGAATTTCAAGGAACAAATTACCCTTATCCACCTCAACATAAGCCGAATGAAGAAATTGCAAAGAAAGTGTATCTAGGTTAGTCACCATGAAAGACTGCTTTAGAACCTGGAAGAGAAAAGCTTCTATATTTTTTCCTTTGATAGAGGAGCTCTCGGCCAAAGGACTACAACACAGATTTAGGATGCCATCATGGCACGCTGGAGTCCAAATGACGCATTGGCATCCTAAGCAATAGAGAGCTCAAGGACTCAAATGGGAAAACAAGAGCTTCACTTTCTAACTTAGATATGAGGTCTGTTTAGCAGAATAATAAAATAAAGAACAAAAACTAACAAAAAACACAAGGAGAGATTAGAGGGAGCTTATGAACAATTAGACATTTGAATCTTCAATCTCATCTATGCTTTAACAACCTTCACACAAGACAAATGGGGAAAAATGTTGGGGATGTATAGGGGCTTGCTGTAGTCAAACTCCCACAATGGTGTTCCCACCTACATGGACAACCAGATAGATAGAAAGAGTAATCAAAATGGAAAAAAGGAGGTGGTGAAAGAAATCCCTGCTTTAGGAGGATAACGTGCACCACCAAGTAGTAAATGAACAAAGAGATCTAATCTATTCGCAAATAGAAAAGAGTGAGAGAGTGTTACCAACAAGCCTCAACCCCCTCTTGAACACACAGACACACCATTGAATGCTTGCTAGAGATATTTTGTTGTTGGACGGACCTCAATCCGACAAAGCTTCACTTGTAGAAGTATTGTTTCCAAGAGTAGAAGAGATTGAGAAGTCAATTTGGAGAGAAAGCCTTGAATGAATGAATGAACCCCCAAAATGAGAGCAAAGGAGGGGTTTTGTTGCATGCAAGGGCAACAAAAGAGCTGTTACACCCAAAGGCTTGGCTATAGGGAAACGTGTCAAGAGCCAAGATTCGAGATTCCCCATTTCAAACTTGGAAAACCGTTAGGATGCTAGTGTGTTGTGTAGATGTCTGTGCGTCGCGTAGACATCCAAAACATAAGTTTTTGGGAAATGGGTCACTAGGCTACTGTTGCTTCATTATTGGACCACAAGGAGCTAGAATTGTGAACTTTTGACCCATGGGGTTTTTTCCATTAATGTGTTTAGGTGTCATAAATGCTAGGCAAAGTGCTAAAATGTGAAATTTCCCATAGGTACAATTCTACAACATTACATTTTTCCCCCACTTCAATGGGCTCAATTTTGGGAAAAATTAGCCACACTAAAGTAGAAAAGAAAAATTTCACTCAAACTTGAAGTTTTACGGATTTGCATGCCAAAAGAAGTTACTGCAAAGGTCATCGAGGTCAAGCCGACCAATACTTGTAGATGCCCAAAACAATCAAACTCAACAAGAAGTGCAGGACCTGTCATGAAAAATCTTGCAAAATTTTACTCTACAAAACTTAATTTTAAGTCAGTCCCAAAAATTGGAAGAAGCTACAATGGCAAGAAGAATGATCAAGAAAGAATTTGATGATTAAGAAGAGAAATATGTTGAAGAGGCCTATATGCCCTCTCCTGAGTTTGGGCCCAGCTAGGTGGGGTAAAATTAGGAGAATTCAGGGAGCCACAAACTCTAGGAAAAATGGGCCCTGGGGGACCTATATATACCTAGGTGGGCCCCAAGAAGGGTCATTTGTACTATTCATCATGGGGATTTTATTGAATTTTGTGAGAGAAAAGTCATCAAAATGTCGAGCAGACATGAGTATGAGGATCCTAGGTTGGACCAGCTATGTGTGGACATCGCTGAGGATCTTGAGGTTGACCAGGTAGGCCTCAAAATTGCTTCATTTAGCATTTTTTAATGATTTTTTACACTTGTTCAACCTTTTTGCAATGCAAGCATCCTAGATGCCTGTGTATATCTTCAACACGTGTTGGTGTCTAGGACCAACACTGTCATCCCAAGGATGTGCTGACATCTAAGGGATGCACTAGCATCCAATTGACGCGTTGTTGTCCCTATGCCATTAATGGTGGACTGAGACAACATCTACACGACACACACATGTCCTGTAATGTTTTTAACTTAGATTTTTCCAATTGGCTATGTACTGATGCATACTTTTTTCTTTTTCTACAGGATTATCCTGAGATCCGGGAGCATCACAGAGGGCGGGTGTTGTGCCTACTTCAAGACCAGAGGGATCACCTTACTAATGATAAGGTCACACATCTAGAGTGTGTTGGTCTCTGGCATGTTTACACCGTGTCAAAGATGATATACCATGATAGGATGTTGATGGCGTTGATGGAGAGATGGGATGCCACCACCTTGAGCTTCCAGTTGCCTACTAGAGAGATGAAAATCAATATAGAGGATGTATACTACATCCTCGGTGTCCCCATCCACGACTGAAAGGTGGAGCTTGATGATGCTCGCTTAATCCAAGAGCAATCGAACAAGGTCCGATACTACTCTAGCTAGACATATGGCAAGGACAGGACTACGCATATATACACTCAATGGTTCGATTAGGCCTAGACCATAGCCCCTTTGTTGTGCCGCATCATGGTGGTGACCATCGCCACATGGATCACCATAGGCGGGCGAGGCTCTCACCTCCACGGGGGACTCATCTACACCATTTGAGAGATGGTGGAGTGATGCACTATCTTCGCATGGGGGCGCATCATGCTCATGCACCTCTACCAGGAGCTTGGCCAATACGTCCACTATGAGTACCACAACCTCACTACATGCACACTCCTATAGGTGCAGGCTTTCACTCACATCACTTGCACAAGGCCAGAGGGCTTCCCATAGGTGCGAGACTACATTGTTTCGATGGCCCATTGGTACTAGCTCACTTGATAGTGGA
The DNA here is from genome assembly GCA_007258455.2 of Sequoia sempervirens. Lineage (NCBI taxonomy): Eukaryota > Viridiplantae > Streptophyta > Pinopsida > Cupressales > Cupressaceae > Sequoia > Sequoia sempervirens. The sequence goes on along the minus strand of VDFB02270651.1, from coordinate 809,240,866 downwards.
CACACGACAATCTGTAGTTCTAGCGGCTGTAATTTGACACCCTAATACTAGATAGGATCAGATGGAGACCCCACCATTTTTCAAGTGGGTTGATGATGGAAGGTTCCTTCGGAACCTATAGCATGATTGATTCATTCTTGATCGCATTGATTTTTCTATCATGCCCTACTACTGGCATTGGGTTATACGGTAGCACAGGTGGATCGAGACTATCCCCCTGTCCCCACCTATACTTGAGTTTTTCGGAGTGCGGCAAGTCCGAGGGATTGTTTGTGCCCCACTATAGTAGATGTCCACCTCTCCAATGATGAGGTTGATGATACTGATCTACTGACAATGGGCACGATGGACAATGTTGACGTAGCCCCAGATTTTCTGGCATGGTGGGGAGCTCACTGTCCCACCCCATTTTTCCCAACTGATACCCCCATGGGGGATCTCAGTCTATAGGGGGAAGTTCTACCACAACCACCTAGGCAGAGGTGGAGGCATAGAGGCAACAACGATGATTAGGAGTAGCAAGAGGAGGGCAAGCCAGAGGAGCAATAGCAGGCTGAGGTGGTAGTGAAGGATGTCCTCTCCTTCACTTGCCACTTTAGTTTCATCGATGCCACCATCCCTTGTAGTAGTTGGGGCAGCTTGTGACACTAGTGGCATGGTACTGAGTGCTCCTTCTTACCCTAACTCATTCTAGCAGCGAGGGGACCTAGGTATGACAATAGTTTATGCTATTTTTATTCAGTACCTTTAGTTGTTTATCTCATGTATACATATATCATGTTTTGGTTTTAGTATTTGTACATGTCGTGATACTAATATACATTCTCCTTTTGCATTTGCAGTGGATACTTAGGGATGCATTAGGTTGTTTACCCATTGCATATCAGAGGTGGCCCCTATTGTGTCGATCCAGGGGGCAGCCTTAGATGTGTACCAACCAGTCTCAAAGAGATGTCACATCCACCTTTTCGAGCTTGTAGCATGCCTAAGGACTGCCTACAAGGAGGCATAGGTGGAGATTGTACAAAGGACTGTTGATGTGACCACATTCCAGAGGAAGCATAACCAGCTGTCAGGGGGAGTTACAGATGGAACTCGTAGAGTGATACGCAACTGTGATAAGGGTTGATGTCGCCGAGCAGGCACATGATTCCCTTCAGAGTCATCTCAATGGCCTCACGGGATAGGCGACAGCCGTGATCCTGGTGGGTGATCAATAGGTACGATAGGAGCTTATCCAGGCCTGCATGCAGATTTGCTCTCTCCAGGGAGAGATCAAGGGGATGTGCGCAACCATGTCTGCCTCACACTCACACCACTCTAGATTCGTCTCCACCATGTAGCCCCGCCCATAGATGCAACCTAAACCAGAGGGTTCCAGGAGCCATGTGCCCAAGCCTTAGAGAGTCTCCTTTTGTATATCATTTTTGTAGTCACGAGATATATTTATAGATCCTTTTTTGTATATACATTGATACATATATACAACAACCACTCATTTTTTGATGACAATGGGATGATAGATGCACATGAAATTTGATGTTTATACATATATACATGAGATACTGATTTTGATATTATGGCATTGTTTACTTGATGTGTATGTTCCTTACTTCCATGTATGTTGATGCTATGAAATTTTTATGTGTATTGATGTATGTTTACATTAGATGCTATCATGATTTAATGAACACACATGGATGTAAATTAAATATAATGATGATCTAATTTCCTAAAAATATATAATGTAATGCACAGATACATAGTATAGCAAAGCACACGTATGTATGTCTCTCACACACACACATGACTGCATCATAACACAAAAAATTTCCACAATGTGTTAATGAATAAATGCCAACATAGGCAACACTACAACCCTTAAAGAGTGAACATTGCACATATGACACATTAGACACTACACATAGTATCGGTGAAGATGATTGCATTAACAGGTTCTTTTAGAGGCTTCCCAACCATAGATGATAATCCATTGGCACCCAAGCCATACATGGAGATGACAATGTAAGGGCCCAACCAATTAGGACTAAATTTTTCCCTTTGATTAGGCAACACATTTACATTTCTCTGATTCTCGTAGAGAACCAAGTCACCTACCTTGAAAGTTTGAGGAAGTACAATTTGATTATATTGTCTGGATAATGATCGTTGATAAGATTTAAGATGGTTGAGGGCTTGTAATCGGCACTCATCAAACATCTCTAGCTGATGCAAACGATTAGCTCAGTAAGTTTCATCATCAATTAACCCTTTAAGGGAAACTCGCAAAGGTGGAATTTACAACTCTAAAGGCATGATAGCTTCGACACCATAGACAAGGTTGTAGGGCATTGTTCCCGTCGCCGTATGAACACTCATGTGATAGGCCCGTAAATCATGTGTTAATTGAACATGCCAATCCTTACCATGTTTATTTATTGTTTTGCAAAGAATGAGCTTAAGAGTCTTGTTAGACCCTTCTGCTTGGCCATTAAATTGAGGATAATACAATGTAGAAGCCCTATGTTGAATGTGAAACTTTTCTAGAAATTGCTTTACTTCCTTGTTCTTGAATGGTGTACCATTGTCAGAAACAAGCATAGAAGGCAACCCAAAATGAGCAATGATGTTGTTCAAAAGAAAGCTACAAATGGCTTTGACATTCGTAGATCAAAGTAGAATGACTTCAACCCACTTCGTGAAGTAATCTGTAGTGGTGATGATAAAGGTGTGTCCTTTAGAAGAAGAAGGTGATATTTTTCCAACAATATCCAACCCCCAGTTTGCAAATGGCTAAGGTGAGGTTTGGTTTTGTAACTCTTGTGCAAGAGCATGACTAAGACGACTATGTTGCTGACATTGTGAGAAATTTTTAACAAAATTAAAGGAGTCTTGTTCCATTTTTTACCAAAAGTACCCCATGTGTATCAATTTCCTCACCAGAGATTTACCGCCAAAGTGTCCACCACCAAAGCTCGAATGGGATTCCCTAAGGGAAAGGGGTATCTCCATTTTAGTGAGACATTGAAGTAGCAAGCCATTATAAGATTTTTGATATAAAACATCCAACAAGACAACATAATAGATTGAAAACTTTCGTATAAGGGTGCGATTGTTTTTTGTCATAGTATTGGGAAAGTTTCCAATCTTTAGGTAGTTGTAAATGTTAGAAAACCATTCCCTTGATTCTGGGTGAGAACACACAAAAAATTCGGATTCAGGTTGATCGGAAACAATAGGAGACAAAAGGACCTGAATCACGAAGTGGTATTCTTTTGTATCCTCATTCGAAAGTACCAGGGAGGCAACACTTGCCATGGCATCTACATGTCATTCTCCCTCCTGGGGATGTTGTCAATTGTGAAAGAGGATAACCGATTAAGCAAGGACAAAGCAAGGTCTCGATATTGAGACAGCTTACTTTACTTGGCTTGATAGGTTCCCGTGATCTGATTCACAATAACCTCAAACTCACCAAGTATACGAAAATGTCTTATTTTTAGTGCGATCGTGGCACACAAGCCAGTAATGAGGGCTTCATACTCATTGATGTTATTGGTGCAAGGAAAGTCCAATCAAAAAGAGAGGGGGATTAGCTTCCCTTCAGGTGAGATCAGAACAACACCTACTCCAAAGCTAGTTTGACATCTTAACCCATCGAAATAAATTTTCCATTCAAGGTGCTGATTGATTATGAAAATGTTCTCATTGGGAAATAAGTCCAAATGTAGGAAGGAGTGAGATGAGGGAACGTCTACCAATTGATCGAAAACCACTTGACCCTTTATCAAATTACAAGTAACAAACTTTATGTCAAACTTAGAAAGCAACATCACTCATTTCGCTAACCTCCTAGCAAGATCGACACTGGAGAATAAATGTTTCAAGAGGTCACTTTTTACAATGACATGTGTCTCAGCATGTAGAAGGTAGTGCCTTAGATTCTTCATAGAAAACACGAGAGAAAGACACTGTTTCTCCATGAATGAATAATAGGTTTCACAATCAACCAAGACATGACTAATGTAGTAGACCACCCTCTCTTTCCTGACATCATAATACTGAGCGAGCAAAGCTAACAAAGCGTCTGATGATGCAGAAAGGTAGAGCAGAGCTGACATTAGTATGGGAGGATTGGCCAAATAAGTTTTGATTGACTCAAAAGCCTTTTGGCACTCTTCATCCCATACAAAGCAAACATCTTTCTTTAATAAGCAAGTGAAAAGAAGGGTACGATCAACCAATTGAGATATGAATATGTGAATTGCCTAAATCTTCCCTTATAAACTTTGCAATTCAGTAATGTTCCTGGGTGGAGGCAAGTTAACAATTGCATCGATCTTATTTGTGTCAACCTCAAATCCATGATGAGAGATAATGAATCCAAAAAGCTTGCCCGCATCTACGCCGAAGACACACTTAAGTGGATTAAGCCTCATCTTATAGAGTCGAATCCTTTCAAAAATAAGATGAAGGTTTTCTACGTGATCTTGATGGTTTATAGATTTTTCCAAGATATCATCAATGTAATCTTCTAGAATTTTGTGAATGAAATCATGAAATATTAGGGTCATTGCTCGCTGGTAAGTTGCTCCTACATTCTTTGACCCAAAGGGAATGGCCACATAATAAAAGGTACCCAAAGGGGTAGTGACTAGGTTGTCTTGTATTGATCTTTCAAGTTAATGCAGATTTGATTGTAACCCGAGAAGCCATCCATGAAAGATGACAAGGCATGATGTGCAATCGAGTCCACAATCATATCTATATTAGGTAGCGAAAAATCATCCTTAAGAGAAGCCTTGTTAAGATCGGGAAAGTCAATGCATATACAAATATGACCATTAGGTTTACTCACAACAACAATATTCGAGATCCAAGGGGAATAGTCGATTGGACAGATAAAGCCTACTCTGAACAACTTCTCTATCTTATTCTTAACCAACAATGTGACCTTGGGATTAATCTTTCAAATTTTCTACTTAACCGACTTGGCATCAGGACATAAGACGATATTGTGAACCACTATAGACTCATCAATATCAGGCATGTCTTCATACGTCCAAACAAAGATATCAAGGTGAGAATGTAGAAGATCAAAGTGCTCCTTAGCTTCTTCAAAAGAAAGGAACTTCCCAATCTTAATCACCTTTTAAGAAGACTTAGGATCCATAGAGACTTCAGTAGTATCTCCCTTAAGGAGAGAACTATGGTATTCAGGATGCGATATTGGAACACCATTATCAACATTAGCAAGAGGGTCCTCCTCATCAACATTTAAGATAGATTCTCTGAAATACACTTGTTTACTCAAGCGATATGAGAATCATCTCTTATGATGAAAAGGAGGCAAAGAGGAGTAGGCACCTAAGAATTCCTCCAGTGCTTCATCCGAAGAGAAAACATCTAAAGGGACTTCTTTGGCCTACACCCCATCCTCTATTAGTTTAGGATGGACCAAACTAAGTGGTTCAAGCAAAATCATACTCACAATCCACCAAGGTTTCTGTTTAGATTGTTCAATAGAGCATCCCAAACCCAGATAGTGCTTATGAGGCTTAAACTTGATAGGGACCTAGATTCCTTGCTCAATATGTGTAAGACCTTTTCACTTGTAGCCATACTAGAAAAGCAAGTCTATATCTAAAACCATAGTGGGTTTGCAAAACTTTGGAAGGTGATGGTTCTATATAGAGAGCATCATTCCACCAATGGACATCGAATGCATCTACAAGAGCAAAATCGTCTCCTTGATTCACAAACATTAACCTGCTTTGTAAGAGTAGGACTATCCTCCTTAGTAGGGGAAAGACTGGTCTCTTGAATAGGATTACAGTTTTCCCCCTCAACAGGAGTGTTATCCACTTTTTCATCAAAGGCATTTGAGGTTATCGAAAGTTTTAGATGAGTGGGATTCACTTTGTATTCCCCAATAAATAACTTAGAGAACTCCAAGGATTCCAATCATCACCAAGGAATGCATTGGATTCAGAGGTAGAAGTAGATAGGGAAGACTTAAGACTTTTTGCTTTAGGTGGCTCGTCTTTAGTAGTGTTCACTTCAGGGACAACCTCCATGGAGGGTATCATCGAGGAGCATGTCATTACATCAGAAGTTAGAGATGGAATAAAATTCTTAAGAGTGGAGACAACCAAAGCTTGACCAACAACTGCTAATTCACAAAGGTGACAACTTCCAAGTCAACTTTGACTGTAATTACTCAATTATTTGCAACAAACTTTAGAGAGCGATGTAGAGTGGAAGTTACAACCCCTATAACATGAATCCAGGGTCTCCCCCAAATACTATTATAAGGCCAAGGGCCATACATCACATAAACCAAGGTGGGTAAGGTAATGGAGCCTAGCTACAAAAGCAATATTATCGTGCTTAGAGCCTGTCGGCCAACATTATCGAACCCATGAATATACAAAGAAGAAGTAGCTAAAGAAGAAGAGTCAAATTTAATATTGGGTAATAGATCGATACCACAAACATTGAGAGCCAAATCGGTGTCAACAAGGGTACACCTAATACCAATAATATTAACATTAACTATAATCATTAAAGGATTTGCTTGTTTCTGCACATCTAGAGGCGAGAGTTCCTGCAGATAGAATGTGATATTTGGCGAATCTATACAAATATGAGCGATCAATGCGTTAAGGTTCATTGGCCTAGTGGAGGCAGGCAAGAGAATCTTCTACAAGGCTTCCTAAAGCATTTCTTGATAAATCAAAGCGGTCTAAAGCAAATCACAAAGTGAGATCTTAGCCAGAGTAATACAAAGTTGCTCGACAAGATACTAATCACCAGGTGCTTTAGTCACAAGTTTAGGTGCTGGAGGACTTGACTCGGTTGAGAAGGTGGTAAAGATTTAGGAATTTGAGTAGGTTGAGATGTAGGAACAAGAGGTTATTGATCTAGATTCTGTTTGTTTCTTCTTGTATTATATGTGTCCTCAACAACATTATAAGAAGTGCTCAGAGTCCATAGCTTTTACGAACCTTGAATACAAATATGGTGAATCATCGTAATATGAAATTCCATAGAAAAAATGATTCTTCTTAGGAGAAGGGCTAGCTAGAGTCAAGTAAATGGCGGGCTTCTGAGAGCTTGGACAAGCCATAGAGACCACCACAACATTTATCGACTCATTAGCTTGCAAAGAAAAAGTCTGGTAGGAGGATTTACAGATAGGGGAAGACACTTCTAAGAAATCATCTAGAGCATCATCCAACATATCAAAATCTTCCTTAGAGAAAGCATTATCATAGACATTAAAACATTGTAAAAATAGATCCGACATGTTTCACGTTGGGTTCACCAAAATGTGAGATAAGGGGGATTTGACACATGAGTCTCTTCATTCTCAAGAGAATCCTAGGGAATGAACTGCCCTTATCCACCTCAACATAAGCCAAATGAAGAAATTACAAAGAAAGTGTATCCAGGTCAGTCACCACGAAAGACTGCTTCAGAACTTGGAAGAGAAAAGCTTCTAGATTTCTGCCTCCGATAGAGGAGCTCTCAGCCAAAGGACTACATCGCAAATTCAGGATGCCAGTGCAACATGCTGACATCCTTTAAAGCAATAGAGGGCTCAATGGACTCAAACAGGAAAACCAAAGCTTCAATTTCTAACCCAGATTTGAGGTCTGTTTAGTAGAATAAAAAAATAAAGAACAAAAACTAACAGAAAACACAAAGAGAGCTTAGAGGGAGCTTACAAACAACCAGATGTATGAATCTTCACTTCGAGCTCCACTTTAATAACCTACACACAAGACAAACAAGGAAAAATGTTGGGGCTATATAGGGGCTTGCTACAATCAAATCCCCGCTTTGGTGTTCCCACTGCCATAGACAACCAAATAGATAGAGAGTAACTGAAATGGACAAAAGAAGGTGGTGAAAGCAATCCCCACTTCAGGAGGACAACCCACACCACCAAGTAGTACATGAACAAATAGATCTAATCTATACGCAAATAGAAAAGAGTGAGAGAGCACTACCAACAGGCCTCGACCCTCTCTTGAACACACAGACGCACTGCTGAATGCTCACTAGAGAACTTTGGCTGTTGGAGGGACCTCAGTCTGACAGAGCTTCACCTGTAGAAGTATTGTTGCCAAGAGTAGAAGAGATTAAGAAGTCAAGTTGGAGAGAAAGCCTTGAATGAATGAATGAACCCCCAAAATGAGAGCAAAGGAGGGGTTTTGTTGCATGCAAGGACAAAAAAGATCCGTTACACCTGAAGGCTTGGCTGCAGGGATATGTGTCAAGAGCCAAGATTCGAGATTCCCCATTTCAAACTCGGAAAACCACCAAGACACTAGCACATTGCGCAGACGTCCACATGCCACTCAAGCGTCCAAAACACAAGTTTTCAGGAAATGAGTCGCTAGGCTACTGTTGCTTCGCTATTGGACCACATGGAGCTAGAATTGTGATATTCCGACCTATAGGGTTTTTGACATTAATGTGTTTAGGTGTCATAAATTCTAGGCAAAGTACTAAAATGTGAAATTACCCTTATGTGCAATTTTGTGACATTACAGTATGTATGTATGTGTATGTATATGTATATGTATATATACACATACACACATAAATATTTTATATATGACCTGTGTTATTGAAAGAAATAATGAAATATACATAGACAAACAAATTAAAAATGAATATTTTAGACACTCTAACTTTATTAATGTATTGTCTAAATTTTCAATTACATAACAACATAGCCTAGGTATAATCAAGGCACAAGTGACCTCTTTAAATAGAGTCAATAAAATTCTAATACCTTAATACAATTTTTTTGTAAATTATGTTCTCTCTTTCTTACAAATATAAAATACATTTTGACTTTCATAAAAGATCCCTCTATACAATTTTAGTTACAAAAGTTAAACATTTATCTCTTCATTTGTAAAATAATCTTAAATAATTTAATCAAAAGCATTTTTTTAAATCATTTCAAAAAATCTCCTGCATTTCAATATAAAAATTTATCTAACAATAATAGTCTTAAACCAAAAGAACATAAGATGAGGAAACGGGTCACTGGGCTACGTTGTGAGTGTATTTTACTTAGTTTTATTCTAAATTGTTAGACTTCTTGTAAAGGGTTTGAATCAAGATATTGATCAAGCTAGACTTATTGTAAAAGGTTTGAAGGGTTTTCATTTAATTTCTAATTTTATAACTTACTAACTTATCTTATTATATAATATACATAAATAACGTGGAGATATATCTTCTTTTATTAAATATCTCTTTTTCTTCTTTTATTATTATTTAATATTGAATTATATCTAAAATATCCAACACGAAAAGACTTGGAAAATACTTTTAGAATATGTAGAAATGCTCGAATTTGATTTATGAGCAATAGAATATGGCTAATCAGAAGTTCGTCTGTTGTCAGATAAAATAATAATAATGGTGGATCAGTGCAGTATTGTCTCTTATGTGCAGATGACAAGGGAACAAAAAATATAATCCTCTGAAAAAACTGGTAGTTCATTGGAAAAGCTGAAGCAAACCATCGTGCCATATAAAATTATACATGAAATAAACTTACTATCCAAATCGAAAGATTTGATTCCACTATCTCAAGTTGGGATCATAACATTTTTCAATCTTGGACCAGTGAATTTATGTAATAGGTTTTGGATACCTTCCATTTTCCATGGACATCTTACAGAGTGTTTAGGTTGCTACTCATAAGCATATAGAAAATCGTAACAGCCTCGTTCCAAAAGACTATAAATCAGTGTAAATTTGTTCATTCCTAGGAGAAAATATTTAGGCCTCCCACAAAGCTAACAAGTCTCTAGAAGCAGGAAGCGGAAAGGAAATGCCTTGAAATATTTCACAACACTAATTATTTTAAGCTTAAACAATTCAAGCTGGTAGTATTATGATGCTTGAATATAATCAACTAAAATACTAATTATGGTACGTTGTGTTCCCATTAAAAATTTGTGAGACCAGTTCTGTGCATCCATTGAGAGTTTTATATTCATTTATTTATTATTGTTTGTATCGGTTGGGTGTTATCTGTTATCTAACAGAGTTTCTGTCACAAACTTAACTATCCCAGATGCAAAAGACAGAATAGCTAAATGGGTAATTAGTCATAAACAGGATCTTACGTCTCATAAGGGTATGTTGAGTAGTGGTTTGTGCATAGGTTAAGCCGAGGGTCTTTGCCACACACAAGTGACTGCCATATTGTCCTTGGAGAAATTCATGGTCTATAATGAAGGTCATTTGTCACAAGGAAAATGCCACAGTTTTATTCCTCATTCTTAAAGTAGTAAATAAAGAAGATTATTTCTTTGCATTTACGATTTCATATTTCTGGTTTCTACAAATTAGATTAAATATTTGTTTTCAAACTTAGGGTTTATTGCTGTAGATTTTCACGACAGTTTTAATAAAGTTCTAGTGGGAATCATAACATTCTTCTATATTGTACAAGTAAATTTGAAATGTAGTGGGTCTTCGGTATCCTTCATTTTCCATAGACATGTTTCAGTTTAGCTAAGTGTACAGAGTTCTTTCTCACTCCAAAATAAATAAAAAGTAGAAAATCAATATAATACAATAATTCCTTGTTCATTTCTGGCATATTATCTTAAGACCTCTCACAATATACTGGTTTAACACAACTCAGTAGAATTGGATTTTTTCAGTATCCTCATACTACTCATCGCAAGCGTTGTCTATCCTCAATTGATACAACCAGGAAAAACCCTTTAGTTGCTAATCACCTGTTCATTACAATGACAGAATGATACATTATTTATCAATTACCACCACCCTGTTCCGCCACCTAAACTATTTTGTTGTTGCTTCTGTTCTTGTGAGCAGTATAAGGAAATGACCATAAGCCTACTGACAGCTTCTTATTTCTTGTGAATTGCCAAGATAACAATCAATTACCTCAAGAATACAAGTCCATTATAAAAACTGCATGTTTTCACCTCACTCATTAGGTTCTCATCTTGTATGGTACACTGTTATTCTTGTTCCATAAAACAGCACTACTGAAATGAATAATCACATACTTTTCATCCTGAAGAGAAAGTTTTAGCTGCCTAACTTGAGGATGATCGCTATAAGTTCTCATAACAAATGGAACTTTTCTGCTTGTTCCATTAAGCATCTCAAAGAATCTTTTGTGCCTAAAGAACCAAAAAACCTCACATTCCTTGAAGCCATTCTTGACAGGAATCATAACAAGGTAGTGGTGATATGCTATTCACACCAGATACAAAATGAACTTTTCTGTTTGTTCCGATAAGCATCTCTAAGAATCTTTTGTTCTTGAAGGACCAAAAAAGCTCATATTCTTTGAAGTTATTCCTGCCTAGAAATCAAGAATCATATCATGGTGGTGGTGATACGCTATTCCAATCAGATATAGGGGCTGTATTAGATTGGAACATATCCTCCAGATCCTCTAGAAGTACATCAGTAGGCCTGCTCCAGAAGATTATACTCTGAGCAACACAGTTCCAAAAGGATGTATCAGAGACTTCTTGGTGTTCTATCTGCCCTACCAGGCTCTACAGCATTGTTTTACTTTATCCGATTATGGCTGTGGTCTGTTTCTTACAAGGCATGCACAGGCCTGTTACAAACCAGCTATATCCAAGACTACTTTTTTACTGCTGCTTTGACATGTCCATCAATCAACCTACCCTTACTGGCATTAATGTTTACAGAAGAATGTAATATTTATATGTATCATACATTCAATTGAAAAATGTATTCCCTGCATATTCTGCTAGATTTGTATTGCATTGAGCTTTACAGGGACAAATCAGACTTCTTCACATGAATCAGGTTCTATTGGCATTCAACTGATAAGATCATGAGATATGCTGTTCAGCCAAGAAGGACAACCATTGAAGCATAGTGGTCCCCTATTCTAATTGCTGTATGATAAGCGCAAGTTGTAATCAACTACTGCCAACCATAACTACAGATAATCACTAATGTGACTAAGTGCCCAAATTGTCTTATTGACCAAGTTCCTTTTTCTTGAACCAAGAAGGGCAACCACTGAAGCATAGTGTTCCTCTATTCAAGTATTGTATGATAACATCAAGTAATACGATCGAAGTACTGCCAACCATAGCAACAGATTATCACTTATGTGACTGAGTACCCAAATTATCCTGTTATTGCTCAAGTACTCTTCTCCTGTCAACTACAGTCTAATGCCAGCCATCCAAAGACTGTAGATAAGTGGTTGTTTCTGTCTAGTTACTCCAAGTGAAATCAGTTATTGAACTCTAATAGCAAGTGGTTCAATAAAGAGCAAATTGTGCCCTGTTCGTTTGTTCCTTATCACTGTCTTTGATTTCCCAATAAGCAAGCTCTAATATGGTCTGTCCCCCTGTTTTCTACTCCACAAAACAGCATTTCTGATAAATATAAACTGACTATTTTCATACAAAGGGAAAGCTTCAGCTATTTACTGTGAGTATGAAATCATAATGATGCCTACATTTCTGTGACAAGATGAATAGCATTATCTCCATTAGCGTCTGTCAGAATCCACAAAAATATAAACCTGTATTATTGCTGAGAGTTTCTGGATTAGATTGTGTTTGTATTTTTTGCATCGACATTTCGGATCACACTCCATGATCGATCATCAGGATAGAAGAGAGCATAAGGAGTAAAATCTAATCCAGAAACTCTCAGCAATAATCTTCATGGATTGTGGAAATCTATTATTGCTAATAAACCTGTATGTTTAAGGCACCAAAATGACAGACACTTTACAGAAAATTCCACATGAAAATCCAGAAGATTAGCTTGGAAATACTAATCATTAAGGAAACAGACCTCCAAGATATGTCTTGATAATCCTTGAGGAAACTGCCAAACTTTTAACCTCAGTGCAGAAAAATATGCTCTTATGCGTCATGCAACACAAATGATGTGTCAGGCACGTATCCTGCTGCTCGCATCTTCTGTAGCAAGTTATCCAATGTTGCATATATGTTATCTGATTGTGGATGTGATTTGTCCCTAACAAGAAATGAATGAATCTTATTATCAACCTCAATCCAACTGCAACCTGGCTCCTTTTTCAAACCCCTATCTCTCATCATTGCTCTCACTTTTTCTACATCCGCCCGCCTGCCCACAGCTGCATAGATGTTTGAAAGCACAACATAGTATCCTGCATTATCAGGTCTTAACTCAAAAATATTCTCTGCTGCAACTTCTGCTATATCTGTATTGCAATGAACTCTACAAGCACCAAGCAAGCTCCCCCAGACATTAAAATCAGGTTTTAATGGCATTTTTTTTATAAAGTCTAGTGCCTCATCCAGGCAGCCAGATCGTCCAAGTAGATCAACCATGCAAGCATAGTGCTCCATTCTAGGTATGATGTTGTAATCTCGATTCATTCGTTCAAAATATTGCCGACCTTTATCCACAAGGCCTGCATGGCTGCATGCTGATAGAAGAGCAATAAAGGTAACACAGTCGGGCTTCATGCCTGACTTTTGCATTTGGTAAAAGAGTGCAAGTGCATCCTCAGCATGCCCATGCATTCCATGTCCTGCAATCATTGTGTTCCATGAAACCAGAGTCTTTCTCAGCATTCTATCAAATATAAGTTGTCCCAGCCTTATGCTCCCACATTTTGCATACATGTCTATGAGAGCATTCCCAACAGAAACATCACACTCAAATGCGTTTCTCATTACATACGCATGAATCTCTTTTCCCTGTCCCAAAGTTGATAAGTGGGAAATGACTGGGAGAATACTCACTACAGTGACAGAATCGGGCTTCTTGCCTTCCCACTGAATGCAATAAAACAATTTCACCGCCTCACTGCAATGGCCGTTCTGAGCATAGCTGGCAATCATAGAATTCCATAAAGTTACGTCCCTACAAGATATCCCATCAAACACTTGTCGTGCAGAATCTACATTCCCACATTTAGCATACATGTCAATTAAGGCACTTGCTACAAACACTGTGAACTCAAATTCACTTCGAATTATATAACCATGAATTTCCCTACCCTGTCTAACAATTTCGAAGCGTGCACAGGAGGGAAGAACACTTGCAAATGTGACGAAATTAGGTGCGACACCTTCTAATATCATCCACCTAAACAGCTTCAAGCTTTCCTCATAATACCCATTTTGAGAATATCCAGCAATTATAGAACTCCATGAGATTACATCCCTTTCAAGCATGCTTTCAAATGCATGCCTTGCAGCTTCCATATTTCCACATTTTGTATACATGTCCATGAGGCAATTCTGCACAATAATGTCATTCCCATATCTGCCTCTAATTACATAATCATGAATCTCCTTACCAAGTTTTAAAGCTGACAATACAGTACAGGCCTTCAGAATGCTGGTGACAATGATCTGATCAGGCACCACCCCTACTGATTGCATTTGAAGAAAACATTTCAAGGCATCATTACAATACCCATTCTGCACAAGGCCGGCAATCATGGCACTCCATGTTACGACATCCCTTGCAATTATTTTCTCGAACACTTGTCTCGCAAACTCCATTCTGCCACATTTTGCGTACATGTCTATCAGGGCACTGCCCACAAAATTATCAGTCTCAAGTCCCTTCGAAACAATAAAAGTATGGATCTCTCTACCCTGTACCAAATCAGATAAATTGGTACAGGCCTTGATAACACAGGGAAACGTAAAACAGTCAGGCTCCGTCCCTTCCTCCAGCATTGTGTAATAAAGTTCAAGTGTTTGTTCCCAGAGCCCACTTTTGTTATACCCTCTCAGCATTGCATTACAACATAGAACATTTCTCATGGGCATTTTCTCAAACAGTTCGCGCGCATCAACCAGACTGTTGCAATCTAGGTACATCCTCAAAACTTTAGTGCCTAAAAACAAATCAAGCCTACGCCCACTTGAGAGCAGGCGGGTATAAACTATTTTTCCTTCTGAAAGAGCTTTGTTCTTGGTACATACCTCTAACAGTGATGCATAGCTATTGGGTTCGATTTGTATGGCTTGATTGTTTGCAATTTGGAATACTTCTAATGCCTTCTTCACCTGCCCTTGTCTGCAGAATGATCTGATATCTTCATTGATTTTCAGCGGACATTTGCTTTTGATAGCTGTTATGGTAGAAGCGAAATTGAGCTTGGTGCACATAATTTCACGAGATCTTATATTAAACTTTCCCTCCCCCCTTAGAAGAAGAATTCAGGAGTAAGCTCAATGGAAGTATTTTAAATTTATTTTTCCTTTTTTAAAAAACATTTATTTATTATGATGCTTCTGAACAAGTATTTCGACATAAGCTTCAAATTTGTTGAAAAAGAAACGTGGACGGAACCTACTGTATACCCGAGGTCCGTAAGGAAACGGGGGGTTTTGTATTCCGAATTTTAAACAGATTCTCATCATCAAAGACATTAGATTTCCATAGTTTATATCTATGAAAGTATTTTTTTTTTTGGATTAAATTGCGTAAGTTTTGTTCATCAAGATGAAGAAGAGAGCTGAGGAGAAGACCATGGATACCACAAACGATTTTTCTAAAGTATAGGCTCAAACCATAAGCCAAATTTTGCTCCAACTAATCCAAATTGAACCCATATGCCTTCCTCCAAATGTAACTCATCCTATAATAGAACGTAACTTTTGGTTTGATTGTTCGACTCTAGTAACGAAGGGGCTCCAGTGTAACTATTTAGCAGTTCAAGATGAGACAATAATTGCACTTGCATGTTTCTCACATGTGACTATTTTCAACCATTCAAAGATGTTAGTCATAGTCCACCTAGTAACCCCATATTCAATGACTTCTTACATCTATCATAAGAGTAAGAAACATGGCAAAGAGCCAACAAAGAAATCTCAAGATTCCTTCCAAATTGGATGTCCTTTTTTTTATGTGGGCACATTAATTACATTTTAAATATTAAATAAATCAACTAGACCAAATTTTGCAAAGTGTACAACACCTAGTCCCAATAATATCCTACTTGTATGCATTGTAAGAATCATTAAGGGTTTCAATGAAGTTAACTATAATGCTAGGGCTTGATGCACATGGATATTAAAAAACATCTAAACTTCTTTATGGTCATGGGCTTCGTTAATGCATTTGTAACATATACAAAAGTATCCACCTTCTCAACCATAATCCCCATGTCCACCATATCACACACAAAGAGATATTATGCATCAGTGTGTTTCACACATGCATGGAACGTATTGTTATGTACTCAGAGATATGATATTATAATGTACATAAGAGGATATAGATGCTAAAATGTGACACACATCCCTTAAGTTGGTTGTATTAGGTAATTAGGAGGCCTACGTGGGTTTAGTGGTTTACTCCATCATTATGTTATTTGGAGGAGGCTATATAAAGAAGTTGAATATTATTGTAAGGATATGTGAAAGGTATATAATGTATTTGGGTTCACTTGGAGATATAACATGAAGTGGCTTATTCCATAAGGATTTTTACCCTACCTCAAGGATTTACTCTATTTTTGCATATATTATATATTATGACATCTTGGCCCATTAATATCTCTTGTGTTGTGTATGATCTATCTTCTACATTAAATTATTCCCATTATTATATGTGTGGATTTTACCAAGTAAATCAAAGCTAAGATTTGGGCTAAGGTTGGGATGAAAACCTATTTTTTAAAGATTCATCTATATCTTCCAAATGATTATGAATTTTTCTATAATATTTTTCTCAGTAGGAGGATCACATAAGGAATCTACAATCCAAATTTTAACATTAAACTTTTGACCATCAATATTCAATGGGTTATTATAATTTTAGGGTTTTCATAATGTTTCTCTACATGCACAAATCATGGAATTTATTTATTTATTTATATTTCTAGAAAGCTCACCAAAATTCATTTGGGATCTATTATTTGCATTTTTGCTTTTGAGGTTGACAATATTATGAAATGGTCCTATATGGTAGAATGGTGATCTATTGAAAGGATTTTTCTAAAAACCCTAGTTTTAATTAGGTGTTCTAATTTTGACAGAAGTGGTGATGCATTAGAATAGTGGAACCAATATAAAAGAGGCTACAGTGACATGGAAAAATAGATAGCATAGTTTTCAATAATATTAAAAGGTGAAGCTAAACATCAATGTGTGTCATTGCATACTAACATTTCTTCATTGATGAATTGGAATAGTCTTTTCTTAGATGGGAACCAAAAGACATAATAGAAGGACGAGAGGATTAAGAGGAGTATATTGAGAAGAAAATGAATAAAAGATAAAGGGTACAAGTGCATGCACTTTAGCTTCAAGGAAGGAAGACTCGATCCTTTAATCCCATAGATGTATTCAAAAGGAAAAATCTATTATTTTTGTAAACCCTAGAAAGAAGTATATAACTTTATCAACATGGGATTTTCCAAGCAACTATAACTACAAGAAAAATCAAATCAAGGATATTCAATTATTTGAAGAATTGAACATCTCTATGGATAATGTGTTCTCATTCAATTTCTTGTGTTTTGGATATGAATGGATTGGATATAATTCTCAAATATCATTGTTTATAACATTTGGGAACAATAAACATTATTGTTTAAAAGAGGTTTATATGAATTGTTGGTATCAAAGAAAAACATTAGAATTGTAGGATATTACACATAATGAAAACCAAAGAAAATTCAATGTAAAGTGAGTTCAAGAATCTATTGATTATTGCACTAAATAGTAAGATGATAAATAAGAGGAGAAAGATCTAAAGGAAAAAAGGAAAATATTATTTCCCATCACAAGCCATTAGAATTATAACATAATTGCATACCCTTGTAATTTCATATTATGTTTTGGGATTATTTTAGGGGTCATTTTAACCCCGACGTTGGCCCTTTTCCTTCACTATTACCAATTTTTTTTATCACATTTTGATTCTTCTCAGTAACTAAAGATCATGTCTTAAATTTTGAGTGATTTCTCTACGCGAGTGTGCCACATGGATGTCCATAAATGTGCTAGCATCCTACAATTTTTCAAACCCTAAATGTTACTTTCTATCCAACTACTTTTTGTTGCCTACTATAACACCATCTATCCAAAAAAAACCCTCTGACATTTAAATCTAACCCTTAAACTTCCAAAGAACACTTTTGAAAACCTATATTTGATTTTTCTTCCTCTCCATGAACAACATCAAGAACCATCTCTTGGCTCTGCTCGGTTGAACATACCTCCATTATTGAAGCTTTTTGAAGTTGCATGCTACCAAATTTTCATTGACATCTCCATTCACTCACTTGTCTCTTCTACATCATGTGCTAGTAATATTATTTCAGTATTTACTTTTATTCTTGTTTAAGTATTAAATTGTAATCTTTCTTTCTCATTTTCTTCTACATTTATTTTAGAAAATGTCTTGGTGATTACCACTACCATTTATCCAATATCATACACACTATAGTTTATCAATCCTTGTAGACCTAAGATTTAATATTCATAGCTTTATTTCAACATTGTATTCTTAATCCTAAATGTACTTAGGCTAAGTTCACACACTAAATCTTTATTTTCTATATGACTACTTGTGGAGGTTAAAGACCAAATTAGGGGCTTGACCCTTCTTGGCAAGCTCATAAGCATTCCCTAACTATTTTTCTCATTCTAGCTATAAGTATTTGGAAGACTACAACCATATGGAGGTTTTGTTGTCTCTTCATTTTCCCTTGTTATTCATATTTATCATTTCAAAGTACAGAGATTAAATTAAACTTGTAATAATTATGTGTATTGTAGTATCTTCTAATTTTATGTTTATGTTGTCTTTATTTCTTATTGTGCTAGTGAGTTCAAAAACTAGTTATTTTTTAAAAATAATTTGTATCTTTTTAAAATGATAGTACGAGATTGGGACAATATTGTATAAGAAGGACGACAACATATTTCACAAACATATAAACATCACAATAACATCTTGAGTAGTGAGCTCCATCCTTTGGTAACAAGTTCCTTTCTTTCTATTATTGATAATTTTGAATTTAGTTTGTTGATTTTGTATGTTAGTTTGAACCTATAAATTATTATTTTACAACCCAACTCAAATTTAATGTTATATAAAGGTTTAAAAGTATCAACTTCTCTATGTTACAATAATAAGTGGAAAAATGGGTGAAGAATCAAAGAAAGTTCTTGAGAAAGGAAAGGGTGTGATATATAGGAATTCACATTATTCTAAGATGAAAGAATCATGGAAGAAACCATAATGGATGAATGATACCACATGGAATAAATATGCTAATCACTATGTATCTACTTGGAGTTAAAGGAGAAATTACAACAATAGAAAACATCATAGAAGTAAAGGTTATTGATAGAAGAAAAGGATGGCATACTATGATGAAGAATGAAATCAGATGGGTGTGCTAAAGCATGTATGAATGATAGGATCTAGTTACCATAAAAATAAAATCATTATGAAGATCACTTATGGATGGTTGGGTGATAGGACATGGCATCCTATTTTTAATGACTTGTAGTAGTCTTACTATTTGAATTTTTCTCATGTTTCGAAGATGAAACATGTCAAGGAGAGATGACATATTATATAGCTAGTGATATAATATTATAATGTATATACAGGTACTATTTAGTTAAATTCATCTATAAATGAACAAGTTTTATCATGTTAGATAATGAAATATTTAACGGTTTAAATGATGGAGGAATTTCAAACAAGTTCAATAGAGGCATATTTAGGAAATACATTTTTTAAATAGGTGCAATGGAGGAATCTTCAAGTAAGATAGGTTAGGAGAATTTCGATTCCCTCATAAAAACAACAATTAAAAATTGTTTGAACCACACCCTCTAATAAATAGCTAAAGGAAAAGGAAGATGAGAGGGTAATAAATTGGTGCTATGCAGCCATGTTAATATTACATGGGTTGAGGGCCTTTTATTATTGTAACTGTGAATGATTTGCCTAGACTTGCTCAAACATGAACAAACAATCAAACATTAGTCAATAAACAATTCATAAACAAGCATTCCCCATGAAATTCATCCAAACACAATAACAAGAAAACAAAGTAAAATATCAAATGAAAGCTAATGAAATCTTATTCAAATGCTAAAACCAGTATCCCATGGGGGAATTGGTGCTTCTTTGATGTGGAAAGAAGCCCTTTCCCAATTCCTTGAAAAGCTTGATGATGGATGTGTGATTCTTGATGAAAATTTCCAATATCCTAGCTATGGATGATGAATTCTATGCTAACTTGGATGAAAATGTGGATGAACTTGCACAAACTTGTATATAATAACCTTGCATGAAGTTGTGGATCCCAAATCAATAGAAAAGGCCTCTATTTATAATGAAGAAGGATGGAGGATTGAAGAATAGGATGACTGTGGGATTAAACTTTGAACCAATGGCATTGTGTCACTTGTCAACATGCTAATGAAGGAAAGTGGAGAACATTTTGAACAATGTGCATGTTAAATGCATGTAGGTGGAATTTGAATTTGAAGAAGTGACTTGTATAAGGGGGGATGTAAGATGAATTAATGCCAAGTTGGCTCAAAGAGAGGACATGTAAGAGCTTTTAATGCCAAGTTGGAGGAAAAAAGTCCTTTGGGAGGGAGAATTCAAATAAGTGGAATATTCCAAGAATATGCCATATTTGAATAAAAATAGGGGGAATTAATAAATCAAATAAATTGATTTACATGTGCAACTTGCAAAAACTAGAGGAATGGAGGATTAGTGTGAGGAGTTAATTAGGATTAATTAACTTTAGATTGAATTAGTTGATTTGACATTTGATTTAGATATTTAGATTTATTTAAATCAAATGAGAAGATAGTGGAAGATTAGTAATTTAATTAAATAAATTTGATTTATTCAATTAAATGAAGAACATTAGGATTCAACTAAATAAAATTGATTTATTTAATTAAAAGAGGACATTAGGATATAAATAAATAAAGTTGATTTATTTAATTAAAAGAGGAATATGGAGGAATTTAATGAATTTAATCAAATAAAGATTATTCAATTAAATGGTTAGTATGGATGTGATTAAGGAAGAATTGGTGTTAGTGAATTAGGATTGAGTGCATGATATCAATCGGGATATTTTGAGCATCTACATTTTCCCCCTCTTTGAAGCAATGTACCCACTGCGTTAGTTCAAAGAATAACCTTGCCAAGATCAAAATTCAAAAATTTTATGATTTTTTCGGATGCCCCACTACTGCCCCTACAAGAAGAATTATGCTAGTATACTACCCCTTCGAGAGATCAGACAAAAATTTGGATTTTTGGGCGATTTCTTGAAAAAATACAAGCTACTCGACGGGTCCAGAAAGGCTCTAGGATGCTGAAAATATGCCAAAACACAAAAAAAGGATGCAAAAGCGATGTCGGGGGTGCAAAAGCCTAGTTTGAAAGCTAAAATAGGGCAAAAAAACCCTAATTTTCATGCTTAAATAGGCTTGGAAGGGTCACTTTCCATTCATTTTTGTATGCACACTTTGAAAATTCTAGCCTTTTGAGCTTTGACACTCTTGCAGAATGGCGAAAAGAGTGCTTCCCTAACACATTTTTGAGCGAGTTTGCGTGCACCAGAGACCTCTAGGCACAATAACACTTGTATGTGACCCTAACCCAACTTAAAAATTTTATTTTAAAATTTTTATTTTTAATCACATTTATTAAATTTTGAAGAGTCAAAGTCCCCAATGTCACTATATAGCAACACACAAAGTGCAAAATCGGTGATGCTGAGGCTCAAATAGCACCACTTGTGTGAATTGCGATGCTGCATCACAATTTGACCTTAGGTTTTCAAACTCCAAATGGTGACGTAGTGTAAGTGGTGATGTCGTGGTCAATTTTGAGTTTAAGGTTTTCAATTCAAAGGGCCTTGCTAGTGTAAATGGTGATGTCGCAGTTTGTTTTGCATTTTCAAAGGGTCCAACATCATTATTTGGAGTTTTTCAAATAGTGACGCCTTTGCAAATAGTGACACATTTGTTGTTTTGGTGTCAAAAACTTCAAACGATGTAAGATCTTTTTACGAAATTTGACGTTGTGGCTTCATAGATGCAGGAGACTAGAGAGCTTGTGCTTTCATGTGAGCATCGACCCTTGGTCCTAAGCAGATTGAGTGGTTTACACAAGTTACGACAGGAGCACTTGGGGGAGATGGGCCTCTGGTACGTCACCTATGCGCCCATTGTCTGGACCCACCTAGTGATGATGACAACGTTGGCCGAGAGGTGGCATAACGAGACCTCGTCCTTTCACCTTCCCACTAGTGAAGAAATTGTTACTTTGGAGGACGTATGGCGGATCCTGCAGTTGTTGATACATGGTGATCAAGTCATCTGTGACATTGATGTCGACACTGATGCATGTTTTGAGGTCATGGAGATGAAGGAGCTTACATTTATTGAGGGTCAGATTGACCTGGAGTACTACGGAGGTCGGGTGCTATCTTTTCGACTGATTTTTGCTATGATTATATGCAGATTGGTAGCCCCTGATCATCGAGGAAAATACTTTAGTCCAGGATGGGGCTTGGCCTGGGAGAGGATGCTTCACCGAAGGACCCTGTTTACCTGGGGACCAATGATGCTAGCCTCATTATACCATGATATGCATGATTTTACATATTGCGATAATCGAGCGATTGGTACTGGCATGACACTGTTGTACATTTTGGCCTAGGAGCACATTGTTGTGCTTCAACCACTTGTTACCTTGGTTGATATAGAGCCTGATGATCCTGAGATCTGGAGATACAGGTGGGATTACTTTGAGACACACAAGACAACTAGGTCTACCTCATTAGTGCCAAGTTTTAGATGAGATGACAATGTTCACATGGAGGCCTTGGTTATAGATGCTTGCATGTTACATTGACGTGCAATGACTATTCTATGCTTGAAAAACCCAACTGATGCAGTGGAGGGAACATACCATCATAGAGCGCTACCTGCCAGACAGGGTGGCCCACCAGTTTGGAGATGTTCAGAATCGACCGGATGATCAGTATGTGGCCATCTTTGCTCGATCAACCTGAGAGACTACATGGGGATGAACGATTCTAGTGTTTGATGCAGTTGATTACTTCTGGTAGTTGGTAGCTAGGCCATGGGCCTAAGGTCAGGGGAAGGTAGATCCAGGCACTACATGTGCATATGATGATTGGTTCAGACCCCCACTCCGGTTAATAAATCCAGGAGTGGCACTTCCATGGAGGAGACCTCGAGGAAGGACAACTAGGAGAGCATAGGTGGGACAGGTTCTTGGAACACCTGGGGGAGATGGGTAACCTCCATAGTAGCCAAATCAACAGCCTGACTAGCAGCAGGATCAACAACCTCACTAGCCACATCAACCACAATAGCTAGATCAACGGGATGCCCAAAAAAAAAACCTATAGGGATAGGTGAAGGGTTTATAGGAATAGCTATAGATGGTCACAGTAGAGAGGGATCAGGCCAAGGAACAGGTCTAGGCCCTTACTACGAAGAGAGATCACGAGTGGTGGCAGAGGTAGGTGACAGAGGTATAGTTGGCTCAGGAGGTCGGTCGCAGGCAACAGTTAGAGAGCATGGTTTCCTTGTCCCAAGGGAGGACCATACCAGTGCGGATCATGTACCGTGATGCCGTTCAAGAGGCTGAGTATTATAGGTTCCATTATCGGTAGGTTGTACCTTCAGCTACTCGGGTGCCAGATTATTCTTAGCAGATAGGGTTTCGGCAGCCAAAGGACCAACTAGAGAGGCATTCGGGTGAGGGAAGCAGCCATCAAGGCTAGCTGCTACACAGTTTTGATTGGAATTTGATCCCTTTTTAGATAGACTCACATGCTCCGTTTTTGATAGCCCTATGGGCATTTGTATGTTGATTGATATACATACACTTGAGTCAAATTTGTACCATGACAATGATGTTTTTTTTATATATATATGATATGATCAATTTATGATGTGATGTGTCTACTTTATTTATGCTTTATGGATGGATGCATTTGATGTTGTGTGATTCTATATGATGTGATATGATGCATGGATTTTACTTTATGTGATGGATGATTATGCAAATGTTCGTGGATGCATTTTTTTCTGTATATTTCTATGCACTTTTTATGGTGATAATGTTTGTAGTATGGATGCTTGGATGCAAATATTTATGGTATGCAAATGATTTTAAGATGCTTAGACTAAGAGATCTATATTATGATGATGATGTAAATGAGATGAACTAAGATGTTGAGAATAACAAATCTATATTATGCCATGATGATAATGCAATGCATGCAAGATGATTAGTGTTTCCTATTATATATGATATGAATGATATGAAACATGCTAACGGTTTGTGGATGCAAGATGGATTCTTTGGTGATGTTTGATTAATTTTCATGATACCATGTTAATGTGGAGAGAAGAGAGAAGAAATGAGATGATGAAAAGAGGATCCAACAAGTCCATGATTTGATGAGACTTTTTTAGAGATAATGATGAGAGATGGAAGATGTTTCGCTTCTCAGAAATTGGGATTTTAAAAGAGCTTACTTACCTTATGTTTGATAACAAACATAGTCATGATGCATCAAGGTATAAAGAACTAGGATGGCATTGCACCTAGTGTGATGGACTTTGACTCGACAATCAGATAGGAGTATCCTTGTTCACATGGCATACAAACCCTATTTAGAATGCAGTTCAAATATTCCAAACATCTCGGACCAAAACATAAGAAGTCAACAAGACACCTGAAACACCCTCCCTACAAACAAAAAAAACACATATGACCAAGGTTATATTACAAGAATATCCAACAAGCACAATAGATAAAATATAATGATCGTTGCCCCATTCCTTTCTCTCTAAATCGTTTTGTTTAGACATCATCGAGAGGTCATTGGAATGAGCACAATAAGATAAATAAACAAGATAAAGATCAAGTAAACAAACTGTGATAAGGTGAAAATATTGTTCCAATAACGAGTAGCAACAAAAGAAATGCAAGAAACAATGAAAACACCTAACACCTCAAGATTGGGCAAAATGTTGAACTTAAACAAAGAAGATGGAATGAAATGATTATACCTTGTCAAGTTGTCCCTTGGTTGGCCCTTCGGTCTTTGATGTTGTGTATGCTCCTCTTGATGGAAAAAGATGTGAGATGGGATGCAAATATGGTTGAAAGTAGATGAATATGGGATGCAAGTGCTATGGTGAAGGAAAAGTGTGAAAATTGGATAAGTATGGCTCAAATATCAAATTGGCAAGAGTTTGGCTATGAAATTATAAGTTGTTCAAATGAATGAGAGAGGGGGGTATTTATAGAGAATTATGAATTCTCTAGAGAAATGAACGGCTAGGATTGAGCCACCATGGCCAAGATGTAGGGCTATGGTGAGTTGAAGACTCACAAGGCTTCACATCTTGCCTTGTGGAGGGTGAAGTGGCCTAGGATGGGATGAGATGGAAGGAGGGTAGATGATGTGGAAGAAGGACAAGTACTTTAAAAGTAAATTGGGAGAATAAAAGTGTATTTAAAATTCGTATGCTTGGAGAATATCCAGTGGATAAAAGAAGGTTCCAAAAGGGAGGTGAAAAGTACCTTGGATAAAACAAGGTCCTTAAAAAAGTAAGTGCTCACACACATGTGACTTTATGTGACAAGTCAAAGGTCACATGTGGAAGAGCCCACATGCGACTTGATGTGACAAGTCAAAGATCACATGGGGAAGAGTCCACATGTGACTCGATGTGACAAGTCAAAGATCACATGGGGAAGAGAAAAAAGAATTTAATATTCCTTGGAAGGATAAAAGGAATTAAAAATTCCTTGGGAGGTTGATTAGGCTAGTTAATGAAGGATTAGAGGAGGGTTAGGTGGCTAAGAGAGATTAGGGGCCAACTTGTAAAAGTTGGAGGATGTGACACATCCTAATCAAGGATTAGGCATGTGCACATCCGTAATGATGAGATTATGAGGTGAATTAACATTAGGCAAAAGGGATGTGACATGTGAGGAATTAAATAAATGTCATATTTATTTAATTCATTTGATGAAAGGCGTAAGGTTTTTAATTATTTAACTAAATACCTTAGGGGTTAAAAGAACTTTAGGTGTTAATTAAATAATAGCAATATTACTTAATTAATGCAAATGAGAGGATAATTAGATGAAAAGAGATAAATTTGGACAAACGAAGTGTCAAAATTTAGGTGTCTACATTTTTCCCCTCTTTGAGATGGTGTTATGAAGTAGCATCATTTCAAAAAATATTAAAAAATAGAACCTAGAAGAATATGGTTCGATCGGAGAAGACGCCTAAGTCATTCAAAGGAGTGACTAGGGAGGAAAAATAATGGGGGTGAAGATGAAGAGTAGGGTTTGAGGATGCCCCCTCGAGAGAACATGTGGGTTCAAGAGAACATGGGTGTGCTCTCAAAATGGATGATGGGATGCAAGGGGAGATGAGGAAAATGATGCAAAGTGATGGTCAAAAGAGGAGGACAAGCGATAGGAGATGGATGAAGCACAAATGGATTTGAGGACAAATATGATGTTGCCCCAGTCAAGCTACAATCCAAAAGGGGTGGATGAGGGATGGAGTGTTGTTAATGAGGGAATGAGAGAGCCTGAAACAACATGAGGATAGGGAAGGATACATCCCAATGAGTGGTGTTGATGAGGGAAGGATACATCCCAAAAAACCACTAAATGATAGGGAAGAATACGCCCTGATGATTGATGATGAAAATGTTGTTGACAAGGGAAGGATTCATCCCAAAAAAAAACTGAAGGGATATGGAAGGATACATGATGATGATGATGATGATGGGGTCGAGGCTTGTAACAAGAGTGGGGACAAGACCAAAGATTTGATTAGATAATTTGTGCTAGATTGAATGGGGGAGGATTGGATTGGGATGTGAGAGGGACAGAGGATAAGATGCTTAGAATAACCAATCTATATTATTCTAAGAGGATGGAAGAGATGATGATAAGAGATTAGATTGGATAGGGGAGGGAGATTGATGAAGGATGAAGGGATGGGGGGATTTTGATAGATAAGAGGATGGGGGATACATGCAATATGATGGAATGGAAAATGAAATGCAATCCTAATGCAATTTTCCATCTTCAAAGCACTAATTTTTGCTATAGCATAAGACACAAGATGCCAGGGTATGGAGAACCAAGGCCGATGCATGTCTAATGCATAAAATGAACACAACAAATAAGAAGGCTATCCCAACATCAAAAATTCATGAAGACCTTGGTTGAGCTAGGTATTGGGATAACCATAAGCACATAGGATTCCCTAGCATAGCACAAGATGACAAGGATCATGGTGGGTACTACGCGAGACAACCAAGAAGACAAAGACAAACAAAAAGATCAAGATATGCTCCTATGACTACCAGTCACAACACACCATGATATGATGGACCAAGGAAACCATGAAAAGTTGTGATAGGGAGCTCAAATGATAAAGAAAAGCCAAAGATTCAAAAGATCACAATCGATTTCAAACGTCCTTTGCCATAGGATCAAGAGGATGGATAGGGTTGATGAGGTCTGTTAGGAAGGATGCATCCTGTTGAGACCAAAGATGATGGATACTAAACTAAAAGATTGTTATGACGTGGGATGCTCAAAATCAATTGGATTTCCTAATACATGTGGATCTCGTTTGTGAAGAACTAGCTAGATAAGGGCATAGATTGATGACACGACACAAGAGACAAGATACGAGAAAGAAGACTGACACACCCTAAAGACCTAGGGGCTCGGGGGCTGATCAGAGATGAGCCTTGCCTACGTGAAAGCACAGAGCCCTCGTAGATAAAAGACTAATGAATGACCATGGATAAAAGTGGGAAGAGGACAATGGAGACATCAATGGATGGCAGGACTGGACAAAAAAAGAGCCCCGAGGGTGGATCAAATGATCAACCTTTCCTACGTGAAAGCACACGGGCAACATAGTTCAACAAGAGACCAAAGACAAATGATGGATGAGGGATTATGATGGGATAACCCTGATAAGGGAATAAAATGATGGAACCAATATGATGAGACAGGATAGACCTGGTGGACAATAGAGGATGGTAATTATGAAGCTTAGGTATGGGATAGTTATCCAAATCATCAGGAACTTAGGAAGGGAGATATTATAATGGAATGTCGATGAATAATTAAAGTAACATCGTCGGCGTCATCAAATGTCAATAATTCACGTCATCAATCGCCTGTCGGAAAATAAAGATCGGATCGTCGAGATCCGAGAATCCCGTCAGAAATCGGCTCCAGATAATTCGTCAGAAAAACAAAGATCGAAGAAAAAGTCGAGATCCGGGCGACAAAAAAGCCAGATCAATCAGCGTCCTGTCGTCGTCGATCCAGAAAATCAAGAATCCGATCGTCGAAGTCCGGTCGTCAGATCGGCGAATCGTTAGATCGAAGAGCTCGAGATCGAGGATAAAGAAGGATAAATAAGAGATCGTCGAAAATTAAAATATCGAGATAGAATCTGATAAGTAGATGGGTCGAAAATAAAATCGAAGATCAGGATGGTCGAGAGGAACAAAGGTCGTCGTCGGCGAATGAAATGGAAGGATAAAAGATAAAGTCGAGAATCCGGAAGGATGAATCGCCAATGTCAGGAAATATCAAAAATAATATGCCATTTGTGATGAGGCATGAAGGATGGAAGATAGAAGGAGAGTCAAATAAAAGGGTGAGATGGATATGGATAGGATGCATGGATGAAAAAGATAGATTAATGGTAGCATGATGGGTGGACAAAGAAGGTAGATGGGGAGGATAAGGATTAGGATAGGGGGGTAGATGTATGGTAACATGATGGGTGGACAAAGAATATGATAATGTATGGATGAAGGGAAAGTATGCCAAGAGGTGTCCAAAGCATGAATATATATGTGCCCCCATCTATATCAAGATCAAAAAGGAGGATGGAGGGAGTGACATAAATGGATATGACCGGCTGGATCCGTAAGATAGGTGGGATGGAGGAGGTGGGTGAAAGGGATGTAGGTACCCCCAAGTGCAGAAGTAAACTAGATAGGGGAATTTACGCATGACACCTGTTTACTAGGTTTTCATCATGGTACTTATCCAAGGCACTTTTTTTCCAAGTTTTCACCATTGGACGAATGATTTCTCTTTACTATTTTATTATTTTTTTGACAATTTTTTGCATTTTTTTGTATTTTTCTAATTTTTGGATAGAATGCAGATGAAGATGGATAAGTATAGGGAGGTGGATAAGCGTATATGGACCCCAACATCAAGTTCCATGCGAGGTAATAAGAGCCTATGTGAAGTGACTATTGGATGTTGGTACAACCCTATTAGTCTAAGTGGATTATGCAAGAAAATGGATCAAGGGGATTTGATGTGGAAGATATATAGGATAATGGATGGGATGTTGGAAAATGTATGGATGGGATGATGGAGTGGATGTGTGATAAGCCGATGAGTTCAGGACCAAAATTGGAACATGTGGTGGTGGATGTGAAAGAACAAGAGGATTAATGGATGGAGAATGTGGGGATAATGGAAGAGGTAATGGAGAATGCGGGGATAATGGAGGAGATGTGATAGCAAATTTTGGGACATAAGGACCCAAAATAGATTTAAGAGATGAAGGGTTTGAATGATTACCATTTGGACTAGCAACTTTGGATGTTGTTATGGATGCTTCATTTGAAGGCATTGCATCTTTTTTCTTTCGGATCCACATGGTTTTGGTTTTTGCTTCTGTGGGCCTTTGAGGCCTACAAATTTGATTTGGATTTTGGATTTTATTTTTATTTTCTTCAACATGTCTTTTAGAGGGGACATGAGGAGCTTTTGATTCATGTGGATGTTTATATTTATGCATTTTTAATTTGGCATCCAAAGTTCTTTTAGTAATAATAGGATGGGCGCAAGGAGATGGAGGATGTGGAGTGATGGAGGTAAGATTATGGGGATTATGTGTGAATGGTGGATGTGTAGGTACGTGCCTTTGTTGATCCTAATTAGGGAACATGAGAGTGGGATAGTCATGATGGGTGACATGGATAGGTGATGGATGGATAAAATGATTAATAGGACGAGATTGAGGCGATTTCGGGATGTAAGGGCCCAAAATGGACTTAGGACCTGAAGTATATCTGATGGGGGATGGGGGAACATATGGACCCAAAATGGACAGAGCAAATGAAGGAGGAATATGGATGGTTGTTTTGAGGTGGTATGATGGAGGAGGAGGGATGGTAGCAAATGATTTGGTGGAGGGATGGGGGGAACCTCTTATTCCTTTAGAAAAGGATCATCGATAGTATGTGGAGGTTGTATCAACGTGTTTGGATTGTGAGTCATGAGTAGTACATCCAAGACCATTTGTACAAGGTTTTTCTTTGGGCTGAATGGGCTCTAAAATACCTTGCTCATGAAGGCCTAAGCCTTTTCCTTGATAGTTCATGTTCTTAAGCATTCAATCCATGATAGGATTTGTGTTATTCTAGAAGAATGATGAGAGTCCATTATTAGGAGGAGGATGGGTGGTATATATGCTTTATTTTTCTTCTTCAAGGAGACCACCATGGAAGAATGTGAGAGTACCAAGGGGATACAAAAGTAGTGTGGGGATAGTGGAGTTAGATGATGATGGAGGATCATGAGATGGAGATGATGGGGTAGCAGCATCTAAATTGAGACGAGTGAGTGGTAAGGGATCAATAGAGGGATTAGGTGATATGATAGGATCTAGATTTACGGCAGTGGGTGATAAGGACTCATGTGATGGAGTGATTGGATCTTGAGTGACAAGGGGGTCATGGGCTGAAGGGGATGAAGGACCATGATCTTGAGAAGGGATAGCAGGATCTTGATGTAGAAGAGGGGATATTGCATGCTTTGGATCAAGCTCTTGGTATAACTCATCTTGTGTGGGTGGCATGATAACATAGTGTTGGAGGGACTCTTCAAGTGGGGGAGATAGAAGTATGGAGGATTCATGAGGTTCATGGGAATGGGTTTCAAAGCTACTATGAGTGGGAGAAGTGGATTGGATTTGTGTGTCTTCGATGGGTTCGATGGCTCTAGGAGTAGGAAGAGTGGATTGGACTTGGGTGTCTTCGATGGATTGAGTGGCTCTTAGAGTAGGAGATGGGGGTTCAATGGATTTGGTAGGGGTGATGGTTTCAACTATTTGAGCAGTGCTAGGGGTGGTAACAACAATGATAGGTGTGGTATGGAGAAGGGTCTCATCACTAGTGACCATGGATGATGGATTGGGATGGCATGATTCCACGACTTTGAGATGAGGAGTTGGGGATGGCTACTTTGAGACGAGTCCTTGGAGAACTTCTAAAATGAGAGAATTGCATATGGCTGGCTTGGTTGGGGTGGTAGAAATGGATGAGGGATTATGGATTGGTGGACTAGGGTTAGATGTAGGATTGGGAGTAGATGGAGGACTAGGATTGGATGGAGGGTTAAGGTAAGGATATTGGAATGGTGAATTAGGATAGGAGGACATGGACTGTGGATTAGGACAAGAGGATACAGGTGGTGTAGTGGGACAAGAGGATGTGGGTGATGGATTATAATAAGGGTATTGGGATGTTGGATTAGGATGAGGAGACATGGATGTATGATTAAGGTAAAAGGATGTGGATGTAGGATTAGTATGGGAAGAATGGGAAAGAGGATTAGGATAGGGGAACATGGATGGAGGATGGTAATAAGGGTATTGGGATGGTAGATCAGGATAAGAAGATGCGGGTCAAATAAGAGGATGATGTAGATGGGGACAAGGAAGATACTGGATATCCTTCATCAAATGTAGCATAAGGAGCATGATTAGGAATGGATGAAGACATAGCGGGATAACTCAGAGGAGCAGGTGGAGAAAGCTTACTAGTGATGACAACGTCAAGGGGATCTATGTCGTATACCTCTTGATCGACAAGACTTTCATTATTTTTGTTGACATAATTAGGGTTTCCCTTGACTACTATTGATGGAGGATAAGGATTCATGATGGCGAAAGGATAAAGAGAATGGATCAAATATTTTGGATGGGAACAAACTAAAGCTCAAATCGAGATTCAAGTCAAGATCAAATCAAGATTGGATTAAAGCTCAGACTAGGATGATTGGATGATGCGATGGGATTGATTTTGATGATCAAATTTGATTACAACATCTAATCTGCTTCAAGATGGAAGTAGATTGATTAGGTCGAAGGTGATTGGATAGGGATGTGATTGGATTGGATTAGATTGGATCAATGATTGATAAGATCGAATGATGGATCAAATAGGATGACGAGAGGGATTGGAAAACCCCATTCAAAGATTACCCTAGGTGACTTAGGATACTGATTGATCGGATTAAAGGATAAATGGATGATTGCGGCACTGAATCCACCTTGATATTGAAAGTGAATTGATTGGTCCAAGGATGATGATTAAATTAGGAGAGATGAAAATCCTAAGCAAATGTTGATGATGATGATCAAATTCAAGCACCTAGGTCAATTAAGATAATAAATTTTGAAATGATGTTCAAGGGATGTGGATGGGGAAAATGATTGATTGCATCGGGTAGATGGATGATAGGAGCAGGTGATTAGATCAGGGAAACAGATGATTGGATTAGGGAAATAGATGATCAGAATGGAAGAACGAATACTCAAAAGGAGTGATTGATTCTCAGAACGAGGGAATGTATGCTCGGAAGGAATCAAGGATTACTCAGAATGAGTAAATGATTTCTCAAAATGGATGAACAATTATCGAAACGAGGAGATGAGAGCTCAAAATGGATGAATGATTCTCAGAACAAGAAGAGGAAGGCTCAGAATGGATGGAAAAGTATTCAAAATAGATGAATGACTCTTGAAATGAGAAGAAGGGTCGAAACGGATGGACGAGTACTTGGAACAGATGAATGACTTCATAATGAGAAGAGGAAGGCTTAGAATGGATGGACGAGTTCTCAAAATAGATGAAAGACTCTCAGAATGAGAAGATGAAGGCTCAAAATGGGTAAACGTTTATTCAGAATGAGTGAATGGATGATGGTATGGGAGAACGTTTACTTGGAACAAGTGAACGGGTGAATGAGATGGATGGATGAGTATTTAGAATGGATGAATGATTCTCGAAACGAGAAGAGGAAGGCTCGAAACGAGTAAACATTTACTTAGAAGAAGTGAACGGATGAATGGGATGGGTGAACATTTACTTGGAACGAGTGAATGGGATGGATGAATGAGTATTCAGAATGGATGAATGACTCTTGGAACGAGATGACAAAGTCTTGGAATGGGTAAATGTTTACCCAAAATGAGTGAACAAATGATTGGAATGGATGAACAACTCTCAAAATGGAGAAATGAAGGCTTGTAACGGGTGAATGTTTACTCAGAATGAGTGAATGGGTGAATGGGATGGGTAAATGTTTGCTCAAAACAAGTGAATGGATGATCAGAATGGATGAAGAATTCCAGGATTGAGGAGATGAGTACTCAGAACAAGTGAATGAGTGATCGAAATGAAGGAACGAGTACTCAGAATAGATGAATGACTCTCAGAACGAGAAGAGGAAGGCTCAGACGAGTACTCAGAATGGATGAATGACTCTCAAAACAAGAAGAGGAAGGATCAAAATGGATGGACAAGTACTCAGAATGAGGAGATGAGTACTCAAAACAAGTGAATGAGTGCTTAGAATAGATAAATGACTCTCAGAATGAGAAGACAAAGGCTCATAATGGATGGATGAGTACTCGGAACGAGGAGATGAGTACTCGGAACAAGTGAACGAGTTCTTAGAATGGATGAAAAACTCTTGGAATGAGAAGACAAAGGCTCAAAATGGATGGACGAGTACTCAAAATGGATGAATGACTCTTGGAACGAGAAGAGGAAGGCTCATAATAGATGGACGAGTACTTGAAATGAGTAACCGATTGATCAGAATGGATGACAGATTGACTGAATGGAGGAAGAGATTAGCTAAGAAAAAAGAAAATTCACCCAAATTGACTGGGGACTCACTCAAAATGGTGGTAATAGGGAAGAACAATTGAGAACGACTGATGAAACGACCAAAACAACAAGCAAAAACCCCTGTTTTAGGGTCATAGAGACTTGTCTTGGGCCAGGTCCGCCCCCATTAGGGAAAGTCTAACCCTACTAGGGCAGGTTCGCCTATCCTCAAGAGAACAGACAAAAACGACCAAAAATGACAAGGAATAGTTGACAAAACGACTGAAATAACAAGCAAAAACACATGTTTCAGGGTCCCAGAGACTTTTCTTGGGGAAGGTTCGCCCCTGTTAGGGAAAGTCTACCCCTACTAGGGTAAGTCTACCTATCCTCAAGAGAATGGATAAAAACAATCGAAAACGACAAGGAAGAGCTGATAAAATGACCGAAATAATAAGCAAAAATGCCTGTTTTAGGGTCCCGGAGACCTGTCTTAGGGAAAGTCTACCCCTACTAGGGCAGGTCCACCTATCCTCAAGAGAACAAACAAAAAAAACTAAAAACGAAAAGGAACAACTCACAAAACAACCAAAATAACAGGCAAAAATGCCCATTTTAGGGTCCCAAATATTTGTCTTTGGGCAGGTCCGTCCTTGTTAGGGCAAGTCCACCCCTATTAGGGGAGGTCCACCTATCGTAAGGAGAACATATGAGAATGATGAAAAACGATAAGAAAGGAATGACAAAACAACAGAAATAGAGAGAAAAAACACTTGTTCTAGGGTCCAGGAGACTTGTCTTAGGGAAATTTTGCCCCTACTAGGGTAGGTCCACCTATCATGAGGAGAATGGACATGAAGGATGAAAAATGACAAAAATAAGGTGATAAAATGACTGAAACAACAAGAAAAAACACTTGTTTTAGGGTCCCAAAGACTTGTCTTGGGGCAGGTCCACCCATGAAAAGGTCAGGTCCGCCCCTGGACAAGGTTAGGTCCACCCCTGGACAAGGTCAAATCTGCCCCTGGAGGTCAAAACTGCCCTTGGAGGTCAAATTCGCCCCTGGATGGGAAAGAGGCTGAAACAAGCTAGTTCAAAGGGTAGGTCTGCCCCTAGCTGAGGTTAAATCCACCCCTGGAGGGAAAATCCACCCTTGGAGGTCAAATTTTCCCCTGGATAAGGTCAAATCCACCCCTGGAGGGAAAATCCACCTTTGGAGGTCAAATCTACCCCTGGATGGGTCTAAAATTAGTTTTTGGAAAAAGAAACTAAGGAAAAGGACCCAAAACACAACAAACAGTAATCAGGGGATAAGGCTGACTCAACTAAACAGAGAATTACTAGTTTTGCACAAGGAAAATAGTTCAAGCAACACGATCTTAAGATTAGTATAATGGGTATGGCCAACAAAGTCCTCTATTCTAGGATAAACATGGTTGCTAGGGATTCCTTGGTATACACCTGATACGTGAGGCCCAAGCTGTGAACACCAACCCACCATAAGCATGAGTCAGGAACCTTAGTGAGATACTAAAGGCTCAAACCAACTCTTCATGTCATCCCAACGCTTCGCCAATAATGACGTGGCTAGATTGGGGTACAACTTTCACTCTCCCCCCTTTATATACCCTACCAGTATGCGTGGTTGGAATTGTCCCTTAGGGTGATGAAATCCCCAAGCAGGTCTCACTAAGAAAAGAAAAAGGGGTGACTCAAAAGGACTTGGTAAGCTACGATTTCTCGTCACCCAGGATCGCCAAATGGTGCAAGGGATTGAATACGTCAATAGCCTACCAAAAGCATGGCACACAAAGAATATTTGACCTCTCGTAGTTAATCTATGTGCCTAAATTAGTGAAAAATGATAAACAAATGACTAATAAAAGTTTTGAACAGATAGCTTTGCAAGAAACTTGTTAGAACTTTTTGTTTGCCATTTTCCACCAAACATTGATCAAATGCTTACACAGACACCAACAACACACATCAGGAGGTCAAAAACACTCAAAATGACATAAAATGATTCTTAAAATGCAGTTTTTACCTTATGGAAAATGTTGTTTTGGTCAAATATGCCCCTGAAGGTCAAATCCACCCCTAGAAAAGGCCAAGTTTTCCTCTCTGAGAAAACTAAAAATCTACTGTTTCTGGGCTCTGTGGAGGTCAAGTCCACCCCTGGATGGGTCAAGTTTTCTCTTGGAGGTCAGGTCCACCCCTGGTCAAGGTCAAATCCACCCCTGGATGGAAAACAAGTTGAAACAAGGTTGGTTTAGGGAGCAGGTCTGCCCCTAAACAAGGTCGGGTCCACACCTGCAAGGTTAGGTCCACCCCTGGAGGCCAGGTCCACCCCTCTAGTAGGTTGGGTTTGCCCCTCTGCAACGTGCACCTGCAAACAGTGAAAAAATAGAAAATGTGAAAGTACAAGACTCGTCTAGGGGTCCCACCGGGCATGCCAAAAATGTGATCAGGTGAAAATATTGTTCCAATAACAAGCAGGAACAAAAGAAATGTAAGAAACAATGAAAACACCTAACACCTCAAGATTGGGAAAAACGTTGAACTTAAACAAAGAAAATGGAATGAAATAATTATACCTTGTCAAGTTATCCCTTGGTTGGCCCTTCGATCTTCGATGTTGTGTATGCTCCTCTTGATGGAAAAAGATGTGAGATGGGATGCAAATATGGTTGAAAGTAGATGAATATGAGATGCAAGTGCTATGGTGAAGGAAAAGTGTGAAAATTGGATAAGTATGGCTCAAATATCAAATTGGCAAGAGTTTGGCTATGAAATTCTAAGTTGTTCAAATGAATGAGAGAGCGGGGTATTTATAGAGAATTATGAATTCTCTAGAGAAATGAATGGCTAGGATTGAGCCACCATGGCTAAGATGTAGGGCTATGGTGAGTTGAGGACTCACAATCCCTCACATCTTGCCATGTGGAGGGTGAAGTGGCCTAGGATGGGATGAGATGGAAGGAGGGTAGATGATGTGGAAGAAGGACAAGTACTTTAAAAGTACATTGGGAGAATAAAAGTGAATTTAAAATTCACATGCTTGGGGAATATCCAATGGATAAAAGAAGGTTCCAAAAGGGAGGTAAAAAGTACCTTGAATAAAACAAGGTCTTTAAAAAGGTAAGTGCTCATACACATGCGACTTGATGTGACAAGTCAAAGGTCATATGGGAAAGAGCCCACATGTGACTTGATGTGACAAGTCAAAGATCACATGGGGAAGATTCCACATGTGACTTGATGTGACAAGTCAAAGATCACATGGGGAAGAGAAAAATGAATTTAATATTCCTTGGAAGGATAAAAAGAATTAAAAATTCCTTGGGAGGTTCATTAGGCTAGTTAATGAAGGAATAGAGGAGGGTTAGGTGGCTAAGAGAGATTAGGGGCCAACTTGCAAAAGCTGGAGGATGTGACACATCCTAATCAAGGATTAGGCATGTGCACATCCGTAATTATGGGATTAGGAGGTGAATTAAGATTAGGCAAAAGGGATGTGATATGTGAGGAATTAAATAAATGTCATATTTATTTAATTCATTTGATGAAAGGGGTAGGGTTTTTAATTATTTAACTAAATACCTTAGGGGTTAGAAGAACTTTAGAAGGTGTTAATTAAATAATAGCGATGTTACTTAATTAATGTGAATGAGAGGATACTTAGATGAAAAGAGATAAATTTGGATGAATGAAGAGTCCAAATTTAGGTGTCTACACAAACAAGCTAATGTTCTTCATACTGCTAGCCAAGACTAAACTACGGTGATGCTCGATGTTGATGTCTATTGTAGGAAGGATGAATCCTAGGATATGATGTTATCAGATGATTGTTGGATTAACTGGATGATATGCTATTAATACGAAGAGTTGACCAACTTGTTTACCTACTGATTTAGACTTGAGACCTTGACGATTGAGTTTTTAGTTGTAACTTGCTAGACTTGTTTTTGATTGTTTTACCAAAGTTTGAAGATGAAGATCATTTATTATGAGCGAATGTTTATTGCGAGTGAATGTGAAATGGGATGGATGGATTTTTTCAAATATTTGGATTTTTTTGATGTTTTTTGAAATGTTTTGAGGCTTGTTTTTGGCATTTTCAAGATGTTTTACAATTTTTTTGAGTTTCAAATTTTTTAATGTTTTTGGTGTTTTCTGAGATTTTGACCAAGAACCTAACCTAAGGACCTAGGGGGATGATCAAAGATTAGCCTTGCCTATTTTATACACACATAGACCACATAGTTTGACTGACACAACCTCGTTTATTGATGAGATATGAACAAATGGATTGCCAGTTTATTGTGATGGACTCCTAAAGAATTGGCCTAATGTGTCTCGAGGGCACATCGATGATGGCCTTGCCTATGTTCAAAGCTTAGACACCCATAGTTCGACATGACAACTTTATTTTTTGAATTTTTCTGACTTTTGACCTATTTTTGGATTTTTGACATGTTTTAAATGTTTTTGGGTATTTTGATTTTTGGATTGTTTTTGGATTTTATGATTTTATGATGTTTTTGGATTCTTTGATTTTAAAGAAGACTACAAGAATATAAGTGAATCATATCCGATGTAGGTATAAGAACATGTCCCCAATATGATGCAATAGACTACTCTAATATAGGTAGGACAAACTAACCTTAGGAATGGGCCGAGTAGTACTAGGAGGGATGATGATACAAACATAGGATCAAGCTATGATGCAGACGCGGATGGGTGATGGAAGGATCAAGGGAATGCGATGAATGAGTGATGCAGAAGAAGCCGCCGAGATCATGATTGATGGAGAATGCTTATTGACACAAGGTGTCTGTTTGCTAGGTTTTCACCAAGGTACTTGCCCAAAGTGCCACCGAAGTGGTTTTCACTAGAGGATGATTTTATTTTCTTTACTATTTTCAATCCTTCTTTTGATTTTTTTTGGATTTTTTTTTGATATTTTTTGTATTTTTAGATTTATACCTTGTAAGTTTAGGCATAATTTTTTTTGAGAAGGGAGCTATTGATGGGCTCCAGTAGAGGTTCACCTTCTAGTGTAGATAACTAATATGCTCCTGATTTGTAGCTCGATGTGATGATAAAGGGTCCCAACCAATTGGGTTCAAACTTTCCTTTGTTGTCTAGATTTGGTACATTTTTCTAATTCTCTTTCAACACTAGCTCTCCAACTTGAAAGGTCCGAATCCTGATCTTCTTATTGTAGCTCCTCTTGAGATGGTTCTGATAGAATTGCAAATGGTTCAAGGTGTCCATGTGCTGCTCATCTAGTTGTTCCAACTTGTTCAACCATGACACCTGATATTCTTCATTGGTGATGAGATTTTTCAATGATATTCTTAGGGATGGGAGCTTGATCTCAATAGGAAGGATGACTTCTAATCCATAGACCAGGGAGAATGGGGTTGCACCTGTTAGTGTGTGAATACTTATTCAGTAGGCTCATAAGATGAGATTTAACTGCAAGTTCCAGTCACGCTCAACTTCATTGACTGTCTTCTTTAGGATTTTCAAGATGGTTTTATTTCTAGCCTTAACTTGGTCGTTTCCTTGGGGGTAGTATGGAGTAGAAAAGCGATGCTAGATATTGAAATTTTGGCATAGGTCTTGAAGATCTTGGTTTTTGAAAGGTGTCCCATTATCTAGGATAATGGCTTGAGGAACACTGTAGTGGAAAATTAGGTAGTTTAGGATGAACTTGGAAATCTGCTTTCCTATGATATAGGTCATGGGGATGGCCTCTACCCACTTTGTGAAGTACTCAGTGGTGATGATAATGAACTTATGTCCACTAGATGAGGTGGGGGTGATTTTTCCAATTAGATCAAGCCCCCATTGTGAAAGGGGCCAAGGTGTTATGATTGGGTGGAGCTCTTGAGCTAGTGCATGCATGAGATCCCCATGTTGAAATTGTAGGATTTTCTTTACATATTCATGGGCTTCCATCTCCATCATAGGTCGGTAGTACCTAGTCCTCAATAATTTCTTGGCTAAGAACATAGCACTCGAATGTGAACCACAAATTCCATTGTGTACCTCGGTTAAAGAAATCAAACCTTCCTCAATGTTTAAGCATCATAAAAGGGTTCCTTCAATACTCCTACGGTCTAGGGTGTCACCTAAGATAACAAAGCAGGATGAATTTTTGACAAATGTTCTTTTAAGGTTCGGGGTGACATCTATAGGGAGGACTCTTATTCTTAGGTAGGTGTATACGTCATGATACTAGGGATCACCAAGGCTAGTGATTTCACACACAAATTCGGACTTTGGTACCTCAAATGCTAGTACGAGAAGCTTCTCTACAAGGAATTCATGCTTAGGGACATTGTGTGCGATATCCAGTAGTGATCCAATTGTCACCATAGTATTTACTGCTTTGTTGTTTGCCTCGAGTATTTGCTCAAACATGATGTTAACGGAGAATTATTTGAGGTTCTCCACCAGTTTCTTGTATGGAGTTAATTTCTCATCCTTTGTCTTATATTCATCATTGACCTAATTGATGATTAGTTGGGAGTCTCCATAGACCTTAAGTGCCATGATTTACCACTGTACCGCAATTCTGAGTCCTATAACAAGAGCCTCATACTCTGTAGTATTGTTTATACAAGGAAAATACAACTTGTATGACTTTGGTATGAAATCTCCTTGTGGTGTAATGAAGAAGAATCTAGCTCCCAAATCATGTTGTGTGTAGGATCCATAAAAATATACGTTCAAGTGATCTATTGCGCTGAGATTAAAGTCTGACTCATCAAGAAATTCTGATACCAATGGGTTTTTTGAATATAGAGGTGCTTTTTCCAGTTGGTCTACAATCACTTTTCCTCTAATGGCTTTTCGTTCTACATACTCAATGCCATATTCCGTGAGGATCATAACCCATTTAGCCATCCATCCTGTGAGTGTTTCCTTTGAAAGAAGATATTTGAGAGGGTCTATCTTGGCAATGATTTTTATCTAGTGAGCCAACATATAGTGTCTGAAATTTTATGCTATAAACACCACTGCTAGGAAAGCCTTCTCGATGAATGTGTAGTTCAACTCATGTCCCACCATGGTTCGACTAATATAGTAAATAGCTCTCTCTTTCTCGTTTTCATCATGTTGATCCAAGAGAGCGCCAAGGGCTACTGCTATCACTGATATTTACAAAATCAATGGCTTGTTTGGAATTAGTGGCATAAGGACTGGTGGCGTGAGAAAGTACTCCTTGATTTTATTGAATGCATGATCGCATTTCTCATGCCATTTGTATGCTACCCCCTTGTGGAGTAGATGAGAATATGGGATAGCCTTATCTATTAACTGCGCTATGAATTAGTGGATGGATTGGAGTCTTCCTTGTAAGCCTCTTAATTGCTTTAATGTTCTAGATGCTTCCATTTCAAGAATTGCTTTGAATTTGGTAGGATCTATCTCAATTCCTCTAATAGACAGAATATACCCTAGCAGCTTCCCTAATTGTACACCAAAGACACACTTCTTTGGATTGAGTCTAACCTTGTATTCCTCTAACTTGTCAAAGATGGAGCTTAGTGTTGATATGTGATCCCGACACTTACTAGACTTGGCCAATATGTCATCTACATATTCTTTCACAATATTATGAATCATTTCATGGAAGCTTAATGTCATAGATCTTTGATAAGTAGCCCCTACATTCTTCAAACCAAATGACATCATGTTCCAGTAGTAGGCCCCCCATGGACAAGTGAAAGCTATCTTATGTTGGTCATCCTTAGCTATCATGATCTGATTGTACCCTGAGAATCCATCCATTAGTGATAGCATTTCATTCTTGACCATCATATCCACAATCATGTCTATGTTTGGGAGAGGAAAATCATCCTTGGGACATGCTTTTTTAAGGTCTCTGAAATCCGTGCAAATGCAGATGCCCCCAGTGGGTTTAGAGATGGGCACAAGATTTGAAACCCACTCTGGATAATCAATTGGATGTATGAAGCTAGCATCAAGAAGCTTCTATAGTTATAATTTGACCAATAATGTTATTTTTGGATGCATCTTTCTCAACTAATAAGATGCCCTGTTCACCATTCACTATTTCGGTAATACTATGTTATGCACTTTATCTATTGGTATGAACATATCCAAATCTGCAGACTAGAGGGATGCCTTGGGTTGCCATAAATGACAACACTGTATGCTAGAAAACTACCCAAAATTCCAACAAGGTATAGGTACCCCAAGGGCATGAAAATTTAGTCTTATCCTGGTCATATGAAGCTATCTTTATATGGTTATAACCACTAAACCCATCTAGGAAAGAGTACTTTTTTCCTACTAAGGAATCAAGCACTTGGTCAATGAAAGATAGGGGAAGTGATCTTTTCTATTTGTTGTGTTTGTTGGAGTTATCAACCCAAGATATTCAATCTGCAACACCAAAGAACCTCCACAAGAGATAGAGAGAAGCAACAATGAAAGATGCTATTCCACCAAATAAGGATTGCAGTATGATACAATATGATCAATGCAATACTATACAATGCAATATGCAATACATTACTAGAGATGCATTGCTTAGAAAGGCAAGGATGAGAGATAGGATAAGAAAAGATCATGACAAGTGTCTTAATCCTATCACATGAGACAACTAACTCATAACTACCTAGGAAAGTGGAAATTCTAGATAAGACAACTAATACTTATCTAGATATGACAACTAATATCCTAAGTAAACTTAACATGTGAATTAAGTCCCCTAAGTCCCTAGTAAATGAATAAACTAGGTACAAGACTTATTCACACCAACACCCCCCCTTAAGTGCAACTTAGGGAGGTACAAACTAATGCATAAAGAAAAGGATGGGTCCCGACAACTAGGCCTGATGAGGTACCCATGTACAAAACAAAAAACTCTCACAAGTGGAGAAAAGGAGAAAAACCCTATGGGAGAAAACTCCTCTCCAAAAGAGAGAAAAGAAACAAAGAAAACTAATGAAGGAAGGAGGACTCCTCAAGACCCCCCAAGGACAACTTCCTTCACCCCAAGCATCGATCACAATTGAAGATAACGAGGTGACGCCAAAGGTTTAGTGAAGATGTCTGCAACTTGCTGATCTCTAGGTAAATACTCCAAGCTGAGAACACCATCTTTGATGAGTTGCCTGATGAAGTGCATGTGGATCTCAATATGCTTAGTCCGCTGATGCTCCATTGGGTTGCGTGAAATATGAATGGCACTATGATTGTCACACCAAAGAGTAGTGGGCTGAGTGGAAGGGAATCCAAACTCAGTCATCAATTGACGAAGCCACAAAACCTCTTGACTAGCCAACACTGCACCTCGATACTTAGCCTCTGTCGATGATAATGCAATAGCAGTCTACTTCTTGCATGACCATGCAATCAGACCAGAACCAAGGCAAAAGACAAAGCTAGAAGTAGACTTCCTATCATTGACATCACCAGCCCAATCTAAGTCAGTGAAGCCCACAATCTGAGATGCACCTGAAGTGTAGTGAATGCCAAAATGAGTAGTGCCCTAAATGTATCTCAAGATACGCTTGGCGGCCTTCCAATGAATCTCATGAGGATCCTATGAGAAGCGAGAGACAAGTCCAACCGCAAAGGAAATATCAGGATGACTATGTGTCAAGTACAAAATATTGCCAACCAACTATCGATACAAGGTAGGATCAACTGTAGGAGTAGTGCAACTGGAAGAAAGTACAACACCTGACTGGAATGGAGTAGGGGCAGGCTTGCAATCAGCCATGCCAAATCTCTGAAGCAAATCAAGAGCATAATTCTG
This sequence comes from Sequoia sempervirens, assembly GCA_007258455.2. Lineage (NCBI taxonomy): Eukaryota > Viridiplantae > Streptophyta > Pinopsida > Cupressales > Cupressaceae > Sequoia > Sequoia sempervirens. The sequence continues at coordinate 809,196,994 of VDFB02270651.1, read as the reverse complement.
CTGGAAAATGAAGATCCCCTCAGAAGTCTGATGAACCTGAAGACCAAGGAAGTAATGTAAAAGACCAAGGTCATATCAAATTGCTCCATCAATGCTTGTTGTGTACTCTGAATCATGGAAGTAGAACTCCCTGTGAGAATAAAATCATCCACATAGAGCACAAGTATAAGTAGATCCTCTCCATGTCTCTGTGTATAAACTATGGGATCGAAATGGCAACGATTGTAGCTGGAAGCAAGCAAGAAATGATCCATCTTCTCATACCAAGCCTGAGGGGCTTGTTTGAGACCATACAATGAACATCAAAGCCTACAAACAAGTGAAGAGTCTTGCACAAAACCTAGTGGCTGCTCCATATAGATCTCCTCATGAAGATCCCCATGCAAGAAAGCACTCTTCACATCCATCTGAAACACTGACCATCCCTGAGATGTAGCTATAGCAAGGACAAGGTGAATATAATCCATCTTGGCAATAGGAGAAAAGGTCTCGGAATAGTCAATCCCTTCAACCTGAGAAAACCCCTTTGCAACAAGATGAGCCTTGTACTTGTCAATGGAACCATCTGCTGCATACTTGGTACGATACACCCACTTGCATTGAACCAACTTTCTTCCCTTAGGAAGAGGCACAAGATCCTAAGTATGATTCTTCATCAAAGAAGAATACTCATCATCCATAGCACTATCCCACTCTGGAATACCTGAAGCATCTGAAAACTTTTGAGGATCATCTGAAACTGCATGACTCAAAAGACTAATTCCAGAAGTCTGAGAACGAGTGCGGCGAGTGTCTGTGGGATCACCAACAAGAGGACCAGCCTCCTCAAGAGTAACACGAGCCCATCGTGGCCTAGTGGTTGAATGAGGATGAGGTTCATCAAGACCATCATCAAAATATTCCTCAAGTAGCAAAACATCATCATCTGAAGAAGATTGAGTAGGTTGTGATGAAGAAGTTGAAGGAGGATCTGGCTGGGTGAAGGTCTCAGAAAACTGAACATCACGTTGGAAATGGACCTCTCGTGTGTCAGGATCAAACAATTTTTATGCCTTCACATCCTCACAATAGCGAACAAAGATGTACCGCTGACTCTTCTTCTCCATGGATTTACGCTGACGATTCGGAATGAATGCCCAAGCCTCACTACCAAATACTCTGAAGAAGGATACATTAGGCTTGTGATGAGACCAAGCCTCCTTAGGGGTCATATTTTGCACTACCTTGTGGGGCATACAATTCTGAATATAGTTGGCACAATTGACAGCTTTAGCCCAAAAGGCGGGAGCCATGGACCTAGACTAAATCATACAATTGGCCATTTCCCTGAGAGTCCTGTTCTTTCTCTCCACCACACCATTCTGCTGAGGAGTGTAAGGAATTGTGTGCTGATGAAGAATACCATGCTCACTGCAAAAATCCTAAAATGCCTGATTGACATACTCCCCCCCATTATCTATGCGTATCTGTCGAAGAGAAAAACCTGATTGCTTCTCCACAAAGGTTTTGAAGGTCTTAAAGTTGGTGAGGACTTCACTCTTGAGCTTCAAAAAATAGACCCATGTTCGGCGGGAAAAATCATCAATGAATGTTAGCACATACTTAGCCCCTGAAAAAGGAGTTGGAAATGACATGAGATCACTATGGACCAACTCAAGGGGTGTGGTTGCACGTGTAGCTTGACCCTTAGGAAAAGGATCTTGATGTTGCTTGCCAAGAACACATCCTTGACAAACACCATCTGTGCAAGTGATCTTTGGAAGACCAACCACTAAGTTATGTGCTTTCATTTGTTGAAGATATCTATAATTCAAGTGCCCAAATCTCTCATGCCAAAGCTTGCTCATTGACTCAGCATGAGCAACAAAACATGAACCCGATGAAGACTCAAATCCATCAAATCGATACAAATGATTCTCATGATCAACTATCCCTGTAGCAACAACCTTCTCATGATCCTGCAACTGTCTAATAGTCACATTCTGTGGAATAAACTCAACTGACTTCCCATCTCCAGAATGATAGATCTGATATATGGAAAGAAGATTCGCTAAAATATCAGGAACAAGAAGAACATCCTCAATGCACCCATCCAACATATGAACGAAGCCTGTCCCCAAAATTGGAATCTGTGAAGAGTTCCCAACTGCAATCTGAGAAGTAGAAGTATGAACTATGGAATCAAGAAGATCACATGAATTGGTCATGTGATGTGAAGCACCTGAATCAAGAATCCAACTATCTGAAGGTGAATGCATAGCTCATGCTAAAAGAGCTTGCCCTTTTCCCATGGAAGAAGGCTTAGCCACTGAAATATTGTGCTTCTTCATAGCTTCCTCCAATGTCTCTAATCTCTTAAAGCAATGAGATGCATCATGCCCTGTTTTGCCACAAAATGAACAAGGATCTCCTTTCTTTTTCTTGGACTTGGAAGAAGAATCTCCAGAGGTAGAAGAAGAAGGAGATTGAGTGGACTTTTGAATGTTCTTCGGCTTTGGTTTGGAGGGATTCTCACTACCAGAAAATGATCCTGCTTTGGGATTCTTCTTGTTCTTTCCTTTACCCTTGGATGATTGAGCCATTAGAGCATGATTCTTAGAATTAGGTAAGGCATCCAATTGAATTAACTTGGCCTCCTCCCTAGTAAGACGCTCACAAAACAACTCAAATGTAGGCATTTTGTAATCTTTCCCAATTGCATCCATAGTTGAATAGAAAGTAGAAGAAAACACTTGATACGGGCCCTTTAACTTAGATAGAATCAAGAAGATACATTCATCACTAGATACATCATGTCCACATCCTTTCAACTGTGACAAAATCATCTTGAATTATACAAGGAAATCCTGAATTGAAGGAAATGCATCTGGAGAGAGGGATTGTAGTTCAGCTTGAAGTCAAGCAAGGTTCTGAAATGATTTTTTTACCATACAATTCTTCAAGTTTATCCCAAACATTCTTAGGTGTCTTGCACTATGAAATATGAAACAACAAATTATCATATACATGTAAGCTAATGAGCCCTTTTGCTTCATCCATTTTACATCTATGGACAAACTTCTCATAATCCCTTGTAAATTCAGGTTGTTCTACATCTAACATTGGCCATAGACCCTTAGATTGTAACAATTGAGTCATTTTTAGCTTCCTTGTATGATAATTGTGTGGAGTGAGTGGTTCAATTTGCCTTAGATCCACCATGAACACAAAAAGAAAGAAGACTATGTGGCACTTAAATTGTGCCTTTCACCCCCCCAGAATGTATTAAAACTGATTTTGCAACCCCCCCAGCAAATTACAATGAAGAAATTTTGTAATTTTTACAAGTGACAAGCTCAAATCAACTGTTTATAACACAGTGATTTTTACAATTTTCAAAAAAAAGAGCTTGTCGAAACTGAAAACAGAGGTTACAAACAGATTCCTTGCAATTTTTTGATCAATTTCAAAAAAAATTTTGCCAAATTTTGACTTCGTTTGCAAAAGTTGCATCAAGAACAAGCAATAAATACACTTGTACCTTCAAGCTGAAAAAACTGGAAAAAAATGTCAAAATCTGGAAAAATCACCTACACCACTGCGAAGTTCATTGAACCAGCTTTCTGACAATATCTTGTTTGTGAAAATCTGACTTCATGGCGAAAAGTTGTGCAAAAATGAAAAAAAGGCTTATTTTAGGCACTTTGAATGCTAAATAGGAGCAAAATTTAAGCCCTTGGGGGCTAGCCGGCGGTCCTACATGTGACCGTGCGTTGGGCTGACTGCGGTGCTGGCGATTTATTCTCGGCAGTCTGAAGATCACCGTGGCGGTCACGGCTGGCACCAGCGGTTTGAAGACGCGCCGGCTGGCGATGATTGTAGCCGTTGCGGGCTAGCAGTGGTGGTGGAGGCCGCAGGTGGGTTAAACAAACCCACGGGCTATAAATAGTCCGCAGGCTTTAAATAAAGTCTGCGGCTGTTAAAAGCCGACAGAGCTTTAAAAATATTTTAAATATTTTTTTTTTGAAATTTTTGAAAATTTTCAAATAAAATGCCGACAGGAAACAAAATTTAATAATTTTTTTTTTGAAAAATTTCTGACGATAGGCATACCTGCGCAGGGGGGCCGTACGGCCTCCTCTGCTAAATTTTTTTTGCCCCGAAAGAAATTTTTGCCTAATATAGGCAAATTATATATCAAAAATCTCGAAAACGGCCACCCGGACACAATGGAAGACTTATTTTTTGCCCAAAGTGCTCCTGTAAAAAGTTGTTCACCAAATCTGAGCTTGAAACCCTTCTTTGCCAAAGTTGCAAATGGTGATGAAATTAAGTGAAACAAAAGCCATATTTGACTTTTTCGAGCCTCCTGGATGCAATGGGACAGCCTAAAATACTGCCACTATAGCCAAAAGTGCTGCAATCACTAGATCTCACCAAAATGCAAGCATGCAATATAGGATACAAGAAACTCAAAAATCATAATAGAAATTGATGGAAACTCTCTAATAAGGAAATGGAAGGGGCTTGCCAGATTCAAAGCTCTGATACCATGTTGGAGTTATCAACCCAAGATCTTCAATCTACAACACCAAAGAACCTCCACAAGAGATAGAGAGAAGCAACAATGAAAGATGCTATTCCACCAAATAAGGATTGCAGTATGATACAATATGATCAATGCAATACTATACAATGCAATATGCAATACATTACTAGAGATGCCTTGCTTATAAAGGTAAGGATGAGAGATAGGATAAGACAAGATCATGACAAGTGTCTTAATCCTATCACATGAGACAACTAACTCATAACTACCTAGGAAAGTGGAAATTCTAGATAAGACAACTAATACTTATCTAGATATGACAACTAATATCCTAAGTAAACTTAACATAGGAATTAAGTCCCCTAAGTCCCTAGTAAAGGAATAAACTAGGTACAAGACTTATTCACACCAACAGTGTTAAGTTCTCTATAGTCCACACATACCCTCTATTTTTCCTACTTTCTTAGGAACAATGACTAATGGTGACACCCATTGGCTATTAGAAATGGGATAAATGAAGCCTGCATCAAGTAGCTTTTGCAACTCAGTCTTAACTATTTCTCTTAAGGCAGGGTTCATTCTCCTTTGGGGCTATCTAATTGGCTTGAAATCATCATTTATGTAGATCTTGTGCATGCAAAGTTTTGGATCAATTCCATTCATATCATAGTAGTCCCATGCAAAGGTTGTTGTGTGCGCTTGTAGCACAATGGTCATGGAATTCTGCTGCTCTTTAGTTAATCCATAGTTGATGTTAAGGGTTTTACCTGGCATGATTTCCCAAGTTTTTGATCCATCCTCTTCATCATCTCCTCTCCCTATACCAATGTAATAGTATTTCCTAGGCTGCACCTCAACCCTCAACACCTCCTTGTTTTCCTCTTACACTTTTTCAAACTCATACACCTCATAATTATAAAAATTGAAGTTTACCTTTGTTGTTACAATCTTGCCTCTTGCACTTTCAATTGCAACACGTCCATCTTCACCAGTCATCAGCACCATCTTCTTCGTTTCCTCCAAAGGACTCCCCATTTTTGCAACTCGTTTCTCTCCTTCAAAGCTCATAACTTTATCTTGCCTCTCTACCATTGTTGCAAAGTTTGTTTTTCTTTCTTTTTTCATGCCTTCAACTAGGCATGCTCTTCCCACTTCATTCACCTCTTTGTCACCTCTTTGTGCAAGAGTCTCCTCAAGCCTCGCTATTGCAACTTGTGCCACACTTTCATATTGTACATCAGTGTGGGTTGCTCCCACGTGTTCACCTCTCCATGAAACATTTTTCAAAGAGATACACTTTGCCCCTTATTTTTCCCACCATCAAGGGCATCCAATCTTGCCTAGATTTTTGTTATCTTTTCATAAAAATACTATGTAAACCAGCTTTCTCACTATTTTACAAATAAAAGTCTTACTGGTCTCTTCATGACCCATCTCATCCTCTTCCCATAAGAAATCTTTCCCACACTCTCAATATGTAATATTTGTAGCCTACATACACAAATTTTGGAGCCAATGCTCTCTATACTCTTAGGTACACCTTGTAACAAAAATTCACACACACAACTATCCTCTACCCAACAAAGACTCTGGAAGATGCTCCTTTCAAACCCCCTCTACCCACTTTTTCTCAGTGGAGGAAATATACAATCCTTCTACCTAACTTTATCAATGAGCCTCAAACCTTACTCTGATACCAAATGATGCAATTTGGATTTGAGAGTCTAATTAGACTATTAACTTTTGTAGCTGAATTTACTTAAATTGATAATTTCATTTGTCAATTTCAAAATCTATTTCAACATTCCACAACAATGGTAGCAATTTAATTAACCCAATCAATTGAACATTTTAGGAATTAAATTTCTATTTTCATTTGAATTTAATTTCTAATTCAATTAATTTATCCACAAGAAATAAACCATAACAAATTACCAATTCAATTTACTCTCCATTGTTCATCTTCTTATTTTAGACACTTCAAAAATTAGATTTCAAATTCAATTTGTTTTATTTGTTTAGTCTAGAGGAATATACAACTTGCAAATGATCAATTCTTACTCTTCTAGCCACCTCTGATCACATTTCATTTTTTCTTCTTTTCACGAGTTGCAATGTCATCTTTACCTCTCTTTTTTGTACACTTCTCCTTTAAAAATCCTCTCTAGCAATTTCTTCCTTCATCATTGGCTGCCTCTTCTCTTGTTTTTGATTGTATAGACTCCAACCATTATTTCTACCTTCTCTTTTTTTCTTCAATGCTACATAATATGTTTTTTTCTCATTATCTCTTCATTCCTTCTGCATCCCATCACCTTCTAGCTCCATATTGACTTGTATAATCCAATTTTATATTTTAACTCACACTCTCCTATTCTTCATTTGGAAAAAATAAATAAATGAGTTTATCTCCAATATTTGATTTAAAAAAAAATTCATGTGGAGACCATAAATTGAAATGAAGCATAATTTTTTATATCCACCTAGCATGGAAATAGAGTGAAAACCTCGAGAAATTTCTTATTCAATTCAAATGCCAAAGTTGAACTCCAAAGATTGAAAATCAAAAAATTAAGTCACACTCCAAAATGAAATTCAAACCAAAATATTTTTTGGGTGATGCACACTGCCAATTGGCCTAGATGCTCTTGCATCAATTCCCCACAAACATTTATCAAATATTAATCTACCAAGTAAGTTTTAGTAATGATTCTCATCTTCCTATCTAAGATAACACATTTTTCATCTTTCACCCATGCAAGTTTGGGTCAAATAATGTATCCCACATTTATTTCAATATAAGTAGATCCTCCGTATTAAGCTTCCATAGTTCAAAATTATTTTCATTAAATATCTCTAACTCAGAAATAGACATGATTTCTATTATCTTCAAATAAGATAACCTTTGTACATTCTTCCACTCAAAACAATATTAGTCCAAAAACCTCTTTCCTTCCACCTAGGACCTAAGTTGATAAAGGTCAAATACCAAATGAAAGGAAGCTAAGGTGCATAAAATCTTCCTACACTAATCTATATATGGAGATAAATAATAGATAAGCTTATATTTAACAATTTATAATGATATAATCACACAAGCAATAACATGCATTGACATGCAAGTGGCATGCAAAGAAATATAATAGACATGTAACTCATAAAACTATTACAATCTCTAGCATCAAAAATTGTCACTATTGACAATTTCACACTATGTTTTTCTCCCCCTTAAGCCACTGGACCTAATTGAACACATAATTTCCTCAATTATGCATTCCAAAACCCATTTTAAAACTTACCGACAAATTATAAGTGGAAAAAAATGTATTCATTTAATATTTTTTCCTAGACTTTGAAAACCTTAAAACATAGGTCCAAGACACTAGCCTATAAGGCGCCTATGTCCCCCTATTTTGGCTCAGATTCAAATATTTCAAAGAGTCCCCTTTATTATTTGAAATTAAAATATTTGAAGTTGGCTTTGGGTTTAATTTGTGGAAATTAGAATAATTGCATATAAATACCTAATAATTACATCATTTCAAATCTAACAAGGAACATCTAGAAACTATTAGTAAATTTGGTGGTCAAGAAATTATCAAGAGCATTGTTAAGCAATTCAAGAGAAACCATTAAAAGGATTTATTGCAGCAATTCTGAGATCCAAATATCATGTCAAAATCTTATGTGAGTTTACGTGTGTTCATGTTATCGTTATTTGTGAAGGCTAACCCTTGTTGTAAGTCTCCAAGAAATTCAAGTAATTCAAGCAACCAAGATAGTGAGTTTAGCCCCTCAAGGAAGCCGTTGAAGGATAGTGAGTTGCAACATTTTATGGATTCATCATTCCTCCTATCATTTATCCTTTTATCATTGACATTGACATTGTGGAAGTGGAAACACTAACACATGATTTAACTAAGGTAAGCCCCTAAATGGAACAATCCTTCCTCTCTCTTTGAATGTGTAGGTTTAAAGTTTGAAGAGGATTGAAGGAAGTTTTAAGATCAATCATTCATTGTTGTAATTAAAATCCTACACCTTGATCAATCACGAAAAAACTCACCTATAGAATTATTTAACAATGATCCAAACAATTTGTAGATGGAAATCATAAGCTCTTATCTGACTCTCGAGGATTATGAAAACAGATTTAAAAAAGACCTACCAGGATAGCACTAGCACCCCCGAAGCAAATGTCCTTAGAAATCAAGCACTAATTTATGCCATGGTTGTCTGAGTGTCTACTAGGTCTATTCTTGTAGTTTGATTTTCTGTGACATTCCAAATTTGTTGTTTTATGTGTTAGAGTAGTTGTTGCATCGATGGGTCAATTGAATTCATTAAATTTAATTGTCAAGGTAATTTCAAAATTTAGTCAAGGGTAGATTGACTCGCACACAATCTACCTTTTAGGTTGTAAGTCAATCACATACCTTGTTCAAATCCATCAAACCCCCACTACCTCAAATATCTAATGAAAAAATTAGAAAAAGCACCTAAACCCTAGGGTCAAATCTTATGGTTTCACTTTTTCTATGTTTCATTTGGTGAACTTGACATGTTAACATTATATACCTTTTAAAATTTGAAGCATTGTATCCTAGATCTAGGTTTAGCATTACATTGTTTTGCAATTTTCATTTAGGCATTTATTTTTGTGCATCATAAAAGGCATATTTTTTTAAAAAGAAATTGTATATCATATGGTATCATAGATTGTAATAGGGTTAATTTTAGTCATTATAACTCATATCCACATTCTAATTGCATTCACAAATATACATTAGGTTATTTAAAATATTAAAGCAAATCTAAAAAGGGTTTTATTATACATGAGAAAATAGGTTTTGAAGGGACCCAAAACCCTTTACATCACATTACATCAAAATGGTGCTATGAAAGATAAACACATTAAAGCTTAAGCAATAGCCAATAGTTAAAAAAAAACCAAAAAACAAGGACCCAACAATAGGAAAGTAGAAACAGATAAAAAAACAAAAAGACACATAAATCACTTCATATTCTTCAAGGTATTGGCCATCTCAATCTTCTGATTGTAGTGTAGGTTAACCATGTCCATCAACTTTTTTTTTCTTCTTCAAACATCTTACTAAGGCTCTCCCTTGTTCTAGTGCTTGGGCCTTTAGCCTCCTCTTTGACATTCATCTTCCCCTCCCTTTGGAGGTCTGATTCTTCTCAAGCATGTTTGCAAAGTACATTTGATCCTCCTAGAGTTGATTGATCTTGCCAAAGAGAACCTTGAGAGACTCTGCACTATTCTTTACCAAACTATGGATAACCTGCAGTAGCTTCTTGATGTCCTTATTCGTTTCCTTGATATTTTCCTCCATTGCACCAAGGTAGCTTTCACACTGGGCTTTGAAATAAAAAAAAAACATTCCAAATACACCAACTTCTCAATAAGCAGGTCCAAGGAAGATCCCTTTGGCTAGTTAGACATGTTCTCCTTCAAGCCCCTGATTTTAATGTTGACCTTCTTCAATTCTTGCAACACCCATTTAGCAAGTTTAAAAGTGCAAGTAGCACCAAACTAAGCCATATCCAACAACTCATATATTGTAGTATTATCATCACTAAGATAAGAAAAATCCTTAGATACAGGATTAACATTTAAAGGCTTCAACTTTCCAAGGTTTAGTTTCACAACCTCATCCTCTCGCACAACCCTCTCACCCAAGACATCCTCACTGCCCAAATCCCCTTCATCGTCAACAAATCTAAAAGTTTTAATTGCATCCATTTAGACATCTTTCATATAGCTCAATAAGTGAAAAAAGTGCATTGTTTTGTTCAAAATTGCATCAACATCATAATTTTCAGATTTTAGGATATTAGAATCATTTAATTGTTGCATAGATCTAAAAATTGCATTTACAATTGTCTTTTTATTTTTTATTTTTTTGCAAATTGTTACATACTTGCATTGTGAAATATATAATCATAAATCGACTAAATTCTAGAAAACAATTCATTGTCAGATCTATTTGCACTTAAACTTGAGATCCTTGAACAATGTTAAACACATTTAAATGTTTAATTTTTCAAAAGCCTATGTAGGACATAGGCACCCTGGGCACCCCTATCTACCAAATTGAGCTCAAATTTACTATGCAAAATCTTGACTTTGATCTTTCCTAAGATCTGGCATCATTTTTTGCATATAATTCTTGTAACTATCTATTTTGCTAAAAATATTGCTAGCTTGATCCATAGGGCATAACATTATTTTCTCATTGCAAAAATATTATGTTCTCGTAATTCATGTTCTATTGTCAGATCTTGTTAAGAATTTCAAGGAATTTTTGTTACAAGCATGTCAAAATGAGTTTATTTCTCCTCTTTTGTTATTTTTCATTGATCATTCTGCCACCATCTCTCTTATGTGTGAATTTAGCTTTGTGCAAGAGAATACAATAATTTAAAATCATGGCAAACATGTTTATTCTTCTCTTGATACCTCACCTACTTGGGAAGAAGGTATCTTGGTATTAGAAGATCCAATCATTGAGTTTCATGAGAATCTTATTTGTTTATCTCCCCCTACCTCTCCTACTTGGGAAGATATTATTGGAAAAGAGGATGATAGATCATTGATACAGGTATTTCAATATATAGTAATATGGATTGCATACATGAATATGCTAAAGTGACATTATATCCCCCTTAATAGGAAATCACCAACAAGTAGTTAAATATGTTGAGGTTATGAACACACAATTGGCCATTAGATCTCCTTTGATTATTGGACCTCCTAAAACTTATTTAATTATTAGGAATATTAAAGCTCTAATTATTGGACCTCCTAAATCTCATGGCCATATCTTAAACTTTGCAAAATAACTCACTAGTAATCATGTGTTAAAGAAACCAAGTTATCACATAGTTGCTCACACATATAACACTAGAAACAATAAGAAACCAAAAAAAACTCCAACATCCATCCCACCCACACCTAACATTCCTCAGTGTAGTGGTAAGGAGTATGATATTGTAGAAAAAATTTGTGCTACTCTTGCTAAGATTTCTTTGTTGGACTTGATTCAAACATCACCTCTCTATCATGGCATGCTTCAAAATTATTTACATGGTTTTTTTGTCCCTCCTAGTGTGCAACCAAATGATGTGGAAACCTTACTTGAGGGTAAGAATTTGGTTAATGTGGATACTGGCTTGCATCAAAATGAATTACCTCCCTCAGAAACACAAAAAAAAA
>VDFB02270651.1:809133781-809185129 GCA_007258455.2 Sequoia sempervirens | reverse complement strand
TCACAAATCTAATTTAGTGAAGTAAATTGCATGTTTTAACTGATCAAGTAAATCATCAATTCTTGGAAGAGGATGCCTATTTTTTACTGTTATCTTGTTTAGGGCACGATATTCAATGCACATTCTCCAAGATCCATCTTTCTTTGGAACCAACACAATTGGAGAACCACAAGGAGATGTACTAGGACGGATGACTCCTTTCTTCACTAACTCCTAAACCTATTTTTTTATTTCTTCATTCTTTATAATGGAAAAACGATACAAATTGATGTTAGGCAATGGCACATCCTGCTACAATTGGATTTCATGTTGTATTTCCCTCTTGGGTGGCAACCCCTTTGGTTCCTGAAACAAGTCATCATAAGCAGAAATAATTTTGACCATGTCAACCTTATGTTTTGGGTCACATCCCTTAAATTCCTTAGAGTTATCTTCTTCTTTGGCCTTTACAAGCATTAACACAAAGTTCTTACTAGAGTTGACTAATCTTTTCATTTGACCAACATTAACTAGTGTGAGATTAGTCTTGACTTTGTGTGTGCGTACAATATATTCTACTCCATCTTTAAAAAGATGATACTTGTTCTCCCCCCTGTAAAAGATTTCCTTTCTATCATACAGATAAGGACTCCCTAACACAAGCCCACAAACATCCAAAGGTACAACATCTACTTCTACTTCATCAATGAAATTAGTAGTGATGGAAAAATGCAATTTGCACTGTTTCGTCACCTGCAATTGTACGTCGTTACATGCCCATCCAAGCGAATAGGGCTTAGGATGAGGAGTAGTGGTTAGATTAAATTTCTTAACAACCTCTTCAGAAATCAAGTTGACTTGAGAGCCCGAATCAAATAGTGTATCAATATTTGTGTGTTTAGTTACCACACGAATGTGAAACAATTCATTCTGTTGTTTATCAACTTTAGGAGTGGATACTTTACTTGCTTTAGAAATACTTGCATCAGAAGAAAGATTTATACCTTTCCCTTTACCTTGGATCTCGGCAGCAATGATCTTTGACTCTTCTCTGGAATCAGATCCAAGATCCTGTTGAACGATAGCAGCAGTAGTCTTTTGTTTGCCTTTATTGCCTCCAAATATTTTTGGCCTTGACTCCGGATGCAATTTCCAGCACCTCAATTCATCATGCCCCTCTTTCTTACAGTGTGATCATGTGGGTTTTTCACCCTCTTTCTTCACCGTAGTTTTCTTCTTTCCTTTACCTTTACCTTGGTCTTTACCCTTAGGTTTCCCCTCAGACTTAGATGGTTTTTTATCAAATTTATCAATGAATGATCCCTTACCTCTAGACTCTAAGTGGGTAGCTTGGACACAAACTTCGTCTAGGTTATTGGGATTCAAAACCAAAATAGAATGTCTAAGGTAGGAATGAAGACCTCCTATGTACTTCAACAAAGTATCCTGGGTGTACAAAGGAACATCTAATGCAATATCCCTTTTACGAAATTCATGAGTGTACTCCTGAACGGACTAACCTTTCCCTTGCCTAAACATCTGCCAGTTCATCATTAATTGTCGCATGTAGCCTAAGGGACAGAATTGCTTTTTAAGAGCACTTACAAATTTTGTCGAGGACAAATTGACTTTACCATGTTGGGAAACTTTTTCCCTTGTCCTACTCTCCCACCAGATTAGAGTTGTACCCCCTAACTGAAGAGTAGCAAGTTGGATCCTATCAGCATCATCTAAGAGGTTTTGGACTCTACAATAGACTTCAACCTACTAAATCCAGTCATCTAGTTTTTCAGCTAGTAAGTCAAATTTTACATCCAATTTAATTTGGGGCTTATGCACAACCTTAAAAGGATTAAAAGGCATAGAATGATTAGAAGAAGGAGAAGATGGAGAAGACAGAGGAGAAGGAGAAGGGGGAGGTTTCTTCAGAGGCTCAGGATCATCTCTTGATTTCTTTCCTTTGCCTACATGAGCTTCATGTATCTACATACTTTCTTGCCTCTCTTGGAATAATTCTTCAACCATGGCCTTCATGTTGAAATCCTTCTGAAAACCCTTCTCATCAAGCTCCAAACTTTATCCATCGTTTGGATTTTCCATCTGTGTTCGTTGATGAGCTCTTCGTCTTCCAATCTCGGGATTATATTCTTCAAGTTTTCCTTTGCCTTGTTGAAGCTTGGAGAGTGTGTAAGCACTGACAGCAACAATTAGTCAAAACAATGTTTCTTGATAACCAATTTGATCTATTTTGATCCACACATTTGCTTCCAATAATTTATCACCACACAGCTTCAACTCAACCACAAAAATGAAATTCAACACACAACACAATTGAATCAATGAACAAAAAGAAAAGATCTGAATCTCAAAAGAGAGATTGCAACAGCTTGATAACGAGTTTATAAGAACAACTATGTCTCTAGGCCCCTCTCCAAAGAGTAGACCAATCCAATTAAAATCTTCAAAAATTCAGCATTACAACAGTTTGCAAGCTCTTCCCTTCAAGCACGATGGAATTCCAACATTCTCCCAATGTACAAGAACAACAAATTATCTCTCCAAAATGCTCTAAGTCTCCAACACCTGAATAATTCCCAATGAATCCTCAAGCCTCTAAACCCCCCTTTTTATATTGAAAATTTAATCAATTTGGTTACTAACCAATTGATTTTACAAAACAACCTTATCTCTCCATTTTTACAAATACAACTTAAAAATCCCCCTTATTTACACAAAAATCTTCAAATCTCCCATTTTACATTATTTTTAAAAAACATATAAAATCCCTAAGCTCCTTAATTTTTGTCATATCCAGAATTGTATTGTTTACGGGAGTTTGTTTGTTTCATCCTTTTAGAGGACTTTGTTTTAAATTTGGGCTTATTAATTATTCCTTACCACCCATTAATTTAGTGGTTGAAATTATATATTTTTAAGGGGAATATTTTAGTTTTTTTGTTTTACTTGTTTTACCAAGTAAAGCCCACCTTTTCCTCCTTAAAATTTTCCCCAAGCATGCACGTGGGAGGTAGGTGTGGGTTTTGTTTTCCTTGTTTTAAGGTTTATTTTAGCCTTCTTTTAAGGCTTAGGATTAGGTACATTCTTTTTTTTATTCGTCCAAATTTTGCTACATGTCAACATGTGATTGGCTGATGATGATGACTGGATGCTAACCGTACCATGCTGACATCATCATTGTACCTGGTCAACTCTAGTCAACTGTGACCTTTGACTACTTGTAACTCAGGCAAACGGATTCCAATTTGTGTGAAACGAATGTTGTCAAAAAGCTCTCGACGAGCTGTTCGTGTTGAGACCAATTTTGATCACTTTTGGAGACTTCAAATTTTGACCCTTTTTTTTCTCTGTCCTAGGCCCTGAGTTGACCAAGGTTTGACTGCATATATCTTGGGCCCCATAGCTCTGTTTCGCTCCGTTCAAGTTGTGTTGGAGTCAGGATTTTAAACTCTTCCCAATGATGTCAATTCTGGAGATAAAAGAGAAATTTTATTTTTTGACGAAGATCCTTCGGATCAGACCTTAGCAAGGTAAAACATCAACATTGCAAAGTCTTTAGAGTTGTACCATCCATCGAGCATATCAAATCAAGTCAAGGCCAAACAAGGATTTTTGTACTAGACATCAATTAGATCCAAACAGTTATATTAAATCCACGCAAACTTTAGAAAAAGATAAATGTCATACCATAGGTTGATTTGGGTTTTAAAATACTCAAAAAAGTCACATTCAAACATTGTCATTTTCACAAGTGGAAGAAAATGGACGCCAACAGTAGTGGAAAAGGGAAGAGGATAATGGTCGAAGCCAAGGTTGCTAGAGGCAAGGTAGATAAAGGGAAACCGTACAACATGAAGCAGACTCTCTCACCTAGGAGAGCCTTATAGGTACAGAGTGTAAAACATGGTGGCAGGAGACAACTCTAGACTACCCCATTAAACGAGCACTTGCTCTGGCACAGGTTGACAAGGTAGTCTAGTGTCTTTTCTTTAATGCAAGGGAATTTGAAAACTATTTCAAATCCATTTTATTGAATTACAACCGACATGCTCATTGAAGTACAATTGAATATGAGGGTTTCCTAGTTACCATCACATTCTACCCAACAAATTTTAGGAGAATTTTGACATACCTGCATCTGGGTAGGTGGTTTCCAAACCAACAATAAAGATAATGATGCAGCAGAAGGAGATGATCATCAAACTCATTTGCAAACACGACATAACCATGAAAGAAAGGGAAATAATCTGGAATGTAGGAGCTCGAGGGTTGAGGAAACACATGTTGGTAAATTCTGATTGGAAGTGTTTGATGGATCTTATAAAATGCAAATTAACAGGAGCCAACAGAGCCTCAGACATAACAACCTAGATGGTTGATTATTTGTTCAGATTGAGTGTAGAATGAGTATACAATTTGGCGCTCTACTTGTCTAAGAGGATCAAGGAGTTTATAGAATGCAAGCATAAACCATCCTACATGACTTAGCACCTAATAGCCTTATTTCTGGACATAGTGTATAACCAGGTGCGAGAGGGAAAGTTGGGGAAGTTATAGCCAGCAAGTGACTACAAACATTCTTAGCCAACAATCTTTAGGTGGACAACCTTAGACGTTGGAGCAGGAGTTGGCCAGTGGAGAGGGAGTTGCCAAAGGAGGAGTGGTTGAGGGTACAACATTGGTTGGCACAAGGGAAGAGAAAGACACCATGTTTGTAGCCTCACCAGGAGAGACACCACATGTGGATGGGTAGTTGCAACTATTGGGGTCCCCCATCAGGGTGGAAGACATTTCTCCCATACATTCACCTAGTCAGATGGAGATAGATGCAAATAGAGAGCAGTAGGAGGTTGTAGCAGTCAGGAGCACTTAGTTGGTCAGAGCAGCAGAGAGCACACAGTCAGCGATAGCCATGCCAGTCATTGAGAAGTCATCCACTAAACAATAAATGGCTAAGAGGGGACAGCTCGTGCAACAGGTAGACATTCTTTAAGATGAGGAGCTCCACACTACGCCCAAGCCAACCATGCTTGCCTCCGCCGATAAAGATGAGGACTCCATTGACACTAATTTAGCCTTGTTGAAGGGAATTATTGTTGTAATTCCCAAACTAGACTAAGAGGACCCAATGGGGACTATTGAGCGATACATTCACAGCTTGGAACCCATCGTGCTCATAATAAAGGAGGTATTAGATATTGCTAAAACATTACAGCAGAGCTACTCTCCCATAGAAAAGCACGAGGCATGGAGGATTCTACAATTCATGAACTCAAAGAGTGGTAAGGAGTTTAGCCACATATTCACAAGCGATTGGCCAACTACACAGACACCGGAGATGATGGCAATTTGGCTTCCCAAGAGACCAACCTTCTATGGGAAGGATGATAAGTTGGTGGCCCAATTCTTCAAGATGGAAATGGACTACAAGGAACTATTCTTGGTGTGCAAGAGATATGAGGTGAACTATGACAAAATGACTAGCAAAGCAGAACAAGCCATCACTCTCTTCCAACAGATCCATGCCAAGGCAGAGTCCTTAGAAGGGAAATTTTAGCAGCAGACTCACCTTCTGGAGGAGGAGAAAATGGAGTTGATCACTC
This sequence comes from Sequoia sempervirens, assembly GCA_007258455.2. Taxonomy (NCBI): domain Eukaryota; kingdom Viridiplantae; phylum Streptophyta; class Pinopsida; order Cupressales; family Cupressaceae; genus Sequoia; species Sequoia sempervirens. The sequence goes on along the minus strand of VDFB02270651.1, from coordinate 809,179,529 downwards.
GAGAGGCAGTAGTGCTAGATAAAGATAGGACAATAAAAGCACTCAAGGAAGAGATGGCCAGGCAATTGGAGGAAAAAGATAAAGAATTAGAAAAATCCAACAAGCACTTGAAGGAGGCGGTGCATTTGGTGAAGACTACATGAGAGGAGTTGAAGGCCACTCGCCACCTACAATAGTGAACTGAGGAGGTGTATCAACTGAGGCAACTTACCGCTCTAGTAGCCACTTCATCGATTCCCCAGTTTCTAAGGACATCCTCTCAACCCTCCTCCCACTGAATTTCTTTGTAGCGTCTCCCAGTTTTTGTATTACTCATCTAGGAAGATGACTTTTTTCTTGAGGGGATGATGTAATCAATATAATTAGTTAAAAAGAAAATAGAACAAATAAAATAAAATAATAAATGTTTGGTGGGAATTAGTTCTCGTTAATAGTTAGTGATCGGGTAGTTGCCGACAGTTGTTGTCCTCAACCGACGTCGGCTAACTATTTATAGTGCCAAATGTGTTGTAATCAAGGAATTCAAAACACATTTATGTGCAATTGTTATGTGACTAGTTTTTTGCTTTCATTGTTATTCTATAACTTAGTTTACTTTGTATTGCAATTAAACTTTGCGAGAAAATATATGTATATTTTCTTTTTAAATCTTTTTTTGTTAAAAATATGTGTCTCACACTTCTCTTCTTCACAAATCTTGTTCCATTTCTATTGTTTTATTTCTTATTCCATTTAATATCTTTGTATTTTTATGAAGAGATACACCCTTTCAAAGATAATGAACCTTCAAATAGTCATGACTCCTCGTAGACAATAATTGTTGCATTTTCAAACTTGATTGTTGTCTTTTCACACATATTCACAATAATATATATTTTTATCCTCTGTATACTTCTCTCTTGACTAATAGATCTTACTTTCTATTCCACACACATCTATTTATATATTTACATCTCAATGAAGAGTTGCATCTCTTTGAATGGTGAACTCTTTAAAAGGATATTCCTTTTTGTTAAGACTAATTGTTGCTTTTGAACACTTTTTTTTCTTCTTTTTATTTCTCTTTAATGATTGCCTTTGAATGATCTATTATTTTCTTCACACTCTAATCTACTAGTGTATATATGATATATCTTTATTCTTACATACTTCTCTTTTCCACTCTTCTTATTTAATCTTCTCACATCTCCACCCATTTCTTATTTCCTTTTATATCCTTATGCCTCTACATGAATAGAGACAACTCTTTGAAAAGACATGTCTTTTTCAAAAGACATAACCTTTGTTAATAATTTTGTCTTATCATAAACATCAACCACTACCTTTTAAAATTAATTATTAATCCTTTTTTAACCTTTATAATTTCTATTGCTTACTTTATAAGCGCTACCTTTAAACATTTTATTTATCCTTCATATGCCCCTTCACTTGAATCACTGCCCTTTCACAATGAAATGTTGTTTTAATACCAAGTGTTGCTCGTTATTCATTAATTGTTCCATAGTAATTAATTCACTTTATTTATTAATGAAGTCACTCCTTCTCTAATATATTCACAACCTTCACACAATAAATAATCACTTATTTATTTTAATGTCTACATCCCATTTAACATAGGCAATTAATATATATTTATATGTGGCTTCAAACATGGTCGGTCATGATTGACAATTCAAAAATAAAATAAATACTCCCTCATATAGCCGGCCAACCTTTGTATAGGAATTATTATTATTTTAATATAAATCTTCTACCATAAATAATGGATAACGATTAGTGGCCTTTGACCTTTATGATTTACCTCATTTTTTCTTTGACATCAATGACAATATGCTTGCCACCAATCTTATCCATACGCCTCTATTTAATTTTATTTAGCAACGTGATCCAATAATCTTCTTCATTCACTTTGACATCAATGACCATATTCTAACAGGATCATGAAGTATGATTTGAAACATTGATGAGGTAAGAATTCACATAATCAAATCTAGAAATATACTAAATAGGCTAAATTGTGAAATTTGATTCCTAATAGGCTAATTGGGATACTTATGGTGAGAGGTTGGAACTTAGCATAAGGAAACCATTTGTGTTTGCATAATATAATGATTCTTTGCTAGTTTATGACATAATTTTTGAAAGTTTGGCTTATGTAGATTACCATTTAGAATGGATAAATTGTTAATTATCTTGGACTAATTAATATGAATATTTTATAGATCCATCTTGTTGTTATGTTCATAGGCTAAATTTTCATCACAAGTTTGTTGAAAACATTTTACACTTTGTTTTACAAAAAATTGTAATATTATTGGATTTGTTTACTTTCAATATTTAACATTTTATTGCTTTTACACTATTTTACAATTTTCTTTTATCGATAACTAGAATCTCAACTTGAAATTTATGAGCTATTGTATATGTTGTTTTGAGACCAACTATTATTGTTAACAAGGTCTTTCTAGTACCAAAATTATACGAAAAAGTAGTAGATCTATCCCTACATTTGATTGATTTGGTATTAGGAGTTGTTGACATATATGTTACATTCAAATACCACAATGAAAGTGGAATTGTGAATATATATACCTTCACTTCCTTTGAAATTCCCATGATAACTAAGCTTGATAGAGAGCTAACATATTCCCTCTATTTCACAAATGAATTGCATCTTCATGTGATCAATCAGGCATAATCTTGATTTTTCATAAGCTTTGATTTTGTTTCTTTATTAGTGGTTGGTTGGATTTTGTCTATATACAACTAAAATAATAATTTATCTTAGAATAGTAATCACACATTTATGGTGTTATAAACTTATATATGATGAGATTTATAAATTGATACTAATGAAATATGGGTTTGAAGGTGCTTGAGAGAGAGTTGGATAGGACATTTCATAAGTATTTGGAGTGACAATAGGTTTAAAACAAAATAAACTTAAAGGGATTGAGACTATAAGAATTTTAGAGAAACACAATGAGAGACATTTATAGTATTAAAAAGAAAAATTATATTATATTCAAAATTTTGTCAAATTGATTAATTTATTCATGTGTTTTATACCTAGCAAATGTTGGCGAATACTAAATTTATATGCCACATCTAAGCTTTGTTTAAATCCTTAGTGAAAACTATACTTAAATCACATGTCAAAAATTTTAAATAGGGAATTCAAATAATGATGTTCAAAGATTTATGTGCTTTATTTTTGTTTAGTTGATTTAAAAATACAAGGCATGAAAAGAAAGTTTTTGGAAAGAATCTAGAATGATGAACTTTACTAAATCTCATGCAAATGCATTTGATAACTTTATGGATATAAAGAAGCATACATTTCAAAGTTATTATGAGTCTTCATAATGAATATATTCAATGTTTATAATAGAAGAGGGGATTTTTTTATGAAGTTCCTTTTATTCTTATAAAATTTAAATCACTTTATGACTATCACTAATAGTATCACACTTAAGATCGCAATGTACATCTAAATTTATAAATGAATTTTTATGTATGCATTATAATGGTATGTATAGAGATTGAAATTCAATTCTAGGAAGAAAAGATACACTTTCATTGAGAGTGATCTCAATATCAACACATTAGGGTCAACTAGCTTAGGTTTCTATTCAAAATTAACCTACCATTGACATTGTGTCACTTAACTCTTTTAGTGTTTTAACTCTAAACATAGATTTGTTTAATCAACAAAGCTAAAAATCTTAAGGAAATAAACTATTGTTAATTTCAAAAAAATGACAAGCATAAATCACAAATTGAATGCAAAAATGGAAAATACTAGAAAAGAGGAACCTCGATCAGAAATTTGGAACTAACTATGTTGAATGCTAGTGTTTCACATAGATGATAGTGTGATACATTAGAGACTTGTATAGTTAAAAAACTTAGAACATTGGCTTGCCTAGAAAAATGTCACTTGTATGCACAAGAAATAAAATCCAAGATTGCAATGAAGATTTTTATAAACAAAAGCAATGTAATAACAATGCCATAAATTAATCTATTGAAAGAAATTGGCAAAATGACAATGAAACAAATGAAGAAGAAGATATTACCAAATGAGAAGAAAGATGAAATGCTCTCCTCTTCAATGAAACTTGTAGCATAAAAGATGAATTTTATTTTTTGTGACTAATTGGGGATTTTCCTCAACATCAAATCCCTTTTTGGTATTTCTACCTCCATGATAGCCCAATTTTTTATTATATTTAGAAATGAAGATGAAAAATGCAATGACAATGCTAAGTAGAATATGATAGAACAATAGCACTATTAAATATAAATTCAATACTAAATTACAAGATGCTATTAACACCTAGGAAATAACAAATAAAATAATGAAACAAGTAGAAGAGATTGGAACAAATATAGAAGAAAAATATCACTTGTAAAACTTGAAGCAACAAAGAGGGACATTGTTGGTTTGTTGAAGATGCTATTAAAACCTCCACAAATGCAACATGCACAATGAGGGTCTTCACATGTACAAATAATGTTGGAGAGAGCTTCACAACAATGGAGATAATTCACAATTTGCAAAAAGAGAGCTTGAGCTTAGATTTTTCCAAGTGATTGAGTTTGAGGGAATAAAATCATATTTGAATGAGGTCAAAGAGAGAAGCAAAAAGAGGATAATCATTTAGAATTTAGTCAAGTGGTTATCTTTCAAGTGCAAACCATGGCAGGGAGATTGAAATGCCTAGAAATGACTATAGAATCATGAATTAGTGTGGGATGGTAGCATGTTGCATGGATGTCCATGCATAATGCTATTGTCTAGCTAATTAAGACCAAACAAAGGCTCACAACATTAGGAAATGCACAAGGATTAATAAAAACATAACAAAAAGGTGCTAACACTTTGGCATCAAGATAATTCAAGCTAAGGCACTAGAGTGGGTGTAAGATACAGTGTGAAATTACTCAGGTATGTAATTTTTTAAATTATATTTTGCCCCACTTTAGCAAGCTTATGGACTAAACTAACATATGCATGATAAAGTAAATACAAGAAATACTAAAAATTAATTATGCCAAAAATGATGTTGTAGAGGATGTCGATTTTGCAAGGAGGGTGAACATGCCCCCAAGATAAGAACTTAAAAAATAAATACATTAAAAAACAAAAATCTTGCAAAAGGAACAAAGTTAGAGCAACACAAAACCTATAAAACAAATGTGTTAGAAAAATCATAAAACTTAAAAATAGACATGTCACATACCAAAAAAAAACATTACGAACACACATACACACAAACAAAAAACAAACATGTAAGCAAAGAGATGATGCAAGAGCATTTGGGTCCATGTGCGATCAGCATCACCAAAAAATGATTGTTTCTGGGTTTTGGTAAGATTTCATGAAATTCCTTCTTGCAAGAAAAATTTAGAGTCCATTACAAAATTAACATCGAAATTTTAATGAGTTGATCCTTTTCGGTTTTGGAAAATTATTGATTTTGTGACTTGTGCTAATAATATGGCAAAGTTTTAAAATTTTGCAATCTGTGAAGTTTGAGGAAAAAATGGTTTAGCGAAAGTTTTGCAATACCAATTTAGGCATCTTTTCAAGAAATATTCAAGATATTTTATTGATCATTCATATATCAATATGAGGTTAAGGTGTGGCAGCCATTGAACAATGTTCAATTTGGCATTATGATACTTCATAATGGAGGCAATAAAAATTGCTATTGTAACGTTTCTTTGAAGCCATATTATTATTATTTTTGTTGCCTTCCATCTAAATTGAAAAATTCCAACTTAAAAGAAAGAAGAGAAAGCATGGAAAATAAACGTAAATGAAGGGACAGGGAAGTTAAAAAGACAAAGGCATATGAATCAAAAGGAGAGCCTGATTAATGAAAAAAGATCAACTCCAAGGAAGAAGAGATTGGGGAACTATGTGAGAGGACAAGCCACGAAGCTCTATGAAACCTAACAGGAACCTGGAGTGGGGCGCTTGAAGGAGACAAGGTGCAAATAAGAGAAGACAATTTAGTTTTTCTTTATCTTTTAATACTTAGCAAAATCCACATGACCATTTGGTGCAGATTTGAACATGATACATGACTGCAAACATTAAGAATGAAGGAGGTTTAACAACGTGCAAGGAAGATGGATAAAAGTTGCAAAATGAAACCAAATGCTAAGGTAAAATCTAGCACAAGGAGATGGTAGTAAATAATATGATCAAGTAGATAAATAGAAAGGACAACAAAGACACAACATGTGAATTCGTGAAGAAGTCGATGCCGATTTGATAGAGAGGTGTGTGGCTAGGAAGTGAAACGTTACCAGTGGACAAATCTTTTAAGTCGTGTAGAATGTGGAAGACTTGCAACATGACATTATAAACATATTATATGAAAGATAGGAATTGAATGTGAAGGGTTTGCAACATTTGGAAATGATTTCAAACCATAAACTCATGTGGAGGCGGTAGGCGTAGTGAATAGATTGAGGAAGATCAAGGCATGAATGTTTTGTAGATTTCTCAAATGACAAAAAACACATTAGTGATGTAAGGAAGTTAAGGTAGTGTAACAACTTCCTACACTAATCTTGAGAAGAAGAAAAAGCAAAACTTTACAGATCTTTAACAGTTACAAAAACTTAAACACAAATATCATGCATACCACAACACAGATTTATGTGGGGAAAACCCTTTCAGGAGAAAAACCCCACACTCCAAAAGTCGCTCAATATATTATTCAAAAATCAAAAGATTACAATATACTTGTAGAGCAAGCTTCTCATAGGAGTATCACCACCAAAGATCATGAGATAACACAACCGCTATCAAACTCTCAGAATACACCCTTATCTACATACATCCCAGCTGCTTATAACAAGCTTTTTGGAACCTTCTAGAATTAGGGTTTTACAAGGTCATTTTTCATTTGACATGTTAACCAAAATTCTTGATGTGTCAACGGGAAAAAACCTTGATGTTTCAACAACAAAAAAACCCATGTCTTGCTACGAGTGTATAGTATTTGCGTGATCAGTCGCCACATACCAACATACATCCTATCAACAATAAACAGTATATAATTGCAAAGTTGAGACACATTTTCCCAAAAAATCTCCCACTTGTTGAACACCTTGCAAGAGAGCAATGTGGGGGTGTAACATTGTCTCTTTATTTGCTAGGGGCCGAAAGGCCCATTGTCTCTTAACACTATCTGAACTTCCATGTGCTCACAGACTTAATTAAAGAATCAACAACATTCATCAAAGTCTCTACCTTAACCAGCTTCACCTTGCCATCTTCAACCATATCTCTAACAAAATGATATTGTACATCAATGTGTTTGGTCCTTGCATGAAATGTCAGGTTCTTGGCTAGACATATCGCACTCTAACTATCACAATAAATTATCACAGAACCTAGTTTTATTCCAATATCTAAACACAGTATCTTAAGCCAAATGGCTTCTTTACAATCACATGAGTAGCTTCCATATACTCTACTTCAGTAGTGGACAAAGCAACCACAACCTGTCACTTACTCATCAAACTAATTGCACCACCAAATAAAGTAAAAAACATAAGCACTGGTGGATTTTTTCTATCAACATCATCTACCCAATCTGAACCCACATAACCATGAATATCAAGGGAAATCTCATCTCCAACCATATTACTATGATAACATAAGGAATAATCTGAGGTACCCTGCAAGTATCTAAAGACTCTTTTAACTACATCCCAATGAACTCTACCAGGATTAGACATATATCTAGAAAGAACTCCCATTGTTTGAGCAATGTCTTGTCGAGTACAAACCATAGCATACATCAAACTTCCAACTACACTCTAGTGAGGCACTTTTCTCATGTCTTCCATCTTTGATGGAGATGTTGGACAATCTAAAATAGATAACTTTGTTCCAACTAAAATGGGAACACACAATGGTCTACAATCCTGCATATCAAACCTTTGTAAAATTGAGTTGGCATACTTTATTTGCCCAAGCCATAGATTTTTGTTAATTCTATCTCTTTTAATTTCCATCCCAAGAATTTGTTTAGCTACACCAAAATATTTCATTCAAATTTAGTGGCAAGTTTAGATTTTAGTTTTGAAATCATACCTTTCCCTTTACCAATAAATAACATGTCATCAACATATAATGCAATAAACAGGAAATGATCACCATCTATTTTATAATAAACACAATGATCTAATTTAGAATGCTCAAATCCCAAAGTCAACACATATGTATCAGATTTCTAGTACCACATCCTAGGACTTTGTTTTAAGCCATACAAAGATTTCTTCAATTTGCAAACCAACTTACTTTTACCTTTCACCATGTAGTGCTCTCGTTGTGTCATATAAATATCCTCCTCTAAATCACCCTGAAGGAAAGCAATTTTCACATCCATTTGCTCAACCTCTAAATCATAAGCAACAACAATAGAAAACAAAAATCTAATGGATGTCATTTTTGCGACAGGAGAAAATATCTCACCACAATCAACACCCTCAACTTGAGAGTAACTCTTCGCAACCAACCTTGCTTTGTACTTCTCAATACATCCATATGAACCAATCTTTTCTTGAACACCCATTTACAACCAACAAGTTTTTATCCTTCAAGCAATGGTACAAGATCCCATGTATCATTATTTTTCAAAGATGACATTTCTTCATAGCAATCTTCTAGGATTTTGCATCATTCATACCTAGTTCCTCTTCTATAGATCTGGGTTCATCCATGTTAGTATTCAAAGCAAAAATACATCTCCAATCATCAAGCGAATACCTTTCAAGTGGTTTTCTATGCCTTGTAGACCTACAAACAAGCTGAGTTGGAGGTTCTTCCTCCTCTTCTGAAGATCCAAAGCTAGATGAGCTCTCCTCAACTTCTTGTCTATCCTTGGGCCTCGATTCAACTTTCTCAGGTGTACAAGGAAATTGAATCGCATCTTCCTATTTACTTTATTCTAGTTGCAATTTAACAAAAGAAGACTTAGTTTCTCTAAAAATAACACTTCTACTATGAATTACCTTTTGTGCAATAGGATCCCAAAGCTTATATCCTTTCACACCATAACCATATCCAATGAAGATTCATTTCACAACCTTGTCCTCCAACTTTGTCTGCTTCTCCTTTGGCACATGTGCATATGTCTCACAACCAAAAACTCTAAGATCTCTTCATGAAGGCTTGTGACCCGACCATGTCTCTATAGTTGTCTTATCAACAAGAGTTGATGTAGGAGACCTGTTAATTAGGTAACAAGCAATGGCAACAACTTTAGCCCAAAACCTTTGTTCTAGACCAGCACCACTCAACATACTCCTATCCTTCTCCATCAGTGTCCTATTCATTATTTTTGTAACTCCATTTTGTTGTGGAGAATACAGAGTTTTCTTCTGTCTATGAATACCACAATTTTTACATAATCTATCAAAATCATTAAAGCAAAATTCACCACCATTATCAATCCTCAAACATTTTATTTTCTTTCCAGTCTACAACTCAACCATTGCTTTAAATTCTTTAAATCGATTGAAAAATTTAGATTTACTCTTTAGAAAATATACTTATGTCCTACTATAATCATCAATAAATGAAACATAATATGTGGATTTACCAATTGAAGGAACATCTGCAAGACCAAACACATAAGAACTCGAGTAAAATTGAACGCAGTTTTATTTTCCATAAATGTAATGCTTACAGAAATCAAATTCAAGATTACAATCAGACAAACCTTCAACATACTTGCTTTTCATAGAAGTACTATTGCACTCAACAGTGCATGCATCAGCATATACAATGTGCCATAGCTGACACCTCTAGCAATCACCATAACACCTCTAACCATCTTGCATCTTGCATCAAAAAATACTACCTACACACCCGCATCTATTAGTTTTCTCACAGATAACAAATTTCATACTAATCCAAGGATATGCAACACACCATTAATCATTTTTATTATACCATCAGAAAACTTGATTTTAACTTTACCACGACCAACAATGTCTAAATGAGAATCATCACCCAAGTACACCTTACCTCCATCAAATTCTTCATATTCACAAAACCAATCTCTATTAAAGTTCATATGAAAAGATGCACCTGAGTCAATTAACCATGCATCATTACTTGCACGAGTTGCCAAAGCTGCAATGAATGCATCACTATCTTTCTTCTCAAACTCAGAATCAGAATCAAATTTCTTATTTTTCTTCTTCTTTTCTTATTTGCATTCCTTATGAACATGTCTAGGCTTATCACAGTTCCAGCAAATAACTTTGGACTTTCCAAGGGACTTAGATCTCCCCTTGGACTTGGATTTGTCACACTTCTCATTCTTCTTGCCTTTTTCTTTAGGTCTTCCATGAACATTCATGGCCTCCTTGGCAATGATGGATACCTTCATCCTCATCTCTTCAGAAAGAAAAGAACCCACCACATCTTCAGTCTTCAATATAACATAAGTACTCCCAATATCCATCACGAGATAATCCCACAAACTAGGCAAAGAACAAAGCAGGATCTGACATTTCTCTTCCTCGTCCATTTTGATGCCAACTGAGCCAATAACATATTGAATGCTTCTAGGTGATCTTTAATTTTTCCATCCTCTTCCATTCTCAAGGAATACAACTTCTTCCTCAAGAAAATCTTGTTCACTAAATATTTTTCCTAATACATCTCACCAAGCTTCTTCCATAGTTTCAATGCGGAGGTCTCTTCATGGACATTAATTAAAACGGAGTCTGCCAAGCACAGTCTGATTAGACCCTTGGCTTTATGGTCCATAACATCATATTGAGTATCTTGAGTAGGATTTGCAGGCCTTGAAACATTCCCATCAACAACATTCCACAAATCTCAATCTATCAACAGATCCTCCATCTTTAGCTTCCACTCAAATCTAGATTAGTTCAAAAACCCCAACAACCCACAACTGAAACCAAAGGTGATCAAGCTTTGATACCACTTGTTGCCAAAACTGCATTGAATATGTCACCATATTCCTTCTCAGACTCATAATCAAAATCAAATTTCTTCTTTTTCTTCTTCTTTTCTTATTTTCATTCCTTACAAACATGTTCAAGCTTATCACAGTTCCAACAAATAACTTTGGACTTTCCAGGGGACTTAGATCTCCCCTTGGACTTGGATTTTTCATGCTTCCCATTCTTCTTTCCTTTTACCTTAGGTCTTCCATGAACATTCAAGGCCTCCTTGGAAGTGATGGATACCTTCCTCCTCATTTCTCTAGAAAGCAAAGAACCCGCCACATCTTCAATCTTCAATATAACAAAAGTACTCCCAATAACCATCACAAGAGAATCCCATGAATTAGACAAAGAACAAAGCAGGATCTGACATTTCTCCTCCCATCCATTTGACACCAACTAATGCCAATTGAGCCACCAACATATTAAATTCTTCTAGGTGGTATGTGATTCGTCCACCCTCTTCCATTCTCAAGGAATACAACTTCCTCAAGAAAATATTGTTCACTAAAGATTTGGCCTGATATATCTCACCAAGCTTCTTCCATAGTTTCTATGTAGAGGTCTCTTCATGGACAATTAAAACAGAGTCTACCAAGCACAATCCGATTAGACCCTTGGATTTACGGTCTATAACATCATATTGAGTAGCTTGAGTAGGATTTTGTATGCCTTGAAACATTCTCATCAACAACATCCCATAGATCTTGATCTATCAATAGATCCTCCATCTTTAGCTTCCACATCTCAAAATTATTTCCAAAAAATTTCTCCACCTCTATTCTCCCTGATGAACTTTCCATTTGAAAATTCCTATAACAAGATCACAAAATGTCTTCTGCATAAGCTCCCACTCAAATTTGGATTAGTTCAAAAAATCCAACAACCCATGTAACTAAAACCAAAGGTGATCAAGCTCGGATACCACTTGTAAGGAAGTTAAGGTAGCAGAACAACTTCCTACACTAATCTTGAGAAGAAAAAATGTAAAACTTTACAAATCTTTAATAGTTAAAAAAATTAAATACAAATATCATGCATACCACAACACAAAGATTTATGTGGGGAAAAATCTTTCGGGAGAAAAACCCCACACTCCAAAGCCACTCAATATATTATTCATAAATCAAAAGATTACAATATACTTGCATATCAAGATTCTCATAGGAGTATCACCACCAGAGATCAAGAGACAACACGACCGCCATCAGACTCTCAGAATACACCCTTGTCTACATACATCTCAACCACTTATAACAAGATTTTTAGAACCTTCTAGAATTAGGTTTTTACAAGGTCATTTTTCATTTGACATATTAACAAAAAATCTTGATGTGTCAACGGGAAAAAACCTTGACGTGTCAACGAACAAAAAAAACCCACGTCTTGCTACAAGTGTATAGTATTTGCTTGATCAGTCCTCACATACCATCATACATCCTATCAACAATAAACCATATATAATTGCAAGGTTGAAACACATTTCCCCAACAAGTGAGAGGGTGAGTAGAAGAGTTGGGTAGAATAGAATAGGAATAGTAAACTTGCAATTGTATGATTTTATGAAATTTGAATACATGAATAAATTTGATTTATTTTTGAGTTTGATGTGAAGGGTGCAATCATGAATTGATGTTAAATTGACACATGTAATTGTCATTTTTTTTGTTTATTGTTTATGGAGGCTAATGTAATCTAAGTTTTATGATTTTGGATGATAAATGGGTTGTTAGTGAGTTTTGTCTCCATCAATTGGTATCAAAGCGAGGGGTTTTGAGCATGTGGACAAATTGTCGACCACGAGGCAGTCGACACCAGGACCTACAGGTGGAGAGGGAAGTGAGCAAAGGTTTTGGGGGCATAAGCAAATCGCCAAACATGAGGAAACTTATGACATAACTTGTGGATTGAGCGAGCATGATTGAGGAGCTCAAAAGTATTATTGTAGGTGTGTGAAGTCCTAAGTGGTTGAGAGCAGGAAAGTGCAAAGAAAAGTGTTGTGGTAATGGAAGATTATAGCAAAGGAATTGGAATATTTGTGAGATCAAGGTATGATTATAGTGTGGAGGTTGCAAGGGCAAGTTGCATTGAAGACATGCCAAAGGAGGGCATGGAGAGAATAAGAGGAAGTATTTTGCAGAGGAGGTTGAGCTATCAGCGATGGAGTTTGTTGGATATTGTTTGTAGTCTTAAAGGGTGATTCTATCACTCAACTCCACCTTTCTTACCTAGTGTGTCTAATGCAGGAGCATCCGGATCCACTTGCAATCGATATCACCAAAAAATGATTATTTTTGGGTTTTGGTAAGATTTCATGAAATTCCTTCTTGCAAGCAAAATTTAGACTTCATTACAAAATTAATGTCAAAATTTTAATGAGTTGATCCTTCCTGGTTTCAAAAAATTAATGGTTTTGTGACTTGTGCTAATAATATGGCAAAGTTTTAAAATTTTGCAATCTATGAAGTTTGAGGAAAAAATGGTTTGGTGAAAGTTTTGTAATTCCAATTTAGGAATCTCTATTCAAGAAATATTCAAGATATTTTATTGATCTTTCATATATCAATATGAGGTTAAGATGCGACAGCCATTGAACAATGTTCAATTTGGCATTATGATACTTCATAATGGAGTCAATAAAAATTGCTATTGTAACGTTTCTTTGAAGCCATATTATTATTATTATTATTATTGCTGCTTTCCATCTAAATTGAAAAAAGCCAACTTAAAAGAAAAAAGAGAAAGCATGGAAAATAAACGTAAATGAAGGGGTGTGGAAGTTAAAAAGAAAAAGGAATATGAATTAAAAGGAGAGCCCGATTGATGCAAAAAGATCAGTGCCAAGGAAGAAGAGATTGGGGAACTATGTGAGAGGAAAAGCTAGGAAGCTCTACGCAGCCCAAAAGGAACCTAGAGTGAGGTGCTTGAAGGAGATAAGGCATGGGTAAGAGAAGACAATTTAGTTTTGCTTTAGCTTTTAATACCTGGCAGAATCCACACTACCATTTGGTGCAGATTTGAACATGATACGTGAGCACCAACATTAAGAATGAAGGAGGTTTAACAACAAGCAAGGATGATGGATAAAATTTGAAAATGAAGCCAAATGCTAAGGTAAAAGCTAGCACAAGGAGCTGGTAGAAAGAAGATGATCAAGCAAATAAATAGAAAGGATAGCAAATCCTTAGCATGTGAATTCATGAAAAATTCAATGCCAAGTTGATAGAGAGGGTGTGTGGCTAGGAAGTGATTTTGTCAGTGGAAATATCTTTTGAGTAAGTCGCGTAGGATGTGGAAGACTTGCAACATGAAGTTATAAACAAATTATATGAAAGATAAGAATTGAATGTGAAGGGTCTGTGACATTTGGAAAGGACGCTAGACCATAAACTCATGTGGATGCGATAGTCATAGTGAATAGATTGAGGAATATTGAGCCATGAATGTTTGTAATATTTCTTAGAGGATGGAAAACACATTAGTGAGAGGGTGAGTAGAAGAGTTGGGTAGAATAGAAGAGAAATGGAATAGTAAACTTGCAATTGTATGATTTTATGACATCTAAATACATGAATAAATTTGATTTATTTTTGAATTTGATGTGAAGGGTGCAATTGTGAATCGATGTTAAATTGACACATGTAATTGTCAATTTTTTAGTTTATCGTTTATGGAGTCTAATGTAATCTAAGTTTTATGATTTTGGATGATAAATGGGTTGTGAGTGAGTTTCTTCTCCATCAAGAGAAAATTAAGCAAAGAGGCATTTTTCACCAATGTGTTATTCGAAGGAATGCCCAAGTATGGTTATGGGGCTAGCAAGATGTGTTATGTTAGGGACCATACAACATTTTCATGATCACGAGCACTACAAGTTGGTTTGTAAGGTGACCATGAAGAGTATCAAAAATTGGTAGGAAATATGAAAACCCACAAGCTAGTAAGTTGTATTATGCTAGGTGGTTCATATGCTACTAGCATTGCAAGGAGCGTAAAAATGAAGTGTGTGCAAGTAAGACCCCCCCCCCATAAAATAATTGCATAAATGTATAGGATGCAAATTATTTTAAGGTAGAGAAAGAGGAAAAATATGTCTAGAAAGAAGGGATATCAATGAGAATGTTACAAAAATGAAACACATGACATTATGCCCATGGGATGACATCACATACCAAAGGGATGTCACATAAAGAAAAGCAACATCACATGAAAACACACACTGAGAGATTCATAAGATTGGAGTCAATCAACGTATAAACAATAATCATCAACATCATATAGTGGAAATATTGAATTGTCATCATCCCCCAAGCCTTGTAGAGCTACAAATATAATAGTGGAACATTATATGAAAATAAATTTTAAAAAATGGTTCAACATAGAAGAGACCTAAATGACTCAATTTGTTACATCATCCTGGAAATATCAAAAATATAATATACAACATATAAAATAATGTAGAAAATAGAAGAGAATAAGTGCATGAAAATGGGGGATAAAAGTGGTCTTTTTTTTACTATTAATATAGATATATGCCTATTCATAAAAAAAAAAGTGGTATTTTTTAAAAAATTGACTAAACCTAAACTTGAATGAGTAATTTGAGATGTGTGCACTCAAAATTTGAAGAAACAACAAGAATAAGAATTTTAGTATTTCAAATCTAGTTTATAAACTACTAAAAAAGATTAAAAGGGTTATAGATTAAGAGGATTAAATGTTATGCACAAATAAAAGTGTTTATGTTTTTCTTACTAAAATATAACACAATGCTCGATGTGTGCCCCTTTTTTTGTTGCATTCAATATTTTTTAAACCACTTAGTAGAAACATAATTAAGAGTAACTATTAGAAGTTGTGTATTTTTTAGATTTTTTAAATTATTTTTTGTGAATTTTCAAAGTAGATGCATCCTCAAAATTGTATCACTAAGCACATGCATCACATAACTTGTACAAAAATAATTGAAAATATATATATTAAAAAAATTAAATGTGTGAAGAATAAAGTGTAGAACAATCCTATACAATTATTTTTAATTTTGATCTGTGAATCAAAAGTCATAAATAAAAATCAATACATATGTATATGAGAAATATAGAAACATTAGTAAATAAAAATAAAATAAATATTGAAGAAATTTTTCTACTTGTGGGTGGATTTGGCGATTCAAATGGTAGTAGGGGATCAAAGTTTACATGCAACTCTACGGTTATTGTATCCCTCCCAAGTAATGCCTTGTTTCCTATCTAATGTCATGGATCTCCTTTAGTATTATGGGTTAGTTTCCCAATTTTCACAGTAGATTATGTTCAAAATAAGTTCTTTTAAGGTCATTCCATGAATAATGCTATTTGGAAATATGGCCTTCATAATGGAAAAGTAATGGTGGAGGGTTTGATAAGACGTAAGGATTTAAAGAAGAATTTTGGTTTCTTGTGTGTCTATTTCAATTTGAAATAAGCCCTACATGAATGCAATGAATATGTGGTGGAAAATGCAATTAATGTGCACAAAAAATAATTGGGCTCTATTTTGTGTGGAAAAACAATAGAAGTTTGTAAAGCAATGTTGGATTTTCTCACTCATACCGCCCATCCTCTATTGGTTTCGGCTACACCAACTTTGGCTAAAGAAGAGGGGCATTCAAAAAATATATAACTTGTGTCATCGTATTTTGGTGTTCCCTATTTTCTTGGGTATGGTTATGTCAAGAGTCATTTTGTTTAGTTTGGCTTCTATTCTACTATTCCGGTGTGTCTTCTAGTTTTGATGTAATATTTGCTTCCAGTCTTTGGGTTGAAAAGCCTCTCATTCGTTTGTGCTATGTAATGAACATATTTTTATATATCTCCTTTTATTAATATATAGTTTTGCTAGCCCTTGGTTCTTTTATAAAAATGAAATAAATAGATATGCTAACATGTTCCAAATAGAAAAAATGTGGTTAGAAAGCTAAGAAGACATGCAACATTTTGGAGGCAATTTTGCTAAATATTATTATAAAATGAGTAAATTGGATGACATTGAAGTTGAAAAATGTCGTTGAAGATAAAAACATGTAAAATGGAGACATATTAAAGGCCTAGCCCTTTAGGTTCATTATCCATACCTATTCCAAATTTAAAAAGTTCAACAAAATTTTGAGTAAAAATGCAAGCATGTTATAAGTGTTATATAATGTCCTTGTTTTTTCAAAATGCAATCGCATTTTTTACTTTTAATGGCCTAAAAATTGTGATTGTGTTTCATGTTCTACAAAACACGATCATGTTTTGGTGAACATGAAACATAATCATGTTTCATATTCCCGAGAACACAATCGTATTTTTAAACCACAAAACGTGATCACATTAGGGCTTGGTATTTTTCAAGCCATAAAACAATCATGTTATTTTAAATTTTTAATAATGTGAGCATGTTTTGGCCAAAATCACTCATTTGGTTTTTTTTGTCCCCCATTTTGGTGCATATTCCCAAAAATTATACTATATTTTACCCCCTATACCCTTGTACCTACAAGGGTAACATGGGTCCTTTAGAAGGAACTAACAAACATAAAAAAGTGAAACTATAGGGATTGTGAAACAAACATGTAAAAACACATATATACAAATGAAACAAAGGTACAACTATAAGGATCATCGTCCATCAAATAATTCACCTCGCAAATCTAAATCATAAGGAGGATGAGATGAAAAAAATAATTGTCAAAGTTATACTCAGATATTCAACTGTGGAAGATAGAAAAATTGAGCTATAAGTACAACATCATTCGAAGTATCTGGTGAGGTGATTGTCAACTATCTTGTGAAAATTGATTGTAGTGAGAGAATATCCACACAAGACACAAACATGAACTCCTCAAGAGAAGGTACATGCAAGTCAATATCAAGATACTCAACCAAGTGTAACTATTCACTACTAGCCATATTAATGGGAGTAGGAACAATTGCAAGTGGAGACAAATGGGCCTCTATTATTAGAATAAAATATGAAAAATGGCCTATACTTAGTGGAGAAGGTAGATTAAGCTTAGGTTTGTAGCAACATGTTGTTGGAGAAATTAGGATAATCGCTTAATTAATTAATTATTAATTAATTATTAGGTCCCTTATTACTTTAATTAATCAAGCTAAACAGAGTGTTTTTTATTAGATTGAGATATTTATAGGTCAAATTCTCTCATTGTGTAAGATTATGGCACTTGTCACAATCTAATAAAATCCCCATCTAGGGTTTGGACTTTTACTTTTATAAACATTAATTTGTATTTTGTAATGATTCACATTCATTATTCAATACAAAAGGCATATCAGATGCTTGTGTGGATCAATTTTCTTCTCAAGGTTACATGGGCACAATCATTGCTTTAATCTCTTATTTGTGATAGGCATTTTGGTTGTAGGTGATTTTTGGGAGTTATGGGGCTCACTATCAAATCTAACATATATCAAAGCACTACATATTGAACTTCTTATCCAAATTTTGAGAGATTTGGCCTTGAGGGAAAAATCGACTCATCTTGAAGTGAAATGGGCATCACCATTGAGTCCAGAATGACTAAAAGCTTAAGGATTGCCTATTGTTTTGTTAAATTTGGAAAAGTTAAAGGAAAAAAATAGTAGGAACCTCTTTATGAAAATTCATATGGCTATACAAATTCATACAACCCCTACTACATTTATTTCTCTTTGGTAAACAAGTATAAAGAAAGTAAAAATATGGTTTTTCAATTTATTTTTGTCAACAATTTTTTTGAAAAATCAAAAGTTAAAAATAAAATAAAAAATCAAAGGCTTTAAAAAAATCCTACGATGACTTTAAGGGTACGTCATACTCTTCCACAATAGGTTTGTAGGCCTACTACTTAGCAGAGTTGTGTGGGACCTAGCAACCATCGCCCAAAACATCCCACCTAGAACCCTAAGTCATTGGCAACAACATAAACATTATCCAATGGAAAACCGATCCTATGAAATATTCTGATCCTTAAGAAGATTCTGGTGAATCTCTAGTCAAACTACGGCAAGTGGAATCTTCAAAGAATATTTTGAAATCAACAGAATATTCCATCCAAAGGTGAATTTCCAAGGAATCAAATTATTTTCCCAATAGAGGGAATATTCTATGAATATTTTGTTAATTTCAACATGACGTCAATGGTACAACCAACTATGTAGGCACCTCTTAACCCCCCTCCTAGCCCCCATTTTCTCTAAAGGATCTTTTTTTTTTGGGCATAAATTAGGCATACAATGTTGAAATTGAGCAAACGAGATATCATCGAAAACCTGGTTTCGTGTACTTTCTATTGGTGCAAGTCTTGTCATCAAATTTTTCTATTGGTACATTTTATTATCAATTAAAGTTAGATCTTCATTTTCTACTGTTGAGCTCATAACTTTTTACCTATATCTTAGATTTTTGTGATTCTTACGACATTGGAAAGGTATTTTAGAGCTCTTTAAATCCATTCATTCATTTTTTTTATAATCTACTTCAGGTACATTTTATTCATTTTTGTGTGATTTCACATTTTTGTCAATTATTTGGACATCTTGGCACTTGGAAAGGATTTTTTTGTGTGAGATGACTTCATTTAGTTTGCTTTACATGCACTAAGGTTATTAGTCTCTGATTTTTTTTATTTGAGGAAGTATCATGGATTTTTCTATTTATCCTTTTGTGGTTACCTTGGCAAAGGATAATTATGAGTCTTGGTAAAATGAAATCCTAACATATCTCAAGTGGATTGATCTTTTTCCTTATCTTTATGAACTCATATCTACACCAAACACATCAGGGAGTATATTAACATGGGTTATTATTAGTGATTGTGTTGTAGGAGTGATTTATTGTAATGTTGATCATGACACTATGTGTGTTGTATCAGACATTGATTTTCCCCACACACTTTGTACTATAGTTTGGGAGATTCATGGAGACCCTCATATATATCCATTCCTAAGGATATTGCTAAAAAAATTCTCATTCCTCTTGTAGATGTAGATTCTATACTCTTTGATGACGATACTTTAGAGGATCTTGAGTATATCATAGTTCTTGCAAGTTATGATGGTTCAAAGACTTGTCTTCATGTTCCCACTCTATTGAGAATCAATATCCATATTTTGATGTTCCTAATCAAATCGGCATCACCACATCCTTGGCCCCTATTGGTTCATTGCAGTAGGACATCTATCTTCTTCTAGACTGCGCTACTTTGGATTCATATCTTGCAAACATATCATCCTTATTTGTAGAGTCTCAGATCATAGATTTTGAGGATTAATTTGAGGATATTCATCTCCTCCTTGTTGAAAACCACATCATCATTTTTTTCCCATCATCTTCATCATCTTTGTAAATTGTTCTACATTAGTCTTCATAGAATCTTAGATTGACATCATCTCATTAAGACATGTGGACACTTGAGAAATTGTTAGAGGCACACATCATTTGGATTTGGATTCCTGATTCTTCCATCTTTTGGGAATGGCTTCTCCAATCACCAATAGATCTATTTATTCCTAAAGGGAGAAATGTTGTTTGTAGGCAATGGATCATGTTCTGTCTTTAGGCTTTCATCACTAGCACATGAGATCTTTCTTTGTAGGAGGATTCATATCCTTGTTTTTTCTCTCCTATTGGATGAAGTCTATTGTACTTATGTGATATAATTATTTTGTTTTGGGGTCACATTGATTCTTCCTATCCTTATTTCACTAGTGTGATTATTTCATTTTCTCTCTTTTCAAGAGGAGTTTTTCCCATGTGATTTTCTTATTTTCTCTAGTTATGAGAGATTTCATTTGTTTGTTCATGGGTACCTCATTAGGCCTTGTAATCGAGACCCATCCATGCATCCACCATTTCATTTTTTATTAGGGTTTCTAGCTTCTCCCTAAGTTGATTTTAATGGGGGTGTTGGAGTAATTAGGATAATCACTTGATAATTGTGATGTGGGAAAAAAAGGATCTAGGGTCTAAATCACACTTCTTCCTAAATCACAATAGAAAGGACTAAAATTGATCTCAAACACCCACTTGGCTACTAAACTCAATGGAATAGCTAGAATGGTGGATTAAGGTTTCAATTTTTTTGTTGTGTGTGTGGATTATTTGATTTGGTGTTGATTAATTGATCTAATTTGATAGTGTAAAGATGTACCTAGGTTAACTATGAAAATGCAATGAATTGTTATGATTTTAAGAGAACACATAATTGAAAGCCAAAAATAGAATTCAAAATGGAAGAGTGTAGAGACAAAGGAACTTGGCATATAAATTTGATCTTGGAATGGTTGGACAAATGCATTAACACCCTAGACCTAAAAGTGCAGAAACTCAAAATTAGAATTAAGATCTCAGTTGATCACCAACTATAGGTTCTTGTCCTTTGGACCTAGTGTCAAAACTTTATGTCACTAATAAATTCCCCTTTCCCTAATTTCTTGACTTGTAGGAATTGAATGCTTGATTGAGAAATTAGGTCTTCAATCCTCTCCTAAATTTGCTTCAGATCTACAACCTACACATAAGAAATAGGGGAAATGGTTGTGTCATTATGGGTTTGCCTAATTCAAACCCCATTTCAGTATTTCTACCTCCACAATGGCTATTATAATGTAAAAGAGAGTTTACCCTCAGTTGAGCAGAGGCTGAATGATAAACAAGTGACAAATTGACAATTGTTACAACTTACCACTAAGATTTGCATTCCTTGATGGACTAAATCATTATACTCATTACATTCGAGTAAAATTGGATGCTTTATTTAAATTCTTGTAAGTGTTAGTACTCACAAAACAAATAGACATGAAAACATTATGCATTTCTAACATGATGCTCTATAAAAATAATGCTACAACTGTGTGAGTAAAATATGCGTAAATGAATGACAAATACACCTAATAAGACATTATATCAAGAGATTTAAACAACAATTAATCTATTTAAAACATGAAATCTCTTAAAAGTGTCCTATTGCTCTCTATCTCCAAATATTTATTAAATCATGTGGCTCTCAGATTGTGCAAGCACTGTGACTGTTAAAATGACAATCTAGATAATGAGATGTTATAAAATACAAGAATCTAATCCTATGTAATGATTGCTAAATGATATGGTGATGATATTGTAGTTGATAATGACATGAAACTGATAAAACAAAGTACTGTAAACAAAGATGCAGCTAAACGAAAAGCCATGATTATGATTGCTATATGATCGTTAGTTACTATTTTCTCAATGCTCAAATGCTTAATTGCTTAAATGCTTAATGCTATTTCTGCAGAGTAAGATTGCACAAAGTTGGGATCATTTTCCTGTAGAAAGAAGTTGTATTTATATATTCTCGGCAGCATGTGTGGCAACATATTTGGTCTAGATTTGATTTGAAGGAATTAATGGTGAAGATGAAGAAGCCTGAGAAGATTATGGAGATTCTTCCTCCCCACAAAAACATTCAGCTAGAGGATAGGAATGATCAATGGAAGAAGATGAAGAAGTTTGCCTATAATTTGTCTCAAATTTGTCTCCAAATTTGTCTGTGAAGGCTGAGTTGAATTAATTAGATATGAAATATCTAATTTTGTTGGTGGATATGATGAGTGAAAAGAGGAAATAGCTATAGAAATACGCTTTAATTGAATTATTGGATTTATTCAATTTAATAAAAGAGGATATTTAATTTAATAAAAAAAACTATAGAAATTTGTTTATTAAATAAACATAGAAGAAATGTGGTAATTAAATAAAGTATGTGAACTTGTTTATTTAATTAAGATGGGATGATGTGATTAAGATAGAATAAATAGATTTGGAGGATTTTTCTATTGGATTTTAAAATGTATGAAGGAAGGCTTGTTTATCAAACAAGTAGGTGTAGAGTCCCCAGGGAGAGGAGAAGCATTAATGAAGTCGGCTGGCAAAATGGGGTGTTTTAATCACCTCACCACCTTGATGTTTCTAGGGATGCAGGTGTAAGGAATGTTATTGGATTGGCGACGAGTTGCAAGCTGGGTGCCAGTGTAGTGAAACGGCTATGGAGGCCAATTTCACAATGACGTCGCAGAGGAAGCTGGAGCCTTTTATGGGGAAAGCATCAATGAAGAGACTACAAGGTTTATTCCTTTTTAAGGACAAACAGGTGGCACAAGCAGTAAAAATAATGTTGGGTGATGGTTTTGAAAAATTGACTCATAGATATCGAACAAATATGGATATCTATTTGTTGGTGATGGCATGGGGTTTAGATGTTGGTGTTTCGGTGAATGAGGTGAGTCGAGTAATGAGAACACTGGTGCTAAAAGAATTCCTAGTATATATGGAAGGCATTTTGGAGCGAGCAGTTCTAGGTGTAGGGCTTGTAAAGGTGGAAGGGAAGGACGATGGAGGCTTGAAGATGGTGGATTTGAACCATCTTTTTATAAGATGGTCGGAGGGACACACAAAGGACCGGTTGTGTGAATATGCAGAGCAAGGGTGGAAAGCACTAAAAATTTACGTAGAGTTAGAGATGACAATTAAGAATTTGAAGGAAATTGTCAGAGAGGAGGTGCACAAAAGGAAAGAACTGCGTCTGCGGAAGAAAGCTAAGGCATTAAAGGAGATTTTTCCATTGGAGATGGGCGATCATTCAAAGAAATTTTAGTAATTTAGTCTATGTGCAATCTAGTTTTTGTTTAAATTTTTGGTCTGTGAGTCAGTTTCTAGATTTTAACCTGAAGTTGCAATGTAATGCAAAAATTTTGTAAATTCTTTGGGGCTTGGGAATAGATTGTTAGGGTAGTTATCAGGCAAAGTTGTGCAGGGGTGGGTATTTCTCTTTGATTTAGAGACTATCTAATCAAATTGTTGGAATCGTTGGTGGTAGTATTTGAAGAATTTTTTGTAACTTTGCTTAATCTCTATTTCAATAAAAAACTATTATTACTAATATAAAAAAATAGAATAAATAAATAATTATATTAGAATTTGATAATATTAATTAAATTAAATAAAGTATGTGATTTTTTAATTTAATTAAGATGAAATAATATGATAAAGATAGAAGAATTAAATGTGAACTATATAAATGTGGGCGGATGGGTGGGTCCCTCCCCAGCCTCTCCTTTGACACCTAAATCCGAGGGTGTGAGATGGCTATGCGACGGAGGGAGAGGATGCTGAGGTGACATATCCATGTCATTCTTGGATTTTGAGTTCGCAGAAGGAATGTTGGTCACCTTAATGAGGACGGCTCGTTCGAAGCAGAGCATTTATGTTTGTCAGATTGCAAGTTGGGCTTTGTTTCAAGTCTGTCATTTGGCGACACGTCGAATACGGCAACCCTTGACAAGACTTCAGTGTAGACGGGTGGCGACTCACTTCACTTGAAGTGATTATAGTTAATGGTGCTCGGACTGCGGCCGTAGCCCTCCTTCATAGCGAGGATGTGAAGATCGTCCTTCCATAATTTCGGCATTTGTGCGATGGCCAAGCGGATTCTCACGGGCTTAAATTTGGATCCGTCATATTCATTCCGGTGCTTGGCTTTCGCATTCTGGTTTTGTTTTTCTGTGTTGCAGGGTGTAGCTGTTACCATGGAGGGGTCGAAAAAATCGAAGTTCACCATTCATATTTCCTTGGATGGTTTGGAATGCTTCGGTGTGGACACGCCGGTTTCTTTGGTCGCCACGGAGCGTCAAATAGCTTTTAGGGAGATCTCAGACCAAAGGCTGAAACGAATTCTAATTGAGGATGATCCTGTGTTACTGGTCGCGGTTAAGATGGTTCTGGGAAATGAACACTTGCATCGAAAGGAATATGCCAGAGACAATGCTCACATTTCCTCGCGTTTTCTAGCAGTTTTATTGGACCTGGAAATTCCGAAGAAGGTGGCGCGGGAACTAATGGAGCGTTTGTTCCGTGCGGATTTACTCGGTGGCTTGGAAGATACTTTGAAGGCGGCCCTTCTGGGTAAAGGTATTCCGCGCCCGGCTGATTTGCCTCTCTTATGGCATACGGAGGAAGCGGTCAAGGTGTATCCCTTCCTCCTTGATCTTAAAGGGCCAGCTTTGTCTCGCCACCGGAAGCTCGCGGACGTGGCTGTGGAGTTTCTGAAGCGCAAATTAATGATGGTGCCGTCGGAGGGTTTGGACTGGTTGGAGGGCTTTATTTGCTTTGCGGAGGTCAATGGTTTCTTGTAAGGTGGATCCGTGTCTTAAATCTCTATCGGCCGTTTTTTGTAGTATTGGGTTTTTTTGGCTGCTTGTTCATATGGGGGGTGGTTCGATCTGTTAATCCCCGTCTCTGTATCAAGTTTATCGGGTTGTTGCATGCTCGGGTTCGGGGTTCTTGGTTTTGAATTTGTGGTTGGGCTGTCATCTTGCCCACTGGTGATGGTGGTCGGTTTTCCTGCGTAGCAGACGCTTGTAAACTTTTTCCTTTTTAATATAATACTTCTATCGTGCGTATCAAAAAAAAATGTGAAGTATATAAATAAATATTTCTACTTATTTATAAGTAGATGAATTAAAGGAGTCAATTAATCAAATAAATTGTATTTAATTAATTAGATTATCGGACCATTTTTAGGTGTATACATTTTGTCCCTCTTTGAAGTGATGCATTTCGCATTACTTCAAAGAAAATTTTGTTATTCTGCCAATATTGATGAATTTTTTTTATATGCCCCAAACGTTGATTTTCAGGTGATGATGGATATATGTCCCCTCAGGAGATAAATCAATGAATCTTTTTTTATTTTTTTTAGGATTTTTTTAATTTTTCAAATTTTGATGATTTTTGATGATTTTTGCAATGATTTGATGATAATTTGATGATGAAACAATCTATCTCCCGACAAATAATGTGAAAAATGCCCCTGTGATGAAATAATGAATTAAGCCCCTTTTGAAATTAAAATTAAATAAATCCCATAAAAATCCCTCTTAATTAACCCATAAAAAGTCAAAAAGTTGATTTTCAAATTCATTTGTGCATTTTGAGTTTGAAAAGGGAAAGCAAATTTAGCATTTGGAGCAAAAATCTCTATTCCATACCACACTCATTGTTTCGAGCGTGTGCGATGACACAACCGCCTGGCCACGTATGGACCTCTAGTATGTACCCTAGGAACCTCCTCGTATTTTGTGTTTTTCAATTTTCGCACTTTTTTTTGTTTTCAAATCAAATTTTTTTCTTTTAGTGCATTGATAGGCTGATGTAGTGCATGTAAACTCTGTAATAGCACATGTTGGCTTTCTCTTTGTGGTATATTGTCCTTGATGACAAAACTGATTAGTGCTTTGAATACTTGGTGCTCTTTGTGTTCAGTTTGGCATACTCAGTATTTTGGTGATCATGTTTTGGGTTGATGTATTTGGGTGCATTTGTTCATCACATAATGTGGTACTGATCATGTTGATCTTTATGTGCAGATACAAGTTATTCAAATGGTATTAGTTTTCAAGTGATATCATGAAACAGTTGAATTCATCTTGACAGATTTGTCCTTCTTTATTATACAATAGGTATATTGTTTTAGTTGATCATTTTTTGTTCATGACATTGTTGACAAGATTCATTATGTCTTCATGGAAATTCTATTGGTGATATTCATGGTTGTATCACAATTCTTTGATTATTTTGGTGCACATGTTAACATGTTATACATATATTTCACAAGGGTTATTGCATTCTACATGAGGTGGAGGTGTTTGTACTGTTACTCAATCAATCTTGTATCCTTGAGTTGGCTACTATAGCTTCATAAGCAATGGTATTGCTTAGTCTTTTCATATCATTTCTTATAAAAAGTGTTTCGCCATTCTTGGGCCTTCACATGTTATATGGATTCACAATTATTTATATTTTGGCATATGTTCTCTTGTGATATAAGTTGGTTGGAATCTATTTTTAAAGTGGTGCTTTATCACTTAAAGGTTGACAATATACATTAAGGTTATCACTTATAAAGTGATTGGCAAGGTGGCATATCTTTGAATATCGATCATGTTTTGGGCTTACTCATTGCACAAGAAGATAATACTTATTTTTGGAAACTTGAGTTGTCAGCATATGTATTATATTTGGCTTGCTTACTTGGCAGCGACAGTATTATTGTTTAATAAGAATGTTGGTTGTGTTGACTTGGACAACACGCATGGTCTATGATTTGGCACTCATTTAATGTTTCATTGTGTCGGTGACATGGATTTCAAAATGATTGTAATATGATTTACTTTGGATTTCAAGTCTCATTCATTTTGTTTTGGAGTTTTGATGAAAGGAAAGTAGGGTAAACAAAAAGAACTAAACCCTAGCACCGCCATGTTGGAATTACAGTTGCATATTGAGCTAGGTCGTTGTGGTATTCCGACTTGGTTTTCAATTATGTTGGTTTTTGATGGATGGAAAGATAGTTGGTGGTCTTCACTTGAGCTGGAAGTGGTAGTTTGGGCAATTTTCATGAAGAATTTTAGAGATTTTGATTACAGGTTTAATCCACCGTGACAAAGGTAATATCTATACATTATGTTTGATTTTTCAAAGGTAAATCTAGTAAATGAGAAGTAAAAGAGGAAAATTTTGTTTTAGTTTCGAATAAATTTCTTAACTAAACTAAAACTACCTTGAACCCGAGCATAAACTAAAGGGTTTCAATCTTTGATTGGCTTCATGATCATACATTATGTCTCTTACTAGTTCAAAAACTCTGGCTATTGAAATTGGGTTTTCTTGACAAAGTTGTATAACTATTTCACAAACATTGTATATATATGTGTCTCTGCAAAAACACAAAAGAGAGTGTGATGTGAAGAGAGGAAATTGTCTGGACAGAGTATTGCCTATTGTGAAATCATTTTGTAAAAAGAGAAGAGTGGGCTCATATTATTTTTATCTCTGATTGTATTATAGATATTATGTTTTGAATTGAGCATTATTGCAAAATCATTTTGTATCCTATTGTAATTTTATGACTGCAAAGAATGATTGCAGTTATAAGGTTCTAATGGGTTGCAATATTTTGAATGTTTGATGAAGTTGGTGCTTTAGAAAGATTATGGGAGTTGGTGCTCTTTGATTAATAAAAAGGAAATTTTAGTGAGTGATTTTTTATACCCCAAGAGGGTTTTTCCACTCAGGAAATCTTGTGTTATGTGATTTTATTTGTCCCTCATTTAGTTTCATGTTAATGTGCTCATTCAATCAATGCTCTGATACTTTTAGTATGCTCAAAAGTTTCTTATTTCAAAAGGTTGTCATGCAAAGTTAAAAAGTCTTTTGTTAAGCAAATTAAAAATGCATTGGGAAAAGTTATTGTTCTGCTACAAAAGCACATACAAGATTGTTCACACTCTAATTGAACAATATCATATGATGCTTTTAACATGAGTTGTAAATGTTAATCAAGTTTCTTGTCAATCTGATTTTAAATGTTAATGTGCACTTGCATAAACAAGTCTGCCACATTGAGTTTAAATTAGTAAAAAAAATCATTGTGCCTTCAAAGTCAAAAATTTGAAATTACTTCACTCTGATTCACCCCCCCTCTCAGATTGAATCCACTTCCAACAGCACATTTAATAAATGGCGCATAGGTCAATTGTTTTAGCACATTGATAGGTTAAATTAGCACATAGGATAGATAGTTTAGCGCATACGTACGCTAGATTAGCGCATTGACTAATTCCACACATTGGTCGCCTGAAATAGTGCATAGATGTCCTTGAATGGCGCATCGATTGATTTAGAGCAATGATAATCTATTTTGGCACATAGATGAATTTTAATGGCGCATTGAGTTTTTTGGCGCATTAAAACATTGTTTTAGCGCATCCAAGTTAGAATGATGAAATTTATCAATTAGCTCCCTGATTTTGATGATTTTTTACTATGCCAGTCTTTAAGTTGATATTGATTGATGATTCTAATAGGGTAGATGTTGATCAACCTCATGATAGGAACGGTTTGATGATTGATTGATGATAATTAACCTCATGATAGGTGAGGACTAATTATAGTTTGATTGATAAACCTCATGATAAGAGAGGTTGATTTTATTAATTGACCTTATGATAGGTGAGGTGCAACAATAGATTGATGATTGACCTCATGATAGGTGAGGTTCAATGATATTTGATCACGAGATTTCATCAATGTCTCACCAGAGTAGATTAGATTTGATAGGCTGATTGATTTTGTTTGATTAATTGACATGGATTACTGACTTTCAATTTTTGTAATGATAGGATCCTTTAACGAACTTATAAATCTAAGAGTGGTTTCCTAGGACATTTGATTTGATGCCACAGCTAGTGCAGCCTAAGACAACAGTTATCACACGATGTGGTTTGTCTTCTCTTCTAGATATGCCCCAAATTAGGATTAATCGGGGTCTCTTGACAACCTTAGCAGAGAGATGGCATAGTGAGCACAATACCTTCCACCTTCCTACCGGCAAGATGACAGTGACTCCCAAGGATGTATGGAAAATCTTATAGATACCCATTGTTGGGGAGCTAGTAGTTTATGATTCTTTTGAGAAGGGTGGAACTGATGCACTGCGTCGAGTGTTTTAGGATGATAAGATTTGTGGATACAAGATCCCATGGTGAGAGATGGTAGATGCCTATGCTACTTTTCCATTGGTACTTGTTTATTTCATTAGAGGGTTCCTTTGTTCTGATCGCAAGTCAAAGGGACTTTCAATTGGATGGGGTCATATTTTGGAGAGTATGATCATCCATGGTACCAAATATGCTTGGGGTATGTATATGCTTTCCCACCTATACCATGATTTGCATCAAGTGGTATACCTTGGAGGGGCTAGTTTTTCTTCAGGGGTTACATTACTTCAGGTGTGGGCGTGGGAGCATATAGTTGTTACTCATCCCATTACAGACAAACAATGACCTGCGATGAGGCTGTACATTCACACATATGCAAGTCCACTTGCTTAGTCTAGACTAGGAAAACTGGAGCATTGGAGGAGAGTACTTGATGATGTTGAGGCAGTTACATGGTGGCCCTATCTTGATTGCGAGCAATGGTCGGAGGATGATACAGAGATGCTATACTTATGTCAATCTATGTACCTAATTGGTAGGACACGTTTCGTCATTGAGAGATTTTGTTGAGGAGGGTGCTTAGACAGTATGGCATAGTACAAGACATGCCCCAGGGTGTTTCTCCTTATGCACAACGTTAGATAGATACCACTAATTGGGGACCCTACTTTATCATATGATACTGCAGTGCAAGAGTACCAGGGTCTACCAGCCTTTATTTTGGAGATTCATCCTGAGATCATCGAGGCTTTGATTACTAATGAGTATGCACAATATCTATTATTACATCCATTCCCATGGATCTCTATTCCAAATGAGCCAATGCCAATACCAGGTGAGGAGGAGATGGTAGTTGCACATGGGCGTTGATGGAGGAGAGATGAGGGAGATGATGATGAGGAGGAGGAGGAGGAGGAGGATGTGGATAGCAGTGATGATGATGAGGGAGATGGAGATGTGATGGAGATGAGGGTGGAGGAGGCCTAGTGTTTGAGGTTAGAGACTTCATGGTGCCTCATAAGAGGCAATCATTGGTAGCTCCAGTAGAGCAACGTGTGGAGTACCCTCCCAGTAACATTAGGTTTAGATTGTCAACCTGCAGGTTCAAGTGCAAACACTATAGGGGCAGTTGGCACAGGTTCAAGGGTTATTAGTCCAAACTCAAAAACAAATGCAGACACAAGCATAGGCTCATGTATAGGCTCTCTCATAGGTACAGGCACAGATAGTCTCTTTGACAGTAGAGAGAGATACAGATAGGCAGATTGTAGAGCATGCACACAGATTGGCCGATAGACTACAGAGATTAGTGGATGGTACCTCTGTAGTTGATTATATGAGAGAGGTTCTCCATGTGGGTAGAGAGGATGAGTACTATAGAGGTTGATACCATGATGCAATTCCTATAGAGCAAAGAGTCAATTATGCTTAGTCTCAATCGGGCAGGACTCATTCTAGGACTGTTAGCAGGGGTGTGACACAACCTCTACCAAGAGATCTGAGAGATCTTGGTACGTCTGGTGGGGGAGGCATTGGTCCAAAGATTTCGGCACCATCTAGGTCTAGCAACACATAGTTTCATGATTGGTTCCCTAATGTATGTTGAGACATGATGTATACTTTGATTTTTGATTCATGGCCATTTTGATGTTGTATCTCTTTACATTTTAGACATCGTTGTATACTTGACATTATGATTTTTGAGATTTATATGATATGCGACAGATTTATTGATCTATATGTGTTCTATATGATTTTATGATGGATTTCCATGATGGATGCATTTAATTTCTTATTCTATATGCCATGTGATGATTTATATGATGATGTTATGGATGCAATTTATGATCATGATAACATTCTATGATTTTATGATGTTTATTTGTGATATTAGAATGTGATTATGCTTATAATGATGATGTATGAATGCATGGTGCCTGTAGTATTTACATGGATCGATAAGTGTATTATAATGTATTACCCGAATGATATGATAATGCAAATATATGTATGATTTTTGATATAACGTTTCTATGATATATGACATGATGATGCAAATGGGATATGATGCACTTTATTGTTCGGTATTTCAAATGCAAATATATGATATAATGAGTGGATGAATGAATGATCAATATGATGATACTTCTAATGTATGATGTATGATATGTTAATGTTAATGAAAATGCAACTATATAGATGATTTGTTTTGCATATTTTTCTTATGCAATTGTATGATGTGATACACAAATGAAAAATATGATATGATAAATGCAAATATATGATAAAATGTATGAATGATTAAATGATGTAATAATTCCTTCTAATGTATTCAATGCAAATGATTATGCAACTACATGATAGTGATGATGTTTTTGTTAATGTCAAGTATACTCAATCCATCAATGATGAAAGATAACATCGTTTTTGAATTTTTCACCAGCCTTTGGAATAAACTACTCTGCAGATGCAAAACTAACATGAATGAAATCTAATTTAACCATGTAGATCTACATATGTCAAATTTTTCATCTTAATAGTCCATTTATCATTTTTTTCGTCATCATTGAGCCTCTAAAATGTTGAAAGTGAGTACAAGCATCAATGGTATAATTTAGACCAATGATGACCTGAGTACTACTTTCATGATTTTTGATATTGCAAGTTAACACAAGCATCTAGGTATAATTAAACCAAGATGACCCAAGCATTTCTTGCGTAAACATACAAGAATCAATCATTTTACTATGTGAATTGGAATGTCATCAGTGATACTTTGTAGAGCACGTCTCGCGATAATTCACACAATAATAATGATCAACTCACAGACAACAAACAAAGAACATATAATTCTCCTTCCTAGCTTCTCTAGTTCAATACATCATCGAGTTGCTCCAAAGAAATGATAACAAAAATCAAAGAAAAAATTTGAATATTCAAGCTAAAGTGATAAAATCATGATTCAAAAGAATATCATCCATCTAAAGTTGTTTTGATTGATTTGATTTCAGTTGTTTGATATGGATGGTTGATTTTCTAAAAAAAATTGGTGTTTGATGTATGTTCAATGTTGAGTTTCACTGTGAACATTGTGTTTGTTGTGTTGTCATACTATTGTTTGTCTATTTGTTTAAGCTCAAAATTTATTACCCCTAGTGAGTTCAAGTTTTTACCCCAAAGCTAGGGTGAGACACAACCACATTGCCAGGATATGTACATGAGGTTCTCTTTTTCAAGGAGATGCAGAATGATGAAAAAAGTGAACGACCAAGACATGCATCTAATAGATGGAAAGGCTAGTTTAAATCACAAGTAGTTCCTATTTCCAAGTTTTCACTACATGCTTTTATTGCACTTTTTCAAACTTTATGATTTTTTTAATATTTTTTTCTCTTTTCTTGATTTTTTTGCATTTTCTCTTTCTTGATTTTTTTGTATTTTTTGTCACCAAGACACCTGTTTGCTAGGTTTTCATCAAGGTAACCATTTTTCCAAGACTTTAACCGTGCACTAGATGATTCAGGTGTAGAATTTTCTAAGATGGATACTTTTGATAGGTTCATCAAACAAATCCCCTTCAAGTGTAGACAACTAATAGGCTCCAGATCCATAGACTAATATGACAACAAAGGGACCTAGCTAGTTAGGTTAAAACTTCCCTTTATTTTCTCTGTCTTGTTGATTTTGAGGGTTTTCCTTTAGGACTAAGTCACCAACTTAAAATACTCTAGGTTTTACTCTATGGTTGTAGTTTTTGGACATCCTTTGTTGATATGCCTTCAAATGGTCCACAACTTGTTGATGACGTTCATCCAAAAGTCCCAACTCTTGAAGTCTAGACACTCTATAATCCTCATCTAAAATAATTCCTTTTAGCAACACATGGAGTGATGGTATCTCCACCTCAATAGGTAGGATGGCCTCTAATCCATATACCAAGGCATATGGTGTCACTCCTGTAGGTGTTCTAATGCTAGTTCGATATGCCCACAGAGCAGGATTTAATTGACTGTGCCAATCATGTCCAACATCATTGACTATTTTCTTTAGGATTTTTAGAATAGTTTTGTTTGAGGCCTCTACTTGGCCATTTCCTTGAGGATAGTATGGGGTTGAAAAATGATGTTGGATATGAAACCTCTCACCCAGTTCTTGAACATCTCGATTCTTAAAAGGTCTACCATTGTTTGTGACAATGGACTGAGGAATGCCATACAACAAATGAGGTAATTTAGTATGAAAGAAGAAATTTGTTTTCCAGTGATTGTTGTCAAGGGAACAAATTTTATCCACTTTGTAAAGTATTTTGTGGTCGTGATTATAAATTTATGTCCATTGGATGAAGGTGGATTAATCTTTCATACTATATCCAACCCCCACTGACAAAAAGGCCATGTTGAAGTGAATGGTTGCAATGCTTGTGTTGGTGTGTGGATTAGGTTACTATGGATTTGACATTTCTGGCACTTCTTAACAAACTGAAAAGACTACTTCTCCATAGTCAACCAGTAATACCCCAAACAAAGGAGTTTCTTCGCTAGGGTTAGTCTGCTTGAATGAGTTCCACAAATACCTTCATGAACCTCATGTAAGGCTATCTCAGACTCATTATGTTCTAGAAACCAAAGAAGAGTACCGTCCAAATCTCGATGGTAAAGTATGTCAGAAATCAAGGTATGTCATGCAGTTTGGCGGATGAAGTTGTGTTTCTGGTTTCTAGAAAGATCGAGAGGAAGGGTATTGTCTTTTAAGCATAGGTCTTTCCATAAATTGAGGATTCAACATCAACTAAATGGCTTATGCTTTGAGATTCAATATTATCATAAGAAGGATTAGACACTTGTTCCACCATAAACTCATAAAGACCTTGCTTTTCTAGTATTTGTAAGAGAGAAGCAATTGTCACCATAGCATCAACGGCTTTGTTTTCTACCCTTGGAATTTGTTCAAATTTGATATCTACAAATTACTTTTTGTAATCATCCACCATTTTCTTATATGACAACAAATTATCATCTTTGGTTTGATATTCATCATTTACCTAATAAATGACTAGTTGTGAATCTCCATATACTTGTAGCTTTGTGATCTTCCATTCAACTACCACTTTGATTCCAATGATTAATGCCTCGTATTCAACTACATTATTTGTACATGGAAATATGAGTCTATAGGACTTTGGGATGGTATGTCCTTGAGGTGTAATAAACAAAATTCTCGCACCTGACCCTCGTTGTGTGTAGGACCCACCAAATAAACATCCATTGTTGTGTTGTCATAGTAAGAATGCCTGCATTAAGAAACTCAATTCTCATTGGATGATCATCTGGTAGTGGAGCTTCGGCTAACTAATCTTCTATCACC
Organism: Sequoia sempervirens; assembly: GCA_007258455.2. Lineage (NCBI taxonomy): Eukaryota > Viridiplantae > Streptophyta > Pinopsida > Cupressales > Cupressaceae > Sequoia > Sequoia sempervirens. The sequence goes on along the minus strand of VDFB02270651.1, from coordinate 809,144,592 downwards.
TGGCCCTTGATGGATCTTTGATCCATATACTAGATGTCAAATTCCCTCAAGATCATGACCCACTTAGCTAGTCTTCCTGTTAGGGCAGGCTTGCTGAGTAAATACTTTAATGGATCAATATTTGCTATGAGTTTGACTGTGTGGGTTAACATGTAATGCTGCAACTGTTGAGTAGCAAACACCACTTCCAAACAAGCTTTCTTGATGAAGGTGTAATTTATCTCATAATCATTCAAATTCCTATTGATATAGTAGATAGTTTGTTCCTTTCCCGCATGATCTTCTTGTGCTAATAGAGCACCCAAATAAATCTCAGTTGTTGCAATGTATAGTAATAATGGTCTCTCTTTTGTAGGTGGCATTAGTATGGGTGGTGACATCAGATATTTCTTTATTTGATTGAAAGTTGTTTCACATCCTTGATCCCATTTGAAAGAGACATTCTTATGTAACAAATGATTGAAGGGATGACTTTTGTCTGCTAATTGGGAGATAAACCTCCTAATTGATTGTAGCTTTCCCTATAGAGACCGTAGTTGATTGATATTCTTTGGTGGTGGCATTTCCATTATGGCCTTGACCTTGGCAGGATCCACTTCAATACCCTTTTTTGAAACTATGTATCCTAGAAGCTTCACTGATGTAACACCAAACACACATTTCTTAGGATTTAATTTGACATTGAATTTTTCTAATCTAGTAAAGATTTTATCCAGGATCTCTAGATGTCCTTCTATAGTATATGACTTTGCTAATATATCATCCACACAATCCTCCATAAAGGTATGCATCATGTCATGGAAAATTATGGTCATTGCTCACTGATATGTAGCCCCTACATTTTTCAACCCAAAGGGCATGATGTTCCAGTAGAATGTTCCCCATGGACATGTGAATGTTGTTTTCTCCTGACCTTTTGGTGCTATTTTGATTTGGTTGTAACTTGAGAATCTATCCATTAGTGATAACATGGCGTGTTCTGTTGTTAAGTCTATAATAATGTCAATGTTTGACAAAGGAAAATCGTCCTTTGGGCATGCCTTATTGAGATCTTTGAAGTCAATACATATTCTAATACTACTATTTGGTTTAGAAATAGGTACAATATTAGAAATCCACTCAGCATAATCAATAGATCTGATGAATCCTACATCTAACAACTTTTTTAGTTCTGCTTTTACCAACAAGGTGATATGCGGATGTATTTTCCTTAGTTTTTGCTTCACAGGTTTTATTCCAGATGGTAGAGATAAATAATGCATTAGAAGATTTGGATCTAAACCTAGCATATCAAAGTAAGACCAAGCAAATTTAATGTGTTTGTTCTCAAAGAACTTGGTAAATTCAGGCTTTTCTTGTTCATTCATAGATGTTACCAGATGTAGTGTTTTTGCTTTTTCTGTTGTGCCCAGATTGATAGACTGTGTAGGCTCCACCAATACTGATGATATTTCATGATAGTGTTGTGGAAGGGTGTCAAATCTCCCATCTTTTGATGCTTCAGATAGGTTTTCACCATCATATGTGCTCTTTATTTTTACTTTTTTGAGATCTAATGTTGTCGTTAAACAGTTTTCACCATTAGATCCATTATTCCTGTTTTCTATTTTGCAACTGGAAGATTTGACACCCTCCTAATTCAAAGCATCGTTATGAGATTTATGATTAGAACTTGTGTCAGGTTTTTCACAACAAAGGAAATTAACAATAGCATCGTCACTCGCAAAGATAGGTATATTGATAGGTTTAGTTGGTTCCTAGTCAATAAGTTCAAGATGTATTAAGGGTAAAAGGTCATCAGATTAGCTAAGGTCAACGACAGTAAGGGTTATAATAGCCATGTTGTCAAGATTGTCAATAGCGATGTCAAGGTCTATGATGTTACTCTCCTCCAAGTCATCTATCTCACTCAATATTTGTCCATCCTCACTTGAGTCATGAATATTTTGTGATCCAAATACAAGGGGTCTAGTCCCTGAGCTTTGTCCCTCCTCACATGTGGGTGCATACTCTTTTATGACATCAATTTGTATGTTCTTGTATGATGTTTCAGATAAAGAATCCCCTTCATACTCATTGGAATCTGTTTCAGAACTATCTCGCACTTGAAGAATTCTTTCAATAACTTTATGAGTGATTTCTTCTTTTGTTTCCTCTATATAACCCAGTTTTGTTTTGTCCTTTGAATGAAGTGTGAGAGGCTAGATGGGTTATACAATGCCCTCTTTTATTTTTCCAATAGGTCCTTGTCATTCATACCCCATTTTCTCTAATATTGTCTTTCCCTTTCCATATTGATCTGTCTTTATGTTGATAGTTGTCGATGTAGATGCTTCCTCATCTTTGTAGAGCCAATTGAGGATGGCCTTATCTTCATATTCATCTTCTAAAGTATCTTCCTTTACAAATATATCATCCAAAACCATGGTAGGTTGCAATGATTGTTGTGTTAATGTTGATGGTTGCCCATATGATCTTGGAGATGGCAACAACTGTGAAAGACATAGAGATTGGTCAATGGAATACTCTCCCATGCCTTTATCTTTTAACTAGATCTTTTCTTTGAATTGTGATAGTGAATTCAGTTGATCTTCATCGTTTGATGGAGTGGAGTCAGCAACACTTGTATCTTTTGACTTGTCCTTTTTCTCAACCCATTAAGATACCACGTTTGTTTGTCTTTCACTGTTGTATGGACTAGAAGTGTTTGCTTCCCTATTATGGGGCACAAAAGTGTCTTGAGTTTTTTTAAGCATGTTACAATATTGGAGATTGTTGTAGTTAGCTAAAATAGTGACTTCTTGTCCATTGACATGAAACTTTAAGCACTGATGATAAGTTGAAGGTATTGCTTGCATTTCGTGAATCCAAGGATGTCCCAAGAGTATATTATATGTTAGCTCTTTGTATAACACTTGGAAAACTATATTCTCCACAATTGGTCCTACTTGAATAGGCAACAGGATCAATCCCTTGGAGGATCTTTCTTCTTCATCATAAGCTTTTATTGTGATTTTCCTTCTAACATCAATAGCATTATTCGAATATCCTAGTGCACAGACTAGTTTTAAAGTGCAAATGTTTAAACCATCTCCACCATCTATTAGGACACATTTACACTGTGTTTGTGGATTAATACTTCAATGTGAAGGGAAAAATTGTACGGATGAGTAAGTGATACATCATCTTGTTCAAAAAATGATAGGCAGTGAGGTGTGGTTAAGTGTCCCACCATAGCCTGGAATTGGAAAACTTCCAAATTATTGGGTACTATGGTGACCACAAGAGCTTGTTCCAAAACCTCCTTCTGAGATGGTGAGATTTTAAGGAGTTCTAATATTGATATTTACACTGGTATTTTTTGCATTTGATCGACTATGTTGTACTAATTTGATGGGGCAGCAATGGTTTTAGATGTAACTCCTTTCAATATTACATTGGATTGGCCCCTTGTTGTCACGTTGACTGGTTGATAGTCTTGCTTTTCCCTATTTTTTATGAAATTAATCTAATTATTGGATGTGACCATGTTTGGGATTAGATTTAATGGTATGATGTCATTAATTCCAACGTTATCAGTTTCATTATCAGTAGCACCATTATTCTCAATCGCAAAAATACAATGAATAGTGTTGTCATAAATGTAGTTTACATTTTTACCTTTATTGTTTGCAGAAGAAGATTCTCCTTTTTCATAATTTGATAAAGGATTTTTAAATGCACTATGATCATTGTTTGTTTGATTTCCTTCTACGAATACTTTCTTGTTATCAATCAAATCTTGTACTAGATGTTTCAACTACATACAATCATTTGTTTTGTGTCCTTTATTTTTATGAAAGTCACAATAGTCTGTGTCATTCCACCAAGATGGTTTTACTCTTGGTTCCCAATTTCTTGCTTCAGGTAATGTGATAAGTCCATGTGTAAGAAGTTCTCTCATTGTTGATTCTATTGTCTATCCAAATGGTGTGAATCTTCTTCTATTTGATGGTTTTTGATATGATTGTGGTTTAGATTCACCATTGTTCAAATTGTTGTTTTGATTGACACTTTGATTGATGTTTCGGTCATTGTTTTGATTGGAATTTGTAGTAATTTCCATCAAATCAAATACCATTTTCACATTTTGTGTCTCATTTACAACATCGTTGTTACCAGTATTTCTATTCTTTTGCCAAAACTTTGTTTTATCATTGTTATTGTAGTGATTCAAGGAATTTGTATTATTTGATCCTTTATTGTAGTGTTTTATTACTCCTCACTTGACCAAAGCTTCTTCGATCTTGAGCCCGTTTTCAATCACTTTCTCAAATGTAGGTGGGCATTGTAGTTCAAGCCTGTAGCTCATCTCATCAGTTAGGTTGTCAATGAATAGTTTCATCTTTTCCTCTTCAGGTATGGAATGAGGATACCTAGAAAATAACCTTTGCCATCATTGTAAAAATGAGAGGAATGTTTCACCTTTCTTTTGTTTGGTATTTTAAAGATCCTTTATTATTATCTCATGTTGAATATTATAGGAATATTGTGAGATAAACTTTTTGACTAGTTCTTCAAAAGATCGAATTCCTAGTAGTAGTTTAGAAAACCATTCCATACATTGACCTCCTAAGCTTCTTGGGAACAATCTCATCAAATAAGTTTCCTCTTATGCAAATTCTAAGCTCATTGTTCAAAATTCCGTCACATGATCTATTGGATCAGTTTTACCATTGTATTTGTCATATTTTGGGAATTCACAATGTCTAGGAAAGGGTATTATGCCCAAACTTGGATGAAAATGATAGGGAGAAATGTCTTGTAATGAGTATCTTTTTGTGGTCCCTTTTTGCATATCCTGAAGTTGTTGTAAATTTTGCATTTCATGTGTTAGGGAAACCACTTGATCTGTGTTTTGTGGTTCAATTTTAGCTCTTACAGGTGTTTCTTTTAGTCGATTGACATCAAAGTCCTTTGGAAGTTTTGCACCTAGTTCAACTAGCATCAAAAGGTATTTTTCTCCACATTCTCTAAAACTTTTTCCATAAATTTATGGAAGTTAGGATCTTGTTGTGCCGTTTGGATATCCTCTTTAGTTTTTTCATTACTATCATTTTGGTGGAATCTATGAAAGGGATTTTCTTCAGCCATGGTATTTAGTGTTTCAATTTTTTTCTCTAAGTTTTTTCCTTTGTAATCTTGTCAAAACTGGCATACAAGTGTTGTTATTTTCACTAAACTTTGATCTTTTGTTTGGATGAGTGCCGAGGATATTAACTAAGTCAAATAGAATGATAAATTCTAGTGTTGATACTAAATTAAAGTTTGATTATTTTGCTTTGTTTTATGACTTTAGGATGACAAATCCTAATAATGAAACTTAGCTTAATAATCATATTTATGTTTGGTGATTTTTAGGCACTTTAGAATGTAAGACCTTGGTTTAGTTTGAAGAATTTCACTTGAAAAGTTTAGTATTTGACAAGTTTTGAGACACTAGTTTGACTGATAAAATGTTTATGTTATGATAAAATCCGGATATTGATGTTAACTGTTTGACTAATAGGGAAAATAACTCGCTGGTTTTTTATTCTATGGATGCGCTATAACAGACCTCATATGTGCTATAATAGACTTCATATGTGTTATAGCATACTTCAGATGCACTATAACAGACCTCAAATGCACTATAACAGGGTGTGAATGCACTGATAAACTAACTGAATGTGCTGGAAAATTGGGTACATGCGCTAAAACATAGGTTGGTTGCACTAAAATTTTGGGTAAATGCACTGACAGACTAGGTAGATGTGCTATAAAATAGGGAAAATGCGTTGAAACAGAGTTTAAATGCGTTGTTTAAATGTGGCATATGCACTAATAGACTGGGTAGATGCGCTAAAACAGGGGTTGGTTACGTCAATCTGGAAGTGGTCACCCTTTTGTCCATTTGTTCTGCGTTTTCTCAGTAAAAAGATTGATTTCCAAGGTGTAATTTTCTAACCAATGAAGATTGCAAAGGGGTGTTTTTCTTGTAAATATTTGAATTTGATGATCTAATTGGATGATACCTTTGGAAATGATTTTACACACACAAAAATTTTGTAAACATTGTTTTCAACACTACATAGTAAACAAAGAGTGTGTACTCTAGAATCAAGTCCAATTCTTTCAATTTCCATGGGTTTAGCACAAATAAAGACAGTTCAAGCACTTTTTATAATTTTCAAGTAGGTCACTTAGAATATCACAACCCACAGCTTGCAACTATGTCAACTCACACAGCCCTATCACCCCTTAGAGGGTGCTCGTGTTTTTACCTTTCCTGAGTCTTAACCAAAGTCAAATCCTCCACTTTTGGCCAGGGTCTCTGATAGTTATATGTTGAGTGTCTTGGGGGCAGATTCTTCCCTCCCCTTGCACCATGATATAAAAAGTGTTTGAAAACTGACACAATTGGATTCTACACTAAAGTTCTTGGAAAGGGTATCCATTCAGCATGAAAAATGATAAACTCCCTCAGAAGACCTCCCAATCTTTAGAACAAAGATTTTGGGGATGGTTATCTTGTACACTGTCATTGAATTGTGGGTTTCCCCAAATTCACTTTTGATTAGAGTGGGTTGGAAAACCTGGCTTTGGTTGTTCCCACTTAGGTCATTCCTATAGGGTGAGTACTTTTTCCCACTATGGCAAGCCTTCTAAAGGTGTTAATAAAGTAGGATAGCAAGCCTAACATTCTAATCACCCAGTTAAGGGGAGAGCATAAGCCTATTGCTTTCAAAACACAGTGGACATGGGGTTTAAACTATTTCTTTAATTAAGTTAGATTCACTGTCTTAACCAAAGGAAAAGCAATAATAAAATTAAATCCCTACAAACACCATTAGTAATTTGTAAATTTTTTTCTTTGACTGACGTAAGTGTTTCCAACAATTGTCTTTAACCAGCGTATTTTGTACCTACAAGACATAAAACAGGGATTAATTCTCAGAAATATAAAATTCTGCAAAAATAGTCAGATGTGCCATAATAGTCATTTGATGCACTAAAACAAGATTTATATGTGCCAAAACAATATTTAAATGTGCTAAAATAATAGATCAATGTGCTACAGAATTTAGTGTATGCTCTAAAACAGAGGTTAGGTATGTTGCAGAAAAACCCCTTCATTGTAATGAAACTGGTACTGGATGCGCCAGAATAGTCTTCATATGTGTTGAAATATTATGTGGATGCACCGAAATATTCTGTGGATGCGTCAAAATATTTTGTGGATGCACCAGAACAGTGATTGGATGCCCTGATCTGGAGGTCGTATGCATTGTAAAAACTCTTGATTGCACCAAAATAAAACACATCAAAAACCTGCGGAAAAACTTTTCCAGAAAAGATGTTAAAAATGGGGTTTTTGGCCCCATGGTGGGTGCCAATTTATGTGTGAGTAAAATATGCGTAAATGAATGACAAACACACCTAATAAGACATTATATCAAGAGATTCAAACAAAAATTAATCTATTTAAAACAGGAAATCTCTTTAAAGTGTCTTATTGCTCTCTATCTCCAAAGATTTATTAAATCACTGTGGCTCTCAGATTCTGTAAGCACTGTGACTGTTAAAATGACAATCTAGAGAATGAGATATTATAAAATGCAAGAATCTAATCCTATGTAATGATTGCTAAATAATATGGTGATGATATTGTAGTTGATAATGACATGAAACTAATAAAACAAACTACTATAAACTAAGATGCAACTAAATGAAAAGCCATGATTATGATTGCTATATGATTGTTAATTACTATTTTTTCAATGCGTAAATGTTTAATTGCTTAAATTCTTAATGCTATTTCTGCAGAGTAAGATTGCACAAAGTTGGGATCCTTTTCCTGTGGAAAGAAGTTGTATTTATATATTCCCGACAGCATACTTGTGATGTGGCAGCAAGTAAGGTCTGGATTTGATTTAAAGGAATTAATGGTGAAGATGAAGAAGCTTGAGAAGATTATGGAGATTGTTCCCCCCCACAAAAACATTCAGCCAGAGGATAGGAATGATCAATGGAAGAAGATGAAGAAGTTTTCCTATAATTTGTCTCCAAATTTGTTTGTGAAGGCTGAGTTGAATTAATTAGATATGAAATATCTAATTTTGTTGGTGGATATGATGAGTGAAAAGAGGAAATAGTTGTAGAAATATGATTTAATTGAATTATTGGATTTATTCAATTTAGTAAAAGAGGATATTTAATTTAATAAAACAAACTATAGAAATATGTTTATTAAATAAACATAGAAGAAATGTGGTAATTAAATAAAACAAAGTATGTGAACTTATTTATTTAATTAAGATGGGATGGTGTGATTAAGATAGAATAAATAGATAATTATAGTAGAATTTGATAATAATAATTAAATAAAACAAGTATGTGATTTGTTTATTTAATTAAGATGAAATAATATGATAAAGATAGAAGAATTAAATGTGAACTATATAAATATTTATAAGTAGATGAATTAAAGGAATCAATTAATCAAATAAATCATATTTAATTATTTAGATTATCCAAACCATTTTTAGGTGTATACAACAACAATTCTAATAATTCCACTCTTGACTACATTTAGGATGCTCAATTATGATCTTAATTGCCTTCTCAAAATTGCTAGGATTTCAAGTGATGAAAAAGACTTGTATGTATATTTGATTCATTAATTTCCTACAAATTAATTATCGACAATCGACAAATGATTTTGGATTTCTAAATGTTCAAATTCCAACACCGAAATATTTGAATTGGGCCCAAAATAGGCTAGACAAGGGCGCTTGCACCCTAGTCGAAACATATTTTGAGGCTTTAAGTATCAGTAAATAAATATTAATCCATTATTCTAAACTCAATTATGATTTTCCAAAGATTATCATAAAACAGGAAAAATAAATGCAAAATTAGGTCCAAGCACCTAAGGGGGATGTACAATTTTCAAGAGATGGGAATGTGGAAAAAATTCTCTATAAAGACATATTCACCAGATATGGAGTTCCAAGAGAAATTGTCAAATATCAAGGACCTCAGTTTACATCAAATTTGGTTGCCAAGTTAGTTTAATAATGTGAGATCAGACACAGAAAGTCCACACTTATCACCCTCAAGAAAATGGGCAAGTGGAAGTCACTAATATAGAAATTGGAAACATTCTAACAAAGATAGTGCAACTTCATAGGAAGGATTGGGCAACCAGGTTACCTGAGGTAGTTTAGGCTTATTAAACAACTTGGAAGACCACAATAGGCTTTACACCATATGAACTAGTGTATGGAAAGAAAGCAATAATTCCTATAGAATTTGAGTATAAAACAATGAGGACAACAACCAAATTGGGTATGAATTTATCAACAACATAGCAGGAGAGATTGCATAACTTGAATACCTTGGATGAAATCATAATGGAAGCCATAAACCAAACTGAATTTTTTCAAAATCAAACAATCCGTTGGCATGATCAATTTATTAAGATAAAGGAATTTAGTGCAGGTGATTGGGCTCTACTTTATGAGTCTAGATACAAAGATTACAAAGGAATATTGTAGACCAGATGGCTTGGGCCATATGAGATAAAGAAAGTATTTCCAAATGCAGTAGTGAAACTAAAAACAATTGATGAAGTAAGGTTATCGTTTCTAGTTAATGGACACAGATTGAAGCTTTATAAAAAACCATTGTAGAAGGATGAATTCTTACATTACAATAGTTTGAACCTAAAATTCAAAATTCGACAACTGAGACAACCAATTCTACAAATGAATCAATAGATGAGCTACACAACTCCCACACTAATATTCCACAAGTATAATTTTATCATATATTTCATGTGCACACACTACACAAGTGACAATTGGAAATATTCATTTTTTGAGACAATCATAGAAGCAGTAAGGACCTATAGCATCACACCTCCAGGCAATAAACTTACAAAAGGGACCTATTACTGCATGAGCCCGTAGCACTTTTCTGTTAGCCATTTCATATTACCATCCATGTTAATTGTATATCTATCACATCATAACCTATCCTTCCATACATGCAGCCATACATATTCCATTTCATTACATTCAGTTTCTTACATCCATTCACACATAGAAATCCTACCACCTTTATTGATTACAACGTACCATGCAATTAATCTCACCTCACCTATTTTGTATGCTCCACGGCCTTTTCAATCCATCATTTTCCACATGTCATGAATATGCTATCATTCATGGGTAAGTGCACAAAGATGAGGGCCCAAAAAAGGGTCTTAAGTGGCCACTTGTTTTTGAAATCAAGAAATACTAACCTTGGATAAGAAATTAAGGATAGTTACTCAAAATTTTAAGATGCAACTAAAAAGGATCGTAGAGCTCTAAATGTACTTTCTAAACTACTTTTTTTTTAAATGGTAGAGATTAAAGGGTTCAACAAAATTACCCACACAAATTGGTCTTGTTTTTGTTAAAAAAACATAACATAGAGTCTGTTGTGGGTATGCCAAAAGGTTAACTTTTTGTTTAGTATTTTTAAAATAGCTTCGACGATAAATTAGCTAATGACATGTATTGTAGTTCCATTTTTTATTTTTATTTTTTAATGAATATATGGGTTTTTACGAATTTTTGAAGTGGACACATCATGAAAAATAGAAAATTGACCGTGCAAACCCTATAATTTTTGAAAACTAATAAAAAACATTTTTTTTTAATGTGTAGACTAGAGTCTAGTTTATAAAAATATAACAAATTTGAAATTTCAATGAATAGTTAAAAAAATAAAGTAAAAAATAC
>VDFB02270651.1:809078714-809133681 GCA_007258455.2 Sequoia sempervirens | reverse complement strand
ATGAGATGGTGAGATTTTAAGGATTTCTAATATTGATATTTAAGTTGGTATTTTCTACAGTTGATCGACTATGTTGTACTAATTTGATGGGGCAACAGTGGTTTTAGATGTAACTCCTTTCAATATTACTTTGGATTGCCCCCTTGTTGTCACGTTGATTGGTTGTTAGTCTTTCTTTTCCCTGATTTTTATGAAATTAATCTAATTATTGGATGTGACCATGTTTGGGATCAGATTTAATGGTATGATGTCATTGATTCCAATGTTATCAGTTTTATTATCAACGACACCATTATTCTCAACCACAGAAATACAATGAATAGTGTTGTCATAAATGTAGTTTAGATTTTTACCTTTACTGTTTGCAGAAGAAGATTCTCCTTTTTTTATAATTTGGTAAAGGATTTTTAAATGCACTATGATCATTGCTTGTTTGATTTCCTTCTACAAATACTTTCTTGTTATCAATCAAATCTTGTACTGGATTTTTCAACTACATACAATTGTTTGTTTTGTGTCCTTTGTTTTTATGAAAGTCACAATAGTCTGTGTCATTCCACCAAGATGGTTTTACTCTTGGTTCCCAATTTTTTGCTTCAGGTAATGTGATAAGTCCATGTGTAAGAAGTTCTCTCATTTTTTGTTCTAGTATTTGTCCCAATGATGTGAATCTTCTTCGATTTGATGGTTTTTGATATGATTGTGGTTTAGATTCAGCATTGTTCAAATTTTTGTTTTGATTGACACTTTGATTGATGTTTTGGTCATTGTTTTGATTGGTATTTGCAGTAATTGCCATCAAATTAAATACCGGTTTCACATTTTGTGTCTCATTTGCAGCATCATTGTTACCAATATTTCTATTCTTTTGCCAAAACTTTTGTTTATCATTGTTATTGTAGTGATTTGAGGAATTTTTATTATTTGATCCTTCATTGTAGGGCTTTATTACTCCTCACTTGACCAAAGCTTCTTCGATCTTGAGCCTGTTTTCAATCACTTTCTCAAATGTAGGTGGGCATTATAGTTCAAGCCTGTAGCTCATCTCATCATTTAGGTTGTCAATGAATAGTTCCATATTTTCCTCTTCAGGTATGGAACGAGGATACCTAGAAAATAACCTTCACCATCATTGTAAAAATGAGAGGAATGTTTCACCTTTCTTTTGTTTGGTATTTTAAAGATCCTTTATTGTTATCTCATGTTGAATATTATAAGAATATTGTGAGATAAACTTGTTGACTAGTTCTTCAAAAGATCGAATTCCTAGTAGTAGTTTAGAGAACCATTCCATACATTGACCTCCTAAGCTTCTTGGGAACAATCTCATCAAATAAGTTTCCTCTTGTGCAAATTCTAAGCTCATTGTTCAAAATTTCATCACATGATCTATTGGATCAGTTTTACCATTGTATTTGTCATATTTTAGGAATTCACAATGTCTAGGAAAGGGTATCATGTCCATACTTGGATGAAAATGATAGGGACAAATGTCGTGTAATGAGTATCTTTTTGTGGTCCCTTTTTGCATATCCTGAAGTTGTAAATTTTGCATTTGATGTGTTAGGGAAACCACTTGATCTATGTTTTGTAGTTCAGTTTAAGCTCTTACAAGTGTTTATTTTAGTCGATTGACATCAAATTCCTTTGGAAGTTTTGCACCTAGTTCAACTAGCATCAAAAGGTATTTTTCTCCATATTCTCTAAAACTTTTTCCATAAATTTATGGAAGTTAGGATCTTGTTGTGCCATTTGGATATTCTCTTCAATTTTTTCATTACTGTCATTTTGGTGGAATATGTGAAAGGGATTTTCTTCAGCCATGGTATTTAGTGTTTCAATTTCTTTCTCTCTAAGTTTTTTCCTTTGTAATCTTGTCAAAATTGGCATACAAGTGTTGTTATTTTCACTAAACTTTGATCTTTTGTTTGGATGAGTGCCAAGGATATTAACTAAGTCAAATAGAATGATAAATTCTATTGTTGATACTAAGTTAAACTTTGATTATTTTTCTTTGTTTTGTGATTGTAGGATGACAAATCCTAATAACGAAACTTAGCTTAATAATCATATTTATGTTTGGTGATTTTTAGGCACTTTAGAATGTAAGACCTTGGTTTATTTTGAAGAATTTCACTTGAAAAGTTTAGTCTTTGAGAAGTTTTGAGACACTAGTTTGACTGATAAAATTTTTATGTTCTGATAAAAATCTGGATATTGATGTTAACTGTCTAACTGATGGGGAAAATAACTCTCTAGATTTTTATTTTGTGGATGCGCTATAATAGACCTCAGATGTGCTATAATAGGGTGTGAATGTGCTAATAAACTAATTGAATGTGCTGACAAACTGGGTAAATGCACTGAAACAGAAGTTGGTTGCACTAAAATTTTGGGTAAATGCGCTGATAGACTGGGTAGATGCACTATAAAACAGGACAAATGTGCTGAAACAGAGTTTAAATGCGTTGTTTAAATATGGCATATGCGCTAATAGACTAGGTAGATGCGCTAAAACAGAGGTTGGTTGCGCCAATCTAGAAGTGGTCACCCTTTTGTCCATTTGTTCTACTTTTTCTCAGTAAAAAGATTGATTTCCAAGGTGTAATTTTCTAACCAATGAAGATTGTGGAGGATTTTTTTTCTTGTAAATCTTTGAATTTGATGATCTAATTGGATGATACCTTTGGAAATTATTTTACACACGCAACAATTTTGTAAACATTGTTTTCAACACTACGTAGTAAACAAAGAGTGTGTATTCTAGAATCAAGTCTAATTCTTTCAATTTCCATGGGTTTAGCATAAATAAAGATAGTTCAAGCACTTTTACTAATTGTCAAGTAGGTCACTTAGAATATCACAACCCATAGCTTGCAACTATGTCAGCTCACACAGCCTTGTCACCCCCTAGAGGGCTCCCATGTTTTTACCTTTCCCGAGTCTTAAACCAAATTCAAATCCTCCACTTTTGGCCAGGGTCTCTAATAGTTATATGGTGAGTGTCTTGGGGGCATATTCTTCCCTCCCCTTGCACCGTGATATAAAAAGTGTTTGAAAACTGACACAATTGGATTCTACACTAAATTTCTTAGGAAGGGTATCCGTTCGGCGCGACAAATGATAAACTCCCTCAGGAGACCTCCCAATCTTTAGAACAAATATTTTGGGGATGGTTATCTTGTACATTGTTGTTGAATTGTGGGTTTCCCCAAATTCACTTTTGATTAGAGTGGGTTGGAAAACCTGGCTTTGGTTGTTCCCACTTAGGTCATTCCTGTAGGGTGAGTACTTTTTCCCACTACGACAGACCTTTTAAAGGTGTTAATAAAGCACGATAGCAAGCCTAGCATTCTGATCACCCAATTAAGGGGAGAGCATAAGCCTATTGCTTTTGAAACAAAGTGGACATGGGGTTCAAACTATTTCTTTAATTAAGCTAGATGCACTATCTTAACCAAAGGAAAATCAATAATAAAATTAAATCCCTACAAACACCATTAGTAATTTGTAAAGTTTTGTCTTTGACTGGCGTAAGTGTTTCCGACAATTGTCTTTAACCAGCGTATTTTGTACTTGCAAGACATAAAATAGGGATTAATTCTCAGAAATATAAAACTCTGCAAAAATAGTCAGATGTTCCATAATAGTCATTTGATGCACTAAAACAGGATTTATATGCGCCAAAATAGTATTTAAATGTGCTAAAATAATAGATCAATGCGCTACATAATTTAGTGTATGCGCTAAAACAAAGGTTAGGTGCGTTGCAGAAAAACCCCTTGACTGTAATGAAACTGGTATGTGTCAGAATATTTTGTGGATGCACCGAAATATTCTGTGGATGCGCCGGAATAGTGATTGGATGCACTGATTTGGAGGTCGTACGCACTATAAAAACTCTCAATTGCGCCAAAATAAAACACACCAAAAACTTTTGGACAAACTTTTCCAGAAAAGATGTTAAAAATGGGGTTTTGGGCCCCACGGTGGGCGCCAATTTATGTGTGAGTAAAATATGTGTAAATGAATGACAAACACACCTAATAAGACATTATATCAAGAGATTTAAACAACAATTAATCTATTTAAAACAAGAAATCTCTTAAAAGCGTCTTATTGCTCTCTATCTCCAAAGATTTATTAAATCACTGTGGCTCTCAGATTGTGTAAGCACTGTGACTATTAAAATGACAATCTAGAGAATGAGATGCTATAAAATGTAGGAATTTAATCCTATGTAATGATTGCTAAATAATATGGTGATGATACTGTAGCTGATAATGACATGAAACTAATAAAACAAACTACTGTAAACTAAGATGCAACTAAATGAAAAGCTATGATTATGATTGTTATATGATTGTTAATTACTATTTGCTCAATGCTTAAATGTTTAATTTCTTAGATGCTTAATGCTATTTCTGCAGAGTAAGATTGCACAAAGTTGGGATCCTTTTCCTGTGGAAAAAAGTTGTATTTATATATTCTCGGCAGCATACTTGTGATGTGGCAGCAAGTAAGGGTCTGGATTTGATTTGAAGGAATTAATGGTGAAGATGAAGAAGGTTGAGAAGATTGTGGAGATTGTTCCTCCCCACAAAAACATTCAGCTAGAGGATAGGAATGATCAATGGAAGAAGATGAAGTTTGCCTGTAATTTGTCTCCAAATTTGTTTGTGAAGGATGAGTTGAATTAATTAGATATGAAATATCTAATTTTGTTGGTGGATATGAAGAGTGAAAAGAGGAAATAGTTGTAGAAATATGCTTTAATTGAATTATTGGATTTATTCAATTTAGTAAAAGAGGATATTTAACTTAATAAAACAAACTATAGAAATATGTTTATTAAATAAACATAGAAGAAATGTGGTAATTAAATAAAACAAAGTATGTGAACTTGTTTATTTAATTAAGATGGGATGGTGTGATTAAGATAGAATAAATAGATAATTATAGTAGAATTTGATAATAATAATTAAATAAAACAAAGTATGTGATTTGTTTATTTAATTAAGATGAAATAATATGATAAAGATAGAAGAATTAAATGTGAACTATATAAATAAATATTTTTATTTATTTATAAGTAGATGAATTAAAGGAGTCAATTAATCAAATAAATTGTATTTAATTAATTAGATTATCAAAACCATTTTTAGGTGTATACAACAACAATTCTGATAATTCCACTCTTGACTACTTTTAGGATGCTCAATTATGATCTCAATTGCCTTCTCAAAATTGCTAGGATTTCAAGTGATGAAAAAGACTTATATGTATATTCTATTCTTTAATTTCCTACAAATTAATTATCGACAATCGACAAATGATTTTGGATTTCTAAATGTTCAAATTCCAACATCAAAATATTTGAATTGGGCCCAAAATAGGCTAGACAAGGGCACTCACACCCAGTCGAAACATATTTTGAGGGTTTAAGTATCAGTAAATAAATATTACTCCATTATTCTAAACTCAATTGTGATTTTCCAAAGATTATCATAAAACAGGAAAAATAAATGCAAAATTAGGTCCAAGCACCTAAGGGGGATGTACAATTTTTAAGAGATGGGAATGTGGAAAAATTTCTCTATAAAGACATATTCACCAGATATGGAGTTCCAAGAGAAATTGTCAAATATCAAGGACCTCAGTTTACATCAAATTTGGTTGCCAAGTTAGTTTAATAATGTGAGATCAGACACAGAAAGTCCACACCTTATCACCCTCAAGAAAATGGGCAAGTGGAAGTCACTAATATAGAAATTGGAAACATTCTAAAAAAGACAGTGCAACTTCATAGGAAGGATTGGGCAACCAGGTTACCTGAGGCACTTTAGGCTTATAAAACAACTTGGAAGACCACAATAGGCTTTACACCATATGAACTAGTGTATGGAAGGAAAGTGGTACTTCCTATAGAATTTGAGTATAAAACATTGAGGACAACAACCAAATTGGGTATGGATTTATCAACAACATAGCAGGAGAGATTGCATAACTTGAACACCTTGGATGAAATCAGAATGGAAGCCATAAACCAAACTGAAGTTTTTCAAAATAAAAAAATTCATTGGCATGATCAATTTATTAAGATAAAGGAATTTAGTGCAGGTGATTGGGATCTACTTTATGACTCTAGATACAAATATTACAAAGGAATATTGTAGACCAGATGACTTGGGCCATATGAGATAAAGAAAGTATTTCCAAATGGAGTAGTGAAACTAAAAACAATTGATGAAGTAAGGTTATCATTTCTAGTTAATGGACACATATTGAAGCTTTATTAAAAACCATTGTAGAAGGATGAATTCTTACATTACAACAATTTGAACCTAAATTTCAAAATTTGACAACTAAGACGACCAATTCTACAAATCAATCAATAGACGAGCTACACAACTTGCCCACTAATATTCCACAAGTATAATTTTATCACATATTTCATGTGCACACACTACACAAGTGACAATTGGAAATATTCATTTTTTGAGACAATCATAGAAGCAGTAAGGATCTATAGCATCGTACCTCCAAGCAATAAACTTACAAAAGGGACCTATTACTGCATGAGCCCGTAGCACTTGTTTGTTTGTCATTTCATATTACCATCCACGTTAATTGCATATCTATCACATCATAACCTATCCTTCCATACATGCAGCCATACATATTACATTTCATTACATTCAGTTTCTTACATCCATTCACACGTAGCAATCCTACCACCTTTATTGATTACAACGTACCATGCAATTAATCTCACCTCACCTATTTTGTACGCTCCACAGCCTTTTCAATCCATCATTTTCCACACGTCGTGAATATGCTATCATTCATGGGTAAGTGCACAAAGATGAGGGGCCAAAAAGGGGTCTTAAGTGGCCACTTGTTTTTGAAATCGAGAAATACTAACCTTGGATAAGAAATTAAGGATAGTTACACTCAAAATTTTAAGATGCAACTAAAAAGGATCATAGAGCTCTAAATGTACTTTCTGAACTACTATTTTTTTTTAAATGGCAGAGATTAAAAGGTTCATGAAAAATTACCCACACAAATTGGTCTTGTTTTTGTCAAAAAAACATAACATAGAGTTTGTTGTGGGTACGTCAAAAGGTTAACCTTTTTTTAGTATTTTTAAAATAGCTTCGATGATAAATTAGCTAACAGCATGTATTGTAGTCCCAATATTTTTTTATAATTTTTTAATGAATATATGGGTTTTTACGAATTTTTAAAGTGGACACATCGTGAAAAATAGAAATTTGACCATGCAAACCCTATAATTTTTTAAAACTAATAAAAAATATATTTTTTGAATATGTGTAGACTAGAGTCTAGTTTATAAAAAAATAATAAATTTGAAATTTCAATGAATGGTTAAAAAATAAAGTAAAAAATACCAAACATTAGTTTTTAACAAAAAATTGGAAACACCAACAAAAGAAATTAAAGATGAAAGCCTTAACATAGTAAAAATGTGAAAAAAATTGCATTGTTAATAACAGAGAGCTTAACATTACCCAAGTGTTTGTTTTACTCTACCTTGAAATACGTGCAAACATGATGGTTAGCACGAACGAGATTATGTGAAATTTTGTAGAATATGCAAAAGCACATTTTTGGGGGTTGGAAAGGTAGTCCAAGCCTCTAGGTTGGAAATCCAAAGAAAATCCAAGCCAAAGGCTTGGGGATTCCCAAAGTAGAATAAAACGCAACCGCATTATAACACGCTCGCATTATTTGAATGCATTCACAAAACACGAGCACGTTATAATGTGCTCGCGTTATGTGAATGCATTAACAAAGCATGCTCGTGTTATGCGAATGCTTTAAAAAAATGCAAGTGTGTTATAATGCACTCATGTTATCTGAATTATTTAACAAAATATGAGTGCATTATAACACACTCGCATTTTATCTTGCATTAATTTTTTCTCTCTCTTTTTTCTCTTTCTTGTCTTTATCTTTCAGGGAAACTATATACAGGATAAGTTGACATTTACATATGGACATTTACTTTCTTATACTTTAAGTTAAATTTCATGTATATAGTTTCAAGATGTTTGAGAATGGTTTCAAATCTCTAGGAGTTATAATGCAAGTTCTGGTTTTAGGAAGATCTTATAATTTTTCAGACTTAGTCAAATTTTAGTAGTCAACATGTCAAATTCCAATAATTAGGAGGTAAAATTTTTGTAATCAACAAGTTGTATCATCTCTCTCTCTCTCTCTCTCTCTCTCTCTCTCTCTCTCTCTCTCTCTCTCTCTCTCTCTCTCCTTCTACCTCTCTCTTGCTCACTCTCTCCTTCCCTCTCTAATTTTATCTCACCTCTCACTCCCTCCCTCTATACTTCTCTTTGTAACGTCTAGAAAATGCACAAGACAAAGAGGTAAAAAGCACACACTTAATGCAATCTAAGATCTAATGCAATCTATGCTAAGCAACAAAGAACAAAGGAAATCCAAAACGTAAATAAACTGAACAATCTCACCCAATATATGCGTATTTCCATGTATCATCTCGATTGCTCTTCTCCATTTTGTCATTGTAGTATAATTGCCCTCATATTTTCAAAGTTCGTGCAAGTATAGCCTATGATAGTGATTTAGAAAATGTCGAAGATTCAAGATAGTTGCTCCAAAAGTCATAAGATTCGAGAGATTGGAATGATGAAGAAAGATCAATTTATAGAAAATTGATCATTTGAATGACAAGCGGATCGAGAAAGATCAATGACGGTTAAGATGTTGATTAGACATACATTACGATATAGCTGTTAGTAATGGCATGAGTGATACCAATTAGAAATAGAAATAAAGATTAAATAAATGATTTAATCTTCAAGTTTGGTATTCGAAAACAAAGAATAGTCTTTGCATGACAAAGATAAAGATGGATTAAAGCAACTCTTTGTTTGAATGCACAAGATTTAATTAATTAAATAGAAATATTTAATTAATATGCATGTACATGCAATTGAGTTAGAACTAGATGATTGAATGATATGATGAAGAGATTACTCAAAGCCACTCAAACATTAAATCCAAAGTTAACTGAGCGATTTAAATAGATGTTGAGTCGAGTCAAAGTGAATACTTAGATAATCTGCACAATTATCTTAAATATAGAAGAATGCATTAAAAAGGATTTATGAATTAAATAATTCATTTAATTCAATATTTGATATTTGAAGAATAATTAAATAAATAAGATTTATTTAATTAATGTGTAAAAGGTTAAATGAATAATTAAATAAATAAAGAATTTATTTAATTATAGTTGAAGTATGATAAAAGTAAATTAAATAAGAATTTATTTAATTTGACAAGAAAAAAGGATAAGGTTAATTAGTAACATAATTAAATAAAAAACATTTAATTAATCAGGATAGAATAAAAGAAAATGTGAATCAATTAAATAATTAAGATTATTTAATTAATAGAAGAATTAATGTTAAGGTGAATTAATTAAATAATTAGGATTATTTAATCATGACCATGAAGAATACGAATTATGAAGAATATTTAAGTCGCAGGTCTAAACCAGATTTCAGTGTCTACATTTGCCCCTCTTTGATACAATGTCATTTCGGCGTTGTGTCAAATAAAATCGATAAAAATATGCCTTAGTCATGCCTCGGTGTAAATAGGTGAAGTTATGCCCCCTCGGGAAAATTGACAATTTTTTGAAAAATTCAAAAAAAAAATTGGAAATAATCCCGATTAGTCCATTGGATAGCCAGAAATGCAATGGAGTTGACGAAAATGAAGTTGGGAATGTTACGGACGGGTACGGGTCGATTGTAATTGGAAGCGGACGTGGCCAGTAGAAAAGAATGCCACCAAAACCCTAGGTATAAATAGAAAATGGGGTAAAAACCTATTCATTTTTACCCACATAGCTTTGAGATTTGAGATTTTGCTTTGCACCCTCAGCGACGATGTCTCCCGTTCCGCACACCCACCATCGAGCATACAGGATCCGGACCTTTAGGCGACTGGCTGACGCGGACCCCCCGGTATGTACCTAAATCTTGACTTTTGAATTTTTGATTTTGGCACCTTTTTATGCATTAAATTATTTTTTTTCTTATGCGTCACTTTATTGAAAAACCGCATGTGAGTGCGCAATCGACGCATTTGCATGCAGATCAACGTATTTGTAAAATCACGTATATAGTTAGCGTAGGATCTGCGGTTCAACGCATTTGTCTCTTAGTTCAACGCATTTGATAAATAACAATGCATTTGCATGTAAAATAGCTGCAATTTTTTATTCTTCAACACATTTGAAAATATTTTGACTCAGTTGTTATTTTATTTACGCAATTGCATATGATATTTGATTGATGCAGACACATTTGTTATTGTGCACGCAATTGCATTTTAAAATGACGCATATGAGAAATAATGACACATATGTCAAGTTGAACTATGCATTTGGTTTTCTACAATGCATTTGCAAAAGAATGACACATTTGCAAAAGAATGACGCATTTGAATAGCAGTTGATTTAGTCATTTTGCACTAGGATAGATGTTTGATGCTGACATGAGGCATGTATAATGCCATTGCAGGTTGTTTTGGACACTGTATATACGTGAGAGTTGAGACCTACGACTTTTCGCTTCTGAGATAGTTTACGAAGCGCGAAGAGATGATTCTTATGGCACCTAAGTCTTCTTCATGTGACAGACATGCCCCAGATTCAGGAAAACAGAGGTCTACTAACAGCATTGTGCGAGCGACGACACTTAGAGATTTCCTCATTTCACCTGCCTACTGGAGAGGCCATTGTGACCTTAGAGGATGTCTACAGGATTTTGAGACTTCCCATCAGAGGCATGAGGGTGAGGTACGATACTCAGAGGGGTGTCGCTGAGATGTGCAGATACTACTCTCATGCTGATATCAGACAGTTGGGTTTCGATCATTATGAGATTAGATGGCGTGTATTGGCGTAGAGGTATAGGTGGCTAGACTGTCTATTATGTACATTGATAGGTGGTATTGTGCTTCCTGACTGTCGAGGTCATGGTTTTCCTATGGGTTGGGGGGAGATGTTGATACGTATGTTAGAGTGATGGGAGGTATATGCTTCGGTTCCCTGTCTCCTTGGCATGTTATATTTTCACTTGCATGATATAGCCTATCGAGACGCTCAGTCCATGAGTTGTGGTACCACGCTCCTGATGGTATGGGAGTAGAGGAGCACATTGCCATCTTTGTACAATTACAGTTGATGTTCAACATGGAGCTCCTTATGCCTTTCATTATGCAGGGGCTAACACTTAGCACCACGTGGGAGATACTGGATATTTCAGACATGCCATTGACATGATGGTACAGTTTACATGGAGACCATACTTGGGATGTGTAGAGTGGTCGGATGAGGATGAGAATTTTCCTTTTTCCTGCCAGACATAATACCTAATTGGGCGAACTGTTTCACATGTCCATATTATTTAGTGACATTTTCTAGATCGTGTATTTTAGGAGGTATAGGATGTGCCAAGAAGGGCCGGTAGAGACTCACAAGATCTCGTGAGATCCCCACAGTAAGTCTAAATTCAGTGCTCTTGTGGAAGCTGAGATATTGATGCGTACTGACGGAGTTACGTAGGGGATGGAGAGATGGTCGCGGCGGACCCAAGTACCGAGAGGCTTATGATGGAGTGGTGGAGCCATACATGGAGTCCTCCTTACAAATCGAGATCAACTTTTGCAGATAGAGTGGCCGAGACGGGATACGTGGCAAAGGCAAAGGTCAGAGAGGTGGAGGGGGCTGTGGTGATGACGAAGATGGTGGTAGAGGTGGTCGGCGAGGTGGGAGGGGAGGGAGGCGTGGACGGAGGGGACGAGGGCCACCATTATCACCCATTCATGAGGAGGGATGGGGAGAGGAGAATATGCCCATGCCAGATATTGGAAAAGGTGGGGAGGAGGTAGATGTTGAGATTGGCAGAGAGGAGGAGCATCCAGGAGAGGAGGCCATTCCAGATGTTCTTGCAGAGGAGGAGGTGGAGATTGATGCTCTTGGCTTACTTGGTGCCTATCAGGATGATGATGATCATGAGTGAGAGATTTGGGACAGGATTCTAGAGGAGTTGGAGGATGAGGATGATGGTGTGCCGAGGGTTAGACAGGTTGAAACAGGGGCAGTTGATCCTGATACTGCTACACTTTGTGCCTAGATTGCATCCTTGGAGGAGCATATGAGGGTCCTGATGTCTGAGAGAGATTTGTTACAGATGGAGAGGGAAAAATCCATCATGGACAGAGATCAGGCCATAGCACGGAGGCAGGAGACCAAGCAAAGATTTTTAGAGATCAGAGCTCTATGTACTGGGCTAACAGCTGCATTTTCCAGAGAGTTAGTCAAAGCCAAGGAGAGGGAGGCTTATTATCGAGATTTATATGAGAGCGGTTCCTCTAGAGAGATGAGACCCGAGCTATTCAGAGGCACGCAGTGGGAGGTCCCAGACTAGGACCCACTCCAGGACAGTTAGCACAGAGGGTGTTGAGCAACCACGCAGAGCTGGTCCGTATGACAGGCCCCACTCAGGTCACAGGTCATCGAGTTCCCGGCATCAATCATCCACACACTCTAGTCGTGATAGCAGCAGCAGTTCAGGATAGGGACATGTCTTGATATGTACTAAGACATTGTAGTATGATTATATAGCCTGCGAGCTTCCATATTTATGATACATTATGACATTGTGATGTGACACTGTTGAGCGATATATATATATATATATATATGATTTTGGTGGTGATTCTCATGATATGCAATTCTATTTATAGATTATGCAGTCGTTTATGTATATATGTCATGTTTATATGAGATGCCTATGTGATGGATGATCATATCTACTGTATGACGCGTTTATGCAGCTTATGATGTGATGTTGATTCTATATGATGTATGTTGAATATTTATGATGTTGATGGATGTTATGTATGCAATTTATAATTATGAGATGCAATGTGATGTTATATGTACAATGTTGTCTACATGTGATGCTATACAAATGTAATGTGATGCATGTATTTACATTTGTTATGTACATGGAAAGCTTATGATATGTATTGTATGACGATGAATGTCTATTATGCCATGATGTCCTAGATATGATAAATGCCTATATGTATGTATTTTTCTAACATGTATGTGTATATGCAGGATGATTTATTATTTGTGTGTGTCACAGGACTCCGTCATAATGCAAGAAAGAAGAATTGTTAGTGCGAAAAGAAAGATTGAGAAATAATAAAAGAAATGAGATGGATGTTAGTATTAGCAATCTTTGACGTTTCACTGTATCACAAAAGGTGTTGCACTTTATCATCATTGGGAGGGACTAATACAAATGGAGACAAACACCATGATATGACATAGATCAAGGTGTGCAAGGTCATCCACTTGCTAACAACAGACAGTCACAGACAAGGATACTCATTAACTCATACTAAGGGCACAAGTTTCCCCAGTCTTCTTGTCAGGACAAACCATAGACAGCAAACAAAGTAAAAGACAGGACATGAGATGTCATCGCTCCTCTAAACCCTTCATGGGACATCCTTGAGGAAACTAGTAACATGACTCAAAATCAAATTTAAAAGACAGTCGACAGACAGCAGTCAAAGAAAACAAAATTTTGATACATCGTTGCTTCTCTAAATCCTTCATGGGACATCCTTGAGAAAGCTAGTAACATAATTCCCATCACAAAGTCAAATGAAAAGATAAGATAAATAAGCCATAAAGTCAAAAAGCCAGTAAAATATTTGCCAAAACTTGATATGTTTGTTTGATTGTTTCAATTGATAAAAGGATTGATTGATAAAGCCTGATTGTCGGAGATACACAAGCCAGATAATACTATGAGTTTGGTTTCGATGTTATGACTATTTGTATAAGGGATGACAAAGCCTGGTTTCAGAAAGACATGTATCGTATAAGACGTTGAGTCAGATGTCGTTGATGTGATAACCTGCGTAAGGCTATGTTTGATTGTTTGACAATGTCGATATGTAGGAAGCACTCATCCTGTATAAGACATAGATTGTTTTGTTGATATTAATATTCAGGAAGGACTCATCCTAAATAAGATAGAGGTTGATTATTTTGATGATGTATGTCTCTAGGAAGGGCACATCTTGTAGAAGACATTAGTTGATTTGTTTTGATTATTTCCTTGGCAATTTGTTTGATTTGACTTAGAGACATTGCTGACTTGTTCACCAGATTAATTCATGACCTGATATGATGTGTGAACAATTGTGTGAACAAACCCTAAAGGACCGACCTAGTGTGGCCTCGAGGGCCCCATCGATTGATGGCCTTGCCACATTATCTGTAAAGACCTTGTATTTTGAATTTGGTGACAAGACTGACTACAAATAGAAGATGTGTGTGATAGTAGATGTGATGTAGCCCTAAACTGACCTAGTAGCCTCGGGGCTCATCGCTTGATGGCCTTGCTACGTTATACGCAAAGACCGTAGTTTCGACATGACCAATAACCTTGTCATATAGAAATATGGACTGAGTCATGATTTTATCTGGACAAACCTAAACGAGGCCGACCTAATGCCTCAAAGGCACATGGCATATGGCCTTGCCAGATGTCGATGAAACAGCTAGTTCAACAAACAAAATGACAAGTCGTGACTCTAACTCGTTTTGATTTTTTGCATGTTTTATTTTTGTCCTTTTGAAGTTTTCTGATGTTTTTGGATTTTCTCAGGACATTTCGTGATGTTTTTTGGATGTTGCTATGGTTTTACATCTTCAACAAGGCTAATGCAAGAACTAATGTGACGCATGTCAAGTGTTTTCCCCCAGTCAAGTATAAGACCAATTGATTATGAATAGGGTAAAATGGGGGATATGAAATGCACTCGATGTCAATCGTTCCAAGTTATGGGAAAGACTACCACTTATTACGAATGGTATGTACAAATGATGGATAGGAAAGATAAGTGATATGTACAGGGATAGATAGTATATACAGGGATATGGTGTATGTACAGGGATGTGGACTATGTACATGGATTAGATTAGAATGATAGTAGACAAAGGATCGGAGTCAACTACACATGGTGCCTGTTTGTCAGGTTTTCACCATGGTACTTATCCAAAGCGCCACCGAAGTGGTTTTCACTATTGGACGAATTATTTCTCTTTACTATTTTCTGGATTATCTAATTTTTTTGGTGTTACCAAGATGCCTGTTTTCCAGGTTTTCACCTTGGTAACGATTTTTTTGTTGATTTTCTATTTTTTTTATATTTTCGCTAATTAAGACAAGGCTCTCAGAAGCTATGCGTAAAAATTCTTCAGATGAAGACTATTGATTGGCGAGGACAATGGTTCCCCTTCAGGAGTAGAGAGTTGGTACGCTCTTGATCCAAAGGCTTCTGTAACAATATAAGGTCCCAACCAATTTGGTTCAAACTTTCCTAGTTTTTCTCTTTCTGCTTGATTCTTCGGGTTCTCCATCAAAACCAGGTCACCAATGTCAAAGTTTCTATTCAAGACCTTCCTGTTATAGCTACAACGAAGGTGATTCTAATATGCTTAGAGATGGTCTAGTGCCTTCTGTCTTCGCTCATCTAGGAATTCTAGCTCATGGAGTCTCTATACTCGGTACTCTTCATCATCAATGTGACCTTTCAAGGATACCCTCAGGGAAGTAATCTCGACCTCAATAGGAAGAATAGCTTCATAACCAAATACTAGTGAATAGGGAGTGGCACCAGTGGGAGTATGGATGCTTATGCAATAAGCCCATAAGGCGGGATTAAGCTATAAATGCCAATCGTGGCCAACATCATTGACAGTCTTTTTGAGGATTCTAATGATGGTTTTGTTAGATGCCTCTGCTTGGTCATTACCTTGTGGGTAGTAGGGAGTGGAAAAGTGATGTTGAATATGAAATTCATCACAAAGATGGCGTACTTCTTGACTCTTAAATGGGCAGCCATTATCCATGATTATGGACTGAGGGACACCATATCGACAGATAATATAGTTCAGGATAAACTTATAAATCTGTGTGCCAGTAATGTATGTCATAGGAATGGCTTCAATCCACTTCGTAAAGTACTCAGTGGCAGTGATGATGAATTTGTGGCCATTAGATGATGTGGGTGGATCTTACCTATGAGGTCGAGTCCCCATTGGGCGAAGGGCCATGGTGACGTTATAGGATGGAGCTCCTGTGCTGGTGCATGTATCAAGTCTCCATGAACTTGGCATTGACGACTTTTCTTTACAAAGACATATTAGTCTGTTTCCATAGTAGGCAAATAATAACCCAATCTCATAATCTTTTTAACTAAGGTAGGACCGCTAGAATGGGAACCACATATACCCTCATGCACCCCTCACAAGGTTACTTGTGCTTCATTAGAATCAAGACATCTCAGTAGGGTATTATCTAAGGCGCGTCTATATAGGGTGTCTCTGACGATGGTATATTTGGCTGACTTTCAAAGGAATGTCCTACGCTGGTTGTTTGACAAGCCAGTGGGTATGATTTCAGCATGAAGGTAGTCATAGATTTCCTTGTACCATGGGGAATTAGGACCAACAATGTCACACACCATTTTAGAATTTGGGATATTGTAGGTTGGGACCAAAAGTTGTTCAACCAAGAACTCAAACTTAGGCACATTGCTAGGAATGTCTAGAAGTGATGCAATTGTAGCCATAGCGTCTACTACCCTATTTAAAACATGAGGTATCTGATGAAATTCAACCTTTTCAAAATACTCCTTAAAGCTATCAACCATGCGTTTGTATGGAGCAAGCTTCTCATCCTTAGTCTCATAATCATCATTTACCTGTCTGATTACTAGTTGAGAATTGCCATATACCTGTAGGTTCTTAATTTTCCACTTGACTGCCATGCGTAACCCTGTCACTAGAGCCTCATACTCTGCTATGTTATTAGTACATGGGAATGCAATATTGAATGATTTAGGGATGGAATCACCCTGTGGTGTGATTAACAGTATACCAGCCCTTGAGCCATGATTTGTATGTGAGCCATCAAAGTACAGTTTTCATGTTGTGTTTGTGTCCATTGTAAATATAAACTCGTCAGGAAATTTTGCAACTAATGGGTGATCGGCTTGTAGTGGTGCATCAACTAACTGATCAGCAATGACTTGTCCTTGAATAGCCTTTCTTTCTACATATTGGATATCATACTCACTAAGTATCATAACCCATTTGGCCAGTCACCCTATTAAGGTTGCTTTGCTTAGAAGATATTTCAAAGGATCTATTTTGGCAATCAACATTGTTTGATGGTTTAGCATATAGTGACTTAGTTTTTGAGTAGCAAATACTACCACAAGACAGACACATTCAATGGTACTATAGTTGATCTCATAACCCACCAAAGTCCGACTGATATAGTATATTGCCCTTTCATGACCTGCATAGTCATTATGTGCAAGCAATGCTCTGAGTGATGAATGTGTTGTTGCAATATAAAGAATTAGTGGTTGTCCTTCAAGAGGTGGCATTAAGACATCAGTGTGAGTAGATATTCTTTAATCAGTTGAAAAGACTCTCCACACCTAACTATCCATGCAAAGGGTACCCCTTTCTTAAGTAAATGTTGAAAAGGATGTGTCTTATCTGCTAACTGCACTATAAATCTTCTGATGGATTGCAGTCTTCCTTGTAATGTCCTTAGTTGACTAAGATTAGTTGGTGGAGGCATGTCTATGATTGTTTTTACCTTGGCTGGATCCGCTTCAATGCCTCATGTGGAAATGATATAGCCTAAAAGCTTTCCTGACTTTAATCCAAACACACATTTCTTGGGATTGAGTCTCACTTTATACTTCTCCAACCTTTGAAATATCTTGTCTAAAACCTGTAAATGTTCTGCCCTTGTCTTGGATTTAACTATAAGATCATCGACATAATCCTCCATAAGAGTGTGTACTAGATCATGAAAAATGGTGGTCATGGCACACTGATAGGTTGCTCCAGCATTCTTGAGTTTGAAGGGCATAACATTCCAGCAATACGTTCCCCAAGGACATGTGAAAGTTGTTTTAGGTTGGTCTACAGTTGCAATTCTAATCTGATTATATCCTGAAAATCCATCCATAAGGGACAACATCTCGTACCCTGTTGTCATGTCTACTATCATGTCTATGTTAGGCAAAGGGAAGTCATCCTTAGGACAAGCCTTGTTGATATCTCTGAAATCGGTGCAAATGCGGATGCCCCCTGTTGGTTTAGCGACTGGTACAAGATTGGAAATCCAATCTGCATAGTCGATTGATCTAATGAAACCAACGTCTAACAGTTTCTTGAGTTCTACCTTGACTAGTAGAGCAATATGTGGGTGCATTTTTCTCAATTTCTATTTCATTGGTTTGACACCTGGTTGTAAGGGCAAGTGATGTAGAACAAGTTCAGGATCCAACCTAGGCATGTCTGCATATGACTAGGAAAAAATTATTTGTCTTTGTGTAAAGAAGTTGTGGAATTCTAGCTACTCTTATGTGATCAATGACGCTGCAAAATAAACCAGTTGAGGATTCTCTTATGTTCCTATGTTGACTTCTATTGATTCTTCAACGAGCATGGGTGAATTTTCCTGTGCAATGGGGAGAATGTTCAAACCTCCATCCTTAGGTGCCTCAGAGAGGTTTTCTCCTTCGGATGCATCTTTTATTTTTACTTTTTCATTATCTAGAGGTGCCTTTCGGTTTTCACCTAGAGACTCATCCTTTTTATCCTTTTTATTCTTTTTCTCATTTTTGCGACTAGAGGGTTGAAAAGATTCCCCAAAATATGCTTTGTTGTCCAAGTCAATGGTAAAACCAGCCTTGTGATCACCACTAGGTATGCCTTCTTGTAATCCCAGGAACTCAGAAATTGCTTCGTCGTTCTAAAAAATGTCCAAGATGGGTGTGTCTTGTTGGTCCCAATCAATGAGTTGGGGATAAACTAAGGGCATGTCATCCTCAGACTTATCAAAGTTTACGGAGTCAAGGTAAGGACTGAGTTGTTCATATGATCACAAAAGTCTTGTATTAAGTCCTCTTTGCTCTTTGGTTTAGGTCTAGCTGGATTGAGAGGTGGGCCTAATGCCAAGGTTTGGTTATTTGAAATAGATGTATCAGGTTGCCAAGAGGTAGGATCAAGTGATTCCCAATAGTAATGTTTAAACCATTCCTCTTTTGTCATATTCTTTGGTGGACAGGAATTCAATGGATTTGGCGAGGATCTCAAAATTAAGTCAAGTTCTCCAAATAGCCTGTCAAGGTCCATGGAAGAGGTAGAGGATAGGGAATCCCACTCGTAGTCATTTGAGTCAGGGGAGTCACAGTGGTGTTGGTCAGATGGTTTGTGAGATGTCTCAATATCTTTTGAAGCACTTACTTCCTCGATTAAGGGTGATGTGGTACTAAGAACATGAATCTGAATTGGTTGAAACCCAAGCCCTAAGCCTTTTGGCCACTGAGAAACAAAATTTGGTTCAATCCTCCCGTACTGATTTAAGCCTAAACCACTATGTCAATTATATCCCTTGCTCTGCATGATTGTGAAACCTTTGGCATATAGATTTGTAGGAATGTGAGCAAGTGAGAGAGGTTCTTCATTATCTTCCCTATACAGCCAGGAGGTGACATCTTTTGTATTTATGGCATCTTTGCTTCCATTTAGTAAAATTTGTTGTGGGAGGAATGTGTATAGTGACCATAGATTGTCTCCTATCTGGTGTAGGTAAACCGTATGACTTAGGAGGAATCAAATGGCTAATATAATAAGATGTCTCCATGTAATATTCTCCACAACCCTTTTCTTGGATCTCAACCCTAGGAGTGGTAGGAAATTAAGGTGAAATAGATGTCTGAGTGAGGGTGGATGGATCAACATAGTGAGATGAATTGGACAATGAAGCCTCTTGGTTTACTGGCACTTGGTGTTGGGGTATCTCTTTTAGATTGGTGCAATATTAGAATGGATTTGGGTCAACATATATAGTTATTTTGGTGCCTTGTAAGGGAATTTGAGACATTGATGATATGTGGAAGGGACTGCCTTCATTGCATGAATCCATGGTCTGCCTAGTAGAAGGTTGTATGAAAGGGTGAGATCCAAGACCTAAATTTTTGTCTCCATTACTATAGGACCAATTTTGATAGGAAGTGTTACCACCCCCTTTGATTTTTTTTCCTCATCATCATAAGCTTTAATGACAATACTCTTAGTTGTGTCTACACATGCTTCTGAGAAACCTAATTCCTTAATCAGTTTTAAAGTGCACAGATTTAACCCTGCTCCCCCGTCTACCAAAACTCGTCTAACTTTGGTGTCGTCAACCAGGACTTCAAGATGTAAAGGGTCATTATGATTTGTCTTTTCAGTTGCGTAGTCTTGTTTAAAAAATGTGGCATGATGATTATTGGTCAAGTAGCTCACCAATTACTGGAAACGATTGACATTGAGATCATTTGGGACAGTGGTGTTTTGTAAAGCTTTATCTAAAATGTATCGATGCTCAAGGGAGATACGCAATAGTTCCAAGATTGAGATTTGGGCTGGGGTCTTCCCCAATTGGTTAAGTAGGTTATATTGTGACTTGGAAGGTTGTGGTATTTGCTACGATGGAGGACCTTGGATAGTGATCTTAGTACGATGAATGTTGATAGCGCACTCGGGAGTTGGATTGATGGTAATGGTATTGATATTCTCATCGGCAGCGCGAAGGTGATGAATGATTTTGCCACTATTATAATCATGCTTGATATTAGCGTAGTTGGCTAACATATTGGTCTTGTTACTCAAACTGGGGACATTTCATTTCACATGGTCATGTAGTGGATCAGAAAAGACTTGATGATCATTGTTTGATGACTTTTGTTTATGTCCGCTAACTTCAATAATTCTCTTCTCGACAAGATCCTGTATGATATTTTTCAGTTGGTGACAATTTTGTAGGTTATGTCCCTTAGTTCTATGATAATCACAAAAGGCATTGTCATCCCACCAAACTGGTTTAATTTGTCTTGGATCATATTGTCTTGGCTCTTGAAGCCGTATAAGATTGTGTTGTAACAATTGTTTATATACAGACTCAATGGGTTCCCCTAAGGGAGTGAACTCATGTTTTTGAAACCTCCTTTGTTGTTGCAGACATTGAATATTTTGGACCATGTTGGGAGGTTGATTGGAAACATTAAGCGTGTTGGAAAAAGTGTTAGGTCCTCATAATGTGATGGTTGGTCCTGCTTGTACAGTTTTAGCATCAACTACCCCATCATTGGTGACATTTTTGTTCTAAGACCAAAATCTATTTATTTCATTGGGGGTGTTTTGCACAATCGGATTTCTATTGGATGTCGGTATCTTAAGTTCTCCTTTCTCAATGAGATCCTTTTCTATTATAACCCCTTTTTTCCACTAGTTCCGAAAAAGATGTGCAACAATGTACCCTTAAGTTACTCCTTAGTTTTGCATGAAGGTTTTCCTGGAACATAGTGACTTTTTCTTTTTTCAGGTATCTCGATAGGACACTGGCTAGCTATAGTCCTCCATATCTAGAAGAAAGCGATGAAAGTTTCTCCTTCATCTTGTGTTGTGTGACACAAGGTTGCTATATTTATCTCGTGGTCTATGTTGAAGGAGAATTGCTCAAAAAATTTCTCAGCCAGTTCACCCCAAGATTTGATGCCATAGTCTAGACCTGAAAACCACTCTAGTGCAATTCCTACAAGACTTATTGGAAATAGTCTCATAAGATATGTGGGGTCATAAGCAACATCTATGCACATGGTAGAAAATTCCCTTATATGTTCTATTGGATTATGTTTGCCATTGTACTTAGGGAGATTCGGTATGACATACCCGTGAGGGAAAGGGGTCATATACAATGATCTATCAAAGGGAAATGGACATATGTCCTTTTTTGAAAAGGATTTCTTAGTTGACACCGCCATGTTATCCATTTGTGTTTGTAGTGCATGCATTTGTGTTTGTAAGACGTCAACTTGGGTCAAGGATGTGTTGGGCGGATTATGCGGATCTGTGTATGTATTCTGAAATCCAAGGTCTTGTGATGGGTTTCGATTGAACATTGGTATTTGAGGTGGGTTTGGATTCAGAATGTTGGTAAACGTGTTATGGTTTGGAATCTACATAAATTGGTTTTGACTTGGGATCTGTGTGAATGGATTCTGACTACCACTCTGGGAGAAAGGACTCTGATTCAAAATATGTGTAAATTGGTTTTGACTTGGAATATGTGTGAATGGATTCTGACTACCACTCCGGGAGAAGGGATTTTGATTCAGAATCTGTGTGAATGGATTCTAACTGCCCATCTGGGAAAATGGATTTTGATTGCCATATTGGAATGAGGGAATGCCTCTTGTTTGTGTAATCTGCGGTATAGTACTAGTGACTTGAGCACTAGGTATGGCCATCGACTGTGGTTTGGTACTCGTGACACTAGCATAAGGTATGGTTGTTGACTGTGGTATGGTACTTGTGAGACTGACATATGGTGTAGAAGCTAACATTTTAGGTCTTTTACTCCCAACAAGAGGACCAGAGGGAGTGGATGATGATGCCCCTACAGTGAAATTAAATCTCGATGTCATGCAAGACATACCAAATGAAGATGTATGGACTGTTGTACTATGTGTAGGTGTGTCGGATGGTATGGTTGTGCTTACTTGAGGTATAGTAGTACTAGTAGTCATTGTGTTTGTCCATTGTGTAGGTTGAGTTTGTAAGGTGCTAATATTGAATCCTGTAGGTAAGGTAGCACCTTCGGCTAGCAATTTGGCTAAGTATCGTTGACGATCATTTTCCAGGTACTCATCTACAAAAGAGGCAAACTTAGGGTCTTGTGCAGCAGCCTCTATGTCTTCTGTCATAATGTGCCCTTGAGTGTTTCTAGTGGTGAATTTGTCTAGTAAAGTCTTGTGAGGTCTTGAGGAAAATGGATTGATAAATTCGTTTGGGTTCGACATCTTTTCTCTTTCCCTTCTCTTAGACCTAGCTTCAACCATGTAAGATAAGCTCAATATGCAAGAAATGCAAAACTACGTCTATGGATAGTATGACTCTGGTCTATGTTTTTGGGATTTTTTGAATGCAAAATAAGGAATGTTCTAAGATGACACTAGTCTAAAATGACAATATATAAAATTGCAAAGTCCAACCAAGATTCTAAGGTAATCAACTTTGTAAACCTGAGACGAGGGTACCAACTACCTAAAGTTGAACCAAGGTGTCAAATTAGTTATGTCAAGGAACCATTGTAGGACAATGATCAGAGATAAGTTGAGTCTCCTAACTAGACTGATGAGCTAGAAGAACTCTCTGTAGGACAAAGGATAAGATGATAGGACTAGATTCAATGACAGATTTCGTTGACACTATGATTTTTCTAAAGTGCAAATGGTGGACCTATCCTAAAGTTTGTAAAAGTGACCTTCCTAGCAGTTTAATCTCAAGGTAATATGTACTCTAAGATGAAACTAAAACTGGGAACTAGGACTATAGTTATGACTAAATGATACCTAAAGGATGCAAAATCGAGCAAATTGTTTCAGGTTTTTGTTCAAGGTCTACTTGTGGAAAGACAACTGAAACTAGTATAACTGTGTTGACTGGACAGTGACTGTAAATTCTGGTTTTCTAATAATCTGGCAAATGTGTCACAGAATTTAACAAATGTGGTTATGTTTTACAGTTGTTTTACTGATGATCAGTTGCGTGTTTCTGGTAAATGTTCAATATTTGGTGTCAGACAGATGCGATTAAGTTTCTAATAGATGCGACTCGTAATGGCAATTGCGACTTAGAATGTAACATATGCAGTTTTTCATAAAGCAAATGCGAGCTAATCTAGCAGATGCGACCCTATACTAAATAGATGTGACTGATACTGACAGATGCGACTCTAAAGATCAATTGAGACTTTCTAGTGAACAGTTGAGACTCTCTGTGTATTTTCAGTGCATTGAAATATAAAATTGACGCTATTTTTTGTGATCAAGTTTTGGCAAACAAATACAATCATAAGACAAAGTGTTTTCACTTTGATTTTGGACTCAAAGAATGTTTAATTTGACAACATAAAAGCACATCTTAGGCTATGAAGGACAGTATTTACTGATTTCTCACTTGGGTTTCCCCAACTACGCTTATTCAAGGCAGATGATTAGTAGCTTGACCCCTTTGGCTCCCCTCCACGGCTCATTAACGTCATTCGGGGCAGCCAAGCTACAGTACCCATGAACATCCCATGGCATACCTTCATCTCTACACATGAACCGTAAGAATATGAGATGGCTTCACAGGTCCAACCTGCTGCACCAGTAAATAGAAGGATTTTGGACACTACAAACAAAGGTATTTAATTAGGGCATTTTGTTCGTAGGGCATGATCCATGTGGCGAGATTCCCCTTTCGAATCCATCTCGTTGGAACCATACGCGTGATTCTTGGGTTTTCCCCAAGAATCCACTTTTATATACCGGTTGGAAGTCCCTCAGGTTCAGGGTGCTACCGATCTGAGTCGTCCTAGGGTGAGTACTTTTTCCCACCAGAACAGGCCCAAGTTTTAGAGTTGGTAACCGTTTCTCTTACACCCAAGATCACACAGATGCGTAAGGGGAGAGGATACTTCGATGTACCAAATCGTGAGGGTAATTACACAATTGTGCTTTCGCACCAAACATAGTAGACACTTGTTAATTTTAATCCAAATGAAAGATTTTCTACACTACCAAACAATCTATTTTAAAATTTTAACTAGGGTCTTCGACATGCGTTCTGCAAAAAGATTCATTAGTAATTTGATAGTGGTCTTTGACTATCGATCTGCAAAAACTTCGTTAACTCCTCAAGACACATGTTGAAAACAAAAGATTAGCAAAAATAAAGCCACGAAAGGAAACTGTAAATTGAAAATCTAATCCTCTAATATACCAGTCGGATGCGTCATTTTCTCTGTCAAATATGTCTTGGTATTTTACCAGTCAGTTGCGGCTCAAGAAATGACAGATGCGTGATTATTTTTTAAATGCGTCGTTTGCGATCACAGATGCAATCTAGAAATTCAATTGCATCACTTCATCACACTGATGCGTCTTCGAATGTCAATTGTGGCGTTTCGTCAAGCTGATGCGTCGTTTCATACAAAAACCTGCAAAATCAAAATAAAATTCTACGAATACGCGAAGATGGTGTCTTCACGTCGGATTCACCAAATGTAACGTCTAGAAAATGCACAAGACAAAGAGGTAAAAAGCACACATGCAATGCAATCTAAGATCTAATGCAATCTATGCTAAGAAACAAAGAGAAAAGGAAAGCCAAAACATAAATAAACTGAACAATCTCACCCAATATGTACGTATTTTCATGTATCATCTTGATTTCCCTTCTCCATTTTGTCGTTGTAGTATAATTGCCCTCAGATTTTCAAAGTTTGTGCAAGTATAGCCTATGATAGTGATTGAGAAAAACATCAAAGATTCAAGATAGTTGCTCCAAAAAGTCATAAGATTTTGAGAGAGATTGGAATGATGAAGAACAAATCAATTTATAGAAAATTGATCATTCGAATGACAGGCCAGGATCGAAAGATCAACGGACGGTTAGGATCAACTGATTAGACATGCATTTTGATAACTGTTAGTAATGACATGAGTGATACCAATTAGAAATAGAAATAAAGATTAAATAAATGATTTAATCTTCAAGTTTGGTATTCGAAAACAAAAGAATAGTCTTTACATGAAAAAGATAAAGATGGATTAAAGCAACTCTTTGTTCAAATGCACACACAAGATTTAATTAATTAAATAGAAATATTTAATTAATATTCATGTACATGCAATTGAGTTAGAACAAGATGACTGAATGATATGATGAAGAGATTACTCATGCAAGCCACTCAAACATTAAATCCAAAGTTAACTGAGCGATTTAAATAGATGTCGAGTCGAGTCAAAGTGAATACTTAGATAATCTGCACAATTATCTTAAATATAGAAGAATGCATTAAAAAAGGATTTATGAATTAAATAATTTATTTAATTCAATATTTGATATTTGAAGAATGATTAAATAAATAAGATTTATTTAATTAAATGTCGAAAAGGGTTAAATGAATAATTAAATAAATTAAAAAATTATTTAATTATAGTTGAAGTATGATAAAGAGTAAATTAAATAAGAATTTATTTAATTTGACAAGAAGAAGGATAAGGTTAATTAGTAACATAATTAAATAAAAAGCACTTATTTAATTAATCAGATAGAATAAAGAAAATGTGAATCAATTAAATAATTAAGATTATTTAATTAATAGAAGAATTAATGTTAAGGTGAATTAATTAAATAATTAGGATTATTTAATCATGACCATGAAGAATACGAATTATGAAGAATATTTAAGTCGCATGCCTAAACCAGATTTCGGTGTCTACACTCTATCTCCTCTCTTCCTCTCTCTACCTACATCTCCCTCCATCACTCCCTACCACTCTCTCTATTGCTATCTATCTCACCTCTCGCTCACCTCCCTCTATTCTTCCTTATCTACTCTTTATTTGTCAATCTCTCTCTACCTACCTCTCCATCCATCACTCCCTACCATATACACCTCTTTATCTCACCTCTCTCTCTCCCTCCCTCATTCCCTCTCTACTTCTTTCTATCTATCCTCTCTCCACCTCTCCTTCCCTCTCTACTTATCTTTATCTCCCCTCTCCCTCTCCCTCCATCACTCTCTCCATTTCTCTCTATCTCACTCTCTCTCTCTCCCTCCCTACCTCTCCCTCCCTCTCTACTTCTTTATGTCTCCCCTCTCCCTCTCTCTACCTACCTCTCCTCCATCACTCCCTACTAGTAGATCTCTAATTCTCTCTATCTAACCTCTCTCTCACCTCCCTCTCCTTCATGCCTCTCCCTCCCTCTCCTTTCCTCTATGCTCTCTATCTCCTAATCCCTCTCTCTTCCTACCTCTCCATCCATCACTCCCTCACTCTCTCTCTATACCTCTTTATCTCACCTCTCTCCCTCCCTCCTCATTCCCTCTCTAATTCTCTATATATATCTCTACCTTTCCTTCCCTCTCTATTTATCTTTATCTCTCGTCTCCCTCTCTCTATCTACCTCTCCCTCCCTACCTCTTTCCCTTTATATCTCTTCTCTTCATCCCTCTTCCTCTCTCTCTTTCTCTCCCCCCTCTCACTCCTCCCCCCTCTTTCTCTCTCACTCTATCCTCTCTATCTCACCATTCTCTATCACTCTCTCTCCTTTCTATTTCACCATTATCTCTCTACTTATCCTTATCTCACCTATCCCTCTTTACCTCTCACTTCCTCCCTCTTTCTCTCGCACCCTCTATCACTATCTCTCTCTAGTTACCTCTATCTCACCTATATCCCTCTCTACATGTATCTCCCTCAATCACTCCCTACCACTCTCTCTATTGCTCTCTATATCACCTCTCTCTCACCTTCCTCTCTCCATCCATACCTCTCCCTCCCTCTCTCCTTCCCTATATACTCTCTCTCTCCTCTCTCTACCTCTCCTTCCCTCTCTACTTATATTTATCTCCACTTTCCCTCTCTCTACCTCTCTCCCTCCATCACTCTCTTTGTGTTTCTCTCTTTGTCTCTCTCTATCTCACCTATGTC
Organism: Sequoia sempervirens; assembly: GCA_007258455.2. Lineage (NCBI taxonomy): Eukaryota > Viridiplantae > Streptophyta > Pinopsida > Cupressales > Cupressaceae > Sequoia > Sequoia sempervirens. Next base: position 809,105,958 of record VDFB02270651.1, on the reverse strand, counting down.
TCCCTCTCTACTCTCTATCTATCTTTCCCACCCCCTCTCTCTCTCCCCCCTTCCCTCTCTACTCCCTATCTCTCATCTCCCTCTCTCTTCTCTTCCTCCCTCCCTCCCCTTCTTTCTCTCTCCCACTATTAGTTTTGAGGGTATAGGTTTTACGATTTAAGGTATAGGGTTGAGGGTTGAAGGATAGTGTTAAGGTTTAGGGTATAGGGTTAAGTGTATAGGGTTTAAAATATTAGGTATAAGGTTGAGTATATATGGTATATGGATGAGGGTTGAGGGTGTAGGGTTTAGTGTTCAAGATATAGGGTTGATGGATAGTGTTCAAGGTCGAGGGTATTGGGTTTAGGGTTTAAGTATAGGGTTGAGGGTTGAGGGATAATGTTTAGAGTTTAGGGTATAAGGTTAAGTGTATAGGGATGAGGTTGAGAGTGTATTATTTAGGGTTTAAGGTATAGGGTTGAGGGTCGAGGGATAGTGTTTAGGGTTGAGGGTATATGGTTAAGTGTTTAGGGTATAGGGATTAGGGTTTAGTATATGGGGTATAGGGTTGAGGGTATTGGGTTTAGGGTTTAGGATACAAGGGTGATGTGGGTTTTAGGGTTTAAGTATAGGGTTGAGGGTTAAGTTTTGAGGGATAATGTTGAGGGTTGAGATTATAAGATTAAGTGTACAAGGTTTTAGGATATTGGGTATAGTTTTTAGGGTTAAGGGTTGAGAGTGTAGGGTTTAGTGTTTAAGTTTAGGGTTGAGGGATAATGTTTAGGGTTCAGGGTATAAGGTCAATGGTATAGGGATGAAAGTTGAGGGTGTATGGTTTTGGGTGTAAGGTATAGGGTTGAGGTTTGAGGGATATTGTGTAGGGTTGAGGGTATAGGGATTAGGGTTTAGAATATTTATATAGGGTTGAGGGTATTGGGTTCAGGGTTGAGGTTTTAGGGTTAATTGTTTAGGGTTAAGTATAGGGTTGAGGGTTTAGGGTTTATAGTATAAGATTGAGGGTATAGGGTATAGGGATGAGGGTTGAGGTTGTAGGGTTTAAGGTTTTAAGGTATAGTATTGAAGGTTGAGGGATAGTGTTCAAGGTCGAGGGTATATGGTTAAGTATACAGGGTATAGGGATTAAGGTTTAGGGTATTGGGTATAGGGTATAGGGTTGAGAGTGTAGGGTTTAGGTTTTAAGTATAGGGTTAAGGGTATAAGGTTCAGGATTTAGGGTATGAGGTTGAGGGTATAGGGTATAGGGATGAGGATTAAGGGTGTAGGGTTTAGGATTTAAGGTATAGGGATTAGGGTTTAGGATATTGGGTATAAGGTTGAAGGTATAGGGTATAGGGATGAGGGTTAGAACTTCATCACTCCCTACCACTCTCTCCATTGCTCTATATCTCACCTCTCTCTCGCCTCCCTCTCTCCTTCCCTCTCTACTATCTATCTCCCAATTCATCTCTCTACCTACCTCTCCATCCATCACTCCCTACTACTCTCTCTCTCTATCCCTCCCTCTCACTCTCTCCTCTCTATCTCGCCATTCTCTCCCCATCTATCTCACCTATCACTCTCTACCTCTCCATCCCTTCCACCTCCCTCTATCTTTGTCATTCTCTTTTTCCCTCTCTACTTCTCTTTATTTATCTCTATCTCATCGTATCTCACCTCCCTCCCTCTCTCACACACACACCTCTATCTCCCTCCTTCCCTCCTTCCCTTTCTACTTCTCTCCATATCTAGGAGGGAAGGAAGGAGGGAGGGAGAGGTAGATATGGAGAGAGATAGCGAGGGATAAGTAGAGAGAGAGAGAAATATAATGGTGAGATATAGAGTTGAGAGGGAGGGAGAGTAATTGAGAGAGAGAGGTAGAGAAGGATAGATCAAATAGAGAGAATTAGAGAGGGAAGGTGGGTGGAGGAAGAGAGAGAGGGAAGGAGGGAGGGATAGGTAGAGAGAAGTAGAAAGGGGAAGAGGAAGGTGGAAAAATTGAGAGCGAGAGAGGAGGGAGGGTGAGAGAGGTAGAGAGGGATAGGTTAGATAGGGAGAAGTAGAGAGGGAAGGTGGGTGGAAGGAAGGGAGAGATAGAGATGGAAGGAGGGTGGGTGGGTGGGAGAGAGAGAGAGGTGAGAGAGAGAGACAGAGAGACAGAGAGGTGGGGAGATTGATAGAGAGGGGAGGAGGGAGGGATATGTAGAGATGGAGAGAGAGATAGAGAGAAGTATATAGAGAAGGAGACATAGAGAGGAAGAAGTGGAGATAGAATGGTGAGATAAAGAGTAGAGAGGGAAGGGGAGAGTGAGAGAGAAAGATGGAGGAGGGAGAGAGAGAAATAAAGAGGGAAGGAGGAAGATTAGGAGATTAAGAGAGGTGGAGAGAGAGGGGAGAAGGGAGGGAGAGGTAGAGAGAAGTATATAGGTAAGGAGAGATAGAGAAGGAGATGATGGAGGTAGAAGTAGAGAGAGAGAGAGAGAGAGGAGGGAGGGAGAGAGAGAGAGGTAGAGAGGGATAGGTTAGATAAGATAAGTAGAGAGGGAAGGTGGGTGGGAGGAAGAGAGAGAGAGAGAGAAGGGGGGAGGAGGGAAGGAGGAGAGGGAGGGAGAGAGGTGAGATAGAGAGAAGTTTAGAGGGAAGGAGAGAGAGAATGGAAAGATAAAGAGAAGTAGAGAGTCAGAGAGAGGTCTGAAGCGTAAAGGATAAACAATGAGAGAGATATAAAGAGAGAAAGATGATACAACTTTCTAATTACTAAAGTTTTATCTCATGATTACTAAAATTTGACATGTTGATTACTGAAATTTGACTAAGTCTAAAAAATTATAATATCTTCCAAAAAGTAGAATTTGCACTATAACTCCTAAAGATTCAAAACCACTCTCAAACATCCTGAAACTATATAAATGAAACATAACTTAAAATATAAGAAAGTAAATATCCATATGTAAATGTCAACTTATAAAATTTTTTATTTCATGTATATAGTTTCCCTAAAAGAAAAAGACAAGAAAGAAAAAATAAAGAGAAAAAAAATCAATGCAAGACAAAATGCAAGCATGTTATAATGCACTCGCATTTTGTGAAATCATTCACATAACGCGAGCGCATTATACTGTGCTCGCGTTTTGTGATTTTCAAACCATAATGTGAGTGTGTTATAACACTCAAATTTTGCCTTAGTAATGATCGAGCCTAGGCTTGGTCACTACCAACCCATAACGCGAGCACGTTTTGTTATAACATGCTCGTGATCTCTCTATTTTAGGTTCAAAAAGTGGAGTGGCCACTTTTTGGCCCCCCATATTTGTGCACCCACCCTCATTTCAAATTACCACTGCGCAAAATCAATTGCAATCAAGACAAGTCACTTGAAATCCAACAGTGGGTGGTCATTACTTCACACGAATTGAATTTCACTTCAACCATTTCCTACAGCTACACTACACATTAACTTATCATAATTAATATAGTTGATTGTTGATTTTCTGCATGCTTATAGTTCATTTGTGCATATTGTAATGCCAAGAATATGCAGAAAGAAGATCAAAAGCAGGCATGCAATGCTAATCTAAATGCAATCTAATGCTAAGCAACAAAGAACAAAGGAAAGTAAAAACATAAATAAAACTTGAACAATCTCACCAAATTTGTACATATTTCCATGATTCATCTTGATTGCCCTTCTCCATTTTGTTGTTGTAGTATAATTGCCCTCATATTTCTCGTAAGTTTGTGCAAGTATAGCCTATGATAGTGATTTAGCAAAACATCGAAGATTTAAGATAGGTGCTCTAAAAGTCATAAGATTTCGAGAGACATTGGAATGATGAAGACCAAATCAATTTATAGAAAATTGATTATTCGAACGACAGGCCAGGATTGAAAGATCAATGGATGGTTGAGATTGACTGATTAGTCATGCATTATGATAACAGTTAGTAATGACATGAGTGATATAAATTAGAAATAGAATTAAAGATTAAATAAATGATTTAATCTTCAAGTTTGGTATTTGAAAATAGAAGAATAGTCTTTGCATGACAAAGATGAAGATGGATTAAAGCAACTCTTTGTTTGAATGCACGCACAAGGTTTAATTAATTAAATAGGAATATTTAATTAATCCGCATGTACATGCAAATGAGTTAGAACTGGATGATTGAATAATTTGACAAAGAGATTACTCAAGAACGCCACTCAAACATTAAATCAAGAGTTAACTGAGCGATTTGAATAGATCTTTGAGTCGAGTAAAAGTGAATACTTAGATAACTCACACAATTATCTAAATATAGAGGAATACGTTAAAATAGAATTCATGAATTAAATAATTAATTTAATTCAAGATTTGATATTTGAAGAATAATTAAATAAATAAGATTTATTTAATTAAGTGATGAAGGGGTTTAAATGAATAATTAAATAAATTAAGGATTTATTTAATTATAGTTGAAGTATAATAAAGAGTAAATTAAATAAGAATTTATTTAATTTGACAAGAAGGATAAGGTTAATTAGTAACATAATTAAATAAAAAGCGTTTATTTAATTAATTAGATAGAATAAAGAAAAGTGTGAATTAATTAAATAATTAAGATTATTTAATTAATAGAAGAATTAAAGTTAGAGTGAATAATTAAATAATTGACATTATTTAATCATGACCATGAAAGAAATACAAATTATTAAACATATCGAAGTCGCAGGCTTAAACCAAATTTTGATGTCTACACATACGATATGTCTTAATTGATTTTCCACTGCTTTTACTATAACCCTCCACCAAAATTGTACCCACTAAGTGAGGACACTTAGTATCTTCAGTTGGGGGGAGGGGTATTCCTTAGTTTTCTTATTTTTCAAAAACTCTTTACAAAACCTTCCCATTATTTTATTTTCCTCCATTTTCAAAAGATACAAAGTTCATAGGAGAGGCAAGGGTTCTTAGCAGCTGAATTGGAAGGTGCATTTGAATAGAACAACATTCTCACATAGTAGAAGTGGTTAATTGAGGTGGCAGAACAAGAATAGGGTATAATTGAGGAGTTCAATTACTGAAGCATTATCATGGGAGGCAATATAATACACAGAGAACTAATGACACAACCAATTGTTAGATGATAGGCTAGGTTTGCCTATCTTCTAGCAAGATGGCTGGTTAGAATATTTTTTGAAGCTCACAGAGTTTAATGAGGTTATGACCCAATAGCTTGCAGCCACATTACAAAATGATGAAGTTATTGTTAGGGACTTAAGGGTAGATACCTCAAAAGCTGCTATTGCTGAAGTATTTGGATTGCCAAGGCTAGGAGAAGAGTTTTCAGTTAGGGAAAATGCTCTTGCTGCAATAAATGAATTCAGATAGCCAAGAGAAAACCTGGATTCCTCTTCTCAAGATACTAAATGATTTTCTTTACCCTATATTTGGGCTTCAATTGCTTCATATATAGTTAATTATTTGACATGTGATGGTAGACAATCATTTTTATACATAATTCATTTTAAATTGTCAAGTCATTTTCACAATGGCAGGCATGTAAATGTTCCTAATTTCTTGTATAATTTGTTAAAGAGAATGTTGTATGAGTACAAGAGAAAAATAAATAATACAACATTGTCTCATTTGTATTTGATTATATTGTTGATAAAGAGGAGTCTTAAGGCTCAATTTCTAAATGTTTTTTGTGATTTTTTTCTTAATTGTAACAATATCAATAGTATCCTTAAAAGGCCCAATGAGGATAACAAGGTCCAAGAACAACTAATGGAAGAACCTATTGTTCCAGAAAGGGAAATGCCCTCTAGCTCCCCTACTATATCACCTACCCACAGCACGGGAGAGCTAAAGGAGCAAGACTTGCAAAAAACACAACCTGCAGCCTTTGTTAAGTGACCTACAATATAAGACAAACAAGAAACCATTGTTTCCAAAAAAACAAAAAAGCCTAGAAAATAAAAAAGTGAAGCCTCCTCTTCTATACCTACAAAAGGGCTGAAGAGAACCATGCAACCCAAGAGGTGATCACATCGCCTAAAGAAGAAGGGGGTCATGAGAGGATCAATCAAAAAGTAGGAAAAAGATATTGTAATGGTAGATACAGATAAATAATTAGAGGAGAATTCCCCTAGAAATGTAAATACACCTATTGTATAGTCTTGGTATTATACTAGTACCTCTGAATCTGATTTAGAGGATGTTTTTGTGGCAAAGAAAATGAGGAGATCCCCAAAAATCCTTGTTTCAGATGGTTTTTAATACACAAGTGTAGCAAGGGATGAACTATTTTTGGAAAAAGATGAACTTTTTATCGAACAAAGGAATATTAGCAAAGAGTTGCAGGAAGCAGTGGAAAGAATAAAACAATTGGAAGAATTGTTAAAAACTTATCAGCAAAAGGATAGTGAGTGGGATTCTAGGATCAAAGAATTGGAGGAGAAGCTCTATAAGTTTGAGCATGGGTCTAAATTGGAGGTACTTGCATAGATTGTTATGGTTGCAGCAAGAAATAAAGAACCAATATCCCAAGACCCAATTCTTTGGGTTAGAACCCCCATTGGGCCAGCTATGGTGTCCCTGGGTTTTGAATTGTTGAAAGAACCTAAGATTTCTCTCAAAAGAAGAAGGATTGGGAGAAATAAAAAGTTGAATCAATATCCAATCATGCTAGGGAACTTGAACAAAAGGAGACAAAAAAGAAAAAGCTAAAAGTAAAAATTGAGATGATGGCAAATAAAACAACACCGTTGCTGAAATGCAGGCCACCTACAAGGGTTTATGCATTATTTCTTAAAGGAAAAAAAATTCTTTCAATTCAGCCAGTTGATTAGTGATTTGCCTACTTCCATGAATAGAAATTTTTTGTTTCAAGATACTTTCTTCAATTCTACATTGGACATGTAGGACTGGTTATGTGAGTTCTATTTACATAATTATGTTCTCTCATATGAGACAAATGAAATCTATTGATGTTTGTGGGAGACCTTCAAATAAGAGCTTGGGCCTCATACATTAGAAATGAGCACCAAAGGGAAACAACCCTATAGGATTACCATGAAATAAAAAATCCATTACCCTATAGCTTAGAAAAGAAGCAATAAATCCAAACACAGTCATTAACCAATAGTTGAACCTCCTAGATTATAATGGAGTTGAGGAAATAATAATGAATTGCGAGAGATGAGATTATACAAGAGAAAATAAACTAGTAACAAGAACCCTTCATGAAGCCTTCTAGTTTGTATAGAGGAGATGGGGAGAGCTTTCACCTAAATTAAGAAGAAAGGAGCCACATTCTCTTTATAATTATGTAGCCATGACTCATAGATCTCACAAATACATGGACCTTGCATGGAAAAATGAAGTGGCTTGGTTTCCACTTGTCTTTCATCCTCCTATCCTCATTTCTCCTATACCACACTAGATAAGGAGGAAGCAAGGGGGATAAGAAGTAGAAGAAAAGAAAAGGTTGGCAAAGATTTCAGATCAAAAGGGCTACTATCTAAAATAGAAGAAGGGAGCTAACATTGTGGTAGATCTCAAAGAAATAACCCTATAGTACAACCTCCAATCTTGAAAGTTACTTGAGGACAAGCAAAAGGCTTAGTTGGGGGGAATGATGAGCTTAGATAATAGCTAGTTTTATTTCATTAAGTTCATGTCTTTTAGCATTTCAACTTGCCAAGTTCATAGATAATATTAAGACTTATACATATTTTATATCTTTCATGCATCTTAATCCAAACTTTAGTATGTGGAAATATAATTATGATATGATGGTATTTTATATGTGGATATATGAATGCTCATGAAATTCGGTATGATTCTACACTTGATTCATGAAATTTAATGATGTGTATGCTTTAGGATGAAACTAACCTTTTGCAACTAAGAAGAATTGTAACCCATAACAACTAGATTTACAGCTCGTAGCACATGGACACAGTTATTTGCAGGGGAGAAGCCAAAATTCTTAAAACATGACAACTCTAATAAGGAATGAAGATGGCCATTGAATGATCAACTGTGAGTCACCACCAGCACCAAATAGGATGTGTAAGGCAAGGGTACCAACCACACCAAGGCTCCAGGTCATGGAGAGTCGAGAACGAAGGGCTGCCCTAACTTACCTCAAGCTAACGGGTGTTTAGGACAGGAATTGAGAATGAAGAGCACTCTCAAGTGCTTGTCACTCTACAAATCTGAAAGTCTAAATAAGGCTAAAAGAGCTATTTTTTGGAGTCCAAACTGCACCTCAGATAGCTCCCTATCCGAGGACGATAGCGCGACGTGCTAGTGTGTCTCTGGCACGCTGGTATCTGTATGGCTAGAAAGAGTGAAATACAGTGTAAAATACCAAAGAACCTACTGACTACCTAGTTAACTAGTTTTAACGAAATAAACATAACTATGAAGTATGAAAAGTAACCACATAAATGATAGAGAAGGTAGATGAAGACAAGGGTGATAAATGTCAACTCACTAAAGCTCCAGTTTGCTAGTGAGCTCCACGCACACATTCACCTACACACAAGCAAGAGACAAAAAAATGTTGGGTTGTATAGGGGTTTGCCTCAGTCAAACCCCCACTTTGGTGTTTCCACCTCCACAGATAGCTAGAAAAGCCACAAAGTAGAAAGTATGATAAAGGAAATAAGAAAGGAAAGTATTGAACACTACAAAATATATAATGTTACTCTATCAAACCACAATGAGAAAGGGAAAGTGATACAATACCACCTCTACCCAAATGCTCTCAAGGCCAATAAAGGGAGAATGCAAGGCAATGAGCTTGACAAAGTCAACACGACCGCAACAGTGACGAAGGGAGGTTTCACACGACCCCAAACTCGCAACTTCTATGGTAGCACAACACATACAAAGATGAAATTGATGGAGTAACAAGTTGTTGTAATGCTCAATGGAGTTGTGAATATTGTTAGAAATGTGAATAGAATGCTCAAGAGATTGTAGAAGATTCAAAAAATCCTCAAGAGATGAAGTGAATGAACAAGATAGGCATTTCAAGATCAAAATGGGAGAAAAAGAGTTATTTTTTGGGTCGGTTGGTCAACACAAAGGTGTTACAATTCATCCCTAATGAAGAGTGTAATGTTCCTGCAGACTCTAGAGGGAGGAATTTTTTAGGGACAACAGCACGTTGTGCAAACGTCCACACATCGAGCTCGCATCCCCAACAAATATTCCCCCACCGACACACAAAACAGGCGCCAAGTGGATGGAAGGCAGGTGGGTGATGTGGAATTCCACCTTCGGTTTTGATTTTCTAAGGTGAAGGGATGCAAATTCACTCCTATGCATTTTTCCCCCACTTTAGCGAGCATGAGTATCGATGAGTGTTCGGTAAAGTAGATTAAAAAGATAGAAATGTATACCTGAATCATCAAGGAAGTAGACTATAATCTAGCAAGCTCGAAAGCACAGGGCGGGCAAAGGACTCCACAAGTACTCTCTCCTAAGGAGGTTAAAACAAAAGGACTCCTCAAAACTATGAAGTTGAACAAAGTACATTGAAGGTCCACAAACCAATGATGGATAAATCCCACAAAATGCAAGTGCTTCACAGGCCCTCTAACCTGCAAAGAAGGTGGCCCCTAGGTACTCTCTCCTGAAGGAAGCCCAATGTAATAGGACTTGTAGTGTTGGACTAGAAAGCAACTTCAAGCGCACTTGCAAAGCAACATGTTAATTCGCAGATAGAAAATGTCAAAAATCAAGAAGCAACCATGTAGGCAAATAGACAAATAGTCACACAGACATTCAAAAAATTGAAAAGCTTTCAAAGGGGTCCCTCGAGAACCCTTCAAAAGAAGATAGGTCCACTCAAGGGACGCGTTGTTTGGAAGCACACAAATGTTTTTTGCAAATCAATTCACCATCAAGGAATCCTTTTGAAAGATGTTCACTTCATCAAGTAATTAGAAAGGAAGAAAAGGCCCCCTCATGAGGGGAAGGTCGAGGCTTCTTCTACAAGAAAATTTTCTCCCTCCTAAGAGGAAAGTTTTCCAAGTTCTTTCTTTATGAACCCATGATGAAGGAAACACGTTCCGCTAGGGGTTCTTGTTGAGAATGTGATTTTTGAAAAAGTTTGCAAAAATTTTTGAGAAAAGATTTGTTGGCTATGAATGTGTTTTCTAAAAATCAAAGTTGACATGATAGCCCCCCATTAGGATGGTGTGTGTTGAACGCAGAGGTACATGGAATCCTAAGGAGAGAAAAACAAGAATAAAAAAGGTGGTGTTGTGGTCCGTAGGACATAGTGAGATGTCGTAGTGGTGATATTGTTGCACACACGAGGGACAACACATGAGCACCATAACATCACAACTCAAGTCAAGAAGAGATAAATTAAAAAAAACCATTAAAAGATACAATGACATCACAAACAAATGGCACAGGGTAATATGATATTTCGCAGTCAGAGCTGCTCATTTAAATATATATAAGTGTAATAATAGTATATAGATGAATTGTTGTCAACCCCCTACTATATTAGACCATATGAAGAATTCACAAGAAGACAAAATAAAAATAAAAAAAGTGGGTCAACATGGAAGGGAAGCCTAAATGCCCCCAACACTTTGCATCATCCCCAATTTCTCAAAATCAATACACGTAGCAAAGGAAGAATGATGTCACAAATAGAGGAAGTTTTACAACATATAATCACTCTTGTATCCAAGCACCTATGAGGGTGACAAGGATCATCCAAGAATGGATAACACAAGTACGAGGGAGCACAACACAACACACACACACATCTAATCTAAAGGTAAAGAAGAGGCACCCCCTAACACTCATCAACCAAAAGGTCATAAGCCTCCCAATCTAAATCATTATACAAGGAAGGCAGATGAACCTACAAAAGTGGAATGTCAAGGGGGGAACCCTCTGATCCTCCCACAACAAGAGCCAAGGAAGGATACTCTTTGAGGTCTCCTCCATTCAATTCTTGTGGAGCAAAGGTCAGCGATTTTGCAAAGATCGTTGACAAGGTTGGGACCTCATCCAAAGAGTTAAAAATGCACTTCATAGGAGTGTAATACATTACTTCAATGGATAAGGGAAGCGACGCCCAAGATTCACTGCTAGGCTCACTAAGTGATTTGGGAGCAATGACGAACTTAGGGGATGTCAGAGCTTCTTATGTCACAAGGATGACACATGCTAATGCAAAACCACCCTTTGAAGAGGGTGGACTCCTCTTTCGACCTCCATTACTAGCGAGGCCATCCTCCACCTTTCGCTTCGTTGAAGGGTGCGAGACCCCCATGGACGAGGCATAAGGTGTAGAGGAGGAGAAAACCGCAACAAACACCACTAAGGTGTTTGACATGTCTACGAGCTTAGAAAATGTCGAGATGTCTATAAGGGACATCAAGAGAAGGGGCTCGACTGAAGGGGCAATAAACACGTGCACCTTTTTAGGGTTAGAGGTGTTGGCGCTTGCAGCAAGAGCCAAAAGCAATACTGAGGTTGTCTGAACCAAAGCAGAGGGGACGAGAGAGGAGGACACAATAGCAAGCCCTAAAACAGGGGTAGTTGAATCCCCTTCCTTCTTCAAAGTAGCCTACTCAATTGCTAAATCATTTCACCAATGCTTGCGTTCACGCGTAAGGAGGTTTCTACGACTCCAGGAGTTAGAGGCCAGAAGCTGGGATGGGATAGAAGGATCTTACTCAACCATCAGAGTGTCCATCACAGTTATTTCCAGTGGAGGGAGAGACTCCTAGACGGGAGCAAGAGGGAGAGACTGAGAAGAGGTTGGAGCAACAATAGGTGAAGTCGGCTCTAGCACCTCGATGGCGGGCCTCTTCCCATTCATTTCCTTAGGAGCAAGAGCATTGGGAGGCCACAGAGGTTGGGACACAGAGGATTGCCTGCGGAGACCCTTCCTTCTACCATATAGGTGGGGCTAGGGTCTAGGAGGCACAATAAGAAGATTCGATTTATGAATCTTGGCTTTACGCCAAGCAGGCACCATTAGAATTCTTATGTGAAATCCAAGAGTAGTCACCCAAAACTCCTCTTCAAAAAGGGGGGAAAAAGTGGCACCCTAAGGATGGGTAGGCCTCTCCTTTTCCTTTCGAGAGGAGGAGGTAGCTTGCTGCTGTACTACCAGAGGGGTCACTTTTGGTTGTCCCTTGCTCTCACTTTTATACTTTACATAGTTTCGATAAAGCATACCCATTCTAGGGGGAAGCAGACTGACTGGGGTGGGCCAAAAATGATCCAAGGAATAACCCCCACGGGATACCAATGGTTGATAACCAATGTCATTCGCAACATGCACAACACCTTCATGGGAGAAATTTAAACATTTGTGAATAACGGAAGCAATTCCATTCATAGAAGCTAGCCACGGGATGCCTAACTTCACCATGAACAAAGTAGATTTTGGGATAACATCAAAGGTTGTATCCACAACCCTAGGTTTAACTAGGATGGAGAGGGTTATGGAACCATATGGCTTGAGGGAGAGACCATCATGCATATGTATAATAGATTTTGTTTCTTCATATTCCTCCCTTTGTAATGAATTTAACTATAACATCTCCTTTGTAATAACATTTACCCAGCTCGCGGGGTCAACTAGGACTCCTATCACAATGTTTCCATTAAGGCGAGTAGGAATGTATAGAGGAGAGGGCTTATTATTCAAGGGCAAGTCCTGTGAGATGAATGTCACGTCTGATGAGCTAGTCGCAGGATGCAAGGGAGGAGTAATCGAAACCATATTAACATATGCTGAGGGTTGAGGAGAAGCATCATAGGGGTCAATAATCAAGTTCACATAATGAAACAAAAATGGGTCCGTGTAAATTTGAAACTCACTATTGGCCTTTGCTACCGATTTATTCGCATTTTTTTTCGTCCCATCGAGATGAATTGTACCGTCGTTGATGCAATCTTGTATCTCATGACACAAGCGCATACAACACTCAGTATCATGCCCATTAACCTGATGGTACTAACAAAAAGCGTTCACATCATACCAATCAGGATAAAGTTCCTTAAGAGGTTGAGGGTTTTCCAAAGTTATCATCTTATCCTTCAACAACTTTTGCAAGATGGAAGAATAATATTTTGCCAACTTCATAAACTTCTTGTTGCATCTGAGGCTGCGATCGTTAGTCGTCACAACTACATTTGCAACAACTTTACCTTTTCCTAAGATAGACACAATAGACTTTCCTTTTGAACAGGAGCATGAGGAAGATCCCCCAAACTGAACTATCATTTGCTGATACTCTCGCAATGTGACACACATATACACAAAGGAAGGGTATTTCATTAGGGAAAACTTCTCCTGCTAGGCTCGCTGCAGGTTGCCTGTGAACACCTTTTGCACATTAGAGTCAGGCAGTAGGTATGAGATCTATGAAAACAACACCTAGTATCGTGCTATAAAGTTAGTTATCTTTTCATTATCCCCCTCGCTTACATTAGACGAGATCCGAGAAGGTCATCTTTGGAGTGATGTTGTCCTGGAATTGATGGAGAAACTGATTCACAAGTTTGTGATCATAAACTAAATATTCTCTTCATACAGGAGACCAATCTCCCTATTGAAGATATGATGAAGATTGTTCCCAAATTTTGGAGGAAGGGTTACTACCAATGTGTTGGATCTCATGGTTTTGCTGGCAATGTGGCATGTATTTGGGACCCTTCTAGGATCTTGCCTCTCTAGTGGATGGTTGGAAGGAATTCCCTTTCTCTGCTGGCATCTTGTTTTGACTCAAGTGTGGTGGTTCTGTTCACCAATGTGTATGCGCCTAATGATTTTCCTAGTAATAATATGCTATATGCTCATATTAGATTTATTCATTCTCTTGCTCCTTCTTTCCATTGGATTTTGGTAGGAGATTTTAATTCTATATGCACCTTGGAGGAAAAATTGGGGGGAGTTAGTAGGTTGGGGCCTTCTTCTTCCTTGCTTCAAGACAATATCACATTTCTCAATTTGGTGGATGTTCAACCCACTAACATAATGATAGGGTAGGGTTGGATGAGACACTCACTGTCCCATGCTTTGGGTCTCACCTTGGAAAACCCTTTGGTGTCACTCTCCACCTTCTTAACCTATAGGCCCTAGTGCTTACTAGGCACCCCTGGCTCTCCTGGCCAACCCTACTATCATCTGCATTCTCCTAACCAAGCCAATCTTGGTGCCTTGCCACTATCTCACCCTTGGCCCTTACTCTTCCCTAAAGGCCACTTAACCTCCAAGCTTTACCAACTTGTTGTAGGGGTGTGTGTTGACTTCCATAGCTTCAAATCTATCCACCTAGGGTTCCTGGTCATCCACCATACTCCATTTCTCCATCGCTTTCACCAAACCCTATTCTAGGGTTTAAAAAGGGCTAGTAGCCCTTGAGCCCCAATTAGGCCTCCTAACCCGAGAAAGTAGGCTTAATCTCCCAAATTCCCTGAAGAACATCACAAAATCCCTTATGAGACCCTAGCTCATTTTCCAACCTCTCAAGGATTTTAGATGTTATAAGCCTTCATAGGCTGTACATAGGCATAACCCTTTGCTAGATTTAGGGCTTTTTAGGCCATTTCTTGACCAGGCAGTGATCTGTTTGTTTCTTTTACCCACCAAATGGATTGGTGAAGACTCTGCCTCCCTGCCAAACCTTTGCAAGGACTCCTGCATCCACCACACACCTTGGGTTGCTAAGGGATTGACACCCCTGCAACGTTAGGGCTTGGTTTTCATTGTTCTTTCCTAACCGGGCACTGTCAGCTCGCCTAGGGAAAGATCTTCACCATGCTTCCTTGACACCTACTGACTTCTAAACCTAAAATATGTACAGGCATGGAGCTTAGCCTCATTCCCCCACAAACTATACACCAGGTACAGTGGAAAAGAGAGGTCTAAGACTCCATGATTAACAGCTAACCGATCTGATTAGCAATGAAAGAAACAAAACTAACAAAGAACAAGGCTATAATTCGATAAGACAAACCAAATAATGACTACAAAAATCTTGGAAAATAAATACCACATGTTTCACACACTGTTCAGTGCCTGGAACCCTCCATTAACACACAAATAAGCACTAAAAACCAGAAAATTTCAAGAAACTCGTTGCTTTTTCATATGATCCGTAAACTCCAATAGTTACAAAGCTTTTTCCAACCCCAAATCCAATTCGAGGTTCCTCTTTTAAAGGCTTCCAAGGTGGTTACCTCTCCATTGGTCGGACTTAACCACCACAATAGGCCAAATTTGCACAAATGCAACATTTTGGACTTTATTTCTGACTCCTGGTGAAACCTAGTGAAACAAACTGAGAAACTCATCCACTCAACTATAAGTTACTGATCAACCTTCATCCTAACATCTTCTAACACCACTAACTCAAAATTAAATGGTCAACATGACCTTGAAGTATCAAGGCACAAAATTTCTTCCTAGGCTTCCAAAATTGCCTAGTGTTTCCCAATGTTACCATGGTGCTCCTGCACCACATAACCTTTACTTGCCATAATTAGAGATGTGGGGAAGGCTCTATTTTTGAGAGGTTAGACAATTTTTGGTGTCTATTGAATGGATTGGTAATGATTGGACCTCTTCTTTTGAGATCCTGGTGTGGAAGGGGTTTGATAATTGGTTGATTAAGTTATCCTCTTCTTGATTCTCGGTGGTTAAGCAACCCCCTTTTAAATTCCAATTAATTTGGCATAAGGATCATATCCTGCACCAACATGTGGATCAATGGTGGGTTGAAGGGAAGCCTACCTTTGGCACAACTATGTTCTCTTTCTTTAAGAGGCTCCAATTTGTCAAATACAAGCTTAAGAAATGGAATAAAATAATTTTTGGTGATGTCTTTCATAGGAAGAAGCAGATTCAGGACCAACTTGATTGCATCAATTTCAAAATTAAGGAAGATGGGATGACTGTGGATTTTCTTTAGGAAGAAACCAAGTGCTTCAGGGAACTTGTTGAATGGGATCTTCAAGAGGATATTTTTTTGAAGTAAAAATCTCGGGTTGACTGGATCAAAGAAAGCGATAAGAATACTATTTTCTTTCATAATTCAGTTAAGGTGCATCGAGGCAGAAATATTATTTTTTCTCTCTTGTCAGCTCAGGTGGAACAATTAAACTTGCATCAAGCTATTACTAAGTCTGTTTCTTTTCTTCTCTCTTCTTTCAGGATAGTCCTCTTGCCTTGGAGGAGGAGAACCTAGTTCTGGCTTGCATCCCCCCTCTAGTCTTAGCGGAGATGAATAATTCTCTTTTGATGCCCATCTCTTTGGAGGAACTTGAGGACATTGTATTCCAAATGAAGAAAGGTAAGGCCCTTGGGCCTGATGGGTTTCCCATTGTGTTCTTTCAGGGCTTTTGGCATACCATCAAAATGGATTTGTTAGAGGTGGTTTGGGAGTCTTATACCAACAAGTAGATACTTAAGGCTATAAAATCCACCTTCCTTGCTTTGATTCCAAAGAAAGAGGGTGCTAATTCCTTAGATTCTTTTTGACCTATTGCATTGTGCAATGTGATCTATAAGATTATTACTAAGTTGATTGTTGGAAGATTGAAGAGGTGTTTTGATCCCTTGATTTCTCTAGAGCAAGGTGGTTTTATCAAGGGTAGGAAAATTGTGGATGGTATTGTAGTGGTGGTTGAAACTATTCACTCCATGTCCTCTTCTAAAGAAAAATCCATGTTCATCAAATTACATTATGTCCAAAGCTTATGACAAAGTCAAGGGGTCTTTCCTTCAACGTCTTCTTTTCACTTTTGGCTTCCACTATGAGTGGGTCTTATGGGTTATGAGTTGTGTGACCACATCTTCCTTCTCAGTTCCTTTTAATGGCTCCCCCTCACCTACCTTTTCTACAAGTCAAGGACTTAGGAAAATGGATCCTCTTTCCCCTTATCTATTAATTTTGATGGTTGAAGGTTTTGGGCGGCTACTTAAATAACATAGAGATAGAGGCTTGATTTATGGTTGGCATTGGGCGCAGGGTTTGAAAGCACAAACTTATCTCCAATTTGTGGGTGACACCACTCTCATGGGTGTTGCTAGGATTGAGGAGGTAGTTAATTCCAGTTGAATGTTTATTTGGCCACATCTTGCCAGCAGATAAATGAGGGTAAGTCTCAAATCCTTTTCTCCAATACTCTTGATTTGATCTAGCACAAAATAGCCAACATTCTTTATTTTTAGATTGGTAAAAATCCCTTGGAGTACTTGGGAGTTCCCCTTTATATTGGAAACTTGAAGAGGAATGATTGGCAAAAAATCTTGGATAAATTTTGGGCTAAGGTCAACTAATAGACCTTTAGATGACTTTCTTTTGCTGGCAGGGTGACTTTAGTGTCTTTTGTCCTTTGGGCTCTCCCTCTATATAGGTTCATGGTGTTATCTTCTCCCAAGAGTGTGCTCAAGGATCTTGAATCCCTTACCAGGATTTTTTTATGGGCAAGGAATCTTGACATAAAGAAATGGAGTTTGGTAAGTTGGGATCAGGTTTGCAGTTCAAAGGAGAATGATGGCCTTGGGCTTAGGCAATCAGAGTATAATAGTCTTACTTTGGTTGGTAAACTCTATTAGAGGTCGTGTAAATTTCCTAAGTATCCATGGGTGTGTGTTCTAAACTTTAAATACTTGGGTGGGGTGGCTAGTGAGGATATTCCACGATTGGATTTGTCTGGTAAAGGTTCTATGATTTGTAGCACTATTAAGAGGGGTTCGACTCTCATTAAGGAGGGTCTTTTTTGGATCATTTAAAAAGGGGAGCATGCTCTTTCTTGGAATGATTATTGGGATGGTCACCCTCCAATTCTTTCTTCATTCCCTCATCTCCAACCTCTAAGTGAGATTTTTGTGGTTGTTAGGTAGTCCATGGTTATCAGTTTCAAATGTTTGTCTTATTTGAGAGGCACTAGAGTTCATCAGTGGAGAAATCCTGATAGTTGGTCAGATGGTAGTTCTCAAGAGGAGCAAAGTAATATGGCATCTATTCTGGTTGGGAGACCTTGTTTTTCTTTATAGGATAGTGATTTGTTGGTGTGGGGTTACAAATCAAAGGGTATCTACTATGTTGCTCAAGGGTATATTGCTTTGGTGTCCCACCAAGCTAAGGTGAGAGCTTTTCCTTGGTGGAAACATATTTGGAACAAGGATGGGTGGCCCAAGTGTAATATGTTCTTATGTTTGTTGAGTCATAAAAAGTGCATCACCTTGGAGAATATAAGGAAACGAGGTTTTTGTGGGGCCTTCTCTCTATTTTTTATGTGGTTACAGTGAAGAAAGCATTGATCACCTATTTTTTTAGTGTTCATTTGCTTTACAAATTCAGAGGCTTTGGTGGAAATTTTAGAGAAGACTATTTAGGTTTGCCTTATCTTTGCAAGACTTTTGGGAGAATTTGGGTCATCCTCCTACATCTGTAGCTTGTTTGGTGGTTTCTTATGAATTGGGGCTTTCTATTATTATTTGGAAAACTTGGTTGGAGAGGAATCAATGTATTTTTTTGTGAGTGTCATCTGGGGGCTTTGCAGGTTTGGTACAAGGTGCAAAGTATTACGAAAGAAACTATCTCATCTAAATTTGATTTGGCAGAGTCTATGTCTTCTTCGCACATGTAGATAGCTTCTTTCCTTGACCTTTCTTATTCCCTAGGCTTCCAGGGGTGTAGGGGAAGTAGGCCAAAACCTTCTAAGAAGGTGAATAGAGAGGGGAGATGGTGTCCTCCTGCTAGGACTCTCAAAATTAACACTGATGGTTTTTCTCGGGGCAAATCTCGAAGATGCTGGGATTGGAGGAGTGGGTTGTGATAGAAGTAGGAGCATGCAATTTTTCTTCTCCATCCACATGGGGGTGTAGTCTAACAATCAGATGGAGGCTTGTGTGATTCTTATGGATCTGGAAAGAGCTTATGAGGTTAGTTGGAGGGATGTGATTTATGAGACTTATTCTATGATTTTGGTCTCTTTTCTTAATAAGAGAGATTTTCAAGATTCTTCATGGAGATTGGTTCTAATTGTGAAGGAAATTCTTCATCTTGCTTCAAATTTTGATACAATTTTGTTTGTCCACATTCCTAAAGAATGGAACAGGGTGACTGATTGCCTGGCTAAATGGGCCTCTGAAGGTCGAGGGACATGGAATGTGGTTTAATGGAGATAGTTGGACTTGGATAAAAGCAACACTTTTTGTCCAAATATCTTATGAGGATCATAAGGTGTAGCCTTGTGATTTTGTTGGACGATCCCTTTTGGTGTTGGTTGCCCTCTAGCGTGTCTTTGTATGGATTTGTTTTAATGATTGGGGTTGCTTTCATTTTGATGACTCTGGCCATTTTTTCCTCTTGTTGTACTTGGATGCTCCTTATTGAATAAAATATTTTCATCCCTTTTTTTTTTTAAAGAGAAGACAATGGCAAAGAAGAATAATTGGAGGAAGAATTTGAAAATGGAGAAGCTGAGAAAAGAGACCCAAAGACACCATCAAGGGAATCATCCAAGACACCATCTAGATATTTTCAAAACAATCATCTAGAAAATGTAATCATTAGTGATAGAGACAAAAATCCAGACAAGGAGGAGATTAGCTAGTACATTTGGACATGCAAACTTGTCCTTGCTCTTTAAAGTGGAACCTATGATTTTTGAAGAACTCAAGAAGACAAGTATTGGGTAAAATCCATGGAAGAAGAGTTGGATCAAATGGAGAAAAATGAAACTTGGGTACTTGTCCTAAGATCTAAGGACAATAATTTTATTGGCACTAAATGGGTTTTGAAGAACAAGGTGAATGAGGATGGAAAAATATCAGGAAAAAAACAAGGCTTGTATGCAAGGGATGTGCACAAGTTGAAGGGATTAATTTTGAAGAAACATTTTCCCCTGTTTCTCTTCTTGAGGCTATAAGGATGTTTTTAGCCCTTTCTAGTTTCAAGAATTTCAAAGTCTACCAAATGGATGTGAAGTTGAATTTTCTAAATGAAAACTTGGAGGAAGATGTGTATATTGAAAAACCTAATGGGTTCATTCTATTACAAAAGAATGACTATGTTTGCAAGCTAAAGAAGGAAATTTATAGGCTCAAATAAACCCTCAAGGATTGGTACTCAAGACTAGACAAGTATCTATAACAATAAGGTTTTATAAGAGGTATTGTGGATAGCAATCTTTATATCGAGAATGAAGGGGATGACCTATTGATTATTACTGTCTATGTGGATGATATCATTTTTATAGGTAGCATTGACAAGATGTGCCAAGAGTTTGCCATGAACATGTAGAAGGATTTCAAAATGTTAATGCTTGGTGAGTTGTCTTTCTTCCCTGGGTTGCAAATTTCCCAATCAAATAAGGGCATATTTATTTCACGAACTAAGTATATTAAGAAGATGTTGAAGAAATTTAGGATGGAGGACTGCAATCTAGTGAGCACTCCCATGGTTACAAGATGCAAATTGAATAAGGATGATGAATATCCCAAGGCTAATCAAACTCTATGTTAGACACATAGTCATCGTTGCACCAAAAGATCGACTTGTTAATGCCTAATACAACTACGAGAGTTAATGAATCCATGAGATATGGTTAAGCCATGTCACAAACCCGAGCGCTATGTTGCACAACACAAGGAGACCAAGGGCACACACCTTGCAACAATCCCCCCAGCGTGAGTGAGGGGTTCAAACTTGTGACCTAGGCTCTGATACCAATTGTTAGACACACAGTTGTCATTGCACCAAAAGATCAACCTATTAATGCCCAATACAACTATGAGAGTTAATGAATCCACAAGAGGTATTAAGCCATGTCACAAACCTAAGTGTTGCGCTACACAACACAAGGAGACCAAGGGCGCACACCTTACAACACTCTATGCATTTTTATGATTGTAAGTTAATTATACATGACAACTAAAAGGCTTGATATTATACAAGAAGTTGGTTTGGTGGCATGGTTTCAAGAAGCACCAAAAGAAACTCATGTGCAAGTGATCAAGAGAATATTAAAATATCTAAAGGGTGTGCTATGGATTTTGGGTTGTGGTATCCAAGAGGTGAAGATTTCACCCTCACAACATATACATGTGTGGATTGGATCGATAATGTTGATGATAAACAAGTATTAGTGGAGGAGCATTCTTCCTTGGTAATAGTTAGCTTGTATCTTGGTTGAGTAAGAAACATGCTTCAATTTATTTATCTACAATAGAGGCAGAATACATTGCAACAACTTGTTTCACTTAGGTTCTCTAGATGAATTAGATATTGAAGGATATTAAGGTTGAGTATGAGCATCCCATTTCCATATTTTGTGATAATACAAGTGCAATTAATGTCTCAAAGATCTAACTATTCACTTTAGGACAAAGCATATTTCGATCAAATATCATTTCTTAAGAGAGCAAGCGGTTGATCAATAGGTGAAGTTGGACTATGTTGCTACAAAAGAAAAAATTGCAATTTTTTTCACAAAGCCACTTCCAAAAGAGACTTTTGAATACTCGAGGGAGAAATTGGAAGTAATATCACTCTCATTCAATCACTAAGTTATTTTAGAAGCAACATATGTTTAGGGGAGCTATTCATTATCTTATCTTTCAACCTTGAGGAGCCTTTTCCATTAATGTCAAAGGGGGGGAGTAAAGTAAGGGGGAGTATTTCAGTCAAGGGAGAATTTGTTCTTGTTGCATTCCAAGATTATTTCTTTGTAGGGTTGTCATCAATGACAAAGGGAGAGATTATTAGAAAAATATTGTCATTGATGTCAAAGGCAGTTTAGTGGCATTTTAAAATTATCTTGGTGGACCAAAAATAAAATTATTTTATTCTAATGTTGGTCACCCCTTTGGAATTTGGAAAATAAAAATAAAATCTTTTATGTTATGGGGCGAACCCCCAAGTGTGGCACTCATTTTTGTAACAATTAAAATAAAATAAATATATTTTTGTGAGTCGACCTCTCTTGAAAGGGTCACACATCTTGGAAGAGTCACATCCCTTGGGAAAAGGGGTGATTGACTAGGTATAAAACAAGGAAGAGGTAGATGTATTTGGTAAGAAATAATTGAATATCATTCCTACTTTAGAGTAGATTTATGATCAGATCTGGGTGATCCCACAATACTGGTTTACAATTTCTAGGAGATCTTGATTTTTGTTGAAATCACATATTTTTAGAAAATATAATGATTTAAGCCTTGAAAAGTTCCATTTAAAGGATTCCAATTGAAGAGGGTTTGATCGAACCACCTTAGATCAAACCCCCTTGGATAGAACCCCGCTAGTGTTAAACCATACCTATAACGAGTCTCCTTTACACCTATCAAAATGCTGATAAAAAACCACTTTTGATTTACCTTTTGGGGGATCAAATGAATTAATTTAAAAATTATTTTTTGTAAGTATGCAGTCCTTATTATAAGCTTCCCAAAAAGTATAATTTTGAATAAATTTAATTTTATTATTATATTTATTTTTTATTTCTTGTGAATGTAGGTTTTTCACTAAAAATCAAGCTTTAGATGTTCTGCACATGTGGAAAAATAGCAAACTATATATATATATATATATTTTGAAAAATATCATTGCACTAGATATTGAAGTCCTTGATCCAACAAAAAAAAAGAATTTTGATAAATACAAAAAAAATTATGCTGTATATAGTCCGCTTATTTTTGAATTGTAATTAGTTTGGCTTCAAAACTTGATTAAGGAAAAAATATTCATAAAACACTATGAAACCAAATGAAAGCACTAGATGTCGCAGTTACAAATCTAAATTAAAAAAAATAAAAATTATCCTTCATGGAAAAAAAATTATGTTGTATACGATGAGCATCACTCCTTAAAAATGGTGTTTACTGAAAAAAAAAAGAACTAGTTTTCGAAGGATATGGAAAAAGAAGTGCAATCTGATTCCAAAATTTTTGAAAAAAATATATTTAAAATCTATAGACAAAATGTCACAAATCGCTAGTTTGCATCATCTTCAAATTCTTCATGGTTTAGTCGTTATAGGTGCCCAAAAGTGAAGATTTAGTTAGAAAAAATCAGTTTAGTGTCCAATTTGGCCAAAAATTGTAAATCAGTATTGTGGGATCATCCAGATCTTAATGCAATTTTTTGCAGATTTATAATTAGATATGAAGTCAAATTATGGCATATTTATAATAAGATCTTAAAGTGAATTATTATAGAATCATGAATAGAACTTGAGGTGAATTATTGTAGATTTATGATCAAATCTTAAGGCGAATTATTGCAGATTTATGATAAGATCTTAAAGCAAATTATTGAAAATTTATGATAAGATCTTAAAGCGAATTATTTTAGATCTATGAGCATAAAGTATTAAAGATTATTAGTTGATTTAGAGAAGCATTTTTAGAGAAAATTTATGGGGGAAAATTAGAGTTGATCCAAGAAGAAGTTTCAAAGATTTATCATACTATTCATTTGGGGGTTGGTGCCTCGTAATTAAGGAGATCAGGAAGTTGGTGCCTCTCATTAAAGGAGATTTGTGTCTCTTGTTGGGTTGGTGTCTAGTGGTGGGGATTGGTGTCTCTTATGGGTTGGTGACTACAAAATTTGTATGAAGGTTTTATATGAGAAATACTTTGTTGTGGTTTTCTCTTGTAAGGGTTTCCATGTAAAATCGTGTGTCTCTTATGTGTGTGGAATTTTGTGATTGCTTCATTGTGATTATTAAAGTTTAAATTAGACAAAAGATTGAATTATATTGATTCACCCCTTCTCAGTATAAGTGTGTGTATTTCATTAGTTTGTGGATGGAGGAAAACACTCGAGTGATGTTCTCTCTCTCTCTCTCTTGCAATTGAGATGTCGAAGTTGGTTTATTAGAGACACCATATTTGACGTCACATGGCATTGCATTAGTTATTTGTATTTCACGTCCATAATAAGATGTATTGTAAATGTTATAAAGACCTATTCTTGTAAAGATGTAATCCTTGATGAATATTTATGTTCTTTTGTTATAATGGAATGACAATGTTATATTTATAATGAAATTTGATGATGCTCTTATCTTATAAAAATGAATGTGAATGTTGAATGAATAATAAACTGGTTATTGAAAATGATTGAATCTTTTAACTTATGTTGCTATGTATTTTCAATAATTTTATATCAATTGTTATAAAAAGAAAACACGAGTGTTTTTCTAATCAATGAACAAGTCGGTTAAGTATAAATTGGCTTTGGGTTTATAGTGTTAGAAATTTGAAATAGATTGAATAACAAAGATCTTCTATGAGATAGATAAGCTATAAAATTGTAAATGAAATAAAACAATTACAGATCCAAGATTCCAAGTTGTGCAAAATGTCAAGATGACATGATTGCATTATGAGCTCAAAGCAAATCTATAGAATAATGATTGCACACATCAAGGTGCATGTATGTCAAAGTATGAAAATGCAAGAATATGCAAGAGTATGAGAACCCCTTGGTTATATAGCCAAGGCGAGACATAGGATTAAGTAGGATTATGACAAGTGTTTTAATCCTATGTCATGTGACAACATATCATAACTACCTAGGATACATGTGTTAAAAGTCAAAAGATAAGATAAGATCTAATGGAAACTAACACCTTCTAGAAAGATTCCCTCCTAGGACCTAAGTAAGCTTAACATGTAAATAAGACCTACTAATGACTAGATATGTAAAACATCTACACCAACATCTTAATTAGGACTCCAAGTATTCAAAGATTTTAAAATCTAAGCTCTGATGCCATATAAGAGTTGGTATAAAATAATTCTACACCATGCAAGATTTGGTTAAAGATTATAGCTACCCAATATCTAAGAACTTCATGAAAGCACAAGAGAGATCAATATGCAATGCTCAAGATTGCAATAGAATTAAATATCAAAGAATTTAATATACAATGTATGAGAACCCCTTGGTTATATAGCCAGGGTGAGACGTAGGATTAAACATGATTATGGAAAGTGTCTCAATCCTATGTCATGTGACAACATATCATAACTACCTAGGACACGTGTTAAAAGTTAAAAGATAAGATAAGATCTAATGACAACTAACACCTTCTAGAAATATTCCCTCCTAGGACGTAGGTAAACTTAACGTGTAAATAGGACCTACTAATGGCTAGATAGGTAAAACACCTATTTACACCAACATATAGATAGAGCAATTTCTAATTAAATGTCCTTATCTGTGACAATAAAAACAAGCATTAAGTTAGTTAAGGTAAGAAATGGGTAGAGAAAAACTAAAGTTTGATCCAACAAGTTGAAGGGTATAAAGTAGTTTTTGGTTCAATTCAACTTCAATATAGGCCCTAGGGTGAACATGGAGACTCAAGTATTTATTTGCATTATTTTTGCACTATAAAACTTTGCCTAATTGGGCTGCTATATCTTTAAGAAATGTTGGAAAGCTAAATCCAGAAAAGGGAATTCTACCCACATTGGGTAATGAGACGTAGAGGCTCCCTCAAGGTGGAAGTTAAAATCCCATGCTTGTAAATAATAAACTTGGCTATATATTATCCAAGAACCATAATGTAGGGCTACTTGTGCATGCTCAACTAAACAAAATATGCATGAAATGTAACCCTTACCAAGACCTTTGATAAATTCTATCATCCAACCCTTATTTTCCAAATGTGTTTTTTTTTTCTTTTTCTATTTATAGAAATCTTGCTTAGAAGGAACTCCTCAAAGGCAAAATAAAATGACCAATCTTTGCCTACAATCATCAATAACAACTGAAACCTCATCAGGGAGAAGACATTCAAGAATATTACCTCCATTGTTAACTTCTTGAGGTTGGGGACTATTGACAGGTGTTCCTTTTTTTTCTATGACTCTAATTGCTTGTTCTCTTCATCAATTTTTTTTTGGTTTTTTGTTACAAGACTACTTAAATCAATGTTATAGAATGAAGAGTTCATGGGCATAGGCTAGGGCTTGGGTTATTCTCTGAGGGTTGCAAAATGATTTCTTCCATCATGTTTTCTAGTGTTTTGGAGATAAAGAAACATTAAAATTCTTTTGGGCACGAGTAGGGTTTCTCTCAAGATTTTTCATAGGCATTTTGAAATCTTTGGTGGATTTGCAAAAAAGACCTAGTAGTTGTTAATCACCACCTGGATTTGGGCGGTGCCGTAGTTGGTTTGACGCTTTTTGACGTGTTCTAATTTGTAGGGTAAACTTGTCTTAGAAATTTGTATGATAATATGAAATAGGATAGACTAAATAAGGTGCAAGAGATTGTAGGCATTATGCTTATTGTGGTTCGATTCTAGGTAGGGGGTTGCTTTATTGTGTTTTACCATGAAATGTAAGAGATTGTCAAAAAAATTATAATCATTTAAAGTTGAATATAAGTTGTATTTAAATAGAATTATGATGTTTTTATAATAATAAACAATATTTTGTATATATTTATTGGATCATTTATGTTAGATATAAAAATTAAAAATATCAAGATTTTATTGTTACTAACAAATATTAAAATAATTTAAATTATACATAAATTATATTTATATTAAAAAAAAGTTAATAAATGTTTTTTTTTTCAACTATAAAATTTCTATAATTAAATTTTGATAAAATATTTAATTTTTTTTTGCTGAAATAACAAATTGTGTGATGAATCAAACTTCCAAAAATAACAAGAGACGTATTTGCGTCGAGTTCTGCCCATTGTGGGGTGTGCTTGGTTGTTTCAAACATTTAGTTAATAGAAATAGCTAGGGGTTTAATATGATTGTTTGTTGTCTTATAATGTCATTATTAGAGTTGATTAATATTGAAAAATAAAAATAATAAATCATGTGAGGTGTACTTATTGTTTTAAACATTTAGTTAATAGAAGCAACTAGGGGTGTAATGTGATTGTTTGTTGTTGTATAATGTTATTATTATAGTTGATTAATGTTGCATTAATAAAAAATAAAATTCATATGGACATGTTTTGTTGTTTTAAAAATTTAGTTAATAGAAGTAAGTAGGGGTGTAATATAATTGTTTGTTGTTGTATAATGTTATTATTATAGTTAATTAATATTTCAAAAATAAAAAAAATGCAATTATACAAATATATTAAATTATAATAATTCCATATATATATTTATTCATATCCTTTTGATAATGTGATATTTATGTTAATTTTGCCTTGGTGAATTATATTATTACATGTATATTTTTTAAAATAGATTTTATTGAAATATTAATTGTAGATACATAATTTTTTT